>OY743168.1:86030924-86669424 GCA_963555705.1 Ligustrum vulgare
AAAATTAGCTTCAAGACTTCTTGAAGAAAACGTCCCATTTTTCTCCAATTTAAATGCAATTGGATTGTTTGTCCATCAAGAATCTTGTTGCATAAAATCTCTATTACCTGTAGGAAAATAGAAAATGCCAATAAACATAGCTTAAAATAAGTTAACAATCTCCCCCTTTGACTTTTTCTAACCTGTAGGAAAATAGAAAATGCCAATAAACTTAACTTAAAAATAAGTTAACAACATGGATACTTACAGTTAACAAAGTACCACGAGAAAAGGGTTGCAACACCACTGCATATGGTTGTGATTGTTCATATTGTTAGTGCATCTATAAGAAAACAAATAACCATGGGTTCTTCTGCAATGCACTTCTTATTTTTATTGGGAAGGGAAATATTAAAACTGAGCTCTCCTAGTGCCCTTGAAGGGAACCATAAGAGAAGGGCACCATATTATTTTTCTATTCAAACTTGTTGTAATTAAATCATCTTGGAGGGTTGATTGGATTTTACTTGAAGACTTTTTAGTAAACGGGACCAACAACTGAGGTAAACAACAGCTTCAGCATTAAAAGGGTCACTCATTGAACAGTTTTCGTCTCTGTCTTCATCCGAACTCAGGAAAAAGTCCTCCACGACATCTTCATCAAGAGCAGTCGGTTCTTGAGGATCCTTCTGTTTCTTCTTTTTCTTAGTTTTTCCCTTCTTCTCCTCTTCATTAAGCTTAATTCTAAGGCATGGGAAAAAATCGAGAATATGTAGCAAGTAAAAATCCATTGATAATAATACACTCGATATAGAGATAAAAGTACTTTGAATCCTGTCCAGGTAACCACGAAGAATTAAAGACGCATTCCCCTTTTCCATTGTCTACTATCATCGTCATCATTCTTCATCTTATTCCTTGAGATGTGTAATACTCCGAAAATTTTGTGATCGTTTAATTTACTCTTTTAATTTTATTTTTTTTGGATGATAATTTAACTTTTCAAAATTTTATATGGCCAAAATAATTAGTTATTGCCAAGTTTGCATTTTTGGTTGATTAAAAGTTTGCCAAGATTAGTTAATTAAGTTTTTTTGGGGATTAATGTCAAATTTTACACCTAATTACTATAGATAAGCATTTCATATCCACTTGGCCAAGAGTTATCTTTGAAGTGAAGTAATTTTCATGCAAAGTAAAAACAAGCATGAGGTGGCTAAGGCAAGCATGAGGTGTTAAGTGTTTAATATTCAAGCATGACATGAGGTGTCAAGCACAACATGAGGTGTACCTTTGTAGTTAGGTAACAAGCTAGCATGTGGTGTCAACTAGTTGCAAGCTATCTTTGTAGTGAAGTAATTTTCCTAGCATGGTAAGCATGAGGTGTTCAACTTAAGCATGAGGTGTTTAGAGTTAAATATATGAGGTAAATGCATGGAGTGCATGCAAGAGCTATTGGAGATAAATCTTGCATGTGGATACACCAATATGAAATAGTTATCATATTTGCCTTACTTAGTTCATAGGTTTTTCTTTCCTTTGGATTATTAAGGGACGTTTCTTGCAAATGTCTTTGCAACCAAAAACTACTTTCAAGAGAAAAATAAACAGCAACAGTTAGTGAATGAAGGTAAAGAAAAATATAAAGTGAGAATAGAAGAAGAAGAACAACAAAGGCTAGATTTTTCAAGTACACTACTTTTCCACCAAAATTACTCCAAGTTTTAAGGTAAGATACTTTCTATGCTCAAGTGGTAGGATTTCATGGTAATATTTATGCTTAAGCTTTGCATGAAAAACCATAATATGAAAGATGTGGACAAGTCCACAAAGTTAGATATCTATTTATGCCTTAGGATAAGTCCGAAGGGCACCGGCAATCCGTAATGTGCAAGTATGTGTTTGAATGCTTTCTTTTGTGTAATATTAACATGTTAAATTCGAGCATGGTATCTTACTGAGTATTCTTTATACTCATAGTATTTTATACTAAATTTTCAGATCCATGATCGTTAAGTTGGTGGAAGTCAGTCGGCATACTCGATGATGGATTAAGGACAAAGTTATTTTGTATCAATTTCCTTTTCGTATGTTTTGTTCGAAGACTATTTTTCATATATTTTTTCTTGTGGTATTAAATATAAACATGTATAAGACATGATGTAATATGGTACTGGAAGTAAATTTTGTAATCATAACTTTCATGTTATGCTAAGAGACATTTTTATAGACCTTTTCCTGCAATGATAAAAGAGGCAGAAACTGGACAGGTTTTTAGGGTCAATTCAAAATGCTATTAGTAACTCTATAGATACCTATTTGACACTCTAAAAATACTGCTGCATTCCTATTTGAGTTTTCTTTATATGAGCGCAAGAATCACTCAATTTAGAGTTGTGTGACCTGAGATATAAATTTTTAAGCGTCGAAAGGTCAATCTGAAGTTTCTGTGCAGTACCTCACTATTTTTGGTAAAACATCTATATCATATGATCTTGAAATTTTTCCATATTTTAGCATAAACAACTACTTGGAAATATCTTTCTAATACCACAGATTTCATAGAAAATGGAGTTGGCATGAATTTTATAAAATGTTTGAACTGACTGCCCCAATCAGCCATGATTGCACCAAGTTCGTATATGTAAAGAAAAGTTTCAGGTCAACATGTACTTCTGCTGGCCATTAAATTTTATAGAGATATTTTACTATAAGCTGAAAATAAGTTTCCAGTATATATTTCATTTTATTTAAGAGTTTTTCCATATAAAAAAAGCATAAGTTATTATGTTTAATACGTGACACTCGAAGCTAAAGTTCGGGGCGTCACAAGATGGAAGACTTTCCACATATAAGTACACTAGAAAATCACAAAGAGTGTCAAGGTTGCTATTATGATATTTTCTAGAGAGCATATACATATAGCAAGTAATGAACCTCAATTCCATCATTGTCTCGCTACTTTGTCGGAGTACAAATTTGTTCACCCTCTTTAACGAGGGTGAACATTACCCTCACCTAAAAAAAAAGTTGTCCAATTGGATTTAAACCCCCCCCCCACCTACCTACCCATCCCTATTAATACTTTTTCCTCCTTTTCTTTATTCTTAATTTTTTTTATAAATCGATATATATATATATATTATTTTTGTTAACAAATAATATGGTATTTTTGAGTTAAATATATGCTTAAAAAATATTTTGAAAATATGTATCGTTAAAAAGTGGTTTGAAAAAATGATTTTTTTCATTGCATGGCTGCTTTCTTTATTTTTATTTTATTTTTTTGCATATTTTATTGTTTTCAATTATTATTATTATTATTATTTTATTTTTTTTTGTGTTACAGTTATTCTTTAATAAAAATTTTACGAAATATTAGTTAAAAAAACAAGTGAATGGTAAAAAAATTAAAAGGGAAGAATGTAATATTTTTGAGGTAAAATATATTGAATAGGAGAAATATTATTTATAAAAATGTATAAGATTGAAAAGTGATTTGGAGAAATATTATTTATAAACTTGTTTGTAACGGAGATAGGTCCAAACAAAGTGCCCGATTAAAATATCTATTTGCAACTGCTTTACAAACATAAAGATAAAGATGCCTAAAAAAAAACTTACAAAGAGACAAGAAACTTACTTCATTTATTAAATTTTATTTTATTCTTTGGAGAAAACTGTAAACTCAAATGAATAAAAACTAAATTTTTAATTAAAAAAAATTATGTGACACGTCAGCAAATAGTCTACTTTGTTTGGACCTACCTATGTTATAAACAAGATTATAAGAGTATCTCCAATGCACTCCGTGGATTAAGAGAAAATATGTGACACGTCAGCAAATAGACGAGATTGGGACGTCCAATAAATTGGAATAAACTTTATTTTTTAACCTAAAAAGTTTGAATATATTAATATACATTGTTTTTAATATTAATAATTTTTTTAAAAACAATATGCATATTTAAAAAATTTAATTTATCAACAAAAAATTATCACTAAATAAAGTTATATAAAAATATTAGTTCAAGAAATAACATTTATATTTTATAATAACGAAAAAATTTGAGATTATTTTAATTATTTTGTGAAAGAGTTATTAATTTTAAATTTAAAAAAATGCCACATAATCAAAATTGTTTAAATGTAGAAGAAGTCATTTGATAGTAAATTTTAAACTTCTCCGTCTATTTATCCACGTTCTCTAGAAGTTCGTATATTTCATTGTTACGTCAACTACAACCCATGGAGTGCATTGAAGATGCTCTAAATAATATTTATCTAAATCATTTTTTTAATTTGAACCATGCTACGTGTACACTTATTTGTTGTATAGTTTTTTACACCTCACTCACATAAGGGTGGGGCATGCCTTCAAGGGGATTAAAATAATGTATGCGGGTCCCACCACTATGTGAGTAGATGTAAAAAGGTGTACAAAAAATAGGTGTACACATAAGTTAATTCAAGGGAAAAAAATCTGAAGAAAGCTGTGGGCCTGGGCTCCCAGCATAATAAACAAAAGGAAATGCACACTCATCTAACGACACTCATTGAGCGTTACATTCACTCTCGTTAAAGAGGGTGAACAAATTTGTAATGTCTTTGCTGTGCTCTCTGGCATAGAGTGGCAACATATTGTGCCAGGGGTCTGGCCTCTGACCTTTTCTCATCCTAATATGCAGGAAATAAATATTTAATCAGTTTTAGAATCAATTTGAACATACAATTGTTGGAAATGAATGAAAATCAAATCTCCAGCCATCAGTTTCGGAAATCTGAATGAAAATCAAATCTCCAATCAGTTACGAAAGCCAGCCTTCAGTTTCATTTTGTGCACTTGAGTTCCTTCAGTTTCATTTTGTCTTAAATGGAAATTAAGCTACAGTTTTTCAGAATTTAAATTTCAGCAGTTTCACTATTGAATGGATATTAAACTGCTTGATGATTTTAACCTATAAATAGTACCCATTCTCGGCTGGAAGAAAACCATGAGGCAGTGAAGTGAAAAAAAGAAAAAAAAAAGAAAAATTCAGCTTTCTCTCCTCTCTTCCATTTCCAGTTGCTTCATCTCCTTTCCTTTCTTCATTTGTTAAATTTCTTTGAGAGTTAAACACAGCTAGTTCGATAGGCGGTTAACGTAGTGCAACGCTAGCCGACAACCGATTGTATCCTGGGAATCGAACACCGATCTAAACCTCGTGCATCCCAGTGAGGCGGCGAATTCGATTTAAGGAAAACGGGTAAACACGGGCCTTCAGTTTGATTTATTTATTTGTTTCTCTAAATTTTCCCCAACAAGCTTAAATCGAATTCATTTTGAAAATTTTGAGAATCAAAGTTTTTTTTTCTCGTTCTCTTCTGTCAGTCTTTTTTTTCAGTTTGTTTACTATTTTTTTCTCTTCAGTTTTACTATTTACATAAAATTATCAAAGTGGTTGATAATTAGTCTGATACGAAAAACTAGCAGAGAGTTGACACTCTTTAAAAAAAAAAGTTGTTTACGGGAAGTTTTTTTTTTGGCATGGTTTTATCTCTCTATTTGTGTTTCTGTTTATTTCCCCTTATGGTTCTGACATTCTGTTCTATGGTTTTTCTCCATCAGTAGTCAATTTTAAAACCATATATCTACCTGTTTATCGTTTGAGAAATTTTTTACAGAAATTCGGTCTGCATGATTTCAAGCTGATAAGGTTTTGCATGGTTTCTCTCTCTCTCTCTCTCTCTCTCTCTCTCTCTCTCTGCCATATTCTTTGTCTCTGCATGATTTTTGCATGGATATTTCACCACTTGCATGTACTTGTATTCATTATTCAAAAAAATTAAATAATGATTGCATAATATAATTGCCTCATGATTACGTAATTTTCTTTTCATAATTGGTTTGATTGGTTAATGATTTATATCATTATTTTAAATGATTGCAAAGTTGTTAATTATTTAACAAAATAAATTGTTCCTATGTTTTAATCCTGTTGTTGATTCTGTTTTGGATAGATAATATAGATCTTGAATCTAATTTTACAACATTATTATTATTACTATTGTTCTAAATTTTTGTTGCTTGTTATAAGGTTAAATGGCGTCTCATGAAAATGACGATATTAACAATGGAAGCAACACTATTGATACCGGTGTACCAGAATGAACCCCACTTTGCCTACGGCTGCGGCCTCGGCAATTCAATTTAGCACAATACCTTTGCTATTACCTAGGGCTGCGGCCTCGGTACCTTTGCCATCGTTTCCGGCTTCATTTCCTGTGAATCATGCGATTCGATTAGACAAGTTTGCGGGGACTGATTTTAAGACATGGTAGAACAAGATGATTTTTTATCTTACAACTTTGGGCCTTACACGTTTCCTCACCGAGGATGCCCCTGTTGTGGCTGAAAACAACACTGATTTGCATAGGCGTGCTACTTGGGATGCATGGAAAAGTGCTGATTTTCTGTGCCGCAACTATGTCCTGGATGGCCTACAGAATTCTCTGTATCACGTGTATGTGGTAAAGAAATCTGCTAAGGAGCTTTGGGAGTCCTTAGAAAAGAAGTACAAGACCGAGGATGCTGGGTCTAAGAAATTCTTAGCCAGTCGGTGCATGGACTTCAAAATGGTGGATTCACGTTCAGTGGTGAGCCAAGTGCAGGAGTACCAAGTGCTTTTGCAGGAAATACATGCTGAGGGTTTGACTATGTCAGAATCCCTACAAGTGGCTACTGCTATTCACAAGCTACCTCCTCAGTGGAAGGCTTTCAAAAGCTATTTTCAGCATAAGAGGAAAGAGATGTCTTTCGAGGATTTAATTATCAAGCTACGGATTGAGGAGGATAACAAATTGGCTGAACGTAAATCGGAGAATTCTTACTCTGAGAAGGCTAATGTATCAGAGCACGGATAGAGTTCTGGTACCAAGAAAGGTCAATCTTTTAAAGCCAAGTAGGGTAATGGGAATCGAAATGATAAAAAGCAGGCCATGAAAGGGTCTCAGTTGAAGCCTACTGGTGGCGTAGGAAAGAAGGCCAAGTTCCAGTTCAATGAAAAGTGCTTCAATTGTGATAAAGTTGGGCACCAATCAGTAGACTGCCGCCAGCCTCGGAGGGATAACAAGCAGCGTCCTCAAGCTAATATGGTTGGAAATGAGAGAGATCATCTCTCAGATGACATGTCTGAACTAAACCTTACAGCGATGATTAGTGAGGTTAACTTGGTGGGATCTAACCCAAAGGAGTGGTGGCTGGATACTGGGGCCACTTGCCATGTCTGCTCCAACAAGAGCATGTTCACTACTTTTGCACCAGTTACAAATGGTGAAAAATTGTTCATGGGAAACTCCGCAACATCTGAAGTGCTGGGTAAAGGCAAGGTAATCCTGAAGATGACCTCTGGTAGACAGCTTACTCTAACCAATGTGTTGTATGTGCCAGAGATTCGCAAGAATCTGGTTTCTAGGTCTCTTCTGAGCAAGAATGGTTTCCGCATGGTCATTGAGGCGGACAAGCTGGTGATTACCAAGATAGGAGTTTATGTTGGGAAAGGCTATATGACTGATGGCCTATTTAAATTAAATGTAATTGCTGTAACCCCAACTGTTATGAATAATGAGAAAACTCCTTCTGTTTACTTGCTTGAGTCTCCTAATCTGTGGCATGGTAGATTAGGTCACGTAAATTATAATGCAATTCGTAGGCTAAGCAAGCTAAACTACTTGCCTAGGTTTCAAATTGATTCGAATCACAAATGTGAAACCTGCGTTGAGGCAAAGCTTACAAGGTCTTCGTTTCATAGTATTGAAAGAAGTACCGAGCCGTTAGGACTAGTCCACAGTGATGTGTGTGACTTGAAATTTTTCCAAACTAGAGGCGGTAATAAGTATTTTAATACTTTTGTCGAAGATAGCATGAGATACTGTTATGTGTACTTGCTTAAAAGCAAAGACGAAGCTATCAAAAAATTCATTCTTTATAAGAATGAAGTTGAAAATCAACTTAGCAAGAAAATAAAGGTACTGCGAAGTGATCGTGGTGGTGAATATGAATCACCACTTGGTGAATTTTGTGCTAAACATGGAATAATTCACCAAACCACTGCACCTTATTCACCTCATCAGAACGGAATCGCTGAGCGTAAGAATCGAACATTAAAAGAAATGATGAATGCTATGTTGATTAGTTCTGGATTACCACAGAACGTGTGGGGAGAAGCTATTCTTTCTGCGAATTACATTTTGAATAAAGTGTTAAGAAAGAATATGGATAAGACTCCGTATGAACTTTGGACAGGCCGAACACCTTCGTATAAATACTTACGAATGTGGGGGTGTCTTGCGAAGGTCGCAGTGCCTCCTCCCAAGAAGGTCAAGATTGGACCTAAGACAGTTGACTGTGTGTTCATTGGTTATGCACAAAATAGTAGTGCATATAGGTTTCTTGTGCATTATTTGAATGTACCTGATATTGATCCGAACACGATCATGGAGTCTAGGAATGCACAATTCTTTGAGAATATATTTCCTTGTAAATCTCCTAAACAGTTAACTCCTATTAAACGGACTATGGAATCTTCTGCTTCTGGCAGTAGTAAAGATCCAGTGGAAGAAGGTGAGGATGAGCCTAGACGAAGTAAAATGACCAAAACTTCTAAGACATTTGGCCCTGATTTTCTCAGAAATTTGATGGAGAATGATCCGCAAAGCTATAAAGAAGCTATATCTTCTCCCGATAGTCATCTGTGGAAAGAAGCCATCAAGAGTGAAGTTGATTCTATCCTACAGAATCATACCTGGGAATTAGTAGATCTTCCTCCGGGTTGTAAGCCTTTGGGCTACAAGTGGATCTTCAAGAAGAAGATGAAAACGGATGGATCCGTTGATAAATATAAAGCTCGGCTAGTAATCAAAGGTTATAAGCAAAAAGAAGGCTTAGATTACTTTGATACTTATTCTCCTGTGTCGAGAATAACTTCTATCCGGATGATAATTGCTATTGCAGCCTTTCGAAATCTGGAAATACATCAGATGGATGTAAAAACAGCTTTCCTAAATGGAGATTTGAATGAAGAAATCTACATGGAGCAACCAGAGGGGTTTTCGGCTCCAGGTCAAGAAAGGAAAGTCTGTAGACTGGTTCAATCACTTTATAGGCTAAAGCAAGCGCCGAAGCAATGGCATGAGAAGTTTGATAATGCTATGCTTTCTAGTGGTTTTAGAATCAATGAGTGCGACAAGTGTGTTTATGTTAAGGACACTAATGATGGATATGTCATATTATGTCTGTATGTCGATGACATGCTCATTGTCGGCAGCTCTGATAAGATTATCAAAGCCACTAAGAATATGTTAAACTCAAAATTTGACATGAAAGATATGGGTCTCGCGGATGTCATTTTGGGAGTAAAAATTACTCGAACTCCAAATGGACTTGTGTTATCTCAATCTCATTATATTGATAAGATACTAGACAAGTTCAACAAATCAGATACCACTGTGGCCAGGACTCCAGTGGATTTGAGTCTCCATTTATCCAAGAATACTGGTGACGGAGTGTCACAGTTGGAATATTCTCAGATAATAGGGAGTCTAATGTATTTAATGACTTGTACGAGACCGGACATAGCATACTCAGTTAGCAGACTGAGTCGCTACACGAGTAACCCCAGGTGCTATCCACTGGAAAGCCATTTTCAGGGTGTTACATTATTTGAGGTACACTCGTGATTTTGGACTGCATTATTCTAGATACCCAGCTGTAATCGAAGGGTATGCTGATGCAAATTGGATATCAGATATGTCGGACTCAAAGTCTACAAGTGGATATGTCTTCACTCTTGGTGGTGCAGCTGTCTCTTGGAAATCGTCCAAACAAACTTGCATCGCAAGATCTACAATGGAATTAAAATTTATCGCGTTGGATAAAGCAGCTGAGGAAGCAGAGTGGCTTCGGTAGTTTGTTGAGGATATTCCAAAATGGTCAAAGCTTGTGCCTGCAATTTGCGTTTATTGCGATAATCAATCAGCAATTGGCAGGGCACAGAGCAATATGTATAATGGTAAGTCTCAACATATTCGAAGACAACATAATACTATTCGACAACTACTCTCACAAGGCATTATCACTTTAGACTATGTGAAGTCAAAGGATAATATTGCGGATCCGCTAACTAAAGGGTTAACTCAAGAACTAGTTGTTAAAGCATCGAGGGGAATGGGCTTGCAGCCTGACGTTGAAAGGTATCATGGTGGAAACCCAACCTAGCTGAATGGAGATCCCAGGATCTAGGTTCAAAGGGACAACTAAACCATGTATACCTGTGTAAATCACTGAGAAGGTTCTCCTTCTGCTCATTCCTATGGTGCTCACAGTGATTGAAAGATGAAGGTTAAGCTATGCTTTTAATGGCTCTTAAACGTTGTTGTGAAGCGCTGAGTTAAGAGGTCACCTATGTGAGTGTGAAGTGGGGCCGCTTCTATAAGGATTGGGAAGGATACATCCTTGAACAAACACTTGCAGAACCAGGCGACGTGTTCATGGCCAAAACGAACACAACTTTGAGAACTACGCTGTGTCTAGAATGATCCTGCTGTCTTGGTTACACAAATGGCGAAACGGTTCAAGGCATCAGATCCACTGGTTAGCTAGTAATACCCGATAGGTTTCACAAGGGAAGGTTCAAAGCTAAACGCTACCTATCCTATGCAAGATTGATTCGTCTTACTCTCTCTTTCTCTTTGAGACTTTGATTTTCGCAAATTTTCATTCATGTGGGGGATTGTTGGAAATGAATGAAAATCAAATCTCCAGCCATCAGTTTCGGAAATCTGAATGAAAATCAAATCTCCAATTAGTTACGAAAGCCAGCCTTCAGTTTCATTTTGTGCACCTGAGTTCCTTCAGTTTCATTTTGTCTTAAATGGAAATTAAGCTACAGTTTTTCAGAATTTAAATTTCAGCAGTTTCACTATTGAATGGATATTAAACTGCTTGATGATTTTAACCTATAAATAGTACCCATTCTCGGCTGGAAGAAAACCATGAGGCAGTGAAGTGAAAAAAAGAAAAAAAAAAGAAAAATTCAGCTTTCTCTCCTCTCTTCCATTTCCAGTTGCTTCCTCTCCTTTCCTTTCTTCATTTGTTAAATTTCTTTGAGAGTTAAACACAGCTAGTTCGATAGGCGGTTAACGTAGTGCAACGCTAGCCGAAAACCGATTGTATCCTAGGAATCGAATAACCGATCTAAACCTCGTGCACCCCGGTGAAGCGGCGAATTCTATTTAAGGAAACTGTGTAAACACGGGCCTTCGGTTTGATTTATTTATTTGATTCTCTAAATTTTTTCCAACAACAATAATTTAAGCAACTAAAGCAAATGGAAAATGTAGTGTCCACAAGCACAGGATACCCAAAACAGATCAGTCGAAATATCAAGAGCCACCAGAAATTTCATTCCGACGTTCCCAAGGTCATTGTCGCAAACTAAACAACTTTCAATCAAATCTCAAAGATAAATCAAGAAAATTAAAAAAAAAAAAATTATGTGTAGAAAAAAATTAATCATTTATAATTCTTACAATCCTAAATAGATTTTACGGAAAGTTGAATTCCCATCGGAGAAAGTCAGAAACTCGTTAAAATTCGACAACATCCGGCTGCGTAGGTCGCGATCATGGTGTGCCTGTTAGAAAATTCATCTCAGATAAATATTTATATACGATTCAAAATCATCATGCCGAATTATCAAGAATTAAATAACTGAAGCGGAAGCGTACCTTAATCAGATATGGTTCACGATGATCAATTATGGTGTTTGGATCTTCCAAATCAATACGTAGTCCTTATTTTCTCTCTGATGATGGGATGTCAAAAAGAATGAACAGTACGTACGATTCAAGGACCATAACCGACTTTATATACTGCATTGCCAGTTAACCTAATCCGGCCCATCATGAATTAGGTAATGGCCTGGTATCTACACATAAAAGCCCATACATTTAATTAGATGCATTAAAGTCCGATATATATAAAATCCTTATTAGATCACTTTAAATGGACTTAAACAAATTTGATAGCCTTTTATTCAATACACAATAATTCACATATAAGCCCACACGATTGATTAAAATCCTTACAATTCCCACTTGGGCTATATGTGTAACCTTACAATTGTGTATCAATCATAACCTTATGAGTACTCAGAATTTTTCTATCATTACTGAATGCATCCCCAAACAATCCGGTCCATCAATTGTATCAACATAGGATCAAAGCGGCTTTCGCTACATTAATCGTAACTAAACCTATCAATGGTCACGTATATCGACATAACTTAATGACATGGATTAAGTATGGATGTGTAGCATGGAAATTACATGTAATGTGATCTTTAACATGCATATTTCCAACTGGTCCAACTTTAGTGAGATCATTCTCAAACATATAAACCTGAAAGCATACAGCTGTAAATAACTTTAACTTTAAACCGTATCCAAAAGGACAGTAAATGTGTTTAATGCACCCAAAATATAAACTCCCACTAAAACCAAATATCCTTAAGAAATACAACACCCATATGAGCAATGTGCTCATGAAAGACCTTGGGTGGTGATACCTTAGTAAGCGGATCCGCAATTATGGAGTTTGTCCTAATGTGCTCTTATTAACACGTGTCCACTCTGAACGGTATCCTTCACAACCAGGAACTTATGTTAATGTATGTTGACTTAGTTGAGCTCCTGTCGTTACTGGAATATAAATCTGCCGAGTTATTGTCACAATATAACTTTAGTGGTCTTTCTATACCGTACAGAATACGCAGCCCAGTGACAAAATTTCACAGCTATATTCCATAATTAGATGCCCCCAAAATTGCTACAAACTGTTCTGCCAAGTGAAAGAAGCTAAAGTGTTTGTTAAGCACTCCTTCCTGAAATAGCTCCTCCAACTAGCAGATAAATGTAGCCTGATGTGGGTCTTCTACTGTTTTGGCATCTAGCAAAAATCGGAATCATAATACCATATGATCTCCAACTGATCTGATTTTCTGTATGTGAGCATGTAATCTTTTGTTCTCTTTAAATACCTTATAACCCATGTTTGGCTGCTTTCCAAATGATCCATCCCAAGATTACTTAAATATCTCATTAGTATACCAATAATGTATGCAATATCCGAATGCATACAAATTTGAGCATACATCAGATTTTCTATAGCTTAACTATATGGGATCCTCTGCATTTCTTTAACTTCAAGATAACTTTTCGGGCATCAGTTGAGACTAAATTGTCTCCCTTAGCGATAGGGGTGTCCCCTGATTTACTGTCTTGCATGCCAAATCTTTTAAGTACTTTATCGATATAGCCCTTTTGTGACAATCCAAGAATACCCCGAGAGCAATCCTGGTGTATCTGAATTCCTAATACAAAAGAGACGTCGCCAAGATTTTTAATCTAAAAATTCCTTGACAAAAATCTCATAATTTTATGTGACATGCCTATATCATTAGTGGCAAGCAATAATCAACATATAAAACCAGGAAAATATACTTACTCCCACTGAACTTGTAATACATACAACCATCAACAACATTAATCTCAAGACCAAATGAGATAATTACTTGATGAAATTTGTATTACCCTTAACGGGAAGCTGGCTTGAGCACATAAATGGATTTCTTTAATTTGCAAACCGTCTCATCAATGTCTCCATTGAGAAACGTCGTCTTAACATCCATTTGATGTAACTCGAGGTCAAAATGTGCAACAACCTGACTTTCCTGAAAGAGTCTTTCGTAGAAACCAAAGGGAAAGTCTCTTTATAATCAATGACATCATTCTATGTAAAGCATTTAGATAAAAGACGAACTTTATATCTTTCCACATTACCTTTCGAATCCTCCTGGTTTAAAAATCCATTTAAGACCAATGGGCTTCGCACCTTCTGGTAATTGGACAAGATCTCAAACTTTATTGTCTTGCATATGCTTATACTCCTTATTTACGACATCAATCCACTTCTGAGAGTTAGAACCCTGCATGACCTGATGGAATTGATTGCACCATCTTCCACCATTCCATTATTTCCTTATGTTCTTGGAAAAACACTATTTAAATTATCCTGAATATCATTTTTCCCTTTCTCTCGTGGATCTCCTTAATGGCTTTAGTTATTGAGGTTGTTGAGTTTATACTTCTGAAATTTACCTTATTTCGGATGGGAGTTCTTCAACATTGTCTAGTTGAGGTTCCGGATATGCTTCTTGATCAATGACATGTATAGAAACTTGCATATTATCAAAAGCAATAGTAGGAATCGAAACCGATCCTTCCTCAACTTCTTCCTTAAAGACAATATCTCTAACCTTATTTCTCCCCCAAACTCAACATCCTCAAAAATGTTGCATTTCCCGTTTCAAAAGTTGACTTAAGTGTGGGATCATAAATTTAATAGCCCCTTAAACGCTCATAATAACCAATAAAGTAGCTGCTGACTGTTTTGGAGTCCAATTTCTTTATGTGGCCTATAAAGCCTAGCCTTAGCTGGACATCCCCAAATGTGAAAATGCTTTAAACTAAGCTTTGTGCCTGTCAAAAGCTCTTAAGGTATTTCAGCAGCAGTTTTAATTGGTACTATGTACTATCTTTCTTTAAATGTCTAGATTTCTGACAAAAGAAACAACCCTTAATGTGTTTATGTGATTTCTTTTGTTCTGAACCCTTAACAACTTTATTTTCTTTATTTTTTTTCTTTCCCTTATCTTTAGAGGTGTTTTCCAAGTGAACACTTTCAGTTCTGTCCTGCTTCAACTTTTCTTCCTCTTGCACACAAAATAGAATGAGCTCATTTAGAGTTCATTTCTCCCTTTGATAGTTACAACTGACCTTAAATTGACTGAATTGTGCAAAAAACTTGCACACTATGAAATGAGCTCATTGAGAGTCCATTTCTACTTTGACAGTTATAACTAACCTTAAATTAACTATATTGTGCAGGAAGCGATATCAATATCAAATGCACGAGCAAGTCATTAGATAAGTCGAGTTTTAGTTCCTTAAGTTTTGAAGTAGTGTAAGACATCTACATGATGTACTCCCTTATTTTCCTATTGCCTTTATACTTTATTGAAATCAAGCTTTGCATAAGCGTGATTGTTTCAACCTTATCGTTTTTCGCAAAACGTTTCTTAATTTCGACAAGGAATTCATTGGCATCATTTACCTCCTCAGATACTATGCCACTAAAGGCTTCCGGAATGCCGCACTTAATGATCATGAGACCCACATAATTTAAGCAATCCCACTTCTCAAAGTTCCTCATTTGATTAGATGAACTTTCATCCGTAAGAGGAGTAGGTAGCTCAATCCTTAGTACACGGTCTAGATCCATGCAGCCAACGAAAAGTTAATGTTCTTGTTTTGATCCTTGAAGTTTGTTCCATAAATACAGGGATTAAATTTGAGCTTCTAGATATACTACTAGCAGAATTTGAAATCGAATGGAGAACACTTAAACAAAATAGCTCACATAAATACCTTATTATGCAAATCATACTTTCAAACAATGGTAGGGCCCATCACAAGATACCTAGCACAACATCAATATTTAGTCTTTGGACAGAAATATTGACTTGTAAGTGGTACTCTTGGTGTAGTGATCAAACACTGACAGTAAGACATGTCAACCAATAAACCTTTCTTTGGACCGATTTATTGATCACGCGTTAAACCAAATAACCATAACCTGTTTATCACCACAAGTTCATGTGAAATTCGAGCCAAATATTGACCTTCCTTTGGACCGATCAATATCCGCATGAAATAACACACAAACACCTAATTTTCCCTTAGTGTAGTGATCAAATACTGGCAATAAGACATGTTAACCGATAAACCTTTCTTTGGACCGATTTATTGATCACACGTTAAACCAAATAATTGCCACGTATTCATCACCACAGGTGCATGTAAAATTCGAGCCAAATATTGACCTTCCTTTGGGCCGATCAATATCCGCAATGAATAACACACACAAATACCTTCTAATATTCAAAGTTAATTAATATCCACAAGAAAGGTTGCTTTGGCAACATGTTGCTTCAACTAACTTACTTTCGAATATTATATCTCTCAAAAGATTCCGATGTACCAAGATTTGAAATTGAAATCCATTGATTTGCATCTATATTTGACTTTAGGATTTGAATTATATAATTCAAAATTTTAGAATAAAGCAATTCTTAAGTTGAGAGAGTCAATTGCAATATTCTTGAATCTTAGGTGGCCAATTATATGAAATTTTAAACTTGAAGTGCTTAAATTACAATTTTTCCAAAACCTTATTAGCCAATTTAGAGAAATTTTAAACTTTAGGTCCCAATTTGAAATAATATCAAAATTTAGAGGGCCAAAATAGGAAATTTTCAATCTTTAAAGGCTAATTTTGAAAATTTTCAAACTTTAGGAGCCAATTTAGAAAACTCCCAAACTTTAGGGACTTAATTTTAAAAAAAAAAATCAAACTTTAAGGACCAATTTTGAAAATTTTCAAACTTTAGTGACTGAATTAGAAACTTTTCAAACTTTAAGGACCAAATTAAAGAATTTCAGAACTTTAGGTGCTGTATTAGAAAATTTTCAAACTTCAGGGACTGGAAATGAAAATTTTCAAACTTTAAGGGACCAAATTAGAGAATTTTCAAGCTTTAGGGACCAGTTTTGAAAATTCTCAAACATTAGGGGCTGGATTGGAAAATTTTCAAACTTCAGGGGCCGAATCATAAAATTCCATAACTTGAAGGGTCTTGACTTAACTAAATTATAACTTTAGGGGCTCAATTTATAAATTTCGAAACTTTAAGGGCCAACTTAAATAATTTCATAACTTTATGGGGCTTAATTTTAAATTCCATATTTTCAGGGATTAAAATCAATATCTTTTTTAATCTTAAAGGACCGGAAGAGCAATAAACCGAAATATGAAAAATTGCACAAGGGTCCCTGAGTTCATCAAATTTCCGGTGGAAGCCCCCTGCCCAAAATCTGATTTTCAAACCAGTTAGGGTTTGCGCCGCTGATGCCCCTCCATATTCGGCGAACGCAGCCCACTACCGAGGCGGTTTCATCTCCACCGAGCGGCGCCCGCTGACGCCGCGAATGCAGTCTCCTCCGTCGCTGCTCACCGCCTGCAACGCGGCTAAAATCCGCCGCTAGCAACGCGCAGCTCGCGGCGTTTCATCCCCAACCGGATCCACACACCAATCTCAACCACAAATAGCACAATCCACAAAAAACCCAAAATCTTAATCTTAATCACAAAATCAAGGTTCAATCGTCAACACCTCAATAGCAGCAGCTGCTCTGCCAAGCAAGCTTTATCCGTGTCACACCCAGCACCCGACCATACATCCCTGGAACCTAGGGTGTATAAATGGGGGCTGAACTTTACGGTGGCGGTGCCTCCACCAAACAATAACACGCTGATCCTTAGAATGGCCTTAGGCCGTCTATTTAATCGCTGCAGAGAACAACTCTCTAAAGGAAGTTGTGGATGTTCCCTTACCCAAATGCGAAAACATCCAACAACCCAATTCAGATTTAAAATTCAATATCGAAATCCCAAATATTTCAACCAAAATCAGATTCAACAGAAAAATTCTACCTGATTTCGAAAACCATATTCATACAGGTCACAGGAATGAATATACATATACACACTCAATCGATTTAATTCATGATGAAACCAACATATATCCAGATTTATCAATTCTCGAAATCAGCCCACTTAATCACATAAAAATACGCATAAAATATCAATTTGGTTTTATATATATGTGCTTGAAATAGATCTGATAGTCAACACAATGATTGGCTCTGATACCACTTGTTAGAAAATTCATCTCAAATAAATATTTATCTATGATTCAAAATCATCATGCCGAATTATCAAGAATTAAATAACTGAAGCGGAAGCGTACCTTAATCAGATATGGTTCACGATGATCGATTACGGTGTTTGGATTTTCCAAATCAATACGTAGTTCTTATTTTCTCTCTGATGATGGGATGTCAAAAAGAATGAACAGTACGTACGATTCAGGGACCATAACCGACTTTATCCAGTTAACCTAATTCGGCCCATCATGAATTAGGTAATGGCCTGGTTTCTACACATAAAAGCCCATACATTTAATTAAATGCATTAAAGCCCGATATATATAAAATCCTTATTAGATCACTTTAAATGGGCTTAACCAAATTTGATAGTCTTTTATTCAATACACAATAATTCACATATAAACTCACACGATTGATTAAAATCCTTACAGTGCCAACACCGCGTAGTACTCAATCCTACCATTTTCCAACTAACACTAGATTGGAAAATAATTTTTGATCAGGTGGGACCATTTCTTGACTGGTTCAGAGAAGCTGCAGTGCATTTCTAGAGTGAAAATGCGGGCATTGGAGAGTTGGGATAGCCAGATTGAGAATGAAACTAGCAAGAGCATGAACATAGAAGACATATTTCGACATTCCATGGGAGTTTAGCAAAGTTATTCTATTCATTTCTGTTCATTAGGAATGGGAATTGAAAGCAGTGATCACTGAATCTTGATAATGAACAGGAAATAATTGAGAGGCATTTTTTGTTGAGTGGAACCAAAATGCTAGGACGAGGAGGAGAAATGGATAAAGATAGATGGGGATGGGGATTCATGTGTGCGCATCAAAAGATATTACTTCCCCTCTTCAGTGGACACGTCCTCCCATTTCTGATTATAGGTTGCTTAGTTTAACCATCTATTAAGTTACATAACTCTTTCATTAACCACCCATTAGTACCAGAAAAAAATTATGGAGATTCCGTTGACAATTGAGATTCAGTTAAAATTGGACAGAATCTCTGTTACTTTTTGACGCAGTACGAAAACAAGGAATTTAAGCGAAAATCTTAAAAGAAATATAAGGTTCTGTTCTCTTTACTGTTTTGAGGTCGTTTTTTGTTTTTATTTTCGAAAATGCTAAAAACGCGTTCTCTTTACCATTTTCGAAAACGCATTTTGGAAAACAAAAAAAAAAAATTGTACACAAAACGTAAAACGTCCAAAACCTCGTTTTGGACATTTTGTGTGTATTTCGACAAAAAAATGTCCAAAATGCAGAAAACACGTTTTGAGAATTTTTTTTTTTAAAGAATTATCTTAACTTGGAACTAAACTTAATATAAAGTTTTTATTTTTTTATTATTTTTTTTGAAATTATCCTAACTTGGAACTAAGCCTAAATAAAGATTTTTTTTTTTTTGGAGAATTATCCTAATTTAGAACTAAGTTTAAATAAAATTTTATTGAATTTAATATCAACTTTACAAAAAAAAAAAATTAAGTGAGAATTCTTATTGTTATATTTCAAAAAATGCACTGATAAATGGACTCTGGTGGTTTTGAAAAAACTTGCATTTTCTGAATTTTAATAGAATTAGAGCTTTCTCAAATTCCGAACCTGACCAAACTATGTTAATATAGACTCTTAATACTCACATTAGTGTGTAGTATGTAACCATGTTTTCAGTGTACTGTGAAAGAAAATTTGAGTTTGGGTCAATAGAATTTTGCAAGTAAATTAATTAAAAATAATTTAAGTAGTATTCTGTCAAATTTCAAACGGAACGTGTTTTTCAGCTTTTTATTTTCAAAAATAGTTTTCAGAAATGACAAACCAAACGCGTTTTCAGCAAATTTGAAAACAAAAATAAAAACAGGAAATACAAAACATTTTCGAAAATGAAAATATAAAATAAAATACAAACAGAACGCCACCTAAAACTTGAAGTCCACCAACAAGATTGAGAGAAATCTCAAGAATTTTTATTAATCAATAAATGAATAAAAATAACAAATTAACTCTCTATTTATAGAGGCATAAAATAAATAAAGCCTATGTTTGGCAAACTAGTTTTTAAACTAGTTTTTTATCACACAATTCCCCAAATCACTTTTCAACCACAAATATTTTCTCTCTCCACTTTTCAACCACACATTTTACCTAAAAAACATAAAAAAACATGTTTTTAAACAAAAAAAACTTAACAAACAGAGGCAAACATATTCTAAAGTAACTTGGAAAGCATGAAAACTTATTCCAAATCAAATAAGGAAAAAGAATTCAAAATAAAATAAATGACAGAAATATCACTAAAATATTAAAAGACTATTTTCGTTGCCTAAACGATCTCGAATGCCTGAAATCCGTTGTATGTCATGGCGGAGCGTCTCGTCCACAGATTTCAAGTTATGCAATAACCCATCACTTGAGCACGAGAAAATGCTGGGTAGGGCTGGGCGTATAAACTATGACCCGCGAACCCAACCCGGTTTTGATATGTTGGTTTCACGATTTCAAACCTATCCTAAATTGGATAAAATCCTAATCAGATTAAAAACCCACAATCAACTGTTCATCTCGTTCTACCAAGAATATTATTACACAATTTCAGAATGAAAGAGCTAGATCTCCAATTTATTGATTTGCGTCAAGGTTTGTAAATTGAGCAAGACTTACTTCCCTTGTCTCCTCTGG
This sequence comes from Ligustrum vulgare, assembly GCA_963555705.1. Classification (NCBI taxonomy): domain Eukaryota; kingdom Viridiplantae; phylum Streptophyta; class Magnoliopsida; order Lamiales; family Oleaceae; genus Ligustrum; species Ligustrum vulgare. The sequence continues at coordinate 86,051,475 of OY743168.1, forward strand.
GAAAAACATTCATGAAAAAAAAATCAAAACAGAAAATTATGAGAAAATGCATACAAAATATCATTATAGAAATAAGAAAAATTAGGGTATGAACAAGTGAGGCCGAGAGAGAACTTGGTTCTGATGATGCCTGTGATAGCAAAGCCAACGAGGAACGGCCAGTTGCGGTTGAACTTCCTCCTGAAGAACACTGGCCATAGATCGTATTTTCTCATTTTTGAAATTTGTTCTCTGCTTTGGTATCTAGTCCAATTAATAGATGAATGGAATTGGGCATGCTATGGATACTTTTTAATGTTAAAAAATCTCAAGATTGAAAAGCGACCGACCCGACCCGAATCGGCCCGATTTGAGTCGGGTCGATTTTAAAGAATTTAAAAAACCTTCTTTTCGGGTCGGGTATGGGCCGAAACTGATCCGACCCAATAAAATGCTCAGTCCTAATGCTTGGGGTCAATCTTGCGGTGCCTGTTGAGTGGATTCTAGCATTATTGTAAATTAAAATTTAAGATTGATAGCCGATGTACGTGGCACATAAATAAGGCACCGTTCGGAATCTTTTTTTTTTTTGCAAAATAAATGGAATATTTGTTGTCAAATCAGAGAATTTAAATTATTTATTGATTTATTTGCATTTTCGAGGTAAGATGTGAGATTAAAAATTGGAGAGGGAAAATGTGAATGGTTAAAAAGTGGTATGAGAAATTGTATAAATTAAATCAAAATAATCATTACAAATTAAAATGTAGTCGAACGGTGCCTAAAAAGACTTTTCGTGTACGTAGCATTGACGTCTAAATTCAAACTTCATCTGCACTGAGTTTTTTCATACCTCATATATTTTATGTTTGGTAAACATGTTTTTAAATATGTTTTTTACAATACAATTTTTCAAATGAATTTTAATTATAGATATTTTTTCTCTCCATTTTTCAACCCACATTTTATCTAGAAAACATAAAAAAATGTTTTTAAACAAAAAATAATAGAAAATAAGAAATAATAACCATCAACCTAACTCAAGATTTGATGTTTGATAATGCAAACACGTCCATATCACCTAAAGGAATACAAAAGCCTACAAATGGAGGGACTTTTTCAAAAAAAAAAAAAATCGATAGATTTCAAACTCAACCCATTGGGTTTAAGTGCTACGTGGTTCCCACCTCTCCACTATTTTTGTATAAATAAAATAAATATAAATATAGGCGCGCGAATATCGCAATCTTGGTCTGAAACAAAGCATTTATTATAAATTAATAATGCATTATCTTCGGGAAAAAATGTCTCTATCTTCACTGAACACGCTCCTCCCCAACCTTTTATAGTCAAACACGTAGAAATATTATCAAATTCAAGAATTTACTCCAAACCCATAGAATAATAGTATCGGTAAACAATAATCAATCAGGGGCATTGTTCCTTCCGTTTACAGGTACGTTTCTAGTTATTCTCTAAGTTATTGTTATTTCATCATAGCTTTATTTTGAACAATCAAGCTCTTTGATGATTTGCCATGTTGATTTCTTACTGAATTGAAATGACTTGGCGTTCAAAATTATGCATTTCATAAGCATTTTCTGGTGGATTCTCAAGGTATAATCCTTTTTTTTTTAAAATTAAATGTGTTTGATGTGAAGATGGAGGAGAATAAGATTTCTGGCAGTTAAGTTGAGGTTAAAAAAATAAAGATGAAGCTCATCTAATTCAGAGGGGAATACAGCTTTGTTGCTAACATGGACCGGAGGAGTTGGCTGTGGCGGAGGAGATCATCGGAGAAGAGTCCCGGTGGTGAATCTGAAAGCTCGGGATCAATATCTTCGCATTCAGAAAGATTCTCCGACGATCAGGTTAGTTTTTCACCACCTCAACTTATCAGTACATTTTTTGATGGATTTGAAACTCCGAAACTGGGTTGTTAGCCCTGTTTGGTTCCCATTTTTTACATCTCATTTTTCTAGTGTACTCAATTTACACCACTAATCTTATTTTTGGCTTACAGTTTTTGACTTTCCAACTCAATTTATACCTCATATTCCCAAAAAACTCAACTTTTTTCAAAAATTGATGGGAATCAAACAAGATGGGCGAGTGAGTTAAGTAGAAAATCTATTCTCTGTTTGGTAACTTTGTGATAATTATAAAATGGTTTATTATGTTTTGAGGTAAAACATGTGGTAAATATGGAGGGAGAAAATGTGTATTGTTAAAAAATTGTTTGGAGATTGTGTTTATGAATTAATTCATACTAAATTGTAATGATTGTCACTCTGTAATGTAACGCAATCATTACAATTTATAGATTAATTTATAAACAACACAATTCCTCATACTATTTTTAACCATCAAAATTTTCTTTCTCCACTTTTTAATCACATATCTTACCTCGAAAAAAAAAATTTAAAAATTGTTACAGTGTTACCAAACACACTATAACAAAGGCTTTTCGAATGCTAGAATTGCTAAAAGTCTTTCCGTTTGGCAGACGGTTTATAAATCAGTTTATAAATTATATAATTTTTCAAATCACTTTTTAACCACATACGTCTTTCACTTTTCAATCATACATTTTATCTCAAAATCATAAATAAATCAGTCCATAAATTGGTTTGGGAATTGTGTAGTTTATAATTTAGTTTATAAACCTAAAAAGTACGATTACCAATCATATAGTTTATCTTACCTCGGAATTGTGTAGTATGATTTTGATGTAAAAAGTAGTGTTTAAAAATTAGAGAAATGAAATGTGTATGATGTAATTTGAGAATTACAAACTGAACGAAGGGTAAGAGAAGGTAGAAAACCTGTTATTGGGAGTAAAGATGAAATATTTGTAATAGATGTTTGGTGTTTGGTTGCTGTAACAGGCACTGGCTTATCATATCCCTCCATCAAATGAAGTCACATCAAAAGCGCCCCCCAATCATGACGAAGAATTTAACGAAACTGTGAAAACACTATCTGGGAAATTATCAGAAGCTCTTCTAAACATTCATGCCAAGGAAGACTTGGTAAAACAGCATGCTAAAGTTGCAGAGGAAGCTGTCATGGGTATCAAATCTCCCCTCCCTCTCTCTCTCTCTCTCTCTCTCTCTCTCTCACTCTCATGGCTAATCATATCCCTCCATCAAATATTTTCTTGCTTTTCAATTGAGAAGGAAAGTGTATCTTTTTAATGAAAAAGGTAAATTATTTGGTAATAATATATACAGTTCCAATTTTCTTTGAAAAGACTCTTCTTTGTTTAATTTCAATAGTGATATTAATTTGAGCTCAAATACCAGGATGGGAAAGGGCTGAAAATGAAAATTCTCTTCTGAAGAAACGAGTTGAGGTCTTAACACAGAAGAATTCAGTACTTGAAGAACGTGTTGATCCTCTTGATAGAGCCCTTAAGGAGTGTTTACGAAAGCTTCGACAAGCAAGAGAAGAGCAAGAAGGGAAGATTTACGCAGCCGTCGCCAAGAAAACTTCTGAATGGGAATCAACAAAGTCCCAACTCGAGAACCAGATCAGTAGGCTGCATTCTCAACTTCAAAATGCCAATACGGATGCCATTACGTCCATGCTTGTCGATGTTCGCTCCAAGCTCGAAGCTGCAGAGGAAGAGTACTCACTCCTCAAACTCGAGCTCCTTTCCAAAGCTGAAGAATTAAAATTAAGCAATCACGAGAGAGACCTGAGCGCCCGAGCTGCTGAAACTGCTAGTAAACAAAATTTGGAGAGCATAAAGAAAGTTACTAGTCTAGAAGCAGAATGTCGTCGGCTAAAGGCAGTGGCTCGTAGAGCAACGCGTACTGCGTCCTCAGATTATGTTGAATCTTTCACGGATAGTCAGACAGACAGTGGGGAGAGGCTGCTGGCTATTCAAAGCGACTGCTGCAGATCGGTTGATATTAATCTTATGGATGATTTTCTTGAGATGGAGAAGCTTGCAGCACTACCTGAGATAGAAAGTGGAAGCAGCCTTGAAACAGAGCCCAAGAAGAATTGGGAAAACCCTTTAAAGGCTGATCTGGAAGCCATGATTAATCGGACGGCTGAACTGGAAGAGCATTTAGAAAAGATGGAAGCAGAAAAAGTAAGTTTAGAGATTGCTCTGAGCAAGTGTCAAGACCAGCTTAAGATATCGCGAGATCAACTAAAGGAAACAAGCGCGAAGCTGGTGGACCTGAGATCTCAGCTGGCTATCGCAAATGAAGCAAGGAGATTGGTTCAGATGGAGGTTGAGGATACAAACATAAAACTGAAAAAATCAGAGAAGCTTTTAGAAGAAGCAGATGTCAAGTGTCAGAAACTAGAAAATGAGATTTCGAGAAAGGAATTGGATTCTCAGATTCAGAAATCAGCAATCATTGACGAGTTCAGAATCAATCAGGTTTGTTGCCAAACTCATTCTTGAATATGTTAATAAAGGTTCAAATTGCACTGTGTGCATTATTTTCCTCTTTGACACGCGCTAAAAGTTTCTCCATAAAAACTTCTATGCTAATTGTTGTGTCTGTGGCTTGACGATGATTGCAGGACAAAGAAATGACAGTGGCTGCTACTAAATTTGCAGAGTGCCAAAAGACAATTTCATCTCTTGGCCGACAGCTAAAATCTCTTGCCGCGTTGGAGGATTTCCTGATTGTCGTCTGAGACTCAGAGAGACAAGTAGAAATCGAGTTATGAAGAAAATATGAAGTTTCAGCTGCACATAGTTGCATCCGAATTTTAATCTCTCTGTAATATCCCATTAATATTTTATATAGTGCATAAAAAGAATAATGCTATCTAACCAACAATTCACCATGCAGCATTTGGAAAAAGGACTATTGCTTAAACATGGATGTTGCACGTTGAACTACATATCCTTCACTTTTTAAATTCCAATTCTTTCTAGAGATTCATTCTTTAAGTTTATAACCAAATATCTGAGTTTGAGGCACAACAAGTGGTGCTGGAGCATCAGTCTAAATGGTTATACTTGATAGATTCAATTAGATGATGACATTGCATTTAAGAGAACAAAATATTGGAGATCCGCTATTGAGATTCTGAGTTAATTGTTTCAGTGGCCACCGAACTTTATATGCGTCACGGTTTAGCCACTCAATTTTAATATACTTTCAAGTGACCACTGAAATTTGAATTGTCTCACCCCGTCGGCCATCGAACTTTGTATACTGTCATGGATTATCCACCTAATTTTATTTCATTTGTATTGCCTAAGTGTTCACGCCACCATTGAATAAAATTTGGACGTTATAGTGCAACCGTACATTATCCATGTCAAATGGATGCTCAACAGGGAATTAGGTGACTTTTGTCACTGAACCCTATAGGCTTAGGCCAAAAAAAATCCTTCTACGTTATTTCTTTTATGATTCTTGCAAGATCTGATAATTTTGATTTCAGATTTCAGTTGGTTATTACTCAGCCACTGTTTGGTAAAAGATTTTCTTTTTATAAACAAAGAATGTGATATTTTAAAGACAAAATATATGGTTGGAAAGTGAACTTGAAACACGAGACTAACTTGCTATAATAGTTTAGGAAATTTATTTCTCCAGGACCTTCCTGGGAGATTAACTTTCCTTAATACTTTGTCCAGCCAAGTACATCAATCTCCGTTGGTCTACATCTCGTCGGCCCCAGTTTTCTACCACATCTTATTGATCCAGTTGTTGAAGAATGAAGATTTGGAGTGATTTCGATATATAAAAAAAAAGTGCTTCTTTTTCCATCATATCAGTAAGACATGGTGGAAGACAGGATTCGTTTGGTCTCAATGGACTATCCCAAGACCTATGAACAATAAAGCAATTGGCCTTGCATGAATCACCGGCTGGAAAAAGTCAATGTTAAGATAATGAGGACTCTTCAGTATTTTCCAACAATAGAAGATTCAAAAACCAGAAGATCATTATTTGAGATGATCTGCAGGTGCTACCTGGCAATCCTATTTCTCTGCTGCAATTGCTGTGTAATTTGGGTTTCAGCGATGTTGATCAGGTTGAGGAATTGTCTGTCGATGTTGGACTAGATGAGGTTTCTAAGTTGCTTAAGCATTCTTTGGTATCAAATACTCTGGCGGATGTATTCTTGGGGAAAAGAAAACTTGCAAATATTTCAATACATGTGTATCCAAGAAATTCACCTTCACCAAGAAACGATATTCGAACATTGCCAAATCATGCCAAATTCTAGGTTAATTTCATTTTAAGCATGGCAGAACAAGATATTGGGATTGTTAGCAAGCAAATTTTTATCGACTTTCTCTTCAGCTTTGTGAATTCAATTGGACCATGCAGCAACCCAAAATAGGAGAAGCCCAAATTGCTGAAGTTCAAATTTTAAAAGCCCAGCCAGATTTAATTGAAGCTCATATCTGAGTCCAATAATTAAGCTAATCCATCTTTATAACTCCATCCCAACTCATATGACTCGGTGGAATGACTCAATACCCGCTTTAACCATCAAGCTTGATTTCAGCCATTGGATCAAACCGGATCAATCCCATCCCTCCATTTCATGATAAGGATGTGTCTTCATAGGCTGTCTATTCACTTCGATTCCAGATTCTTCTCGATTCTCTCTCTCTCTCTCTCTCTCTCTCTCTCTCTCTCTCTCTGTGTGTGTGTATCTAGCTCTTCGTCTTCTCTTCTTTGTCGTTTACAGAGAGAAATCTCATCTCTCTCGCACTGATATATAGTGGTTTTTCTCTGATTCTTTATGGTTAATCAAAGTTTATATTTTGTGGTTTATTTACAGTGTTTGATCTGTAATACTTTGTGGTTTTTGTGCGAGATTTGTATATTTTGAGAGTTTGTTCTTATTCTGTAAAAATCTTTTTGATACTTGTATTTTTATTTTCGATTAATAAAGATTTCTGAGGTTTTTATGTTTACAATTCTCTTTATGTTAAAACTTTGTGGTGATTCTGAGATTTAATTTAGTAACGAGCTTTTGTACATTTTCACTTGGATCCGTGGTAAAACATTTGGACTTGTACTTTGGATTAGGATGCATAGATAAATTGTAGAGAACGGTAGAGTGTCTGGACTTGAAATGGCTTGCTATGTCCAAAAATGAAATAATAAATGCTGGAGTTCTGAAACAATATATATATATATATATATATATATATATGGTTGAAAAATGATTTTGGAAAGTCTGCGTGATTAAAAAGTAATTTGTAAAATGTATTATTTATAAATAAATTTATCAAACGGAGGCTTATATTCTATTTTTGACTTTTCACGGGAAATTTCTCAAAAAGGAAGGACAAAGAGACAATTTTCCAGGAGTTAATTGTCTCAATGATCACTGAACTTATACCCATGTCGAGTTTTCATCATTGAACTTGTGTAAACGTCTTCAACTAGTCACTGAACTTTAAAATGTCGAGTTTTGATCATTAAACTATGGGTTAATTGTCCCAATAATTAATGAACTTATGTAAATATGGAATTTTGATCACTAAACTTATCAAAATGACGGACGTTAGTCATTGACCACTCATAGATACAACCCATACCCGAGGGCAGGCCTAGCAACAGCCGCCTTGGGCCCGACTTATAGCCCTAACTAGAAGGTCAAAAATTGATGTCATTAAAAGAAAAAAAGAATTTGGGTGCAATTATTAATCACTGGAAAACTCTTTTGTATGTCCCTGACCTAAGAATGTTTGTGTTTCAGTTAAATAAAAAAATTGCACATGCAGGGCTCAATTTAGAAGTTTTCCTTAAGCCCTCACGACCATAAGTCCTGCCAAGAATATGAGGGTCCCAAAGAAATTTACTTCTATAAAAGGCAACAAATCAGATAGATGAACGCGAAAGGGTTGATAAACGTCACGTCAAATAAACAATTACATAAGCTAAAAGTTCAGATGACCCATTTCTTGTCATAGTTTCTGCTGTTAGCTAAAAATGACTTGGAAACCCATTTAAAAAGGAAGAGTAAGCAAATTTGGCATAAGCTGCAACAAGTTGAATGGGAAAAATGATTCATCTCCCATACGTTTTTGTCCCAACTCGAATGTTCTAGCTTCATCACCATTCCCAAAAAAGTACAGTAAATTGTTACTGATTTGTATGTCTAAATTAAATTATTTGAATAATTGCTACTTAATTGTTTTATATTTGTTTATATTTTAGGAACTTTCGCAAAGTCGTCGGAATGAAGCACTAAAGTGGATGGAAAAGTGGGCATTTGGATGTTATTTAAAGCTTAAAGGAGTAAAATCAATGATGGAATCATCAGCTGAAATTTCCAAGGAGAGCTAAGTGGAAGGAATTAAGGTTCGAGAGCTAAATTGAAGATTGATTGAAATTTGGAAGAAAATTTGAAGAGTTTTCGAAGTTCATGGACTTAATTGTTGCAATCAGAAGATGAGGGATTCACGTGCAAATAAAGTTCGGGGGCCAACTTAAACGTACTGGAAAGATGGAAATTGCAGAAGCAGAATTATATTGCGCGGCCACGAGTTATCAATGTAGTGGCCGCGCGAAATCTTCAATTATACAAAATCTGATTTCACTTACCTGTGCGACCACTAGAAGTTTAGTTGCACGGCCGCGCAGTAGTCCGGCCCAGCGGATTTCAGCATTCTTTTGCCTAGGTTTCTTCGAAAATCTATAAAAGGGACTTGTCATGCACGAATTGTGGACCTTTGCATACATACTCTAGAGGCACAATTCATCATCAAAGCTTGAAGATTTTGGAGCATCACTTGAAGGCGAAGTCGAGGAGATTTGGAGACAACCTTGTAGAAGACTATTCTTGGTGCAAGAATTCTTTTACTTTCTCATTAAATTACTCATGATGTTTAGTTTAGATTATTACTGCGTTTTGATTTCTTATATCATGAGTAACTAAACTATCCATTGGGATCAAACGATGTAGTGTAGTTTTACGCTTTCAATTTCATTGTTCTAAGTTTTACGGTTTGATTGCATGTGTATGATTTTATTTTGTGTTCAATAAGTGAATTAACTGGCTACTAATTCATTGATTAATTGAATCGTTTTCATAATTCGAAATGTGAGTTAATGATCTAGACCTAGGAATAAAACCCGATAATTGAATGAGCGATAGACATATACATTCGTTGTTATTGTGGGCTTGTGTGAATTCTTGCATTCCATGTACCTAATCATTACAACATGATGTTCGTTAACACAGTTGACTAATTAGGTAGAGTTGATTTAAACTCGAGAGAGGAATTTCATGTGCATTAGCGAGTTCGACCGATCACATTAGTAGATTAAAACTAGAACGGTGGAATTGAAAATATTTACTACGTGAACTCATGAAATCCCGATTTCTCATCAATTGATTTAAAAATACATTTTGTTTAATTGCTTACTTGCTTTTAGTTTTATTATTAAATTCTTCACAAATGAAATTGACTTTCAAATAGAGTAAAAATTAGAACATCGTTGGTAATTAATATTAACCTCTGTGGGTACGATGACTCGAAATTTAAAAGTTCACTATATGTAATAACCCGAAAATTTCGTACCTTCTTTTTATTTATCTAGAAATTTAGCTGGTATTATTTCATTAGAAAATAGCAAATTTCATGATATGGTAACATTTTTAGAAAGTGGAGGAGAAAGTTGAATGAATTATGATAATTGAGGTTAATTGGCAAAATATTATTTTCCTAAGTAAAACTCGTTTAATGGAAATGAGTATAACATTTCTATTTAAATTTCTTTAAATCTAGGGAATGCTTTACATGAGTTAAAAAGTTTGGAGGACTACTTTGCTAGAAATTAAAGTTATGGAAAGCATTCGAGCCTTAATTTAACAAGATTAGGTAAGTTGGGGACCAATATGAAATTATTGAAAATGTTGATTTATTTCAACCTTGACATTTCATCGACCGATCTTTGTAGTCATCGTATGAGTTAAATATTGACCCGAGGACAATGAATGTTATACCTATGCAAAGTTTATAGGGAGATGTTGAGATCGATACATTGATTCCATGTTTTCGAGTTCGCATGTGTTTGAAAAATCGAGCTATAGTAGTATAGTTGAAATATGGTAAGTATTTGCAATTGTCAAATTTCTCTAAGATATGTGCAAATTGTCAAATTTCTCTAAGTATGAAAATAGTGGACTAGTGGCCATGTTTGCAAGTGTCTACGAACTTTTGGATGATCCGATGCTTTTGCATGTGTAACCATTATAAAGCTTATAGTACGAGCTTTCCAACGATATAAAATTTGACAAGTTTGGAATTAGTCTTGACCCTCGAATGTTAACCCAAAACAAGTCTGTTGAGACATGAGAATTTGGTAGAAATATTATTAAAATAATAAAGGTGGGACATGTGTCATTCCATTTATTCAACTCCTAAAGATATGTTTGACAGCCTACTTATTTTAGTAAGAAGTACTTATTTAATCAGAATGCATGTTAAAATATTCTAACTGCATAACAACTGTATATTTATTGAAAAACACTTATAAACTAAAAGTTGAAAAATTAAGAAGGGACAAACATGACCTTACTTCACCTCTATAAATACAGCACATAACCTCACTTGAGCCCTTAAAAACTTGTTGGGAAAGAAATCAAAGGTAAAGTAGAGATTTCTTATTTCTAAATCATGGATTAACAAGTGAAAATGATGGATTCTTGATTCTATATGAAATTCATTATCTTCAGCCTGTTAAACATAAGATTTCAATACATTTCAGTTTCAAAATCTGCAAAAAAATTAGCCCAGAAACAGTCAGCCAAGATTAGGCTACTAGAAGCCTAATTTCTACACAGACGGAGGCATCTAGTAGTCTTCTGCAGCAGTAAATTTTTATATGATGAACTAAACAGATTTCTGGAAATTTTTCTGAGGAAAAACTAAGCTGTAGACTGTTTATAAGTAATAAATCTTTATTAACCGAGTTATACAAGGTTTTTAGTTACAAAAACTTATTAAATTGCAGGATCTAAAAGTATAAACACCCAACAAGTAGTGAGTAAAGCATTTATGTGTTTTTTTGCAATTTTTATTATGTAGAGTTCAGTTTCTTATGTAAAGTAATATCCTTAACTTATTAGAGTTATATATTGTGATTGTTTAATATTTAATGTTGGTTTTCATGCTTTTTCTTAACTTTTTCACTTAGTACTAATTTAAAGTTAATTTTTGTTCAATAACTTATGCTTCTTTTGGGATCTAAAGAGCTACTGCAATAATTTTGTGTTTTATTTAACTGCATGTTGGATCATTGATTTCTATGAGAGTTACTATCACCAAGACAATATTGCATGTGGCGACCCCAAAACCCATCATTTTACAAAGAATATTAAGTTAAAAATTTAGATAAAATTAAAATTTTAACTCTTAGAACCTCAAGTGTCGACTTACATGTCGACACAAAAATGACTGAGGCTGCCTTACAGGTTGGTGTCGACATCAATACAGAGGGTGTTGACACCAACACTGTTTCTGAGATAGAATAGTTTTGGTGTTGAGATCTAGAGTTTTGGTGTCGACGCGTAATAAACCATTCCTCATTTTTACATTGAAATGACAATTAGAAAGAACATAAAACGTACTATATAGATAAGTTAAAAAACATAGTACATCCGAGTTTAGGGAAGAGATTTCAAGGACAACTCAAAAATTCTCTTCCTTATTTGAACAAAACAACTAAACACCAACTACATTATTCAATTTCCTCGTCGGGAAAATCGTCGGAGTATATATATTCCATAGTTTCGATATCATGAAAATCAACATAAAAGTGGGAACGCCGAAAACGAGTTAAAGCCGAAAGTCGCGGTACGCCTGCCACGTATAGATTTCAGTTACATTTATATAATATTGCCCATCAGGTGACTCAATCCATTCCCGAGAGATTACTTCAAAGCTGTCTTAATGCAGCATCTACAAGTTGAGAACATGAAAAACATGAATTGATAATTCAAATGAATAATTCGATACACGTGCAAGTTTTTCAAAAATTCATGATTTCAGGGCTCAATTATGGATTATCTCCTCTACCCCAAAGCGCTTAATATATACACAACCCGGATATCGATAAATGGCCATAATCATAAACATGTTACTCAGGATTCCATATCCTTTAGGGCTTCCACATCCCTATCATCTTTCCCCCTATTCGACTCCAATAGGGTTACTAGATCTCCATGTCATTTTTCGGAGCCTTGGAGTCTCAAGGTCCTCATGACACACATCGATATCCAAACAATAAACATTTGATTACCAAGGGGGATAGAGTTCAAATCTATAATCATTACTTGAAAATACTCCTTTTATGAATCATATCACATTCAATAACATCATCAATATGCATCAAAAACATTTTATCACATATCAGACTTGCACATAATGAAACATGTAAAAAGGTGAATCGAATACTTACTGTTTTGATGATTATGTAATATCTATCAACCTAAAATTCATAAAATAACTTCATATCATAAACAGAACTAAAAATAGAGGGGTGTCTATATGGGTGTAGACACCATGTTCATCATTCTTCGTTTGGTGTGACACCACATTACACCAAGCGTAATTTCAGATACCGGGTTTTGATTTCTTTGATTCTGTTGATCCCTAACTAATATATTTTGATAATCATTTTTGAAAAACAAGTTTGGGGATCAAAAAAATGTTTTAAAATGGATTTAAACATAGTTTTGGCAAGAATTCAAGAATTGATGTATAAAAAGAGATAGAGTTTTTGGATTCTGATTACCTGAAGTTATGGTTTATAATTTCAAAAAATCAGTTATTTATAAGGAAGAAAGGTTGTAGGGAAACCAGGGATCATGGTTGTATAGGATTGGGACCTTCCTTCACCATTAAGCTTCCTAATTACAAAACATGAGGTGTCTATCATGCAGTTGGAGTTGGAGCACTGCAATGCAAGCAGGAGATGGAGAGAAGGTATAAGCTTAGTAATGGAAGCTATACAAGCAGTGCTGCCAGTCTAGGAGTCCAACTATGGCTGCTATTTTCGCTTTTTCCCATTTTTGAGCAGTTGATTTTTAGTCTGATTTTGAAGTAGTAAACGACATCCAAATTAAGAGTTTTTGATGTCATTTCAAAGTACTCATATGGTACTTTCATATAAAGTTTTCCTCGCAGAATTTGAATAACGAGAGAAGAAGTTATAGTGTTCCAAAGATAGCCCATAGAAACTGTCTTTTCGAGTCGCACGTTTGAGCAGCCAATTTTGAAAAATTGCTGAGATTTGTACATTAATCGAAACGACATACAGATTTCAGATTCTCGAAGTTTACTTCGAGTACTTATCCGTACATATAAGATATGCATTTATCCGAGGTCGGAAGAGGTAAATCGAACTTCCAAAAGATAGACGTTAAATCACCATTTTTATTTCTAATATAGATTTTATTTCCTTTCCTAATTTTAAATAAAAACTTAAAAAATATATTATTACGTAATAATGAGTAAATAAGGACGTCATAATTTTTCGGGGCATTACATTGCATGTGTATAAAATGAAGTAAAACAAGCTCTCAACTTCAAAAGTGACTTAATTTACCTTAATCTTGCATTTTTAGATTCTTGAATAATGTTAGTGGTATAGTTTAAAGTTATTTTCAGATTCTTGAATTCTTGTCTGATGTTACTTATATATTTTAAAGTTATTTTCAGACTCTTGAATTCTTGTTTAAGGTTATTTATATATTTTAAAGTTAATTTCAGATTCTTAAATTCTTGAATAATGTTACTTGCATATTTTAAAGTTATTTCCAGATTTTTGAAATAGTTTATTTAGAGTATTTTAAAGTAATTTTTTCATATTTTTAAATGAAGATAATTGAGTTCAGATTCTTTATATTAATTTGAGCAACTTGTAAGTTCACTGATCTTTATAACATGTCTAAACTTAAGTTTGCTCTTATTCACTTTAAATTTAGCAAACCTTCCCCCATTGAATGATAGTTGCTCTTTAATTATGTGAAACACATGTGAGCTTAATTGATAAACTTAGTAGTTAAAACTCCTATTATATTAAGTTCTAAGAATTCTATCTTGCATGCAAAGACTTGAGCAAAATTATTTGCTTTTATGTTGATCAAGTGAAGTGTTTAAAAGTTTTGATTTCATGAGCATTAGATGTTGAGATGTAACTCTCATGCAAAGTCTTAAATGTATTCATGTTTCACTCTCTAAGCATCCAGTTATGTTCTAAAGTATACCTAAGAATGTGCATGAATAAGAATAGAACTCTAAGATGTTAAGTATTCACCAGTTTGGGATTCTAGATACCCAATGGGATAATTCCCGTATAGTACCGGAAGGGTACTAGAATTGTACTGGAAGGGTACTAGATTTGTATCGAAAGGGTATCAGATCTTATATTTATCAGAATTGTACCGGAAGGGTACTAGATTTGTGCAGGAAGGGTATCAAAATTTAAATTGAGCACTTAGTGAATACTTACTCTTAAGGTAGGGGCCCAAAAAAATTAATAAATGAAGTTGAGAGTCCATGCATTACATCATGATATGCATATTCTTTTAATTACATTATGTAATTTGAGAATGATATGTAATATGTGAATTCAAGTATTCTTATGTTGAGATTTCATGAGACAAGATGTTTTATACTTGAAATGATTCCTAACAGATTTATGTGAATTACTTATCCTCCTCAAAGTTAAGAGGTAAAGTGTGTTTGTATCAAATTGATCATATCTATATCATAACATGCTTAAATGATAATGTGTAGCTTTACTCACTAAGCTTTATAGCTTATAGTCGTGTTATGACTCTTATGTAGGTCAGAAGCTCTAACTATTTGAAGGTTTTGCGTACTTGGGGGAGGTCTTTCTCGGATGGATCAAGTATCATATTATCACTAAGAGAATAGTGTGGGCAAAGCTTTTCCTATTTTGATGTAAAACAAAGGCTATTCAGCATTAAGACATATAGTAAAATCAAGAAGTCATATTTTGAAATGGTTATAAACTTATATGTCTTGGAAGGATAGAACATGATGTGTAATTATTGTAAGATTTTTAATGAAGTTTATCGTATTTCCTACTTCTATTTATTTGAGAATGAATTTATTATGTCTTGAACTTCCACTTATCATTTAGCCATTGTTTGGCCCCCTTTTTTCAAAACCAAATTTATTCAACATCAATCTCAACCGTTTATCTTAGTCAAGTATACCATTTTTTACTTTTCAAATTTTTTCAACCACACACACTCTTAAAAATACTATTGAAAATCATAGTTTTTTCCAAAAAGGGAGGCCAAACACACACTTAATATAAATGAAATCTTAAAACAAGATTACGAAAGAAGTTTTTGCAGCAGGCTATTAGAAGCCTCCTGCAGCTTGGCTCCCAGTTCAGTGTTAGGCTATTATTAGAAGTCTTCTGAAATATGTTTTTCTCTGTTCAAAGGCAAATTAATGATTAAAGAATTTTATGTGTATATTTCAATGTATAAATAGTGTCTATGTAAAAAAAAAAAAAAAAATCATGAAGATTTTGAGGCCGTGACACTATATTACTTTGATGCGATATCGTAAACTTGCGAATTAGTACTATATTACATGGATGCAATATCGTAAACTTGCGATTTAATACGCATCAATTAACCAGGAACAAAATTCACACAAGTTGATAAGGTACATTTTCAACTTTCGAGGGCAGCCTACTCGAGAAAACAATTGGCTGTGTCAAAAACCGGTCAGCATAACGCCAAGTTGCCAAGTCATCAAACCGCCAAACGGCCCATACACATCCACCTTCGTTCAGGTGGCCTCCTGCTGCTAGATGTGGATACGTTCAAACCTCGAAACTCGCTGTCTGATAACTGGACATTTCATTCAAAAAAATCATTTTGCATTGCGAATGACGACGCGTGCCAACAAATACCAGCCAACAAAAGCTATTCTCATAAGAACACCACTATATATATATATATATATATATATATATATATATATATATATATATATATATATATATAATCACAGATACTGCCAGTCCCCACCCACTCCGCCACCCCACCATGGCAAAACCATTAACAAATGAAACCCACCATGAGTATGAAAGCTTCCACAGGTTCTTCGATTGCTGGCTTCTGGAGCAAAACCAGTACCTGCAAGAACTGGTGTCCGCTTCAAGGACGATTCAAGACGAGGTAGATGAGAGAATTTTATGCTCTCTGATTGAAAGTGTGGTCAACCATTACGAGCAATATTACCGGACCAAATCCAGGTGGGCTAAAAACCATATACTGTCCATGTTTTGTCCGTCGTGGAGGAGTAGTCTCGAGGATGCTTTTCTGTGGATTGGAGGATGGAGACCGAGCGTTACTTATCACTTGTTATATTCCAAGTCCGGGTTACAACTCGAGGCCAAACTCCCAGAGTTGATTAAAGGACTCAGCACCGGTGACTTGGGAGATCTCTCTTCAAATCAGATATTCCAGTTGAATGAATTGCAGAGGATTACTATAAAAGAGGAGAGGCGGATTACTGAGGACCATGCCAAGTTGCAGGAGACTGTGGCTGACACGTCCATGGTGGAGCTATCCCATGGAGTGACCGAGTTATTGAGGGAGGAGGAGCTCTCCAGTGCGGGGAAGGACGGCCAAGTCGAGGCGACCCTGGCTACGAAGGAGGACCGTTTGATAAAAGTTCTGCAAAGGGCTGATGATTTAAGGCTGAAAACTCTCAAACAAGTTGTTGAAGTTCTAACTCCGGTCCAGTCTGTCCATTTCTTCATTGCCGCAGCGGAGCTGCACTTAAGGATTCATGAATGGGGTAAAAGGGTTGATGCCCATAACCATAATCCATAAACACTACCCATGAACGCAGGTAAAAGAAGATAATTAGCTTTTCTACTGTTTGTGTGCTGCTTTTTTTTGTGGTTTTCTGTTCTAATCAGCATACTCTCCAATATATATAGTAATCAAGTTTCATGTCATCAATATGAAGTACTGACTTTCAAATTTGTGCCTTCATAAATGATGACTACAAAATTGAAAGGGGTATGAAAATTGCTGATATATATAACTCAAAAGTCTAGTACACACAGTATGGGGATGGCTCTTATGGCTAACTACACAAACCAGAATTCTAATGCTACAATTTCTGTGAGAGTACCTCACCTTATTCCCCCCCCCCCCCCCAAAAAAATAAAAAAAAGGTAACAAGGAACCTGCTAACGAAACTATAATAAGATACTGTAGAAAGCTCCCGGAAGGCCTCGAAGCAAAGCCTGGCATAGAGAAAACAAAGCATGTTGCAAAAGAAGTTTAGATATTCATATAAATAAACAGGTTTCTTTTGGATGAAATGTTACCTCTTCATAGTTCATCCTTAGCAGTTTCAGATTTGGCAGGCTCTGGTTCGGTTGAGTCGGCTTGAGCAGCCTTATCCCGATTTTTCTGAATAAACTCAATAATGTCTTCCTTTGTTCGCTTCCCTTCATACTGCTTCAGGTCACCATTTGCAGATCTGAAGTATATGGTAGGGTATCCTTGAACTTCGAAGGTGCCAGCTGGGATATCGTTTACGGTTGCATCCTGAGTTGAGATACCGGAGATTAATATTGGAACTTTTCCTCGATAAGATAACGGTTAGGGAGAAAATGTGGTAAGATAAAGGAAAACGAAATCAAAGAATTTTACGAGTTTCGCAATCATTATATCGGGATCATTTGCAAAGGAAACAGCAACTTCATCCAAAATTGGAGCCAACTGCTTGCAGTGCCCACACCATGGTGCATAGAACTCTAGCAGAACTATAAGATGAAAAAAAAATTCCAAAATTATTAGATAGTAAAAACTACAGATGTCAGTCACTGTAATAACACACCAAAAGATAAATCTTAATTGGTTGCGGAAAAGATTGTTCAGATTCATAAGAGAGTATTGGAATTTCATCTAGTTACATTAGTTATCGTGTATTTGATGAAAATAAAATGTGCATGGAATTGGCGAATAGTTATAAACTTCAAACTTAATATCAAATCCGACAAAATAATTCCACTACTAAAATATACAAACAAGGGGACAAGGGAAAATGGGTTAATAATCAGCTTTAAGATTTGGTAAATATAGGACAAGATGAATATTACGCTTGAAAATGTTTTAAATCAAAGCTGGATTTTTGCAGAATATCCATATCATGGGTGACAAAAAAATATCTGGATAACATATAAACTGATTTATTTATGTTTTTGAGGTAAAAAGTAAAGGTTAAAAATTGGAGAGAAAAAATATGTGTTTTTAAAAAGTGATTTGAGAAATTACGTAGTTTATAAACTTATTTATAAACCAGTTTATTTTATGTACCGGTTTATAAACCAGTTTATTTGATATATCAAATGGATACGAAAATATATAGTCTGGCACAAACCATTCTTTCCGGAGTTAAAAACCATGTCTTGAAGGCTGTCAGTAACCACAACCTTGACAGGTTCATCATTGACTTCAGGAATTGGCTCCGACCTTATGAATGGCTTCAGTAGACCATCCTGCAACCATTTTAAGGAAAAACCATATAGTCAAATTTGTTCCAACAATAACAAGACGACCTAAAATTCTATATACAGAAATTAACAGTGAAAAGCAAATAAATGCAGAGACTGCCGACACATACGAGAGGTTAAAGGTAACAATTCAGATAGTTTAGTCATCGTAAAGAACCGTCAATAAATAAAGAATTAAGTATACCAAGTAGTCTTTGAGCCATGGTACAATCTGAGCAGGTTCTATGTTTGCCTTGAGGTACTTCTGTCCATCAGGTTTCTGAATAATAAGGAGAGGCGCCTGTTCCTCTTTAACTCCAAAGTACTGCAACCCATATTACATTCAGGTCAAATACAATTTCTCTCATTGAAAAAAATTAAAAATAAAAAATGAGGAGGAAGTGATAACCTGGAAGGCACCTTCACTGGCTTCAAGGTCACCCAACAGAAAGCTTATACCCTTCTCTTTGGATTGCTTGGCAAAATCCTTATATGTTGACTGGAAAGAATCTATCTCTTTGCTGAAGTTCACAAACAGCATAGCCTGTACATGCCAATATTACAAATTACAACAATAAATCCATGGGATGAGTCACACTAAAAAGCAATTCTCAAAGGGAGTAGAGCTATATATATCTTGTTTTAAACAAGTTATTTATAATCCAAGTTGTACGAACACCGACAAGCGACACAGATAAGTCACGACACGAACACGTTGACAGTGATTTTTTTAAAAAGTTAGAACACGACACGTTGGGGACACACAAATTAATTTTTTTAATTTATTATTATTTTAGTCTTATTAAAAACAACATTTATTGAATCAAAATGAGGATATCGGATAAAAACAAACTTGTAAGTTAGATTTATCATTTTTTTAATTGCATGCATTTCGCCCCTTCCTATTTTTCATTTTGATGTATATGGTGTTACTCCGATACGTGTCGGAGAGTGTCGGACATGACACGCTGACTCCTGACATAGTGGAGGTGCAACCTAATTTGTAATTACTACAAAACATCAAATAGCATAAAAATGCTTCCTCGTGTAGGATATTATAGGAAGGATATGTGATTATGATGTAGGACAGAATCGAGACAAAATTAGACTGAAAATGAACGTAGCAGAAATTTACAGATTTGACGTCCGACCTCCGTTTCGGGCCCATAATATGTCTATTTTGGGTAGCTCGACGAAACGAATTGGACTCATTGCTTTGCTGTGACATATAATGAATTTTGGGCATTAGAGATCGTTCAGACAGCGAAAACAGTGTTTTAGTATTTTAGTGTTATTTTTGTTATTTAGTTTATCTTGAATTCTTTTTA
The DNA here is from genome assembly GCA_963555705.1 of Ligustrum vulgare. Classification (NCBI taxonomy): domain Eukaryota; kingdom Viridiplantae; phylum Streptophyta; class Magnoliopsida; order Lamiales; family Oleaceae; genus Ligustrum; species Ligustrum vulgare. The sequence goes on from OY743168.1 coordinate 86,071,300, forward strand.
TTTTAGGTTTTATACTTTCCTAGATAATTTAGAATATGTTTCTTTGTTTATTTTAGTTAATCTAGAATATGTTTTATGTTTTTCTATTTTATTTAGAATAAGTTTCTTTATTTTATGACCCTATAAATAGAGAGTATAAATAGAGAGTTAATTCATTGTTTTTTTCATTCATTCAGATTATTAATAAAATTCTTGAGATTTATTCTCAATTTGCTTGGTGGATTCCGAGTTGCTTGGTGGATTCCAAGTTTTATATTTCTTTTAAGGATTTCGCTCGAATTCCTTGCTTCCGTCCAGCGTCAAGTGGTATCAGAGTCGGTATCTTCGTCTCACTATCCTTGATTTCTTCCTGTTTCGAGTTCCAAATTCAATGGCTGACTTACCTATTACAAGGGCAGATTTTGAGGCACACGTCCAACGAATTGATGTCCAACTTGGAGAGCTTCGTGAGTTAGTAGTACAGGCTGTTGGGAACAATGTAGTGAATAACAGAGGTGGTATCAGAGACAATAATGGAGGGAACGCACAACAGGCTAACCAAGTTAATGTTGCTAGGGTTGAAGTTGTCGGACCTGCCAAAGTAGTTAAAGATTCAGATTCAGATGAGGACGTCCCACCTCCACAAAACAACAATAATCGGGAAGACTATCGTGTTAAGGCAGATATTTCCTACTTTGCTGGTAACTTAAGAGTTGAAGATTTCTTCGATTGGTTAGAGGAAGTTGAGAGGTTTGCTGATATGATGGAGGTTTCCGATGAAAAATTAGTGAAGATTGTGGCATTCCGCTTGAAGGGTTCTGCAGCAGTATGGTGGGATCAATTGCAGGCCACCCGTCATAAACAAGGAAAGAATAAAATTCGCAGCTGGAGAAGAATGAAGCAGTTATTACAGGGACAGTTCTTGCCTTCGAATTACGAACAAATTCTCTATCGTATGTACCTGAATTGCGTGCAAGGAAATCGTTGTGTGCATGATTATGTTCTTGAATTCCAACGATTGGCTGAACGTAATGATCTCCAAGAAACTGAAAATCAGAAGATTGCCAAATTTACCAGTGGATTGAAGACAACCATACAAGAGAAGATTGGATTACAGACTATGGGGACACTACAAGATGCCATTAATATAGCCTTGAAGGCCGAGATGATGGAGAATGACAAAAAGATAGCCAATTTCTGCAGAATTACATATACAGATCCGCCAGATAAAGGGAAAACCATGCAACAACCAAATTCTTCAAATATAGCAAATAAAGGAACGGATGGTAGTGGAAGATTTAATAACAAAAATCAGGCTAGAAATCAACCCCAGAAAGAGAACCCCTATGCAAAACCCACAACGGATGTTTGTTACCGCTATAGAAAACCTGGGCATCGATCTAACAACTGTCCAGAGTGAAGGCAGGCAAACCTAATTGAGGCTGAGGAAGGCGACAATAACGATCTGTTCGAAGAAGAAGAGGGCGAAGATACATATGATGGGGTCGAATCTGCAGTAGAAGGAGTCGAGAGGCTGGCTTTGGTGTTACAGCGAGTGTTATTATCACCAAAAGAAGATGGGCAGCGACATCATATATTTTGTTCACTTTGTTCTATCAATAACAAAGTTTGCGAAGTAATGGTAGATAATAGAAGTTGTGAAAATTTTGTGTCCAAGAAGCTGGTGAACGCTTTGAAGTTGCAAACTGAGAAACATCCCGACCCGTATTCACTAGGCTGGGTGAAAAGGGGACCTTCTTTTCAAGTTATTGAGACTTGTAAAGTACCTCTTTCTATTGGAAAGCACTATAATGATGAGATAGTTTGTGATGTAATCGACATGGACGCTTGTCATATTCTCTTGGGACGACCTTGGCAATATGATGTGAATTATATACACAAAGGACGTGATAATATTGTGTTATTTACATGGAAAGGTCATAGAATCGCCATGGCTCCTCTGAATTAGGAATCAAAATTGGGAAGGAAAAAGTCTGAAAATTCCCTTACTATTACCAGTGATGAACGAGAAGTAGTGGACTCTGCCAAGGATTCTCATTGCATATTCCCCATTGTGGTTAAAGGACTCATAGTAGTGGACCATAATGAAGAAATTCCGATAGAAGTACAGAACATTCAGAATGATTTCCAGGGTATAATTGCAGATGAACTTCCAAACGAGCTACCTCCTATGCGAGACATTCAACATCAGATTGACCTCGTGTCTGGGACAAGTCTACCGAATTTACCTCATTATCGCATGAATCCTAAGGAGAAATTTAAATTAAAAGGAGCAAGATGTCGCCAGTGGCTAATAGCTTGAAAATTTTAGAGTTCAAATTATAACTCGGGGTCGAGTTATTTGGAGGTGAAAGGGTCTGATGTATGACAGAATCGAGACAAAATTAGACTGAAAAGGAACGTAGCAGAAATTTACAGATTTGGCGTCCGACCTCCGTTTCGGGCCCATAATATGTCTATTTTGGGTAGTTCGACGAGACGAATTGGACTTACTACCTTGCTGTGACATATAATGAAGTTTGGGCATTCGAGATCGTTCAGACAGCGAAAACAGTGTTTTAGTATTTTAGTATTAATTTTGTTATTTAGTTTATCTTGAATTCTTTTTATTTTAGATTTTATACTTTCCTAGATAATTTAGAATATATTTCTTTGTTTATTTTAGTTAATCTAGAATAGGTTTTATGTTTTTCTATTTTATTTAGAATATGTTTCTTTGTTTTATGAACCTATAAATAGAAGGTTAATTCATTGTTTTTTTCATTCATTCAGATTATTAATAAAATTCTTGAGATTTATTCTCAATTTGCTTGGTGGATTCCGAGTTTTATATTTCTTTTAAGGATTTCGCTTGAATTCCTTGTTTCCGTTTTGCGTCAGATTATGACAAAATCAATGGACACTGCAGAGTCACAAGGACCAGAAAAACACGTGGAACATATGTTTGAACAGTGGGCTGAAATTCCAAGGATGTTGCTACAAGGTTTTTGGTTTGTGAATTGAAGCTGAAGAGTTGGGGATGTCAAAACTTGAAAGGTTGATTTATTTTAAATTCGAGTTGGATGGAAATTTTAAGTTGGCACAACAGTTGCAATAGAAATAGGATAAATAATACGATTCATCGAAACATTTGTACCAAGTACTACTGCATAACAGGTGTTATGATCACACATTAAGTGGGTCGTCTTAGTTATTAAAGTAATTACCTTAATGCACGCAAATTAGCATAGTCATTGGATAAGCAATATGATTCATGGAAATATTTGTACTGAATACTACTGCATAACAAGGGGATATGGGCCTGCCGTTCGGAATAAAAAGAGGCAGGGTACCTTATCATTAGGACTGTCGAAGAATTTGTTAACAAAAGGTTGATTGATCGGATTGCTATCAAAAATAGTCAGGACAGGAACGCTAGCTTCTCCAATAAATTTCTCCATTGCATCAACTTGAAAATCCTGCAACAACAAATAAGTGACACTGTGACACTGTAAAGATAAAACAAACCAAAAGGTAACGGGAAAAGGAAAAGCCAAAAGGAAGAGTCCATATGAAAACACTAGGCAGGGGAAAAGAAAGGAAAAATACAAGCCGGCAATACCTGGAAATCAACAAACAGTTCATCAAAAGGCTTTAGCAAGCGAAGAGTTGGCTTCTTCACTGACTCTGACTCACCCCGAGGAAGAAGTTTGGCATCAATAGTGTGTCCAAAATCATAGTCAGATCGCAACTTTTCAGCTAAAGCTGTAAAATTTTCAAATTCCTCCCCAGCAAATTTTGGAAACACCCCAACCTAGAATAAGGTATATGCATATAATAATCTCCAAATTGCATATAGTTAATCAGTAAACAAAATTTTATTAAAAAAGTTAACGACTTACAACAAAGATATTTTTCTCATCTATAAGACTGCCAGCATCTTCCTTCGATTTTATTTCAGAGGATGGAGGACCAGTTTGTTTCTTCAAGTAATCAACTATACCATGAGCCTCGCGAGGGCCTTTGTATTCTTGAATGTTCTTCCCACCTTTTTTGAAGATCTTAATAGTGGGGAAACCCTGAATCTCAAATTCTGTTGCTAGTCCTCTGTTCACTTCTTCGTTGGCATCAACTTTTGCTAGAACGATAGGGGGGTCGTGGCTGCTTAATACCAATGCAGCTTTCTCATACTAAAAGATTTTGAAAAGGGAAAAAAGACAAATTAGATAAATTATATGAACATAAAAAGAATGTATTCAGGGTTTGCAATGGCGGAATTCATTACCTCTGGAGCAAGCGCTTTACAGTGCCCACACCTGTTACCAGCAAAAATAAAATGGAAATGATTTTAATCAAATTTGAAAGAAGCCCAACCACTGCCATAAGTTCACTAATACAAGTATAAAATAGTAACAAACAAAGATGCATTGGAGCTTCGAGCAGAGTACATAGGATTAAATGCAATTCGATCACAGTGGTAGACATAACAAAAAAAAAAGTATTTTTATGTAGATGGAGCACAACAATAAGGTCCATTAGGCATGAATGTATTTATCAAATTGCTAATATACCATCTGCAGTAGAAACAAAAAATATATAAATTAATGAAGAGGCTCGCGGAATCTGTATTCCTAGTTCAAATTCCAAGAAAATTTGTATAAATTACAAGTTTTTGATGTCCGCAAGAAAGTTAAAGAAAATCTTTCTATCTAGAAAATAAAACGTAGAAAATAGTTTTTCCAAAAAGAAAAAAGAAAAAAGAAAAAAAAATCTCAGTAACGTGATTATAAAAATAATCTGCAAATATTTTAATAACTTAACATTGATAGATTGACATAAAGAGAGTGTTCGACGGCCTCAAAAGAAACCGTTTATAAACCAAATACACACAATTTCTCAAATTCCTTTTTAACCACAAACATTTTCTCGATCGCACTGTAAACTAAACAATTAACAAAATAGACACTGCAAAAATTCTCACGCTCAAATTCCTACGCTGATGAGATCAAATGATTATATCTTTCAATCCCACAAAAATAACGATGTCAAATTCTTCATAAGAAAAAATCAAAAATGAAATCCTAAGAAAATTAACAGAATTCTGAATAACGCACCTGTTTGGCAAACTACAAAAAACAATGTTTCTAAATAATACAATTCTGCAAATCACTTTTTAACAACAAACATTTTCTATTCTCCACTTTTCAACACCATATTTTACCTCTAAAATATTTTTAAAAAAAATATTTTTAAACACAAAATTTTTAACAAACTGAGAAGTCGTGTCCAAATCGAAACCAGCCGCAAACTAATTATCTGTTTTGCTCTGTTAAACTAGAAAAAAACAAAACCAGCAAAAAAATAAATTTTTAATCTTTCATATAAAAAATTACTGATATACGCATATATACAGAGATAGATGAGTATATATACCATGGAGCGTAAAACTCAACGACGATGAAGTCGTTCTTGGACACGACTTCCGAGAAGTTGGAATGATCCAAAGTCAACACTTTCTCGCCTTCCTCAGCTACGACTGTTACACTCAACAAGGCCGTAAGAGCCAGAGAAAGTACCAAAATGGTACTCAAAACCCTAGTTTCCATCTCTACACCAGACACACTCGCTCAAATGCAAATTTCTCGTTCTTTCGCGTGAGGGGAGAATGAGGAAATGCAAGGGGGTGTTGTGTTGTTGTCCATTTATATAAGCTGTACGTATATGTGCCACGCAGGCGTAACGATGATGTGGCGGGAATGTATTGGAAAGAGGGACGTCGAGGCTTGAAAATTAGGTGTGACGTAACGTACGGGAGATATTCTTAGGATTTTATTTGTCAAATTACGAGCATGTACGGAATGTTTTTTCTGTACTGTGATTATTTTTAATTTTTGGCTATAAATACTACCACCACCCTATTTGATTATTTTTTTTAGAATAGATTTTGTGAAATTGGTTTTTTGAAGAATGTGATTAAAAAATATGAAAAATTATAAAATACACTAATTTTTTTTTCTTTTGAAAATTTATAAAAAAAAAGAATTAATAATATTTTATTGAACATGAAAAAGGCAATGAAAATATTTACATTTTCTTGTAACTCATCAAAATAGTGAGAAAATATTTGATTGAAATGAAGTTGCTAGCCTCATTATGATTCTAGCAAAATTCAATTTCCAACATATAGCATCCAATGATGGATTTCAAATTTCTAAAAATATGGTTTGAGTCAGCTTCATTGGATCCCAATCCATACCACTTTCTTTGCAAAACTTTTTCTGCCTTTTCTCATCACAATTCGACAAGTACTCTATTATGTTCCACTGATCTCTTTCACGGTTCAAGTTTTTTCCATTTATTACCTAAATATTGATGTCTTTCAACGGCATCGTACCAATCATTACACAATATGAAAATGGGTGGAGCCTCTCCTCGGGGTGCTATTGGAAGAGGAGACATAGCCATATAGATTTTGTTCATCTTAAAAGTACAAGTGTATGAAATCAAAGACAATTATACAATGATAAGCTGTACGTGTATCATCTCACAGAAATTATTAATTTTTTTCACGAATTCAAAAGTTCTAACCAGAAGACAAAAATTTTGAGTTTGATTTGACTTAGTTAAGAACTATTAAAATTTAACCTAAGGCTAGAGTATATACTTAACAATATTATAAAAGTTAAGGATTCCGATTCCACCTATATTTTTCCACTTCAATTCTCGATTTCCCACATTCGAGCAATAGAAGTTTGAGTTGATGATTAATTTTATTACTTTGCTTAGCAACTCTCTCGAAGAAAGTTAAACATATGAATATGAGTGTGTGTGTGTGTGTGTGTGTGTGTGTGAAATAACCCGGCGAATGTGTTTTGCGTGTGCCCCCAAATTTTGGAGAAAGACTTGTTTTTCATATTCACTTTTTAAAGTGTTCTGACACTTTTTGTGGATGGTTGACACTTGGCTTCCTTTGCTCCGTTGGATCTAGCCTTCTGGATAGGTCTTATGGCTGACTCTTTGAATAAATTTCACGTGGTATTCTTGCATTATTCTTGAGTTCTGATCTTCGTCTAGCTTCAGTGCGATTTTGATAAAAAAAAAAAAGGATTTGGTGTCTTTTGATTTTCTCTTCACTTGAATGCCTTATTCGAGTGTTGATCTGTATATTATTCCTTCAACCTTGTATATTTTTTAGTGAGATAGGGCTGAGTGTCCTAAGTTGAGTTTTGAGGGCTGAAGTTTCTGGTTGGTTCTTGGTGATCCTTCTGTACAGATCTTCGAAAATCCTTACAGATAAGTGGTTTGTGTAGTCTTCATTTTGTATATCTGTAACTGTACTGAACTTGTTGCCGTTTTTGGGCATAATACTGTAACTGAGCAATATCCTTGTCAAATGGATGCTCAACAGGGGATTAAGTGACTTTGTCATTGAAACTCTACTAGGACTTAGGCCATAAAAATCATGTAACTTCGTTTTATTTATATGTTCTTACGAGATCTATGATGTTTGCTAAAATCACAAGTGTACGATATCGCATCCAAGTAATAAAGTGAACTTTTTGTGTCCGAATGATCGTCTCATAGGGATTGTAATTAAGTATCGAAATTGTTAGTTTTCACCTTATTTGAATGGTATAATATGGATTTTGAATATAATTAAACTAAAAGGTAAAATAAAAGTAAATGCATTTAAGGATTCTAAATTGACGTTTATAAGTGTTGAGACATCCAACTTCACATAGCCAATACTTATAATTCCAATAATCTAGTTTTATTCTTGTTATAGTGCTCGATTGAATTCACTTATGTACATGAAATTCCCCTCTCGGGTTTAAATCAACTCTAACTGATTAGTCGATCGTGTTAATGAACAGCTAGCCGTAATGACTAAGTGCATGGAATACAAGAATTCATGTAGCGATCGCAATAATAACGAACGTATATCTCTATCGCTCATCCAATTACCGAATTTTATTCCTAAATCTAAGTGTTAGCTAACCTCTCGGATTATGAAAACACTCATTAAATCATGAACTAGTCGCGAATTAATTCATGCATTAAACATAAAATAAAATCAACACGTGTAATAAATAGCTCAAAACTAGAATTATAGAATTAAAAGCATAAAACTTGCTACATCGAATATCCCAACTAATATATTAATCGTTCATCAATAAAGAAATAAAAACGCAATAATATAAATTACTACGTATGAAGAGTTTATCAAATTAACAAAGAAAAAGAAATCTTGCACCAAGTATTTCGCTCCCCGTTGATAATCTTCAATTCTCCCGCCATTGTCTTGATTTTCGCCTTCAAGATATGAATGATAGAACAATGAATTATAAACTTGAGAAGTTGTGAAAAGGTCTCCAAAGACTCTCATTTTTCGTGCATGAGAAGTGGTATTTATAGATTCTTGAAGAAACCTAGGCTTTTGGCATAAGAAATCGCGCATGGGCCTGATTTTATTGGGCTTCGAAAAGCTGAGCGGCCGCGTGACAAACTTATGGTGGCAGCGCAGTAGACTGGAAATAGGTTCTGTTCGGGTGGCCACCACGTGGATAACCCGTGGCCGTGCAGTTCAAATCTTCAACTGCAATTTCCATCTTTTTGGTACATTTAAGTTGGTCCCCGAACTTTATTTGCACGTGAGTCCTTCATCTTCTGATTGTAACAATTAAGTCCCTGAACTTCCAAAACTCTTCAAATCTTCTTCCAAACTTCAATTCTTCTTCAATTAAGCTCTCGAATTCTGATTTCTTCAACTCAACTTTTTTTTTTTTTTGGAAATCCCAGTTGACGATACCATCATCTATTTTGCTCCTTTTAGTTTCAAATGACACCCAAATGCCCACTTTAGTGCTTCATTCCAATGACTTGGGAAAATTCCTAAAATATAAACAAATATAAATCAATTAAGTAGAAATTATTCAAGAATGAAAATGATATAATCTAATTTAGACATACAAATAAGTGTATAAAATGCACTTATCAATCTACAATTTTACATTTTTTTTATTTTATGTTGATAATCACTAATCTTGTGTATTCTAGGCTTTTCAGTGGTTAAGATCTAAAGAATCTGAAACATTTGGTTTAAGGAAGTGAGGTCCAAGGCAAGTTTAAAGATCTAAAACCTCTAGTTTAAGGATTTGTAAAAGCTTACTGAGTTCTAAACTCGTTAGGTGAGATATTTCTAAATTTGGAAAATTTTAAACTCCAAAATTTTGGGTTCTTGATTTTTCCCTTATATTTCATGTATAATAAACCCCTGGAGACTAATCATTGTCCAAAGGCTCCTGCAAGGCTTTAGGAATCTGGGATAAATCTAGTAGGGGTGTGCACCCAGAGGATTTTGTTGGAAAAATCTTCAAACAAAGTCTAATCTCTATGTTCTATAATGTTGTGCATTTCTTTTAAACCTAAAATTGATTTTTAGTTGATCTTGCCTGATATTAGCAGTTTGTGAACATCCGTGAGTATTTTTGTATACTGCTTGACTCTGCATCTTGATCTTCTGTGTTTAAATTTGTTCTCTCTTGTTGTGTCTATTTTCAAACTGTTTTTTAAAAAATGACTTCTACTAAATTTGAATTAAGTCAGTATGACTGAATAGAAGATTTTAACACGTGGAGTCAGAAAATGAAAGTTGTTTTAATGCAAATCAGATGTGCTAAAGCTTTAGATGATTCATGGCATGTTGATATAATTCCTTCTAAAAAATCTAAAATTGAAGAAACTGCATGGAGTACCATTTTTCTGTACCTTCCTGAAAATGTAATTAGAACTATTGGGAAAACTAAAACTACTTCTGAATTGTGGACTAAATTGAATGCTCAATACATGATTAAGATTGTGCCTAATAAGTGTTATTTGTTAAAACAATTCTTCACTTTTAAAATGGACCCTTCTGTTGATCTGGAAGAAAGTTTGAACAAGTTTACTAAGCTAACCCAGTATTTGGCCAACTAAGATGAAAAACTTTCAAAATATTAGTTGGCAGTAGTTTTGTTAAACTCCACTAGTGACAGATTTAAGGACCTTAAAAATGTACTTGAATATAGTAGATATGATATCACTATTCATATTATAATCAGTACTTTAAGAAGTAAATCAAGTTATCATTCCAGATTTTCAAATGAAAATAAAAAGAAGCGGTCTAATAAGGTAGAATTTCAAAACAAGTTTAAAGAGAAGAAAAGTTATTATTGTGGTAAAATTGGACACTTTATTAAAGATTGTTATAAAAGGAAGAATGAGTCTAGGGACAGGGAACACGATGAAGGTAATGCAATTTTAGCTTATAATAAGTTTAACCCTAATGATGGTGTTGTCCTTTTTAATGTTGAGAAAAGATTAAATCATGAGTGAATTCTAGATTCAGATTGTTTCCTTGATTTTAAAGAATCTAAAGGCAGGAAGGTTGTTGTGGGTAATAATATGACATGCAAAGTGAATGGAATAGAAACTATAAAACTCTTACTTGAAAACGGAAATATGATTTTCTTGAAAAATTCTAGGTATGTTCTTGAACTATAAAGAAATTTGATATCTCTAAGAATGTTAGATGATACGAAATTTAACATTAACAAATGTCAAGGACATATTAAAATCTTTAGGGATGTGACTTGATCATTAGTACCCCCAAATAGATATGGACTTTATCTTTTAAATGCTAAAACTTTTGCTTGGTTTAACTGCTGCGTTCTAATGGAAATCATGACTCTTGCCAGATTATGGCACGAGAGACCTGGCCATATTGATAATAAAGGTTTGAAAATTTTACAAAATTGAGGTGTTTTTGGTAAAGTAAATCTTTATAATACTGTCTCCTGTGAACAATGTGTGATAGGTAAACAAGTTAAATTGCCTTTCTTGCTTGAAACTCACAATCTAAGAATGATTCTTGAATATTTATATGCTGATTTGTGGTGACCATATTCTATTAGTACATTGTCTGGTTATAAATATTATTTGTTGATCATTGATGGTTTTTCAAGAAAGATTTTGGTATTTTTATTAAAAATAAAAGATGAAAGTATTGGTGTTTTCAAAGATTGGAAAACCAGAATTGAAATCAAATTGATCATTTTTTATTTTATTTTTTTGGTAAAGAGTATGGAATACTTAAGACATAAAATTGTTGTTTATACCATTCTATCTCACTACATTAAATTGTAAACTAGCTCATGACCTTTTTTCCGTCCTCTTAAGGTGTGTTTGATAACCAATTATTTGTCATAGGAAATGCAAATAATTTCCAACTTTCCTCAGTTGTCTTGTTTGATAGCTCAAAATTTTCCAAGAAATTTTTTCCACCCCAACCTCTCACGTGTCTATTTGCTTTAAAAAGTGGGAAAATATCTTTTTTGCCTTTTGACGGATGGAAAATTATTTTCGTCACGTTTTATCGATTTTGTTGTTGTTAATTGACTTTTTCCCAAAATATAACATTATTATTATTATCAGGTACAAATGTGTTAAAAAGTTAAAAATAATAATAAAATAACTAAAATTTACTTTATTTTTCATTGAAAATAATGTCAATTAAACAACGAAACTTGGAGAGTTTTCCACATTTTTCACCTATAAAATTAAATCAACCAAACACTTCCAAGCAAAAATATTGAATAAACAGAAATGTAATGTTTTGATTACAATAATGCTTCTTTATACACAATATTTTTTTTTCAACATCCACAACTTTTATTATTTTATTTTTTTACCATTACTTCTATTGTCTACACTCAAAATCAGCGAAAAAGTGTCACGTATAGTTTTCCATGAGAGAATACATGTTAAGAGATGTATATTTCAATAATAGACATTGTTTATCGTTGAACCTTGTTATGTCAGCTTTTTGTTTGAATACCCAAAAAAATTTGTTTTCTATATTATCCTTTCAAAAGAATGTGATTTTAACAATACTTACTTCGTTCTCTATTTCTATTTGAGAGAATCATAAGGAAAATGATTTTGTTTCTATCGATCTGAAACATTATGCCGATTTCATGAGGTCATTGGAAGTATGGGCTTATTAAAAAATGTTCATCTTGAATTTCAATAAATATTATTCATCATTTGCTATATTTAATGAGATGCACGGAATTAAATGTTGTCCAACAATTATTTTTGCATGAATAATATGTCTCTTAAAATCACGATAAATTATTGTTGTTTCATTGCAAACATCATTGGATGAGTTCAGATTTTCTAAGAGCATTACTAAACAATTTCTTTTTAAGATCAGCTTATGTGGTGGGGTTAAATTTGGAAACAATGTGTTTTTTTTTTTCCAAAAAATATCATAGCTTGAAATCCAAGCATATGATATGAATATTATTGATTCAAAATCGAAATACAAACAAGAAGGGGCAAAAACCAAGCTCCTCAACTTACAAAGCTTAAACAAAAGACCTAACTCAAGAGTATGAAAGAATAAAGGAAAATACAATCAGACCATACAAGAATAAAACAATAAAATCCAGTCCTGCATCAACTCTTCTGAAGCTGGAGGCTTAATGCTTCTACGTTGTTGTTAGGCAAATGTGTTACCAAAAAATTAACCCCTTTGGCGATGATGAAAAATTGAGGCCCGTTTTAACTTGAGGCTTTTATTAGTCAATATTGAAGAACAGTTAAGTCCACACCATAATTGTTTGTAGCTCACTTGGTCGGGTATTTTGAGGGAGTCAACCCAATTGGGATTGGTGCTCGATACCCGACTTTGGAGATAATGTTGGAAAAAGGAGATAAAAACCGAACAAAGCTTATCAATATCTTTTATCTCATTATTCTCGGTTAGTTAAGATAATATTTATCTCTTTCATCCGTTTCCCTTACTTTCCTCCATTCCGGTTGGCTTCATCTGTGGGATTCTTCATCTATAAAATGGCCGAACCCAGCCATGTATTGAGCGTGCTTTTTGAGTGAAATCCCATATGCCTTCTTTGTGAAATCTCTATGCTCTTCGTGACCTTCGTGGGCTGCCTTTCTTCGTGAACGGTTTCGGTTTGTGATTACCCGTACTTCTTTCGTGGTTGTACAAATCTTCAAATTGTGGTGTTGCACTTGTGGTGGTTGGATTGATTTTCTGAGCCAAAACAAAAAAGGGGAAAAATCAATTTCTAAACTCTTAATCACCCTTCTGGAGCTCATTCTACTCCCTTTGATTTTTGATTGGTTTCTCTCCAACCATAGGTACCAAAAAGTAATCAGGGGAATTAAAGGAAGAACATTTTTAAATGGTTTAGATGTCGTGGCATATCTCCAATGTTGAAAAAGAATGGTGGGACTTTTAGTTTTGATTGCTGCTACCCCATAATTTTGCTGATATACATCCCAGACCTCCTTAGCAATTCTACCATTCAGCACATGATCAATTGTTTCAACATTGGAGCAACGTTGACGCTTAGAAGGTAGATCAATTCCAAGTTTGTGCTAAATATTTGTAAGAAGATTGCATAGTGCTCCTTGTTCTAATAATCTCCATTCACGATTTAATAGAAAAACTACCAGAGGCATTTAGCAACCAGAAAATATTATCAGGCCTATTTCTGAAACATATTTGTTGAATTACTTCCACCTTGCTGTCAGGTAATTTGAGCTTCAATTTGTTAGTATTCCACTTCCCATTCTCCATATATTCACATACAAATGAGTTGTCTCGAACAACATTTGGTAGGCTGGGGAAAAGCGGGCCAGAAGGGAGCCATTGATCATACCAGAAGGAGATGTGGCATGCACCTATTTTCCAGGCAATGTGTGGTTCCACTAGACTTCTCACTCTCAATAGCCTTCTTCAAATAGGAGAGTCCCACGGTTTAGGTTGAACAAGAGTTAGATGATGAGATCTGCAATATTTGACTTTAAGAACCCAGATCCACAATGACTCTTGAGATCTAAACTTCCACCAAAATTTACAGTAAAAAACTTTACTGATATCATACAGTTTCCTGCAACCAATACCTTCTTCCATAGTTACTAAACACAATTTGCTCTATGATGACCAGTGAATATGTTTGTTGGCTTCATTATCACCCCAAAAATATGCATTAAGAAGTCTCTCAATGCGTATGAAGACACAGCAATACAAAAAAAAAAAAAGCTTTTTCCGACGGACTTTACCCGTCAAAAAACTCGCCGGAGAAAACCTCGTCGGTAATACTTTTCGACGGAAAAATTACGGCCGTAGGAAATTTTCGACGGAATTTCATGGCCGTCGGAAATTTCCGATGATAGTAATTCCGTCGGAAAGTTCCGACGACCAAGATTCCCGTCGGAAATTTCCCAAAAAAAAAAAAAAAAAATTTATTAAGCGGTACCCACCCACCCAACCCGCCCCGGATCGACCCACCCTCCATACCCGACCCACTAAGGCGCGATAAATTATTTTATTCAAAGTGTATAGTTTGTTAAGCGGTACCCACCCACCCAACCCGCCCCGAATCGACCCACCCTCTATACCCGACCCACTAAGGCGAGATAAATTATTTTATTCAAAGTGTATAGTTTGTGACTTGAACCTTTGACCAAAGGGTTGTGAAGAAGCAACCCAACCATTAGACCAATTGAGTTTTGTGAATGAGTTTGTTTTTATAAATATATATTAGTTATTTATGTTAGTAATATGGTTTTTTTTTTTTTAATTTGTAAAAATACGCTATTCATTTATTCTCTTTTGTCCTAGATTTCTCCATAACCTATAAATATAACATAAGGGGCACGAATTGAAGACCTTTGCCTTTCCATAGAACGAGCCACAATAGAGAATTCAACATCAAATTCTTGGATAATCAAGCATCGCAAATGGACGTGAATTGAAGGTAATTGAATAATCAACAATTGGTGCAAGATTCTCATTCTTTATATTATTTTTAGTGAAACTTAATTTTTATTGTTCTTGTTATTTATTAATGATGTGTAACTAAATTCTATATTGGGATGAACGATGTAGTCTAGTAATATTATTTTAATTCCAAGTTCCTTTATGATGCAAACCACGTAACAATTGTAGCTACGCAACCCACAAATTATTGGAATCGACCCAAGAACGCCAAAGAATCACGATTTCGAGATTGATTCATATTAATTGAACCAAGCAACCAACACAATCAATAGATATGTTGACCTCTTGATCACAATGAAAATAAATTTCACCCAAGATTTGAACAAACAAGATTAACTCGCAAGTTCGGATTTTATTTAATAAAGAATAAGGTTTGAAAGCAAATTGCCTCTCAATAATAATATCAAAATTGTCTATGAATAATGAAAATTACATCCCTATAAATAGGGTCAAAATCTAAGTTAAGAGTTCTAATTAAACAAGGAAACAAATAACCAAAAATAAGGAAATAATTAAAAACCCTAAATTCACGCGTATTGTTATTTACGGCCATGAAAATTCCCCTTACGACCGTAAGACTCTTTCTGTTTCACCATTACGGCCGTGAGACTTTATTTACGGCCGTAAATCTCAATTCTGAAATTCTTGTTTTTTACCCGAGGCTGCGTTACGGCCGTGAAAAATCTGCGTTACGGCCGTAAGTCCAATTTTCTTCAAAATCACAGTTTTCAACAGTGGACTCATTACGGCCGTAAGAATTATGGGTTACGGCCGTAATTCTTGAATTTTCACAATTTTCTTCGACGGCTTGAATGAGGTTGATCCACTCGTCGTTTTGGCTCGGTCCCAACATGGAACTTGCTTCTTTTGACGACACGAACATTGTTTTGGCCATTGTTTCTTGCACTAGCTTGTCCATTGCTTCGTTGGCCCTCTTTGTTTGCAGTCGAGTCATCGGTCCTCCTTTGATTATCAATGGATCTTTGTGCGGGCTTGTGTTCGTGGTTTGGATCACATCATCCCCTCCCTCTTCGAAAGGATTCGACCTCGAATCTGCACCTGCATCAAACGGAGATAGATCAGAAACATTAAATGACGCCGAAACATTATACTCACCAGGAAGATCGAGTTTATAGGCATTGTTGTTGATCCTTTCGATCACTTGGAATGGACCATCTCCTCGCGGTTGTAACTTTGAGTTGCGTTGTTCTGGAGACCGCTCCTTTCTCAAATGTACCCAAACCCAATCACCGGGTTCAAATATGACGCATTTTCTTCCTTTGTTAGCCTGTGAAGCATAATGTTCATTTTTCTTTTCAATTGCCAACCTCACCTTGTTGTGGAGTGCTTTGACCATCTCAGCCTTTTTCTTTCCATCTAAACTACTACGTTCATTCACAGGTAAAGGAATTAAATCCAATGGTGTTAGCGGATTAAAACCATAAACAATTTCAAATGGTGAATAAGAAGTAGTAGAATGTATAGCCCTATTATATGCAAATTCAATAAATGGTAAACACTTTTCCAATTTTTCAAATTTTTATTGATTATGGTGCGCAACAATTGAATCATTGTCCTATTTACTACCTCGGTCTGTCCATCGGTCTGTGGGTGACAAGTTGTAGAAAAAAGTAGTTTTGTTCCTAATTTGTTCCACAAGACTCTCCAAAAATGACTAAGAAATTTAACATCCCTATCCGAGACAATACTTTTAGGAACCCCATGTAAGCGCACGACTTCCCGAAAGAAAATTTCAGCTATGTTAGTAGCATCATCAGTTTTGTGGCATGGTATGAAATGTGCCATTTTGCTAAAGCGATCTACTACCACAAAAATTGAATCTCTTCCCTTCTTAGTCCTAGGTAGTCCCAAAACAAAATCCATAGAGATATCGACCCAATGTTCACTAGGTACAGGTAAAGGCATATATAATACATGGGGTTTAATCCTAGATTTAGCCTTCTTACAAGTAATGCATCTATTACAAACTCGAACCACATCAATTTTCATCTTAGGCCAATAGAACTGTTCACTTAGGGTTTCAATGGTCTTTTTAACCCCAAAATGACCCATTAAACCTCCACTATGGGCCTCTCTCACAAGTAACTCCCTCATTGAACACCTAGGGACACACAATTTATTTTCTCGAAATAAATAATCATCATGTTTAAAGAACCTATCCACAGCCCCTTTACCACATAATTCATAAATATTAGAAAAGTCCAGATCACTAGCATACATGTCCTTAATGTATTCAAATCCAAGTAATTTAGAATTTAAAGAATTTAAAAGAACATACCTTCGAGACAATGCATCTGCCACTACATTTTCCTTACCTTATTTGTACCGGATGACATAGGGGAATGTCTCGATAAACTCTACCCACCTTGCATGTCTCTTACTCAACTTAGCTTGACCTCTCAAATGCTTCAAGGACTCGTGATCGGTGTGAATCACGAACTCCCGTGGCCACAAGTAATGTTGTCATGTCTCCAAAGCGCGCACAAGTGAGTATAACTCCTTGTCATATGTGGGATAATTAAGAGCAGCCCCTTTTAGTTTTTCACTAAAATAGGCGATTGGCCTTTGATCCTACATTAAAACAGCTCCAATGCCTAGCCCTGAGGCATCACATTCAATCTCAAAAGCCTTGTCAAAGTTAGGAAGTGATAAAACCGGTGCTTTACACAACATATTTTTGATTGTTTCAAATGCATATTCCTATTCTACTCCCCATTTAAAACCTACACTTTTTTGACAATTTATGTGAGTGGTACGGCAATCGTGCTAAAATTTTTAACAAAGCGCCTATAAAAACTAGCCAAGCCATGAAAACTTCTAACCTCAGTTATGCTTTTAGGTGTTGGTCATTCTTTAATAGCTTTGACTTTTTCTTCATCTACTTCTATTCCTTTAGCACTAACCACATAGCCAAGAAACACAACTTTTTCCATGCAAAAATCACACTTTTTAAAATTAGCAAAAAGTTGTTCTTGTCTTAAAACCACAAGCACACACCTAACATGCTCCACATGCTCATTCAAAGTTTTACTATATATCAAGATATCATCGAAGTAAATTACAACGAATTTACCTATAAATGCACGTAAAACATGATTCATTAAACGCATAAATGTGCTAGGTGCATTAGTAAGTCCAAAAGGCATTACTAACCATTCATACAGTCCATACTTAGTTTTAAAAGCAGTTTTCCACTCATCTCCTTCTTTCATTCGAATTTGATGATAACCACTCTTAAGCTCAATTTTAATAAATATGCTAGAGCTATGCAATTCATCCAACATATCATCTAACCTAGGAATAGGATGACGATACTTTACCGTTATATTGTTGATGGCCCTACAATCAACACACATTCTCCAAGTCCCGTCCTTTTTGGGTACAAGTAACACGGGGACGGCACATGGACTCATACTTTCCCTTATATACCATTTGCTCATCAAGTCCTCCACTTGCCTTTGAAGCTCCTTCGTCTCCTCGGGGTTACTTCGATAAGCGGGGCGGTTTGGAATGACTGCTCCAGGTACAAGATCAATTTGATGTTCAATACCTCGAATGGGTGGTAACCCACTAGGTATGTCATCTGGAAACACATCCTCGAATTCCTGCAATAAAGAAATAGCCAAGCTAGGGAGGGATTTGTTAGTTTCATCAAAGGCAAGGAATGAATCCTTGTACAATAAAAGGACTATTGGTCGTTTTTCCATAAATGCTTTCTTGACTTCACTCCTTTTTGCGTAGAAACTCATTTTTCTTTCTTTTCTGGCACTCTTCACTCCCTCTCCTTTTTCTGAGGTATGTACCCCAACACTCCTTTTTTCTCTCGCCTCTCCTTTTTCTGGAGTCGTGGCTCCAACTCTCTTTTCCTCTCCTTTTTCTGAGGTCGTGGCCTCAACACTCTTTCTCTCATTTTCCCTCACTCTTTTTTCTTCATCATTTTTCAATTTTATTTGATCTTCATACACTTGTGACGGTGTCAATGGTGCAAGTGTAATGGTTTTTTCCCATTTGGTAAAGCTATACCTATTTTTATACCCATCATGCGTTACCTTCCTATCATATTGCCAAGGTCTACCCAACAAAATGTGTCCGGCATGCATAGGAACCACATCACACATAACATCATCCACATAGCTACCAATAGAAAAACTCACCAACACCCTCCTATTCATCTTAATTTCTCCACTATCATTTAACCATTGAAGCCTATAAGGTTTAGGATGTTTTAATAAAGGTAATCCTAATTTTTCAACAAGTATAGTACTAGCGACGTTAGTGCAACTACTACCATCAATAATCATACTACATACCTTGTTATTAATGCGACATCGTGTATGGAATATGTTCTCCCGTTGTTATTCCAAATCATTCGTGTTGATTTGAGCACTAAGAGCTCTCCTTGCCACTAATAACTCGCCATGCTCCCCGGATAACACATCCTCATCATCACATACTTCCTCCAACGCCGGCATATCGCTATAATCCTCTTCCTCACTATCACTCTCCATGGGTCCATCCTTCCGCACAAGTATCACTCGCCTATTAGGGCATTGAGATGCCACATGTCCTCTCCCCAAACATTTGAAGCATTGAATGTCTCTACTCCTAGATGGTTGAGGTTCCCCTTTAGGTACGAGTTTATTAGTTTGTTCCTCCTTCCCTTTTGGTGCCTCAAACTTCCCTTTTGGTGCTTCAAACTTCCCTTTAGAAACAACCCCATCTCCTTTACTATCCCACTTCGGCTTCCAAGAAGAATAAGAACCAGATTGATACCTTGATGTTCCCTTTTTCTTTATTTGCATCTCCACCTTTATAGCCATGTGCAACATATCTTCCATCTCCAAATAATGTTGCAGTTCAACCACATTAGCTATATCCCTATTCAACCCATTCAAAAATCGAGCCATCGTAGCCTCCCTATCCTCTTCTACATTAGCTCTAATCATCAACACCTCCATCTCCTTATGATAATCCTCCACATTCTTTGATCCTTGGTATAGACTTTGTAATTTTTGATGAAGCTCCCGATGGTAATGACTAGGAATGAACCTCTTTCTCATGATAGCTTTTAACTCATCCCAAGTACTAATGGACCTCTCGCGATTCCTCCTCCTAGAAGTCACCAATTGATCCCACCAAGTAATAGCGTAATCGGAGAATTCAAGTACAGTTACCTTAACCTTTTTCTCTTCCGAATAAGTGTAGCAATTGAAAATCAATTCCATCTTTTTTTCCCATTCTAGGTATGCTTCCGGATCACTCCTACCCTTGAATGACGGAATTGTCATTTTGATGTTGCTCATACTACCATCCATTCTATCGCCACCAAGATCTCTATCCCTTCTTCCATGCCTAACTACTCTATCCACAATTGCCCCATCGTCAAAATCACTACCTTCTTCATTCTCATCGATCCCCTCTACTCTACGACCTTGCCCACCTTCCCTACGGGCATTAGGCACTTCCCGAGGTTGCTCAAGCCTTTCTAACCTACCTAACACATCTCCAAACAACCGCTCAAACCGTTGTACCATCTCTTCCGTCATGTTGACTCGATCGTTGTTTTTTGTAGTAGAAGATTGTTCAGACATCATAAAACTAAATATTATATGCCTCACGTGTATTTCGCTCATGTATCACTCAAATTTGGCTTTTACCCTCTATTGATCTCACCTCTCTGCCTTTTTTCACTCAATGGCTTTCACCCCAATTGCTTCAAAGAACAAACCTGAACTCAAACAAGTTTAAGCCCGAATGAATCAAATCGAGTAAGAGTGAGAATTTTATGAACTGTTTGGAAAACTTGAAGAAGACCTTTGGAGAATGGAATTTGACTTGATATAGAACTTGACAATTTTTATGGAAACTAAGATTGAGTCAAGAATATATTTCTTGAAATCAACTAACAGCTATTTTTTTTTTTTTTTTTTTGGATTTCTCGAAAATTCAACTTCGAAAAAGACGAAACAAACGAAATTTAATTTGAATAACAAATGAAGGAAATAACGACTATTGAATTTTTTTTGTGACACTTTTGATTAAAGACTCAAGAACTGGAAGAACACGAAGAACAAGATTAAAGAAGACTCAAGAAAACAAAACAAAGATATAACCTTGATTTTTGGAGCCTAAACTCTGATACCAGATGATGCAAACCACGTAGCAATTGTAGCTACGCAACCCACAAATTATTGGAATCGATCCAAGAACGCCAAAGAATCACGATTTCGAGATTGATTCAAATTAATTGAACCAAGCAACCAACACAATCAATAGATATGTTGACCTCTTGATCACAATGAAAATAAATCTCACTTAAGATTTGAACAAACAAGATTAATTCGCAAGTTCGGATTTTATTCAATAAAGAATAATGTTTGAAAGCAAATTGCCTCTCAATAATAATATCAAAGTTGTCTATGAATAATGAAAATTACATCCCTATAAATAGGGTCAAAATCTAGGTTAAGAGTTCTAATTAAACAAGGAAACAAATAACCAAAAATAAGGAAATAATTAAAAACCCTAAATTCACGCGTATTGTTATTTACGGCCGTGAAAATTCCCCTTACGGCCGTAAGACTCTTTCTGTTTCACCATTATGGTCGTGAGACTTTATTTACGGCATTAAGTCTCAATTCTGAAATTCTTGTTTTTGACCCGAGGCTGCGTTACGGCCGTGACAAATCTGCGTTACGGCCGTAAGTCCAATTTTCTTCAAAATCACAGTTTTCAATAGTGGACTCATTACGGACGTAAGAATTATGGGTTACGGCCGTAATTCTTGAATTTTCACAATTTTCTTCGACGGCTTGAATGAGGTTGATCCACTCGTCGTTTTGGCTCGGTCCCAACATGGAACTTGCTTCTTTTGACGACACGAACATTGTTTTTGCCATTGTTTCTTGCACTAACTTGTCCATTGCTTCGTTGGCCCTCTTTGTTTGCAGTCGAGTCATCGGTCCTCCTTTGATTATCAATGGATCTTTGTGCGGGCTTGTGTTCGTGGTCTGGATCACATCACTTTATTTTAGTAATTCGTTGCATGTATTGATTTATTATTGTTCTTAATGCTTGAATGAACTGACCACTTATTCATGATTTATTGAATTATTTCCATAATCCGAGATGTGAGTTAATAATTTAGAACGTGGTAATAAATTTGGTAATTGAATTAGAGATAAAAACATACTCTTGTTATTATTGCGGTCATGTGTGAAGTCTTGTATTTATTGCATCTAGATAAGGAATATTCAGATCCGCTGTAGAGATACATTGTTGACTTATTTATGTAGAATTGATTTAAACTTGAGAGAGGAATTTCAATATAAATTAGTGAATTCGACCGAGTACATAATTAGGAAATAAAACATAGAATTAGAGTTAATTTAATTGGTTAGGTGAAATCATGAATCCCAATTATTTTACAATCATTTTTAAAAACAAAGCAATTTCATAATTTTAATTCTTTAATTGATTTTCGTAGTTTTAGATTTCAAATATCAACATAAATTCATTTGTTCAAATAAGATATAGAACTAACATATTTCGATAATTAGTAGCAGTCCTTGTGGGAACGATAATCCGGACTCTTAAGTCCACTATATTACTTCTCACAACCCGTACACTTGTAGGGATATCTCGTATCGCGAGATATCGGTAAACAGTTTTGATGTCTGAAACCTGTCCAACCAGCAATCTTACTAATGAGTTATTCTTTACTCACTGTGTTTATGAACTCCTCTTGATAAAATTGATATGTATTAACTTAATTAGTTTGTCATTGAGATAATTAATGTACACTTTTTTTTTAAAAAAAAAAAATCCACATTTCGTCATATAATTAGAAAAAACTATATATATCATATGAAATTATATTATAACATTGTATATTGTTTGATAATGAATTAATGTAATGAATTATGTTATTCATATTATTAATTAATGATGATGACATTTTGTAACGATTTAGGGTATTGATTTTGATCATTGTATATTGATTGAATATGGAAGGTACGTGTAAAATGTCATATGAATACTAATTCAGAAAAGCATCTACATTTAATGTATTGTAATGTGCTTCTCCTTGGTAAAGTCTTTATTATAAACAAAGAAATGATACTTTCAAGGTAAGATATGTGGTTGAAAATTGATTTTGAGAAATATTTGTGGTTAAAAAATAGTTTGAGGAAATGTGGAATTTATAAACTTGTTTGTAAACAAGTTTACCAAAAGGAGGCTTAGTATAATATTAGTTCTATTGTATTGTATGTAAATGTGAATTAAAATTAGTGGAAAAATAAAATAAAATTGTATAGCATATTATGGAAATAAAAGCCACATATCAATGAAATTGTTACATTTTGAATTACAAACTCGGACATTTGATTAGATATCTAATTTTGGAATTTGAGATGTAATATTCTAACTATCATTTTATATTTAGGGGGAAATGAAAAGTGATTTTGAAAAATGTGTGATTTGGAAAAACGTGTTGTTTATAAACTTATTTATAAATAAGTTTACCAAATGGAGGTGTAATTATAATATTAGTAGTATTGTATTGTATTGTACTAGTAATCGCAATTATGTGATGCACGAAAGATATAATTGATAGTTATTTATTGAATAAATTATAAAAATACCATTCATGACAAAAATAACACAGTGAAGAACAAGAAAATTACTTGCATACACATTGTGGATAATTTATAATTTTCTTTCTCCCTATAAAATTTCTTACTTGATCTAATATCCTTGTATGAATTACATAAAATTTCTTAGCACAAAATTAAATAAAAGAGGCAAGTAACTTGCATACATAAATTGTGCATTCATATATAATGAAAAATACTCAGAAAATTAAAACATAAACTTGCGACTTCCATATTTGTTTTAACAACTAATTGTTCATTCTCTAGTTTTTTTAGTCTATTTAGGCGAAGTAAGATCAGGACATATACATTACAATTTTGATTTGATGATTGAAGTCGAACTTACGGTTAATTAATTTCTAAAAGTTGAAATGTTTATAATTTTCAAATCATAAAATGAAATAAAGAGGCTAATGGACATTCATGGAAATAATTAATCTACTTCTTGAATAGTACTATAAGAATTGGCACTAACTATCTTAATCCGATAAGTGATATTTAAATATATATTAAACAAATGTTTCATTTCATTACATGTTAAAAATCAAATACATTATGACCAAAATTTACAAATACAATTAACTTTGTATATAAAAAAATCATCTATATATCTCAATTTATAAACGGATGCTTAACCCATAAGACATAAGACTTTATCAATTATTCGTATGGAATTGGTTTTTTAAAAATAATTTTTTAAATGTTCATTCTCAACTACACATTCTTTAAAAACTCATTTTGCACAATTGCACATACTATTCTTTAACAATACATTTTAAAAAAAGACAATCACTTTTAATGATCTGATTGTAAATATCATTTTATTTTTGTTAGAATTCAATGATGTAATTGTTAAAATCTGTAATATATATTTTACAAATTGAGCTAATATGAGTTTATAGGAACCTAAAGTTGTAGAAATTAAAATGATAATTGAATTTACTTAAATTAAAATGATAATTGAATTTACGTAGAAAGATCAGATATCTATTATTTCTTTCAATTTGATAAGAAAAAGATTCGAAATTAATTGTTTAGGTCAAATTGAATTTAGATAAGAAAATGATATCATTTTATTACTTAAATGAGATAAATTAAGCTTGTGTTCGGATGATTGTTTTTTTTGGTTTATAAACCAATTTATATTCTACACAAATTTTCAAATCACTTTTTAATTCTACATCTTTTCTCTCTCTAATTTTTATCCCTACATCTTACCTTGAAAAATGTGAAAATCTGGTTTATAAATCTCAAACAAGATCCGAACAGAGGCTAAAAAGATTGGATATTGGAAAAAGTAAAGTGTATAATTAAAACTTTTACCTTTATTATTTGAGATAATTTTACGAATGATATGTTTAGAATTTGTTCTTATTTGTTTGCTTATATTAAACTTCTCATTGAGATCTTGAATATGACATTCATATTGCATATTGTTCGACTTCAAAATAATGCAATAATTATCAAAAGAATAAAAATAACCTATAATTTATTTATTTTATAAACGTTTTCTTTTTCACAAATCCATAAATAATTTATTATAGACATTAATTGAACCCTCCTAATAAGTTATTATAAGAAATTGATAAAATTAAGAAATTCTCTAAAATGGAAGGTAAAAATATGCGGGAAACTATGTGCGAATTTATGTGACTACTATATTGTTATTATATATACTAGTGTTACACATGTGCGATGCAAAGTCATTTGTTACTCACATATATCGATTTTATATGTTAAACATATGAAATGAATATTTAATTAAAAATGAGAAACTAAGGAAGAGAATTAATTACAAAAAAATGTACTATTGACATCAAGAATTGTCGTTGACACGTAAGAATTTTCTTATCAACTTATATCGGTATTTTTGGTTGTATTGGACATGTGTTTAAAGATAATGAAACATGAGAGAATTTGTTATTTTTTGGGAGTATTGTAACAACATTTTTGCCTCAATGTTAGCATGTTTTACAATGATATAAACCCTTTCTATTTATAGAAAAATATTTAGAATTTACTGTAACTAAATGAATAAAATAAAAGATCTACATAGTAATCTATACAAATGACGTTGATAACTTGTTGTTTAAGTGAAAAGCCATGTGACGGTGGATCCATTGTGATAATATTCCCTGTCATTCTTCACAATAGGTGTCGTATTGTTGACAACTCTCTGAATCATGTCGCCCTAGTCAATCCACTTGCGTTGAGTTTGTTAATTTCCAACCTCAATAGAGCTCCCATAGGTCTATGACTTAGCGAAGTCAATATTTTACCGACCTTAATAATTTTCACATGGGTGACATCACATATAGCTTGCAGGTCGGAGAACGTAGATGCAAGATGGGCCAAGCCCAACTTATCTTGAATCATTCTCTTATGGGCTGAACATATTTTGCCCAAAGATTTCGGACTGGGCCTTGATGAAATTTTTCTCATATCAACATGTACAGTTACTCATATTTTAACTTTTTTACGGATCATATGTTTATTGTTCTATGAAATATCTTTAAATATTGTAATTTAAATTTATTTAAAGTTTAAAATGGGAAAACAAAACTATATCTGAATAGATTTTGCAATAAGTAAAATATAGATATATCTGTGATAGACACTCAGAGTTTTATTAAAATGAAAAGGAAAAGAAAAAAGATTGATGAACACTCATATTTCATCCTCTTTCATTTTTAATTTTTCAAAACAAAAAATATTTATGTGATATTGAAAAAGTCCTTTTTTTTTTTACGAATTTAAGAAAAAACATGTAATTGATTTTCAAGATGAGAATACAGATTAAGAAACTTCAAGACTTAAAAAACACGGTTATTTAAAAATTTAAGTTCAATTTGATTATTTTAAATCCGAATCTTGTCCAAAATGAATATTAAATAGTCAATTAATATTACTTACCTTTTCGGGAAATATGTTTTAGGCGAAAAAATTGGCAAATACCTGTTTATGAGAAGTGCTATTTCTTTATTCTATTGTGAACATATTTAGTCATTGTTTAAGCCCTCATTATCTACAAAATGACTTTTATAATAGTGATTTTTTGGAGAATGTGTACTTAAGCCTCCGTTTGAAACTTATTATTTCAGATAATGTAGTTTGTAACGGTAAATTTTTGGGAGAATGAGTTATTAATTTTTTTTTTGTTTGAATTTATGTAGATTATTTTATTAATAGAATATTGGTTGAAGAATGATGTTAAAAATGTGGTTTTGAATAAAGGGTACCTAATAGCGCCAATTTTTTTTATCAAATGACTGCTATTGTAATAGTTAGGAACTTGAATGACTTACTAAAAAAAAAAAAATTCAATGACTATTTGCATAACTATTCAATTTTAATAATTATTAACGTGATTAATATTTTCAAAATATAATTTTTAGTTTATCACAAATTAATTTATCACTATCCGAATAGTAATATTAGAATTTGTACTAACTATTTTAATACAATATTTGATATTTAAAGATATTAAAAAATATTTCATTTCATATTTACTTTAACATTACAAATTAAATACATATGATCATATATTTAAATTAATGTAACAAATTAGGCAATATGAAATGTTAGTTTTAATTAAATTTTACCGAATATTTATTGCAAATACATTTAACTGTATATACCAAGAAATCATCTATACGTCTAAATTTATAAAATCGACGTGGTTGTTTAACTTGCAATACATTATACTTTATCACTTACCAGTTTAGAATTCAAAATCAATTTTTCTGAACATTCTTTCGCAATCACACATTCTTTGAAAAATATAATTTTTTTTAACTATACGTCTAAAAACAAAAATCAAAAGTTATGTTCCGTATAAACAGGTCAACAACGTGAAACCACAATCAATGACATAAATTGAAACAAATTTTAAAAAAAATCATAGATACAAATTATCAAAATATTCAAAACTTATTCAATAATGTTCAATACAATATGACTTTTCATTTTCCATCAATTAGTCAAAGAGTGATGTTATCGGGAAAAAAAAAAACTATTTTTGTACGTTTTAAATAAATATATTTGATTACATCCTATTTTGGAATAGAATGAGTTTACCAATATGCCTTTATTTTTATTTTGATAAAAAATTGTTAAACTAATTATTAAAGTCTGTAATATATATTTTGCATATTTTTTGATTTCAAAATAATAGTATAATTATCAAAAGTATTCTGATTCATTGAAATATTTCCATTTTAGGAAAGACTTTAGATGAGAAAAGTTCCAAAATTTGTTTTTGGAAATTGTCTTACTTTTATATATTATAATATAAAGATAAAGGAAGATTGCATTGTATGTAAATGTGAATTAAAAATTTGTAAAATACGTCTTCTTCTAAAATAGGAAAATAAAATCCACATATCAATGGAATTGTAACATTTTTTATTAAAAACTATGAAATTTGAGTAGACAATCTAATTTTCAAATTTGGGATGTAATATTTAACTATTATATTATTATTTAGTAGTCATAATATTATTTATTAAAGGACGAAGTAAAAATGATAAACTATTTTTTTTCTTAAAAATATAAAATAAAACTAACCAGCTATAGTTAAAAATTAAAAATTATAAAATATTTTTTCATTTAAAGTATAAAAATAAAAGTCACGGATTAATAAAATTATAACATTTTGAATTGAAGTTCATGTGGTTATTACAATCCTAATATATAAAATGTAAACTATGAAATATGAGTAGACAGTGCAATTTTTAAAATTTTGGATGTAATACTTTAAATATTATATTAATATATTATAGTTCACAATAATATTTATTAAAGAAATAAATAAAAATTATAACAAAACTTTCTTCTTTTTATTAATACTAAATAAATGAAAAATATAAGAACATAAGATTAATAATAATATTAAATTATGCCACAACATTGTAAATTGTTAGACAATAAGTTAATTTAATATTAAATGAATGATGAAATATAATAATGTGAAATTATATTATAATATTGAAATTTTAGATAATAAATTAATATAATTAATTAATTAATATTATTAAATATAAGGGGTAAGGTTATATTGAATATTATCTAGCTAAATTTATGAAAGTATAATAAATATTCAAAACTTTCTCTTCATTAATTACATACATTTTGCCCTTGTTTGATGTTCATTTTAATAAGAAAGTTATTTTTTGAATAGTGAGTTTTTGAGAATGTGTGATTGAAGGTTTGAAAAAAATTGAATTTATGTGTAAAATATTTTACTATGTGAATGTTTTTAAAAGTAAGTGTAAGAAAAAAAAAAGTAATTTTAAAAAAATGGGAATCAAACATATCGTACATGTAGATGTAGATAAGATAATAATATTCTGGTTGGTAATGAAAAAAAAAATTACGAAAATATATAGTTAAAAAATGTGAAACGTAATGAATCTCTTAGGCCATGTTCTCTTTGCTGTTTTGAGATCGTTTTCTGTTTTTATTTTCGAAAACCCATAAAATGCGTTCTCTTTACCATTTTCAAAAACGCATTTTGGAAAACAAAAAAAAATAAATTTGTACGCAAAATACAAAACGCCCAAAACCTCGTTTTGGACGTTTTGTGTGTTTTTCGACAAAAAAATGTCCAAAACACGGAAAACACGTTTTGAGAATTTTATTTTATTTATTTATATTTTTTTTTAAAGAATTATCTTAACGTGGAACTAAGCTTAATATAAATTTTTTATTTTTTATTTATTTATTATTTTTTTTAGAATTATCATAGTTTGGAACTAAGCCTAAATAAAGAATTTTTTATTTTTTATTTTTTTTTGAGAATTATCTTAACTTGGAACAAGCTTAAATAAAGTTTTATTGAATTCAATATCAACATTACAAAAAAAAAAAATTAAGTGAGAATTCTTGTTGTTATATTTCAAAAAATGTACTGATAAATGGACTCTGATAGTTTTGAAAGAACTTGCATTTTCTGGATTTTAATAGAACTAAAGCTTTCTCAAATCCCGAACCTGACCAAGCTGTGTTAATATAGACTCTTAATACTCACATTAGTTGTTGCATATAACTATGTTTTCAGTGTATTGTGACAGAAAATTTGAGTTTGAGTCAGTAGTATTCTGCAAACAAATTAATTAAAAATAGTTTAAGTAGTATTCTGCAAAATTTTAAACAGAACGTATTTTTCAGCTTTTTATTTTCAAAAACAGTTTTCAGAAATGACAAACCAAACTCGTTTTCAGCAAATTTGAAAACAAAAATGAAAACAGGAAATACAAAACATTTTCGAAAATGAAAATACAAAATAAAATACAAACAGAACGCCACCTTAGCCTCTGTTTGACAAATTTGTTTAAAAACAAAATTTTTAAAATATAATTTCTTAAATCATTTTTTAACCACATATATTTTCTCTCTCCACTTTTCAATCAAATAATTTACATGAAAATATAAAAAATATGTTTTTAATCACAAAAAATTTAACAATGAAGCCTTAGAAATGTGTAATTCAAAACTGTTTGATTTACGGGTGTGTTCTTTTAGATTTAATATGGAATATTTTGTATCAAATCAAGGAATTGAAATTATTTGTTGATTTATTTGTGTTTTCTAGGTAAGATGAATGATTAAAAATTGTAGCGAGAAAATGTGGATGGTTAAAAAGTAGTATGAAAAATTGTGTAAATTAAATTTTTGTAATGATTTCATTTTAATTTCCAGCCGAACACACCCTACATTAAATTTTTTTCTTTTTTCTACAATACTCAATTTCAACCATTTATTAAAAGTCAAACCCACAATATTTGACTTTTCAACTAAATCTCAATCATCAATTATTCTAAAAATTACTATTCATTCTAAAAAAACTCTTTTTAAAAAATAAATACCTAACACACAAAGTTCAACCAAAAATCTTTGGCACACGTTTTTCCAATTCCTACTAGAATCGCACGGACAACGGAAAAGTCGCGCTGTATTAAACGAGACTTAAAACCCGAGGCGAATTGCAAAGTGAACCAGCCACAGACGCGCTCGCATTTTTCTGCTCCCAAGCTTCACTGAAGGTCTATGCTATACATACAATTCCATACAAATAATGATGTATCTATTTCTAGTTCACTGTAGAATCTAATTCACGGCTGTGTATTTTTATTTTGTTTTGTATGTATAGATAGGCGAAATGTCGAAAAGGGGAAAGAAGAGGGACGAGGAGGAGGCACTTTCCGAAGGCGACGAGCCTCCAAAGAAATCATCTAAGCCCTCAGCTGCTTCGGTTGATAACGATTCTGATGAGTCTGACAATATAGTTGTCTGCGAGGTATAAATTCTTGTTCTGTGTGACTTTTTGTAAGTATTGTATTTCAAGGGTTTTTTATATTGCAATTTTGTTCGTTTGAAATTACAGCTTTCCAAGAATCGAAAAGTATCGGTGAGAAACTGGAATGGGAAGGTTGTGGTGGATATTAGAGAGTTCTACTCTAAAGATGGCAAGGAAATGCCTGGGAAAAAAGGTTCCTTTTTTGTCTTCCTTTAATAAACCAGTAAATAAAGCCCAGATTAACTATATCTCGTGTTATTTATCTGATTTTTTGGTTTGATCTGTTGTCAAGTGTTTTTCCAGTAGTTGAATGTGTTGATCGAGTATCTGGATTTTATTATTTTTCTCCCCTCAAAATAAGAAGATAGACTGTAATCATCATCATCACCATTACTGTTGTCTGTCATATTTCAGTTGTTATTATATTATTGGATTTGTTTGGTTTATTGTGTGGTGAAGGTTTTTCCCAATAATGTTGACACAGATAAGAATGTTGGATGGCTCATATTACATAGGCTTCGAATTTGAAAATATATCAATTTTCTTGGGAACACATGCTTCTTTTAAGTATATACCAGTCAAAAACGGACTTGTGAAGTCAGAAAATAAAAAGGGCAATGGTATATATATTTATATAAAGTCGTGGAAGTATGAAGTAGGTTGGAAAAATAGGTTCCTTTTACCCAAAACTATGAAATGAAACTCTCTGCTTGGTCCTCAACAATTTGATACTTATTTTTGGTAACTAAAAAGTGTCAGAAAAATGAGAATTCAACTTTTTAAATGCTCTTGATCCGCAATTATGTGCATTAGTATAAAAATTAAGTAAACATATGTCTAAGGGATGAGTTCCAATCTTTGAGTCCTCATCACTACTTGAAACATGCTTACATCTATTCTACTGAATAATTTGATACAAGACCAAAAGTTTTGTAACCTATAAGAGAACCCATAGAACATGGTGGAAGAATGGGTGAGACTGTCTTTATTATTGTGGAATTGGGGCCTGGGAACAAGATTTCACAAAAAAAAATATCTTTAAATTTGAATTGAATTTTATTGACCCAAATTTTCGTGCCACCACATCCACACACAGCGCAAGTGATAGTCTTATCTTAAAAAAAAAAAAAAAGGAGACATAGTAAGCTACATAATGAAATGTTTCCCTGAGTAGTTATAAGTATAAGGATTATGTCATTTTTACAGCTAAACATATGGTTGACAAGTGTTTATAAACAGTAAGAAGGATCAAACCTAATTTTATCTTTACATTTTGTTAGACACACAAGTAATGCCCACTTATCCACCAATAATTTATATGTATTTATAAACAAAATCATTTATAAACACTTCCAAAACGGGCTATACGATAAGATCCTCATGGAATGTTGTCTTTGTTAAGTTCTGCTAATGGCCTCTTATGTTGATTGGGTGGTTATAGGGCTGAGCCAGCTACCTATGCATTACAGGATTGATGATTACTACTGGGTTTGATTGCATAGATTATTATGGACCTTCAAGCTGTTCTTATTAGCACTCACTATCTTCAAATTAAAAAAAAAATGCATCTTCCCCTTCACTCAGTCCATCCAAATTAACAGAAATAAGTAATGTGACTTGTGTATCAAAACTTAATATTTGGAGAATTTACATTATTTACTGCATCCCAAATTTTTCCTCATCAATCCGTTGTTCTTCGCATGTTGCTTCTTTCAAGATTTTCCATGTTTGTGCAAACTTTATGGAATAAAAAGCCGGAACTGAGGCGCGCTTAGTTTAAGGCACACATCTTCAAGGCGCAGAAAAAAGTGCATTTTCTGTGAGGCGTAAGCCTCATATTATTTATTTATTTATTTATTTTTATTTTTTTGAACTTGGTCCTTTTTATTTAACCTAATATTATAAAAAAAAATACAAACTTTAAACTTCTAAACTTATTTAGTTTAACATTTTTTCAATTGCAAAATGAGTGAAAAATGTTCCCAAACATAATATTTTTGATAGTCGAGTTGTGTTTTTTTGTTAGGATTTTCTCATCTTGTGGCATGTTTCTGAACTTAGGAGTATTAAACTACTAATTTCAAACAATGTATGTAGATACTACATTAGATATAAAGTAGATTATTTTTATTGGTGAAATTGATTTTTTGATATTATTTTTAAAAAATTTGTCTATTTTTTGGTTTGTGGTGAGGCTTACGCCTTATAGCGCCTTGAGGCTTCTGCCTCGCCTCACAATCGAAAAACACCTCAGTGCCTATTTCAGCCTTTTTAAACATTGGCAAACCTAATGAAAAATCAGCATCTAATATCCTTCCTTCTACCCAACTAAGGAGAGGGGGACCTCTTGATTGGCTTCCATATTGAGATCAGTTTCTTCTTCAGGGGGTTCATCCAAAATGAATAAACCTAGCGGATAGCTCAGGCTTCTTTTGCCTAAAAAACCCCTCCTCCCAACTTAATACGCCCATCTCTCTTTTAGATGGTCGAATTTGGTACCACTTATGATCTACTGTCCTGTTACTTCATATATTCTTTCCTAGTTATTATATAACTATGACATCTATGGAATTTCATCTTCATTAGCAAGCAACTGAATAGGCCATCAGATTGCAAGTAAACATTGACATATATGGCTATCCAAATCGATTGTTTCTTCCATCTTATTAAGTAGAGACTTTTTTTCAATTGAAAAGCTTTATATATTTTGTCGCTTTGGATATTAATATACTTGTTTGGTACGTTGTACTAATGGTGTGTGGTTTTTACCTTTTTCTTTTTGAGATGGAGGGTGGGCCAAATTGTTCAACTGTATACCATATAGCAAGATTGACTTAAGTATGTTTGGCCCAAAATCCATGGGCTATTTTGCATTTGAAAGAATTATGACGTATTGCCTATTATGAATATTCATTCTAGTACCTCGTGTGACCTACTTGGAATTTGTGTGTGTGTGTATTGTCACGAAGGAAGATATTTCATTGAACTAGTGATTCTTAAGTACTGTTATTATTAAAAATATTTGTATGACTATTGGCTGGTGCACTGTTTCTTCATCCCTACTCTATTGCCTGGTTCATAACTGGAGATGAATTTTTAAATTGTATGGTCATTTATTACAATTACTAAAATCAAATTAATATTTTATGACCATTAATGGAGGAAAATTCATAATACTTTTGGCACTTTCTTCAGGTATTTCACTAACCATGGATCAGGTATGCTCCAGTCATTATTCTCCTACCCCCAAGGAAAAAGGGAACTTCCCTGATAATTTTGTATCTTGTATCATAAGGGTTATAATACCTCTATCTTTCATTTGCAGTGGAAGGTACTTAGGGATCACGTGGATGAAATTGATCAGGAGGTTGCTGAGAATTGAAAAGTTACTGGGGATCTTGCTTTATGATTTTGGTATTAGCATGGAAACTGTCAAGAAAACTCAATTAGAATGATGTAACCAATGAAAAAAGCTAAATGATCCTATTTTGTCAGTTATCTGCTTGTGTATTATAGGAAAGTACTTTAGGGCTTGCAGGTGTATGCACATGGCTCCGTACTCATACTTTATGTTTGATATCAATTGCAACGGAATCCCATTAACTATTTTGCTCTAGTTACTAGAAATCTCCTTGTGATATACTGGACTGGACATCAAGTTGATGTTTTTAACACATGCACATTCCACTCTCTAATTAGCCTTCTGCATTGATTATGGATTTGCGTTTTTTTGGTGCTGTCAAGTGGAATGATGAATACCTGTTGGAAGAGATTCAGAGTTGATTATGGATTTGTGTTTCTTCACACTGTCAAGTGGAATGATGAATCCATGTTGGAAGGGAAGCGTTCCTGTTACTCGTGCTGATTTCTGAATCAATGCAATTTCAATCGGTGCTGGTTTTAATATGTATCAGCTTTCATAACTTGATTTCTGAAAGAAATGTTGCTCTATCAAATGTGATCAAAGCTACGCTCTTCAGAAGTGAAGGTTTATCGACAAACAATGCGTGTCCATCTATTTAAATTTTAGCCTTGGTTTGGTGGAGATTAATATCAGAATTCTTGTAGATTTTAATCAAAATTGATGAAATGTGTAGTTGAAAAGTTGTGAGTCCCATTAAATATTTGGTTGATTCTTTTTTCCCTTTGACTTAGATTAAAATCAAAATTTTAATTGTTACCAAAAAGGGGCTTAACATGACACTTTCTGAAGGAATTTCATCCTCTTGTGAAATAGTTTTCCCAATACAGCTCTCACTATGCATTCGGGTGCCCAGCGCAGTTTGGTGTAAGGTTTGAATCTTGAAAAAATGGATTTGTGCCTTGTGGCAAGCGGGTGTTACGACTTACAACACTTCCATCTGGCTATGAGAGACATAATCTACAATTTACCTCCTTAATCAATGATTCAGGACAGAGTCGGTTAGGGCCTCAAGATGTAAGCTATACCTTTAAGAAATTGGTCCCTTAACTCATCTGTTTCTCGAAACGTTTGCATCACAAGGAATCCTGAGGATGCCTTCATTGCAGAATCCATATTCCTCAGCTGATCTACACAGCAACTTTAAGAAATCTGCATCATATAAAGCCATAAAATGCTTCGTTTTATCATTTAATCCAACTGCAACTGGAATC
Organism: Ligustrum vulgare; assembly: GCA_963555705.1. Classification (NCBI taxonomy): domain Eukaryota; kingdom Viridiplantae; phylum Streptophyta; class Magnoliopsida; order Lamiales; family Oleaceae; genus Ligustrum; species Ligustrum vulgare. Next base: position 86,106,737 of record OY743168.1, read on the forward strand.
CCTCCCCGCCCCGTCGCCATTGAAGGCTCTTTCAAGCGCTTTTACACTCACAAATCCGCTCATCTTGCTTTCGCTCCCATAGTCCCAGAGCTTGTACAAAATACCTGTTTTCTGATGGACAAGTTCTCCTGAACTGAACATTTATGAACGCACAGTCTCGTGTCTTATATTAACGGTATTTTGGTTGGCAATTATTGGATATTTTTGTATTGAGACTAGTTTAATATGATTGGAGATGGAAATCTATCTATATTATATTATTAAAAACAACTGAGATTCTAGCCAATTAATTTTGACCAGAATCACAATTGTCAAAAGATTCTTAATTTGAACAGAATTTTAGTTTTTGTATTAGTAATTTGATTTTCTTTTTTTACAGTTAGCTGAGTTCATGGAAGTTATTTGATGAGTGGATTTTAAAATTAATTGCCCAATTATCTACCAGCCCCATTATCTACCAGCCCCTAAGAGGAAATACATGAAAATACCCTAAAAATTTTATCAATTTTTGAAAATACCCTAACAATTTTATATCTTTTAAAAATAGCCTTAATCACTATAAAATACCACAAATATCCTTATATATCATATTTCAACTAAACCCATTAAGATTTAGAAAAGTTACAACCTAGTCCTTGAAATTTTATTAATTTTGTTTATGATTTTATTTGATTTTTGTTCGCTCATAGTAGCACCCTCACTTTGGTATCAGAGCCATATGGCAGATCTAAAAGATAAATATTATATGACAAAAATTAAAAATAAATATATAATATATACATCAAGATTTATAATGCATACATTAATACTACCCGATAATTATAAAATAGAAATCTTGAGAACTTTAAAAGATATAGACAAAGATATAAGAAGAGAAATATATGATCTAATAAATTTCGATATAATAAAAGAAGATTTTATCATAAACGAAATATTAGATTTAATCCACAAAGATATACTAGAAGAGTTATATAAAGATTATAGAAATGGATTATCATAGAGCAGATCCTCAATTAATTAGATATTTAGACATAGAAACAAATGAAAAATTAGATTTAATAGTAGAACAAAGAAGAAATTTAATGGACCAAATAAGAGAAGAAAGAAATATAAAACGGCAAGAAAAATTAAGATTAAGATTATTAGAGAAAAAGAGAGAATATTTTGATAGAATTTTAAAACAATTACCAAAAATTCAAACGATTTTAGAAGACAAAGAAAAAACTAGAATAGAAAAATATGATAAAACAAATACATTGGAAGACTATCTAAAATATTCTAGAATATATCATAGAAAATCAATGATTGGATCAATAGAAAAATATTTTGAATATCAAATAATGAATTATAAAGAAGCAAAATATGAAACAGAACTTATTTTAGAAATCGAACATATTAAAGGAAGAAATTAATGACAAAATTTCCAGAAATAAAATTTGAAAAACAAATAATAGAAAATATAAGACTTCCAGTTGGATCTTATCAAATAAAATGAGCTAATACAACTATGTTTCAACCATTAAGCTCATGGGGAGAGTCTGATGGATTTCTTAACATGCAATTAAATTGGATAAGTGCATTTTTATGGCAAACATATAAAAACATAAATTTACAAGATAAATTAGCTATCGAAGAATTACAACAATTAAATATACAGGACATGAATATCAAAGAAAAATTACAGAATATTCAAAATAAACTAACAATGCAATTTAAAGAATTAAAAGAAATGATAGGAGAAGTTAAAAATATAGATGAAGAAATCTTAAAAGAATTCCAAAGAAAATCAGGATAATTAATTAATCAAGATAAAATTGGAATAATTATAGAAAAAATAGATAGGTTAAATGAAAAAATAAGAAAAAATGAAAATGAAAAAATCATATCAATAGAAGAAAGAATCAAAAAGTTAGAAATAAAAATAGATGATATGTATGACAGACTATTTAAGGTACAAAAAACTCAAAACCCAAGAGTATAAAATGTCGATAAGTGAATATATTGAAGATCTAAAAATATTAATAAAAACATTAATAAGTGATGTACAAGAAGTAAAAAATGAATTAAAAGAAGTAAGAAATGATATAAATATACTAAAACTAGAGATTAGAGAATTTAAAGAAAATAATAAAAGCAAAGATAAGAAAATAGACAAAAAACTCATAGAAAAAGAAATACTTAGAATAGGAAAGAAGCATTTCGAACAAGAAAAAATTATAATAGAAGCAGGAAGTATGGATGATGAATTTAGAAGAAACATATTACCAAAAATACTAGAGGAAGAATTAGAATTACAAAAATCTATAGAAAAAACTTTAGGAAAATTAAAAGCTGAAGAAAAAATTGAAGAAGAACAAGACAAAAAATGAATGAAGAGTTAGACTTGCTTATAGAAAATTTTGACCAATTAAGTATAGAAAATTTTAATGAATACCAAGTTTTAATGAATACTGGAGGAGCACCTAACCCTGCTCCAATAGGAACTTCCAAACAAGAATTACCAGATCCAGATGAAAGTTATGCACCCTTATATAGTAAATCACACCGGCAATATTATGATAGAGTCAGAGATAGACAACCACCTAGAGGGAATAAATATAAAGATAGATTTGAAGCAAATAATAATTATGATAAACTTATTAATCATGGAGGAACAAAATTGGATCTTGATTGTAAAATAGATACTAAAAAAGCCTTATTAACTTTGGCAGATTCAATGATACTATTCTTTTTATACAATAAAGATGATTCATGGGAAAATACTGATAGAATGATAAATTTTTTAATAGCCTCTTTTGAAGGACATGTTAGAAATTGGTGGGAAGGAATAAGTAGTGATACAAAAGCATTAATAAGAAGAAATATACAGACAGAACTAATAAAATCAGATAGAAAGGGAATAGAAAAATTAGTAGATTATATTGCGGATGAATTTTTAGGAGAAAATTGGATAAGTAATTCTGAAGCAGAATCAATAAGAGAAAAAGATAATGCAAGAGTAAGATTAATAAATTTAACAATATGTGATATGTGTAAAATTAAAGAATATACTTGTGAATTTAAAGAATACTATTATGTCCAATTCTATAGTAATGAAAACCAAGAAGTATATAGAGATATGTATTACAATAAATTACCAGGTTCATGGGGAATATACTTTAAAATAGAATTTGAAAAATTTATTAGAGATAACCCTGGAACACCTAGAACATTAGGATCAAGGATAAAATTCTTATTTGAAAGATTAGCATATATATGTCAACAAAGACAATTATTAAAGAAATCAGGAAAATTAACTAGAATATGTTGTGAAGATATGGAAAAACCTACCCAATGGGGATGTAACACTGAAAGAAGAAAATATAATAATAAAAGAAAATTTAAAAATAAAAAATTTAAAAAATTCAGAAACTTCAGAAAAAGATATATAAAACCTAAGAGGAGATATTATAAAAGAAGATATAATCCAAATAAAAAAAAACAGAAAAATAAAACTTATAAGAAAGATAAAAGCCAATGCAAATGTTGGAATTGTGGAGAAATGGGACATATAAGCCCTGATTGTAACAAAAAGAAAGTTAAAATATTACAAAATGAATATCTAGAAATAGAAAGTGAACTAAGTGAAATATCAGATATTGAAGAATACTATGATCAAGAAGTCTATATAAGCGAAACAGATTCAGAAAGCAATGAATCAGAATCAGAATAAAGAAATAGAAGAAATAGAAACAAATAAGAACATAGATAAGCAAGAATATGAAGGAATAGAAGGTTATGGATTAAAAGTAACTTTTGATAATAATAAGTTCAGAAAAATACAAAAATTATCTTTAGATTTGAAAATAGGAAAATGGGAAATATTAGACAGAATATGGAAAAGAGAAAAAGTAGCAATAAATGAATACCATAAAATTGAAAGAGCAATAGATGTTAGAACCACTCAAGGAACACACAAATTAAATCTTTTAACAAAAAATACAGTTGCAAAATTATTAACAAAGATTAATAGAAAACAAAGTGAAAATATTCAATATGTTTACTTAGCAGGTATCAAAATAATGTTTAAATCCCTGTTTAGAGAAGGATTAGATTCGTCTTTGACTGTAAGTTTACATGATGGAAGAATTATAAATTTAAAAGACAGTCATTTAGGAACAGTATAAGGAAATCTAGCATATAAGAAACTAATACTTACATGTTACCCAAAATATTGTATATCATTAAAAGATAGAAATTTTAATGAAGTTTTAGGATTACATTTCAAATTACATAAAGATGATATAATGGAACCAGGAGATAAAATTATGACTATAGAATACAGGGCATTATACACATTTACTAATTCTAATTATGGAAACATTTATTCTAAAAAACCATATATTGAAATTCATAAAGAATGTAAAGATTTTGGTAAAGCTGTAGAACTAGATAAACAAATAAGTTTAGTTCTAAGAAATTATGAACTTACTATAACAAAAAATAAACCAGAAATCATAGAGTTACGAGAAGAAGAATACCCTAATAATAACATAACATTTGAAGATGGCAGATTAATTAGGAGATCAGCAAGTTTACCTAATAGAAAATAATTAGGAGAAACTAGTAATATAAAAGAAATAAAACTTAATAGAAATGCTGGAAATATGAAAATAGAAGGTGAATATTTTAATGGAATAGAACACATAAAAGGATCAAATATATTAATTGACACAGGAGCTAGTGAATGTCATATAGCTTCAAATAGAAATAAAGGACTAATATCTCATAGAACCGATCCATATAGATATATAAATTTTGATGGACAAATACATATGACCGAACTTGAAGTAAAAGTACCAATAAAAATAGGAGGAATAAATCTCCTAGTACCATGTCATGTAGATAGTAGTATGGCAAATCCTCATGTATTATTAGGTATGAGCTTTCTAGACGGACTAGAAGATTATAGTATAAAACGTGAAGGATTATATATAACTCATAATGGTCAAACTATACTATGCAGAAAGGCTGAATAAATGAATAACCAAATAAGTTTTCCATTAGCCGTTTATATACAAGTTACAATTGTTGAAACAAATATAATAACATGTGCATTAATTGACACGAGAAGTGATATATATTCAAAAGCTTCTTAATAAAATCATGGAATACTAATGGAAAAATAAAAATTACAGGAGTAACAGGAGAAAGTACTCATATAATTAATAGTACTGATAAAATTGATATAATACTTGGGAGTAAACAAATAGTTGTAAATAAAGTATATAATTATAACAAATTAGAATGTGATATATTACTAGGAAATGACTTTATACAACAATTTCAATATTATAAACAAAATAATTACATGGTAATGTTACAAACACCTTGTGCACATTTACTAAAAATACCAAGAGAATTTAGACCATACAGAGTTCAGCCAACACAGCGTGGTGATAAATGGGAGAAAAAACCAATTATACAAAATGAAATAAAAAATAAAAGAATAATGTATAAAAAAGCCTTAAAAACAAACATACAAACAAATATGGAAAAAATCATTGATCAACTAGAAAAAATTTGTGGAGAAAATCCATTATTATTTTGGAAACCACATCATCCAAAAGCTAAAATAGAATTAACAGAAAATGTTATTATAAGAGTTAGACCAATGATGTATACCATACAAGATACACAAGAGTTTAAAACTCAGATAAAAGAATTACTTAATCAAAAATTAATCAGACCTAGTAATGGACCCCATAGTAGTCCAGCATTTATGGTCATGAAACATTCTGAACAGAAAAGAGGAAAAGCTAGAATGGTGATAAATTATAAAGAATTAAACAAATATACTAAATTTGACGGATACTTTTTACCCAATAAAGAGGTACTAATAAATCTTGCAAAAGGAAAACAATATTATTCTAAATTTGATTGCAAATCAGGATTTTGGCAAGTAAAAATGGAAGAAGATAGTATTCAATATACAGCATTTAGTACACCTCAAGGTAAGTATGAATGGCTGGTTATGCCATTTGGTTTAAAAAATGCACCACAAATATATCAAAGAAGAATGGATAACATATTTAGAAAATTCAATGAATTCTTAATTGTCTATGTCGATGATATATTAATATGTTCTAATAATAGAGAAGAACATAGAAACCATTTAATTAAATTTATAAATGAATGCAAAAAAAGAAGGAATTGTTCTTTCAAAAAATAAAGCTATAATAGAAAAATAAGAAATTGATTTTCTTGGATTATCATTAGATAAAAGAGGGATAAAATTACAAACCCATATATCTAAAAAGATAGAAAGTTTTCCAAACAAATTAGAATCAAAAGAACAAATACAAAAATTTTTAGGATGTTTAAATTACGCAGAAAGATTTATTGAAAATCTATCAAAAAAGAGACATAAAATTCAAATTTTACTCAGGAAAACAAATACCAAAAGATGGAGTGATGAACATACAGAAATTGTCAAATCACTAAAAGAAGAATGTAAAAATTTGCCAAAATTAAGATTACCAGATGAAAAAGATAATCTGATAGTTAATACTGATGCCTCGGATAAGTATTGGGCAGCAATATTAAAAACAGATCTTAATGAAATTTGTAGATATTCAAGTGGAACGTTTAATCAAGCAGAAATAAATTATACCACTCATGAGAAAGAACTATTAGCAATCATCAGAGGAATAAAGAAGTTTTCATTGTTTTTATTATCTAAGAAATTCATTGTTGAAACTGATAATTCTCAAGTTGCAGGTCTAGTAAAAAATAAATTACCACCAGAACCTCAATATAGAAGGCTCCATAGATGGCAAGCCTATTTGGCATTTTATAATTTTGATATAGTTTATATTAAAGGTGTTAATAATTATCTTGCGGACTTTTTAAGCAGGAATATTGAATTTGCAGATGGATAATATCAAAAGATCCCTAATAGATGCCAAAAAGCGAATGAACTTCCTCATGGAGGAAGCTGAAGATATAAAGCTTGGAATTGAACAACTTGCAGAAACTCTCCAAGGAAGTTTCAAGCAATTGATGGAAATCTCAACGTTTCATCATAATTATACTAAAGAATTGAGCGATAACACAATTGAGATTGAATCTCAGTTTGAATCGTTGATTACCAAACAGGCTGATACCAAACAGGTTATACCAAAAATACAAACAGGTACATCTTCTGGAAGCTGTGGTGGACCAATAATTAAAAGAGATGAACCAAGTCCCAAAAAAGTTGTTATAAATGAAGCCAGTCCTCGAAAAATCACAATCAATGCCAAAGATGAACATACAAGGGTAGTCAGAATTCGTCCTGAAGAAGAAGATGATTCCCCTTTTTTACCAAAAGAAAACGAATATAAAACTACTGTTGAAGTTATATATGAACTTCAAGAATGTGATTGCTATTACATTTCATCTGGAGACCATGTATACCCACGATTGATCGTTACTCAGGGAGGAGATCCCGTCATGACAAAAATGGCAGCTGATTATGGATTCTTGGATCTTATCTATCCAGGAAAAGATCTAAAAGAAATAGAAAAATTTGACGATTTACTAAAAGGAGAAATTTCAAAGTTTGCTCAAGGAAGATCCATATATTTAAAATTTTATTCGATCAGTCCTGAAATTGATGGAAGAATATATTATCCTGCTGAGCATATTATCACGATTGGGTATGTTGCTCGAAATTTTCAAATTGAAGTTGGAAAAAATACCAAGCCAGTACCAAACATTACAAGATCATGGTTTAGGTCCCGAAGGGTATTGGGAATTAAAGTTCTCTACAACATTGCCAAAAACCTATATGAGAAAAAATTCAAATGCATATGCCAGTACAATGGATGGACCTTACTCACTAATGGAGGAAAAGAAAAGTCAACAATCTTGCAAGAATACATCAATAAATTTGATACTCATCAAATCCATGGAAGTTTTGCCACTTTGCAAGAGGCGTGCATAGCTAGGAATTGCCCCACATGCCAAAGGAACTGATGGACAGGTGGAAGCCATTTGATAAGTCTGCTTTACATACCAACAGAAGTGATGGACAGATGGAAGCCAATTGATAAACCTGATTTAATGGAACAAGACAGCACAATGTAAGGGCTATGAGAAGACTGAAAATAGAGGGATATGTGTCCCTATAATGTAGCCATGTGAAGAAATAAAGGGACAGCTGTATCCTTGTAATAAAGAATAGATGGACAGGTGTGTCCTTGTAGGTCCTTGTAAAATTCAAATTATTGTATCCATTACATAAGCAATGATGTAAGAGGTTGTATAGTAATACCTCGTGAAGTTGTATAAATAAGAGTCTTCTGATTAGAGAAGAGGCAGATCTCTCTTGAGCACTCAGTTTGTGAGAAAGCCAAAAAATCTTCTGTCTTTCAAAAATTCTCATACCAACCCTTTGTCAATCTTTATATTATCAATAAAATCCCAATTTACTTATTATATTATGATGAGTTTCTAAATTCTTGTCTTCAAAATCCTATTTCCAAAAAGAAGATATATTATTAAGAAAACTCCCTACACTCTGTCCTAAAATATTTTCCATCTAAAGAGTTATACAGCGAAGGCATCCAGGTTTAGCTAATAACCCGTGAAAGCAGGAAGCCATTAGAGGGTGTGGAGCAGAAACCTATAAGCCTGAAGGTCACTAACAATAGAAGGAAAATACAAAGGTACTGAGAACAGGAAAAGAGGTTAGTATTCTTAATATATCTATCTTTACGAAATTAGGAGGAAGAAGAGCTTTTAAAATGACAGAATTCAGAATTGTTAAATTTAATTATCAAAACAGTTCTTATAATGATGAATATCATAACATAATTCAACATTTATTCATGCATAAACAGTTTACTAGACCAAATAATGAAATAAAAAAGTTATATCATGTCTATATGCCATGCTTGTTAGCTATATTTCCAACATTAAAAGAAATATTAGGATTAGAAATTACAAAATCGATTATTTATTTTTGGCTTGATAGTGATAATACTGAAATAAATAATGAATTATATTTAGGATATGTGTTTAGTAGTGATAATGATTATGATCCTGTAATAGATTATGACAGTGATGGAAGAGATAAATCTTTCTTTACCAGTTTTTGAAAATCTTAATATCATGAATAACAGTAGTTATATCATGAAAAGACCCAGAACTAAAAGAGGTCCATATAAAGTTCAAAAGTATATTAAAAGTAAAAAAGGAATTGAATATGAAAATGAAATTGATAAAATCGGATACCAAGAACAACTCTACGCATCACAAGAGATATTAAAAAATTTTAAAGAAAATTTAATAGAAAACTTTGCTAGAGGTACTGTAAGATCTATAATGATACATGATATTCAAGATATAATTGATAAATTAGAAAAGAAAAAGAAAAATATTTCAAAATATAATATACCATTTGAACCAAGTATAGATATCATGGCTGACATAGATATTATCAATTCTCAAATACTCATAGAATTTGAAAAATTACTTGAAACTTTATAAATTATTTATCTCTGAGTTTATAATGCCTGGATATACTATTGAAGGATTAGACAATTTGTTAGAAAAAATAATGGAAAAAATAGATAACATTATATCTCATTTAATAGATATGGATGAATCATATGAACAATATTATATACTTTCAGAATAATCTATAATAAAATCATGATCAATACATTATAGATTATTCTGACATATTAGAGATTAAAATAGATTTAGAAAATAAAATAATGACAAATACAGTCCAAACATAATGCCAGGATATACAATAGAAGGATTAGATAACCTTTTAGAAAAATTGAAAGATAAAATGGAAGATATTAAACATCAAATGGAAAATGAAAACATATCTTCTGAAGAATATAATAAACTCTTAGAAAAATATGAACAATATATTGCAGATTATTGTATTTTACTAGATCAAAGAATGAACTTATACCAGAGAATTTTGTATAATAATTTACCAACCCTATAATCTATGGATACTTCACAAGCATCAACCTCTAATAACTGTGATCATAAACTATATTTAGATAATAAAGAAATTTCATTTTTATTAGCTATTGCTGAGAAATCTAAAAATATACATTCTGTTGGACAATCTAAATTAAAAGAAATATACGAAGATATAGATTATGTTATCTTAAATAGAATAGAATTTAATTTTGTTGAAACAACAAAAAATATAAATACGGTTCATAAAATTATAGAAGAATACGAAGATATAGAAGATGAAGTTTCAGATGGAATAACATTAAGATATATAACAAAGAAAGAATATCCTAAATCTTTTGAGAAATTATCACAATATAGAGCATTTTTAGAAGAACTTAAAAGATTAAAGAATATGAATATAATAAAAAGTATTGAATTAAATCAACCTGACTAATTCAGGGATATGTCTTGCAAAGAAAATAGTTTATTTCATTAAAGACAATAAAGACAATTTGTAAAAAATGGGCATTTTGAAACATTATATTCCTAAGGAGACTATTTCAACGAATCCCCAATTTCTAAACCGTGTTTTTTCTTTCATCAATCTCAATTCTCCCAATCCCTCTCCTCACACCGCGTTCACGGCCTCCTGCTTCTCCGGCGTACATTGCCCTCCTCCGCGAAGCTCGTCATTTCTGCACAACCGTCGCCACCGCCGTTATTGTAGCAAAAACTGTCCGGGCCTTTGTCCATTTCCCGCACCAAAAGCAGACTAAGATCGGAATATGACCCAAACATGGCAGTTGAAATCTACTCCTCCACTTTCAGATTAATGCTGTGCCTCTTAATCTTCATTTTTCTCTTATTTTCTTGATCTTAGCACGTGTTTTCTTGAATTTTTCGGGTAAATTGGAGTTTAAATTACAGATGGGTATAGTAAGTACATTTTTGGGTGTTTTCGGGATCGGATTAGAGGCCTCAATTGCGCTTGAGATTGGGTATTTCCTGTTCATCTACACCAAGCCAACTGATGTCAAGGTCAGTTTTCTTTTTCCTGCATTATTGTTTACATGATTGTATGTATTATGTTACATTTGATCTTTCCGAAGAATATCTTTATCTAAAGTTCTTTCCTTCTTTTGTGCTGCTATTTATTTGTTCATTTATACAAATATAAGATCACCATCAGGACTCTGGAAATAAAACAAAACAAGAAATGTAAAGTCAGATTATTTAAGCAATAAATAATTGATTAAGCTAAAATAAGCAATTAATTACCTGGATTGTCTTGATGGAAGGCTCATTGATATTCATCGGACGGTTTCTAATGAATTTCATCTTCATTGATTCTTCATTTGGATGAAAATCCTGATTGCTGCCATTGAAACTTACAGATTCCACTGGACAAACAGAGAACATAAAGAGCAGGAAAAAAAAAAAAGCCAAAAACAAAAACTAAAATGATTGATGAGATTTTGCAACAGCTAGAAGCCATTTTTGAGGAATGAATTTTTGTACATTGGTGGTGCTTCTTCTGAAATCAGAATTAACAACTTATTATCAAATTAAGCAATTCCTATAAAATCCATCCAGCATAGAATGAGGTAGTACTGTATGTGAAATTTCAAAGGACGAGTTTTTGTCTATGTTTGTCTTAATGTAATGGTTGTTTTTTTTTTTTTTTTTTTTTTTGGCTCCTTATAATGCATTCTCTCATGTACATGTTATTGTAACTTAGCAACGAGACATTAGTTTTTTGTCTATTAAAATAATAATAAGAATACATGATTAGGCATTAATAGTTGCACATGAACTTTTCTAATGAAGAACATAAACTTTATGAATAGAATAAACTAATTTCGATTTTTTTTTCCTTTTATTTTTGTCTGCTTTTATTTTGCAGCAACGTGAAAATTGATAAGTCAATTGGAATAGTCCCTCATTTCTTCCCTAAGATCACCAAAAAGGGGAGAATATCTTGAAAGTGGATGGAACAGTCAAAAGTCAGCCTATTCTTAAATGTTATGATTTTCTATCATTTTTTTTACATGTTTAGAGTAGAATTTTAAGCTATTCTCAGGTTATTTCAAATATATGCATTTGTGTAATTTCTCAAATTTGAAATTACATATTTTTGTATAGTTGTAATTATTATAACCAATTAAGTATCGAGTAGAAAGCTCACTAATACATTCCAGCTTTCAAACATTGTATTAGATAACAGCACGCTTTCAAAGACATACTTTATTATAAAGTGATAAAATTTATGTAGATAAACGTGAACATGCACTTGACATTTTTTTTTAATGAGTGTCAACTTCTCCCAGGGATGGTGTAAATGAATCACATTTTTCTCAAGTTATGAACATTAAGCTTGAACAAATGATCAATGTACTTTCCTGCTTTTGAAAATTTGAAAGAGCTTCTATCAACCTTTCGCATTGCTATCTTTATGACATCATGGTGATGGGGGTTATTTTCTTGGAAAATGTAGAATTGTTTAACAGCACAGATCACTTCTTGAACTGATGGTACACCCAAAATTTGGTGGATGGATTCATGCTGTGTAGTGGAAGCCTTGACGAAAGTCTCAAAGTTTGGTGGGTCCCAAAGTATTGTTGAACATCACACATCACTTCTTCAACTGATGATACACCCAAATTTCTACAGCTTCATTTTAACAAGTATTAAGGTGTGAGTGACGCAACTTAATTTCATTGGCCATTGCTATGAACTGACTTTTAAAGAGACAAATGCCTTGTACATGCAAGTGGAAATTCATTGGAATATTGTTCTTGATTATAATGATTTAAGGTATGATCTACATTTTTAGTTTGTATAGCGCTACAAATTATAATTTTGCGCATGTATTTCATTAATTTTTTTTAAAAATCCCGTAGGACATTGGAAAGAAACTCAAATTATTAGTAGGTCATTGTTGTGTCCAAAATAAAATATTTTTAAGTGCTTCTTAATTAAGTGCAATGCATTGTTGAGGCCAATGGTTATGGTTGCTGAGAATTAATCAGCAGACTTAGATCTTCTCCCCACTCCAGCACTTGCAATTCTATTGTAGGATTCAGTTGGCTGTGTTACTTGCATGGAAGATGAGAATGATCATGTCTACCGTTGGAAAATTGGGACAAGGTTAGTAGAGGCTAAGAAAGGGAGATAGTTGACATTAATTATCAGAATTTGCATAATAAGCATCTTCAAATCACACCAATAATTGGTAGCTCTTTAAACACAAGTTAAATTGGCACGTGTTATATTTTTTTTTGAAATACCTCTCAAAATAAATAATTGTAGCCTATTTTTTGCTTTTTGCTTTTTGTCAATAGATATTTGTATGCTTTATTTTTTGCTTTTTCTATATAATATATCCAAAAAGTCAAAAAGGTGCAGTGTTTGTACTATTTCTTTTTGTTCCATCAATTATATCTCCTGGTGTACAGCTACCATATCAAAATTTGAAGTCTAATATTTCTGAACTTTTGAAATCAGTGCCAGTGCCACTGCCACTGCCAAAGCCTCTATGAAACACTCACCAAGCTGTCCACTGAGTTGGATCTAAAGCACCAGGGATAGCAGATTTGGAATCTGCACTTTGACATCAGAATCTTACTTAATGGGTTCCATGGTAAGAAAACTTAAAACATATTACCAATAAATAGTTTAAGGATGAGAAATATAATTGAATTTTTTATGGATTATCTAAATTCTGTTTCAGGTATTTTGGCGACTTCTTGGACGCAAATGTGTTGTTTATTTATGTGTAATTTTGTAGATCTAATGAGTATTTTTCCATGCTAGAGTATATGATTGAGAAAGACTTGATCTTGAAAACACATTTAAGGGTGTTGAACTGATGTTATTTGCATCCACTCGCCTGAGCTCGAATTGTGATGACGATGGGAAATCAACAAATGTTGTGTATAAGAATGTTTTCCAAGTTTTGTAATACTAAATACTTATTGTTATTTAAATTGACACCGAATTTTGTTAGGTTTTCTAAATTTTTTTCAATTTTTATGTTTCAGTACATTAATTATTGTCAATGATAATATGTCCGTGCATCGCACGAGTGTTAAGTTAGTTCTATGTAATAGTGTCAACTTGACAATAAATTTATTTTTATGCAGAATGAATTTGCCTTATACTGTAATTATTACTCTTCCGTCTCAAAAAGATAGTCCTACGATTATTTTCACACGGATTAAGAAATGATAGTTAGTATAATTAGGGTATTAAATTTTGTCAATATTTTTCATTTATACCCTTTATCCCTTATTTATTGTTTTAAGTGAACTCACTTTGTTTCCTACAAAAAATTTGAAAATGCAATAACTAAGTAGCTGGTTTGTAAAAATCAAGATATATTAAATAAGGGTATGTGTGAAAATGAAAAATTTAATACATGCTTAATATGGAAACAAAACTATTTTTTTGGGACATACAAAAATAGTAAACATGACTATCTTTTTGGGACGGATGGAGTATTTTTGAGATTTAAGATTATACCAAAAGGTTCGACTATCGTGTTTTCAAGAAATTTATGGGCACCATGACCCACTTGTCATGCGGCATGTGAGATTGATTATGGGTGGGTAGACCCGCTGACCAATCATGACCCACAAATGGGCATGTTAAGTTCCCTACTTGGGGAAGGGGAGTGTAACATTTTTTATCGTGTTTTATGAGTATGCTGAGCACCCTAACATTATAAGTCAATTTTAAGAGCGCATTCTATTAAAGTGCTTGGAACATCAAACTCAAAAGCACAGATTCTGTCTGCAAACTGATTCGTGTACAACTATCAAACTTGAAAACATCTGCCCTTCCCTTTATATTAGTAAAAAGTTAACTTCACCATTGACTCTCGCTTTAGACACAATAGCGGTGGGTCACTCAATTGACAAAGATATGAAACGTTACATTTGTTGGGTATTTTGGTCCCAATCAAACCTCGGGGACGATGATGAAACATCGTGTCGGAATTTAAGCTTCGTAGGCCCCCGGCCCATGATCGAAGAATTACTGTCCCAGTTAACCACAATATGTGTAACCCACGAGAATGACAGATTAGAGACTTTATCACTTTACCTTGAGGTGTTAATTGGGTTGTTGGCCCTGTTGCTCGTTAGGTAGATCCGATTAGCGGCTCAGGTTTAATTAGGCCCTTGACCCATTCCCCTAATTAAACCTAAACCTATCCTATATCTACCCTATGCTTCTCACTCTCTCTGTCAAGACAAAACACACGCACTCCCTCAAGCCTCTCTCTCTCTCTCGTGATAGCGGCTGACTCCTCTTTGTGAGAATCAACTGGAACCCGTCTTCTTCGTGAACTCCCACTTCACTGTCTGGTTACCTCTTGCCCCTTAGGTACCTTCCTCCTTCGTGAGTTTGGCCCCCGCTTTCGCGCCCCCTGCCAGTAGTGTTTGGTGCTCTCGGCCCTGTTTTGGTTGTCGCCTCTCCTTCGTGGTTGGGCTCCCTGTCCCGCTCTCTGTGCACGGTACACTCCCCGCCCTTGCCTCATGTACGCTCGGCTCTGCTGGTGCGGTTTCCGGGCTGTGTTTGGTTCGGTCATTTCTTTGTGATATAAGTGGGTTGTGGGTTGCCTCGGAGTGTCTTCTTGTCTTTGTAGTGTGATGTTGCCTATTGTGGTTGTTGGGGCAGATTCTGAGCCCTCGGTTCATCCCACCACACGGCTTGGATTGTGCAATAAGGGAGTTTTAATTACTTGCTTTCATTGCTTAATATTGATTCAATTACTTCGCTAATCTATATTGTGTTTTCTTCCGCTGTATTGTGACTAACTCGTTTTACTTTGTGTTTTGCGAGGTTAGATTTCCCCACAAATTTGATAACAGAGCCTTGGTGGCGTGACTGTAGCCTTGGTGGCGTGGTTGGTAGGATTGAAATCAATATTGGAACTATTGACTGAGTTCCTTCATTCCTTGTTTTAAAATTCTTTCATTAGTTGAAATTATTACAATTGTGTTTTTTGTTGCTAAAATTATTTACATTTCAATTGTGTTTTCAGAATATGTGTGATTGGAAACTATTGATTGATTGGTGTTTATTGGCTTTTGCAAGTTAGGTACCATTTTGGAGACTCATGAGCTTGATGCTGATTTACGCTCCAAAGATCGCTAATCGCAAAACATAAAACGATAAATAATTTCGCATCTCTCCATATTACGGACTCAGAAAAGTCCGCTCTGATAAATTGGCTGATCACTTTTAAATTTCTGTAATAGCAGGTCATCGTGTGAGGTGACCATTAGGCTTGCGGTTTCCTGTTGCTAGTTATAGGATTTAATTGCTATTACCTGTGTTTTGGATATTGCCGTGTTATACCTGTTTTTGATATATCTTGGTGATTATCTATTTCCTGTTGCGTTATTATTAGAACTATCACCTAGACTCCCGTGTTGAAAATTCCCTTGACCTGAGATCTTTGAGTCTCACGAAATCCTGAGAATTTAGAACGGTGTATATTGCTACGTACCTTTAGGATCTTCTATGTGATTTTCCGTGTGGTGCTTATATTGCGTCGTGTGTTTCTTATTTGTTAAGATGTCTGCACACCGTTTTGAATTGAACATGTTTGATGGAAAAATGTGATTTTTCTATATAGCAACAGAAAATAAAGGTATTTTGGTACAACAAAAAATTTCAAAAGCTATTAACAATTCTTTCCCAAATACTGTGACTGCTGAACAGAAAAAGAATTTTGATGAACTCGCGTACACTTCTATCATTTTGCATCTATCTGACTCTGTTTTACGAAAAGTTGGTAAACACGAAACCACTGAAGCTCTTTGGAAAAAGTTACAAGAACTTTACTTGACTCAATCTACTCCTAATAAGCTTTACTTGCTTGAAAGTTTTTTCAATTTCAAAATTGATCCCTCTAAGGACTTAGATGACAACCTGGATGTCTTTAATAAACTTGTGCAAGACATCACTAACTGTAGTGAAAAAGTATCTGAAGAATATAAAGCTGTTATATTGTTAAATGCTATTCTTGACTCTTATAGAGAGGTTAAGAATGCTATAAAATATGGGAGGGATACTCTTACACCTGAAATTGTCATTGATTCCTTGAAAAATAGGGAAAGGGAGGTGAAAGCCGAAAGAAACGAGAGAAGTAGTGGTGAGGTTCACATGATGAGAGGTGGGCGTGATAAAAACAGAGATGACTCAAATGATGAGGGTGATAAATGGAAGGGTAGAAGTAGTTCTAAGTCACAGGGTAAGGTGAAGGGAAGGAAATGCTATGGTTGTGGTAGGTCTGGCCATTATAAGAGAGTGTCCTGGAGAGAAAAATAAAATAGGAGATGGGGATAGAAATGGGGTCAATGTAGTTAGTTGCTCGGATGGTGATCCGAGTGGAGTTTATTGATGCTATTATCTCACTTGCAGTTTCTACTGAATTATTGTGTGCATCTGATTGATTTTTTTACCCTTTTGCATGTGTGGTCACTTGATTCGGTTGCATTTCTTATGTTGCATTTCTTTTGTATTGATTTGAACATGTGCATGAATTTGAGAGTGATATGTTACTTTGTGTATAACGTGGTTACATGCATGGTGGTTGGGGTTTGGTGTGAGGTTTTGATACTCTGTGTGTTCTCACAATATAGATCAGATGTGTTCCCTTGGTGGGATGGGTATTCAGTAGTTGTGTTAGGAGTGAGGGCTAGCTGGTAATGTTGAGACTAGATGCCTAAGAGTGTATTTGGTGACATACTAGGGGATGTGTGTTTTGACATGTAGATCACGAGAGGTGAGGTTGTCAAATGTCTTGTTAAACTCTATCTGTAAGGATCTCGATTAGGTGGAGGACAATCCTATTATCTCTAGGTGAGGTGGAGAGTCGAGGTTTAACTTCTAGTGGTGAGGTTGTGATAGAGGTACATCCATTGTCTTAGGATCTTTAGTAGTTTACTAGTTAGGTGTGATTGTTGAGTAGTCTAGTGAGCACAGATGGCGATAAGAGGAGAGCTACATCGATTTTGGAATGAGGTAATTGTGATTATATCTTTTCTTGGGGTCATTTGCATCCGTTGCTTGTATTGACTTTGTTTGATTAACTTGGTGTTATGTTCTTTATTTGAATTTGGTGAAAAGATTTGTGGTTTGCCTTTGATGTGTTCTCATCACATTTGTAGAGTCACCTATAACTTCGTGATATAATATGCTCTTGATTGACTCATGTGGAAATGTAATTTGTTTACATATGTTTTTAGAAAGCATGTGTTGTTTGTCTAAAGTTGTATTACTTGCTAATGTGATATAAATGCATAGTTTGGCTCGCTATGATTTAGTGTATTCTTGGGTTTTACCTTGGCCCTTTGATGAGTACTATTAGCAGGTGTGAGATATGTTTCTAACGTGAAACATTGGAAAATGTATGTTGAGTTCTAATTCGTTTGGAACTGTTTTGTGCAACTAATAAACTAGGTGTTTTGGTGTTGCAGGTTCGATTGGAACCAAGGTGGAGGTTTGTTGGGTATTTTGGTCCCAATCAAACCTCGAGGGCGATGATGAAACATCGTGTCAGAATTTAAGCTTCCTAGGCCCCCGGCCCATGATCGAAGAATTACTGTCCCAGTTAACCACAATATGCGTAACCTACGAGAATGACAGGTTATAGACTTTATCACTTTACCTTGAGACGTTAATTGGGTCGTTGGCCCTGTTGCTTGGTAGGTGGATCCGATTGGCTGCCCGGGTTTAATTAGGCCCTCGACCCATTCCCCTAATTAAACCTAAACCTATCCTATATCTACCCTAAACTCCTCACTCGGTCAAGACAAAACACACGCACTCCCTCAAGCCTCTCTCTCTCTCTCGTGATAGCGGCTGACTCCTCTTTGTGAGAATCAACTGGAACCCGTTTTCTTCGTGAACTCCCACTTCGCTGTCCGGTTACCTCTTGCCCCTTAGGTACCTTCCTCCTTCGTGAGTTTGGCCCCCGCTTACGCGCCCTCTGCCTGCGGTGTTTGGTGCTCTTGGCCCTGTTTTGGTTGTCGCCTCTCCTTCGTGGTTGGGCTCCCTGTCCCGCTCTCTGTGCGCAATACACTGTGCGCCCCTGCCTCTTCTGCGCTCGGCTCTGCTGGTACGATTTCTGGGCTGTGTTTGGTTCAGTCATTTCTTTGTGATATAAGTGGGTTGTGGGTTGCCTCGGAATGTCTTCTTGTCTTCGTAGTGTGGTGTTGCTTATTGTGGTTATTGAGGCAGATTCTGAGCCCTCGGTTCATCCCACCACACGGCTTGAATTGTGCAATAAGAGAGTTTTAATTACTTGCTTTCATTGCTTAATATTGATTCAATTACTTTGCTAATCTATAGTGTTTTCTTTCGCTGTATTGTGACTAACTCGTTTTACTTTGTGTTTTACGAGGTTGGATTTCCCCCCACAATATTACAATGATTTCTCACATTATTGGTGGAAGACAACTTGTGAATATAAGCACATATTTAAACCTTAATTTTAAAAGGAGTAATGTCGTTCAGTCCTATTGACGCTTAGAATCAATCTAAATGTATTTAATTGGACATGTCTTGTGTAAGCACCTCCTACTCTAGTGCTCTAACGTCATTTAGACCAGATAACATTATTCTTAGAATAATTATTTGTATATTATAATAGTACCAATACCAAGGGAGGTACAATTTTACGAGTTGATAATTATGAAATAAATTATAATCTTCTAGAAATTTTGATCAATTTTGTTTGTGTTTCAAGGGTTCTTTTATGGGTCATTTCTCATGTTCACACAAAAACCACGTACAGAAATCCAACTTCTTGTACTGATTTGGATACTTTTGTACTGTGTAAGGTTGCTAGGGAAATCTGGTACGTGATGCTCGTCTTGTCTTATGCTCATCACAGTCAAAGAAAGCAACTTTAAAGGAAAATCAATTGCAAAATCCTCCATTTAATCAACAAATGAGCGTTTTCAGGCACTCAGCATTTGCTGAAGATGGCCAAGCAAGTCGTGGTTCCAAAAGAATTTAAGATATATCGATTTTATTCATATTTAACGAGACCTTCGGTGGGTCACATCTCATGTTCAAACTTCAGGATATTCAGTTACTGAAAGATAAGATCCAGCAAAAACAATTTTATACATCATATCCAAGTAAATAAAATCCAAAAGATATCGTCCATCAACTGATGGATTATCTGGACGATCGTTGCCTGAAATAGATTTCCGTTCTTATTTCTTATTTCACATGGTTATGTCATGTGCTACAAGCTGTAGATTCCATGAATTCAATTTTTTGTGCAGAGTCAATGTGTCAATGAAGAAAATATAATGACATTTATAAACTAACGAACAACAGAACGTACATGTTTGGCGTAAAAGTTTGATCTTTCCATTCAGCACTAGAAGAAAACTTTGGTCTCATCCTGCTCTGTTGGAGTAGAACATAGATTCTAACATTCCAAAAAAGATTAAAAATACCAATGAATAACGATATAATTCATTACTATCCAAAATTTTGTAAATCATAATACCTCCTACGTGTGAGAATTGCACTATGCAGGAGGGACACTGAGGGAACCGGTTCCTAGCACTCTAGATAGTGTCTGCATCACCCCGTCATCCAAGTATCAGGAAATGCTATTATGTCAGTAACTTCAACAGCATATGATAATCTATAACTGTACCTCGCCAATTCGAGCATTAATTTTCAAAGGCACAAAATCATCAGCTCTTGTCACACCTACATTCACAATTGCAGTAGCAGCACCAGCCTCATGAGCCGCTCTGCGTGAATCAAGTTTAATTATTAATGTTTTTAAACTAGGTAAAATTCAATTGCAACAATTATACCAAGTTCAACCAACCCAATTTCACTTTACAGGGAAAAGTTATTAAATCACCAAATCTGTCTCCATCTAGCATGGAAAAAAGCTGTACTGCATCTCATCGTCACTCAGTTTTAGTAGAAGAAGTTAAAACATATTTGTTTTGGTATATTGAGGTAATCATTTTTGGCTTAGTTATTATGGTAACGTGCATTTTAATTTTATCATTTTATGGTCTAAAACACAAGAGTGCATTACATAAATCAACTTGGGCACTCACAGATGCTAGGGCAGCATGTTCTACCATTAGCAAACTAAAAGTGATGACAAATTATTTATAGTTTTAGGCAACTCACTCACTCACAGATAAACACACTCCACCTAGTTTAAAAGATCACCATTCTGGTTCACTTATCCATTCCTTGCATTCTTTTGTCAAGAAAAAGAGAAAAACTGGTATGAAATCTCAAGTCTCTTCTCTAATTATATATTATTAGTATTATTTTTGTCAACCATAGAGTGGCAGTTTAATCTATGCTAGAAGCTACAGTTGCCTCGATATAAGTGAGCAATTGGAATGCACCTGACAAGTCGGAAAGCAGACATGGTCATCAAAGACGAACCAAGGACAAGGAAAGCATCACATTCCTTCACAGCTTCCATTGCTCTATCAGCTCTATCCTTAGGGACGTTATCCCCAAAGAAGACAACCTGCAAAGGTATAAAATACATCTGAGACCAAGTGACTAATATAAATGCAACCATATTTTATACCTAGCCAAAATCACTCAATATATCGGTATTGGACAGACGCTCCTCTAAATTTGTGTGTAAATAACATCCTGAAACTCAGGCAAGATATCAGAAATATTGGTTAGATTTTGGTGTAAAATACCATTCGTAATAGACTAATTCTCTCTCTTCAGTCACGAAAAATTAGTAACTGCCCACCAAAACGGAGCTCTTATTCACCTATGTGAATATGGCATAACGTCGATATACTCAGCATTTTGAAAACAACCCGATTTCCATTTAAAGAACATTCTCTCAAAGTTAATAGCATAAACATTAACTATATAGCCTTGTTTTTAAACAGCCAATATTTGAG
This sequence comes from Ligustrum vulgare, assembly GCA_963555705.1. Classification (NCBI taxonomy): domain Eukaryota; kingdom Viridiplantae; phylum Streptophyta; class Magnoliopsida; order Lamiales; family Oleaceae; genus Ligustrum; species Ligustrum vulgare. Next base: position 86,128,624 of record OY743168.1, read on the forward strand.
ACACACTAACCTGTCTCAGTACTGTCTCACCAGTCACCTTTTGTATGGTATATAACCAGAATGCAAAATAGTTTGGTGTAACTCCACAAATCAATGAAGATACTAAGTGAAAGTATAAAATATAAAAATAAATCCACAAATCAATGAATTTGATATTCAGTTACTAAGCGGAAGTATAAAATATAGAAATAAATCCAAATGATTAGAATGATCATGACTGCCAATCAAGAATTAGGGATTCTATCGTAATCAACTTTATGTAATTTTAAAAAAAAATGACGAAAATGGTCAATATTTATGACATCATATTTGATGAGAGATGAAGCATCTTTATATCATCCTATAGTAGTACATCTGTAAATTGTTAAAGTCGAAACAAGAAGCCAAAACAAGTCCATGGGTAATCATTGACCGTTCAAATATGCATTTGTGTTTCGTGCCAACTTATAAATGGATTATAATCACTATCCTGCAAGGAAACATACATTCTTCAAGATGCACGCAGAAGGCAACATCCGATACACAAAAAAAATTGCTTACATCAGGTTTCAGTGTTCCATCGCATCTCTCGCAATTCGGAATATAGAACTCCTCCTCCCAGAATTTCTCATCAATTTCAATATCTCCATCAGGCCTTTGCCTTATTCCAAAGCTCTTGTTGGAGCGACTATCATAATCTAAATTTTCAATTGCTTCAGCCCACTACAAAACACAAGGCATGAGCTTGAATCTAGTCTATCATAGAAAATGAGATAACAGTACATACATGATTTGGTATCTGAGAACCTATAAGTGGACTTAACATCACAAATACTGAGTTCAATGACAATTTATTTAACAGGAACCGTAGATACTGAAATTTTGTTTAGAAAAAGATTGTGCTGTAATTTTTTCCCATGATGCCAGGAGGCAAACCTCATTTACAGACATTAGCCACCATTGAGAGCTGAAATATGGAAATTATTTTCCACTTTCTTTCATATTTATTCCGACATGCACATTGATATACTAGGCTATAGAGTGGTATTCTGATGAAGAGAACTTCAAACAAACTGATGAAATGGGGCTAAGAAAGAAAAGAATGGTTAATTACTGTTCTTATTGCAAAGCTGTTCTCTGAAACATGATTGCCAGTAATCGAAGTAAAATATATACTCTGGAATCCTTACTAGAAAATACAAGATTCCATGTAAACCTGTACAACACTTAACATACAAAGCCTCAAATCTCTACTGACATAAAAGTTAAACCTTTTCTTTTTTCCTTTTACACAATAGCTAATACAAACTAATACATTTGAAACACCAGGCAGAAAGAGTACAGTCATTTACAGTCAGAATAAGCAGGCACATTCACTATCTTGGCTGATGAAGAAAATGAGAGCTTGAGAAAGGTAGAAGTTCTGCAGCATATAGATAGATGGGAATTTAATTCCTAACATATCAGTTAGAGACAGGCAATTGTATCCCCTTCAATATTTAGTGAAGTTAATTATTTAGAAAAAAAATTCCATTCCATATCTATTAAAAAAAACTCAATGATGTATTTGGAATCAATATGTAAGGGAATCTACATTCCTCTTATTACTTATCCCATAAATGATGAGTCCAGCTAGTAATTTTATTTTTCTCAAGACCTCCAAATTATATTAAAAGATTTATTAATATCCATAAATACATCATTTACTGGTTTTAACAACTAAAGGTTAGATATTGATTTGACCTTGGATGTTTGTGCAGTGACAGCCATTGCATGCTTGTTTTGTTAATTGTCATAAGCAAAAGTGAATAACATTTCGTCTGATAGGTATCTGATCTGATTTCATATACAAATAAAATTGATTCGTAAAGCAATAAAAGAACAGCAAACATCTCTCTATGAACCCTATTGGGAAGCAAAAAAATTGAAGAAAGAAATAACCTAACATATGTATGTTCCTTGACAGATTATGACTTACAGATCCTTTTTATTGATCTTCTCTGATAGCAAAACAATAAATGGCGTACATTAATTTACCTCCTATATATTTTCTTGACCTTCATTACTTAGAGATCAAAATTGATTCAAATGAAATTAAATATTAAACAAAATCCTAGAGTTTCCCCCATGATTCATGGAAAGAATTCCACGCATATTGCAAGATCTGGTGATGAGGATGCAATCCTTTACTAAATCTGTAATAAAAATCCAACAAAAACGTGTAGGATAAAAATAATGAAATAAGCATCCTCATGAAACTGAACCAGATTACTTCAACCAAAATGACAAAAATAAAATGTAAAATAGGACTTCAATTTTAAAAGGAAAAAAAAAAAAAAGAAGAAGAACTCGGTAGAATTACTACTCTGAAACAATAACTCCTATACCAAAAGACTAACCCTTGGATTAAGAGCCTTCACTTGGTCTTGAAATGAATTTCGAGGTAGAGAAAAACCGCATTCTGTACAGGAAACAATATATACAGTCCCGTGTAACTCAAGTGGATTGCTGCCAGCACGATGGTGCAGCCTGTAAAATGAAAATGCTATTCTAGATTTCTAGTACAGCCAGCTTAGGAATATTTCACATAAAAAATATGTATTTAAGGGCCATTCACCTGTCTACATTTTGCGTAATCATGAAATTTATACGGCCTGCTTTTTCAAGAGATGCAGCTGCAATATGACCGGTCCCTGGTCGTGCAGCAGTAAAACGTCTCCATCCAGCATAGCTCCTTGCCCAATATCGCCGCCGAGCCCAAGTCGAACGCATAAATTGCTGCACATACATTTGAATTATCCACAAGAAAATAGTTACAGGTACATAAAATAAATTATTAAGCTCTATTATTAAGGGGTCTTTTCCAAAAATATAGTTGATGAAAGATCAAATACGGTCCCTTTAGAATTAATTCCAATTCTATTCAGGTGTTTGAATGAGATGATGTCACTGAACAAAGAGGTAACTTTTCATTCAATGCAGTGTGTTAAGGAAATTCAGGCCCCATGCATGCAGAAGACTTATGTATGATGCTCCAGGAATGGACAACATACGATACCAGCATGGACGACAACCTACTCTATTAAGCATATAAACTTTACCAACATAAAATAAAATCCTTGACTTCTGAAACATCAGATATTTTATTGCTCTTTTCCAGCATCGAAGTTGAAAGACAGCATGCATAAATGACTTCTCAGTCTGTCACTTCTATCCTACAACAATTGATCCAACCTACAGACAGTAATAACCCACTCACGAGCATCTTCAAATTTTTTTTGTAACATGATTAAGAGGTTGCCTACATCTGTATTTTCTGAAACTTCTTTCTTTAGTCCAATACTCATTTTCCATAAAATTACACAGGCCTTTTTATGGCTTAAGGGAATGAAGTTCACAAAAACTTCATTGTTCCATTTTTTCCACAACAGAACTCAAATCCTGACACTAAATTAAATTGTTTATATTTGATCGAATTCTCATAAATCTTCTCCTGCGGTGGATGTCTCCCCCACTCTCATTCCAAAGGAAAGGAGAATGGGGGAGAGCACTGTCTAGAATGAAATATCAAAATGAAGAAAGCAATAATTACAATGCATGCCTTCTGATCACCTGATGAGTAATTGGTTTGAAACCAGTACTGTAAGCTCCATTTGGGCTGCCAAGATGAGAAATAGATTAATAAGATTAACGGATTACCTTTTTATATGCTGTGATTTTTTTTGTTTCTATTTCAATCAGAACCATGGTAAAATTACAATTACCATGTTATCGTCCACATTCTTGCAACAATTCTTTGAACAAGTGTGCATAAGCCAACTTGCCCAGAACAGCAAGATGACTGCAAGAATTCTTACTAAATGAGAAGTAGCTTTAAGGATTACACCAAAAAACAAGATAAAGAGAACTTTTGATACTTCATAATATTTGGATTAAAGATGTTAATAAAACTGTGGAAGTTGATATCATTAAAATATGATTGGGCGATAGATTATGACAAATTAACCACTCAAAAATCATTAACACTTTCAATGAGGTTCATGTTAAAGAAGGCAGAGCGACATCATTATGTGGAAACTGTTGCATATATTCCGGCTACACAATTATGCATATATCTTTTAAGTTTAGAAAAGTAACCTTCTATAATCAGGAATTCCACTTTCTGTGCTAATCCCAGCTCCAGTCAAAACAACAAGCTTCGAACTGCAAAATGATTCAACAAAAATGGGTCATATATTGTAGAAGATACCATGACCTTTTTTATTTGGATCACGATAACATTAATAGCAAGATAAAGAAAAGTAAGCATAATAATTTCATGACCAAATTGAGGCACAATTCTAGTCTGTTTTTCACAACCTGACATGTCAGCCTGTAACTTTTAGTGGATAGGTCATTAAGACATGAAGAACATAGAGCTTACGATAGGGGAAAAGCCAACTTCCCTAGACAGCTTAGCATATGTCTAATCTTCATATGACCAATCAAGTCTACAATCAAGCAACTACAAATGAAATGTTAATCTGGACCTTGATTGAACAGGTTTGTTGCAGATTCATTCATCTTCAACAGTTAGATCAATCAATCTCTTGAAAATTCAGAAAACAAGAGAAATCACAGGATGAATTAGCATATCACCTCTAATCCAACGATTACCACAAAACATAGTCGACACTCTTTACATGTTAATGCCACTGTCTGTATATCCAGAAGATTTTCCACTCATCTACAAATTATATGAACTGACTTTAAACTGATTATCATTATTTATGGACAATAAATAATATTAACGCATCGGGCAATGACAGTTCACGATCGACTTCAAGGATAATGAGCTAACAAGGAAAAAGAAACGTTCTTAAACTACTTGGTGAGATAGAAAAGTGATGCAGTTGGTTATCAAATCTTTAGATTTTCGGAAAAAGAGCACGAAGATTCTCATCAATCTCATTGTATCACATCATTGTCTATCTTGGAAACATAGTTTATCCAAAAAGGAAATAATTGGATATAATTCTTGATGATTAAAGTGCGTTGGGCCAATACTTGTTATTATTTTATTTTTGGGAGGGAGGGAGCCTGTAACTCTCTGAACCTATTGACATCTTTGCATACCTCCTATCAATGAACTGATACAAAAGATCAACATCTTCCGCCCTAGGGGGATCTGAATATGGCAGTATCTTTTTGTCTCTCAAAAAATTTGATGGTTGCTTTTCTTCTCTTTCTAATGAGATACCAGGAATTCGTATCTGGCACGTTGTTTGCACAAACTTCGCCAATCTTTGAAATGGTATGACCCTTCTCACTCTGCTTCCGATTTTTCTGTTTCTGCTGATTGATTGAAAACTATCTGTCAACGAGGAAGAAAATTAATTAAAGCCAATCTACACAGCACATTCACCGTATACACGGATGAGTCAAGTTAAAGGTTGAATGGAGTGCTAATAAACATAATAGAACTTGCCTGTTAATAACGCCCCTAGCATCTCTCTTGAACCTCTGAACATCTGCATGGACGATATTGGATTACTTAAGTTTTATGAAAGCAACCAAATCCCAGTTTAATCTCAGCCAGTTTCACAACAAAAGCCCAAACCTCGCCCAACTTCACTCTGGGGCAGACATCCCAAAAGAAAGTAGAATTAGATTCAAGGTACATACAGACGTAAACATACTTTATATATATATATATATATATAAAACTTACAGACATCGCCAAAGCCATTTGTTTCTTCCTTCAATTCTTTTCACCTATGTCTTTGTTCCTCTAAAAATTGTTTTTTTTTTTTTTTTTTTTTATATTGCGGAAACAAGAAAAGCAAGATCGGCAATTTGCATTTTTAATAAATTATTATTTGGGATTGGGCGTAAAGGTTTAAGAATGAGAATTGAGTGATTTGTTCTTCCACGTTGCTCACTTTTGCACCGGTCACATTCTAGTTCTACCTCAGCTCAAAACAGCCGTTGGATTGGTCAATCATATTTTTGAGATGAAATATACCTTTCTAATTTTTTTTACTTTCCAAAATCGGAAAAGGATATACATGTTCTTGTCCTTTTAACTTTTTTGAATCTTATCAAAATGTACTTATTAAAGAAAAAAACCCTTTTGAGTCTCCGATCTTTAACTTAGGCCTTGTTTATATTTTAAAAGTTGAGAGAAATGTCTTTCAAAAAAGACAAAGTTGAGAGAAGTATGTATGTTTAAAAAATGATTCGAGAAATTATATTATTTATAAATTATAATAATTACGCTTATAAGGAACTCAATTTTCTAATTTACTTTTTAATCACTAATTATAGGAAGGATTTTCTCCCTATGAAGTCAAAAAGACAGTAAGGGTCTGTTTGATAGCCCTTATTTTTCGTGGAAAAGGAAATTTTTTTCCAACTTTTCTACTTTACGCTGTTTGATTGCGAAAATTTTTCGCGGACCCCACCCCACGCGCCCCTTTTCCTTGTTTTGGTGGAAAATATTTTCTTTGGGTTTTGATGGATTTTTGTTTTCCGTGGTAGATGAAAAATGATTTTCGACGCGTTTAATCAATTTTGTTGTTGTTAATTGACTTATTTTCTTTCCAAAAAATAACATTATCATCATCAAGTACAAATATATTTAAAAAGTAAAAAAAAAATTTTTTTTTGATTAAAATAGCAAAAAATTATTTTATTTTCCATGGAAAATAATGTCAATCAAACAACAAAAGTTGGAAAATTCCCTACTTTTTCCACCTAGAAAATTAAACCAATCAAACACATTAAACTTCTAATTCCCAGGAATTCAATTCCCTAGAATTCAATTCCCTGAAATTCATTTTCTTTCCACCCAAATTCCACCTTCGCTATTAAACGCACCCTAAATGTAAACTGGTTTACACTAAAATTTCTTCAAAATTCACCAAAAAAAATCTCCAAAAGTCATTGTATTTCTTCAATTCTTTTGTACAAATCATGCTCTATGGTCGAATTACACCGTGATAAAGCAGTATACTACTTATATACATTTCCTATCCCATTTTCCAGGCCCGCTCAACATCCCTCAAATTAAAAAGTGTCAAGTATCCAATTTAAAAATTAATCGAACACTTGATGCATTCTCATCGGAATGTGGGCAAAAGAGAAATTTCGACCCATTTTCTATTTAGGCTCTGTTCGGTAGACAAGTTTGAAAAATTAAATTTTGTGTTGGATTTATTCGTGTTTTTTAGGTAAGATACGAGATTAAAAATTGGTTTGAAAAATTGTATAATTGAAGAGAGAAAATACGAATGGTTAAAAAGTGATTTGAGAAATTGTATAAATTAAATTTGTTGTTTTTTTTATCTTTTAGCCAATTAATTCGACAAATTAATTTGACAAATTAATTGCCAACCGAATGGTGCCTATGGCTGCGTTCGATAATGAAAGTGATATTTGTGTGAAAAAAAAAATTAATTTTAGGAAATTGAATTCTTGAAAATTGGAAGTTAATGTATTTGATTTGTTTAATTTTTTAGGTAAAATAAAAATAGAAATTTTTTCAACTTTTGTTGTTTGATTTATATTATTTTCCATGACAAATAAAACAAAATTTAGTTATTTTAATCAATTTTTTTCACTAATTTGTACTTAATAATAATAATGTTAATTTTTAAGTTAAAAAAATCAATTAACAACAATAAAAATTATCAAACATGACAAAAATAATTAAATATTTACCTAAATTAAAACCTATTAGGTGGCTGTGAAAACCAATTCAACGAAAAGAGGAGGAAAAAGGTGTGTGACGAAAAATGAGGAAAAGTGAATTTTGCCAGGAAAATCTTACTTCTCAAACACCAAAAGATGAAAAAAAGTGTGGAAAATTTTGGTTTTCAAACGCACCCTACATATATAAATAAATTTCTTGGAGAATTTTATAGGCATTTGTCACCTCCTATTAGGGGTGTCAGGCGAGTGCCCCTCCTGACACTCAATGTCCATTCGCCAAGTGGCGAGGTGGGCATTTTTATAGTGCCCACTTGGAGCACTATAAAAGGGTCATAAATTTGTATGCTTAGATAGCATTACACAAGTCAATTCTATAATTATGGATTGGGAAAATTATACGGAGACATGAATTTCAATTTTACAATTTAACAGTGTATTCGGCTAGTTGTTTCTTTTTGGTTTATAAATATGTTTTTTTTTGTACAATTTTTAAACCACTTTTTAATCGTACACATTTTCTCTCTCTAATTTTCAACCACACATTTTACCTATAAAAAAAAACCCCACTTTGATGCCGCCAAATAGAGCTTAAAATTCTAGAGTAGAACATAATTTTTTTTTAAAAAAAAAAAAATTTCAAGTGTCACTATATTAATTAATACAATTAAAATTAACTAATTAAACATAACTAAAAACTAAAATAAATCTACAACACAATCTCAATATCACTCTCTCCCTCTCCCTCTCTCTCCCTCTCCCTCTCCCACACACGCAACTCTTTCTCTGGCACCCAAAATTGGTGGCAATAGTAGTACTGCCACTGTCGACGACATTCTCTACCATCTCTACCGGCGGCGACATTGGCGATACAGCTGCGTAACGGCCCCCATAGATGACGGCGGACACCACGGTACTTCATTGTGCCACCAGTTTTGTGCTAACGGTGATCTCCAGCAAGTCAGGGTATCCGGTGGACTGGACACGGACGGATGCAAGGCGTTGCGAGATCAGGTGGTCGCTCGTGCTGGAATCGCAATTTTTTTTTTTTTTTTTACTTTATAATTTTGACGTCAATCTTTTTTCCCTTAACCTTGTAGTGGTCGCTCGTGCTGAATCACTTTCTTGGATTCGTCACTGCCGGTGGAGGAGGAGTCTGGAGAATGGAGGCCCGGGACGCCATCGGACTAAGAATCAAAGTTGAATGGAATGAATTTGTATTATTTTCTCCATCATGATTGTCGGTTGTGTGCGGTTGTATTTTCTCCATCATGACTGTAGATTGCAAACAGTGCGGTGGTGGTGTAGGTGCTACAGCAGGCGGCGGCATGACTGAGTTTCGTTCGGTGGTGTATGTGTGAAATACTGGTAGGTGGGGTGGTGGTGATGAGGGTGGAAATTGGATCTAAACACCAAACAGAAGCTATTCTTCCTTATTTTTGCTTTGGTTGTTAATATGTGCAGATTTATGTTTGGAAATGGTGATTGATGTTAGGTGACATTGGTTTTATGGTGTTGGTGGTGGCGACAGCGGTGGACGATTTTATGCTATGAAAAATTTGAGATGATGATTGTTTTTATGTTACTGTGATTATGGTTTGTTTTTATGTTACTGTGATTATGGTTGTAGCGTGGTGGTGGTGTGTGTGGTTGTGGTTGTGGTGGTGGTGGTGGTGGTGGTGGTGGTGGTCGTTAAGGTGATGGTGGCGAGGCTGGTCACAGCGGTGCACGGCTGGATGGTGGTAGTGTAGGGAAGTATTTAATTTTGGAAGGTGATGGATTGGGGTGGGGATGGTGGTGGGAGTGGGAGTGGGAGTGGAGACTTGAATGGTAATTGTGACCAATTATTAGGTAATTGTGACTAAAATGTCAACTAAATGTAACTTTGTGTGACTTATGACAAGTACGAAATATGACTATTATTAGATAATTGTGACAAAAAAAATTGATTAATTGTGATCAATAAAACGAGATTGTGATCAATAAATAAATATGTGACAAATCATAGATGATTGTGACCATTTAATAGGTACTTGTGACAAAAAAAATATTGACTAACCAATAACCAAGACAAATAAATAAATAATATGTGATCTGTGATGGATGATTGTGACCAATTATATTAAAGATTGTGACCAAATGTGATTTTGTGTGATCATTGGACGAGGATGTGATGTGACCTACATTTGTGTCAACTATAACTGTATGATCGAACTGTAACTTTGTGTGAATGAAATGTAACCTTCTGTGACCAATTGTGAGTTTGCGGGTGGGTGGGTGGGGTGGTGCGAGGTGGATTTTGCAACTAAATCTGTAATTGTGATCGAACTATGACTTTATGTGACCAATTGTGACTTTGCTGGTGGGTGGGATGGGGTGAAATTTGTTACTAAATTAGTAATTGTGATAGAACTGTGACTTTGTGTGACCAACTGTGACTTTGCGGGTGGGGTGAGATGAGGTAAGATTTGAGACTAAATTTGTATTTGTGACTTTGTGTGACCAACTGTTACTTTTCGAGTGGGTAGGGTTGGGTGGGATGAGATGAATTTTGTGACTAAATTTGTAAATGTGACCGAATCGTGACTTTGTGTGACAAACTGTAACTTTGTGGGTGGGATGTGGAACATGAATTATTTGCACTTTGAACTGTACTATCGGAACTGTGCTCTGTGGGGTTGGGGTGGGTTGACATTTGCAATTAAATTTGTAATTTTGATCGAATTGTGACTTTGTGTGACCAAATGTGATTTTGGGGGTGAGTGGGGTGGGTGAATGGATTAGGGTGAAATTTGTAACTAAATTTGTAATTGTGACCAAATTGTCACTTTGTTTGACCAACTGTGAATTTATGGGTGGGGTGGAGTTGGAGTGGGATGACATTTGCTACTAAATTTATAATTTTGATCAAATTGTGACTTTGTGTGACAAAGTGTGCCTTTGCGGGTGGATGGGGGTGGCACGGGGTGAAATTTGCAACTAAGTTTGTAATTTTGATCAAATTGTGATTTTGTGTGATCAACTTTGACTTTGCGAGGTGGGTGGGGTTGGGTTGGAACAGACTTGGTGGGTGTGTGGTTATTGTTTGAGATTTTTTATATTTAAAATTATATAAATTTTAATTTAAAATAAGAGATAATTATTTTTATATTATATTATATTATATATAATATTTATTTTTTATTATTTAACACTTGATTTTAACCCAAAAAAATACACCTTAAGTTTGTTAGGTTTAAAAAGTAATAGTTTTAGTTGTATAGTTATGTACTTTTCCCTTGTGAAGTTGCCAATATTATGGGGCAAATCAATGATTAAAGAACTATCACTCCAGTTTTGTAAATAGAGACGGAGATAGAGGGGGGGTCGAGGGTGGTGATCACCCTCCAACATTTTTCACTTGTCCCTTACTTCTAGTCGATTTGTAATGTAATTTTAGGTTTTGCCCCTGCAAATTTTTTAAATCTTCTCAATTAGAAAATATTGCCCCAAAAACTTAAATCCTAAAATTCAATAATACAAAAGCCTTAGACTAACAAGAAACGCTAAACGGTCCATTATTTAATTTTCAATTCATCCAACGCAACTCTCATTATAAAATTTTGACAACACTTCCTGAGGTGTGCCAACTATTGATATTGACAAGAAAATTAGTGAGTTATAATCTAGTTGATAGCTTGATTCGTCTTATCTTAACTCTTCCAGTTTCAAAAGCAATTACAAAACGTGCGTTTTCAGCAATGAATGTCATTAAGATAAGGTTGCAAAATAGAATGGAAGATGATTTTTTGTCTAGTACCATGCTTGTGTATATTGAGAAAGAGATTGTTGAGACTTTTCCAGTAAATTCTCTCATTGACGAATTTGAAGAGTTAAGGACAAGAAGGAACCAATTTAAGATGCTCAAGCCATTTCTATCATTTGTTTTATAGATAGACAGTTTGTTTTTGTCTTTTGATGCACATCTAATGTTCGTATTTATTTTCAAATTGTATAGCATTAAACACATAAATGGGTAGATTGTTTTTGTATGGACAAACTGATTGTCTTTTTGACATATCAATCTAACTTACCTATTTTATTACTAAAACTCCTTGATTTCAATCCTTTTGGTTAAAAAAAAAATCGAGGGCTAGGCAAAAACCAAACCAAATTGACGAACCCGATGGACCCAATTCAAACCGATCGATTTAGGTTGGGTTTTTAGGTAATTGGGTTGGTCTATGGGTTGGAAAATTTAATTTTAGCTCGGTTTGGTTTAGATTCGGGTTCAAGCAAAGGAACCGAACTAACCCAAACCAAACAAAACAAAACTGATCCGTTACTATTTAAAAAAATAATAAAAAAAAAGTTAAAAGTTCAAATTTCATCAATTTTTTGATTTTTTCAATTTAAGTTTCAAGTTTGTTTTGAGTTTTAATCTATGGACTATGGATTGCTAATACAATTGGGCCAAAAAATTGGTTCAAAAATTAAATATAACAACAAATAAGGGATAATTGCACAACTTACTTACATTAGATAGTCAAAATGATATTTACTGCACAAAATAAACAATTTGAAAAATACTTCATCTCCTCTTCAACATCCAATCAACGACATCTACCTGGTGGACCATGTCTCTACAAACTACAGTCGACCTCACCCACCACCACCACCACCAACACCACCGCTGATGCCGACATCACCCTACCCGTCAACTCCATCACTGTTGGCGCCACCTCCGGTGATTATCACCCAATAATTTTCAAATCTCAAAACCCACTCAGAACCAGAATTGTGTAAATGCTGAAAGAGGAAAGTTACACTCAAATCACAAGATGAGAAAGTGCTCAGTGGAGATTCCACTTCAATAAGGCAAAGGAACTCTAGTAAAACCTCTGGAAGCTGAGTTCGATACCCGACGAAGCTACTTCAGCTACCGCAGCCACACTATCCCACCTGACCTACGGAGACGTCGCCACAACATCAACTATCACGTGTCCGTTATGGGCGATTAAGTCTCCAGCGTCGTTGTGGTCGTGTACCTTGGAGCTCGCTAGATGCGGCGATGTCACATCTATCATCTTCTGGGTGATTACCTCCCTTCGTAGGGCGTCCATGGCCACGACGATGGGTCTGGGAATCCTGATTGGTAGCTTCAGTAGGTACCCTAACTATTGCCTCGTGGCTGTGGAAGTGGAGGTTGATGAGGCAGCGTTCGCTTCCACCTCATTTTTAGGCTGATGAGGTTGACAAAGTTGTTCCTGGAGGTCAAAATATTGTAGGAAAAGTGTTTGGTTTTATACCCAAGATAAAGTATCATAAAAATTTGTAAAAGTATCATGCTGTGATACTAAAAAAATTGTAAGAAAACTGTTGATTTTATGTCAAAGATAAAGTATCAAAAAAATTTGTGAAGTATCATACTGTGATACTAAAAAAAATTGAGAAGTATCATAAGTATCATATTGTGATACTACAAAAAATTGAAAAAGCATCATACTGCGATACTAAAAAAATTGAAAAGTATCATAAGTATCATAGTATGATACTAACCATTTTGACAAATATCATAAGTATTTTTCAGTTTTTACAATTTTTTTATAAGTAATTTTCAAATTTTATAAAATTGAAGTAAATTTCAGTTTGATCTCTATAAGTAGGGTATTTTTGTGAACACCTACAAATTGGGCCCAAACATTAACAAATGGGGCGTTTGCAAAAATATCTAACTTTTAGTATCATAATTGAAACTTACTTCATTTTAAATAATCACTGAAAAATACTTATTATTTATTTTTATTTTTTTGTAAAAATACTGTTTTATTATGATACTTTAAAAGAGTTTTATGATACTTTTAAAGTATCACAACATGATACTTCAAATTTTTGGTATCATAACCTGAAACTTTATCAAATATTTATGATACTTTGGTCGAAATTGTAGTATCACAAATTGAAACTTTATATTTTTTTATGATACTTTGATTCAGATATAAAATCAAACAATTTTTGTGCAATATTGAAAATTTATAGCCCATAACCACCGACCACCACCACGATCGCCACCTTGACAACCACCTTCTCAACACCACCATCATTGTCGCCTTCTCAACACCATCACCATCACCATCACCTACACTGCAACTCGCTGCGACCACTCTAAACCCACCTTATCACCGATAACAATATTTACAACCACCACCAACAACACCGCAGAGGTGACGCTGGTGCAGTCGGACAAGAAGAATATAGGAAGAATCAACACAAACAAGACAGAGAGATTTGAAGTTGGAGAAGTTGGACCGCCGTCTCAACACCACACCACACCACACCATCGCCGTCTTCAACCTTCTAGCCGTGGGGGTGGTGCAAAGTGCTTCGGTGGTGATCGATGCTAGGTTTGGAGACGCAGCAGGTGGTGGAAGGTGGAGATGCAACAGGTGGTGGAAGATGAAGATGCAGCAGGTGTTCCGTTCGGGGATCATCCACAGTGCCGACTCTGCTTGGGAGGGAAGAAGACCGTATATTTAAAAAAAAATTTGCCGAGTGGTAAACTTCAGTTTCGTAATTTTTTTGCAGTAGACGGTGCAATTTTCCCTTAACAAATATTATTATTATTTCAACATAAGGCCCAAAATGGAGGTACAGACTGCAACCCAAACAGACCCAAACCTATCAATGTTGGTTTGGGTCGATTTGGTTTATTAAGTGGAAATTACACATACCCATGTTTTTAAGGAATCATATTAAAAAAATAAGGTCAAACTTATATTACTTCAATTTTCAGGTTGTAAATAAAATTTTAACAATTGAATTATTATAAAATTATATGAACCCAACCCTAATCCACAATTGTTCTTATCAAACCCCTCTCTAGCCTCTAGACTCCCCCACAAACTCCATCCCTCTTCTTTTGTAAAATAAACCTCTCTCTTCAGTCTTCCCACCACCCTTTCTCCCAGATCACACCACCAGTAGCGGCATTGCTGGATGCTATGGTCAATCGACGGAGGTGACTTGAGCACTTTTTCGTTCGTCGGCGATACTACAGCTAGCGACGCCACTGCATCAATCTAGCAGCGGCCCTGCTTCTTCCAGTAAACAGCAATCGGCGCTGATGTATCCATCTAGGCAGCGGCGTCGATCCATCGATCTAGTTGCACTGCCATATCCGAATTCACCGCATCTGCCACCTTCATTTTCCCAACGTCTCAAACCAACTCTCAAAATCATACTGGTGTCTTCGCTGTAGCGGGGTCTCCCCCATCACCTTCGCAATGGCAACGGTGATGGTGTTTCAGATCTGCTTCTTATACGGATTTCTTTTTTCTTTTCATCATGTTTTGTGTTATGTTGATGGATGTTGGTGATGTGGATCGTGGTGGTGTCGTGTGGTGGTTTGATTTTGGTGGTGGTGGTGTGGTACGATGGGTTAGGTTGGGTTGGGTTGTGATATGTGTTGGACGTGGGTTTAGGTGGAGGTGTTGTGTGTCATGGCTGTGCAGGTGGGTTTAGGTAGTGGCGGTGATGGCACTAGCAGTGGACTGTGATGAGTTGGTGATAATCGGGGAGGTGTTGTGTAGCGACCGAGAATTTTTACGCAATTTAATAATTATTTCAAAGTTTCGAAAAACGTGCCGCTGCGATCTCACCCATTTTTAAGTTAACGTCACGACGCGTTCATTTAGCCAAGTCAAGAATTTGTCAGGTCCATTCGATTTTAAATAAATTCCGAATTTCCAAAATTTTATTATTATTTAAATTGTTATTTTCAAAATCGTTTTAAATTTCAATTTTCTTCGTGCTCATTTTATCAGTTTCATTCTTCCAACCCAGTTAAATTTGAGTGCGAATTTCCCTCGAACTACGCGCATTACTTGTCAAGATGTCACACCACCAACTCCCACCTATCACATCAATCCCATACCAAGCCATACCCTAGCTCTATATCACCTACCCCTCCAAACCCAACTCTCATCATCATCTCACCACCCAATCTGATCCCAGCCTCTCCTCTCAACCCAATCCAGCTTCCTCCCATCTCCATTTCAACACCATTTTCACCAATCAACCTCTCCCTCTCAGCAGCTACTCCACCATTTCTCCCAGCACCCAAGCTCACAGTAAGAACCACACCGCCACCTCCATCTCCATCCCGCCACTGCAGCTGCCGACCAACACCACCCACACCTCCACTTCCATCACCCAACCACTTCACCCTCACCCTCGCTGCAACCACCACCTCAACCTGCAGCACCACCACCAACCACCAATGAACCACAGCCGCCACCACCATCCAATCGATCGAACACAACCCACCTACAGCACCACCATTCACGACCAACACCACCTCAATCACCACTGACCAACCTCACCACTCTACCTCCATCACCGTCGAGAACCCAAACCACCATCACCATCACACACGACCACAACCAACCTCCACAGTCACGGCCACCATCCACCACCAAGCTGCCAACCTAGCAGCCATCGAACAACCACTCCACCACCTCCAACAAACCGCCCCAACACCACCATCCCCGCAGACCCCAACCACGCAACAGCAAACCAAAAACCGAACCACTAACCACCGCACAAACCCATCATCATCATCGCTGCCCAAACCAAAAAAATCAAACCCAAAAACCCAAAGAGGAGAACCTATAACCCTAGAAATCCTTTTTCTTACCTCAATCGCCGTTTTTCTTCTTCGGAAATCACCCCACCTTAAGCCTCGTTTTACCTCGGTTTTGCACCTAAAATCGTACCAAAACCCTCAAAAACGGAACCCCTTTGTTGTCCGCAGCTCACCGTGCCATGCGCCGGCGAAACCGCCGGCTGAAGGGCCAGATTTGCGCGAGGTCAGTCTCGCCTCCTTCCCCCCTCTCTTCTCTGTGTTACGACCGGAGAGAGAGAAAAGAATTATTTTAATAAATTTTGATTTTTAAAAATTGCATTTTGGTCCCTAAGTTTGCAAAATGATTTAAATCAATTCCTATAGTTTTAAAACTTATAATTTCAGTCCTTAAGTTTTTAAATTATTTTTAATCAGCCCTTCATTTTTAAAATCACTTATTTCAAGCAATACAATTTAATATTCATTTTAAGCTTCGACCCAACTTTTGAAAACTTACATTTTAGTCCCTCAAGTTTGAAAAGTATTCATTTTAATCCCTCAACTTTCAAATCATCCATTTTAGTCCCTCAACTTTCAAAGTATTCATTTTAGTCCCTCAAATTTCAAATTACTCATTTTAGTCCTTCAACTTTCAAAGTATTCATTTTAGTCCCTGAACTTTTAAATTATTCATTTTAGTCCCTCAACTTTCAATTCATCAATTTCAGTCCCCAAATCATAATTTATCATTTTAAATTATAAATTTCAAAAGACTAATTCGACTTGATCTTCTAATTGGCTAGACGAGGCGTACGGAGATTTGAAAGATTGAAGTTATACCTGCTCAACCACACTCGTTAAGTTTAAGGTAGACTCGCCCCTATTAATTGATTTAAATTATGATTGCATGTGAATGTGTATGTTATGTGACTTATGTGAAAGTCATTTTTTATGAAAAGAGACGATAATGTATTTCTTCGAAAATAATTATGTTGTTATGCTTGTCATAACTTACTTGCTTTTAAGCATGAGAAAGAAAGAAGAGAATATCTTGCAAGATAAATGATGATGTTATGCATAACATACGTTCCTTAAGTGCACGAGACGAGACTACCCACACCCGATGATTTTAAAGAGCCTATGATTTTCAAAGAGAAGCCCCGTGCTTTAATGCACAAGAAGAGACTACCCATACCCTATGTTTCTAAAGAGTCTGCATTTATGTGTTGAAATATATTGTAAATTAATTAATTGGCGATGAGTCTACTGAGTATTTCTATGAAATGCTCATGTCTATTTTAACAACATTTGCAGATTTCGGAGAGGGTGGCAAGTGATGGATGATTGTGGCAATAGACGTTAAATGGTTGAAAACCTTACTTTACCAATTTCCGTATTTCCAAACATTGGATAATTTTGAGAATTTCGGTTATTTGAGAAATTATGACATTGTCAATTTCTTTACAATATTAATGGCTCGATTTATTATTTCGAATTGTTTCATAAATGTTTTCAATTTTATCGACCATTACAGTTTATTTAATGTTGCCAAAAATGAATTTCAGTTATTTCTTTCGCTAAAATATTATTTTAAAAGTTAGATCAGACGATGACGTGGTGAACCGAGTATTTAGAACTCGGGACGCTACATGTTGACTGTTGAGGGCAGTGATGGATTCGTCGGTGAGGGTGGGGGTAGGGGTGGGTGATTCAAAATCAATCTTGATTGTTAATGTGATTGTGACCTAAAATTAAGTTCGATTTGTGACCCAATATTTTGACTGTACGTGACCATAAAATAATCTGTAACTTAAAAATGATGTTTGTGACCTAAAAAATGATTGTTGTGACTTGAGATTTTAAAAGATTTGTATGTTGTGACTTGAGATTTTACAGTATTGAGACCTTAATATTTATAATTAATAAAATATTTATAATTTTTTAAATATTTGTGACTTTAAAAATAACGGTGGTGGTGATATGTGACCATAGAAATGGTTCTTGTGATCAGAAATAACAATGATTGTGACTTGATCTTGAATAAATGTGACTTAATCGTAACATGTGATTTTTAACTCAATTTTGTGACCTAAAAAATGCATGCTTGTGACCTGATAATAAAATATATTTAATTATTTAATTTAATTAATTAATACTAATTATAACCTGATTTTTGAAATTATACAAGTTTTATCTTACTTTTGAAATTTGCATTTACAATCACCTTATTTATGTATTTTTCCCATTTATTAACCCACAATCGATTTGGTTGGGTTGAATTTTTTTCAAACCGAAGTCATAGGTTCCTGCTCTAGAAGGTTCCACCCTCAAACCCAGAGGCCCCCCATCCCTCATATTTTTGTCCCCGCAACTAGGGTTGTGTGTTTCGGTTTTCAGTAAAAATCCAAATTGAGCAAATGTGAAAATCTATACTAGATTTTAAAACAAAAAATTGTTGACCAAATATTGACAAGAATTCCCGCCCAAGTAACTTACTGTTCCCTTTTGCCAATTTTTTTTTAAATTAATGGGATGTCAGTCATTTGACTGACATCCATTATTTTATTATTATTATTATTTTATTATTTTTTTTTGAAAAGACGAGGTTGTCCTCTGACAGTGGCATCATTTTAATTTTAATTTTTTTTGCTTTTTATTTAGATATTAATATTTCGACCTTTTTGGGTTGCTTCATCTTTCTTTCTTTTGAATTGTTGTTTTTCTTGTCTTTTTTAAAGAAAGTAAGTGGAGAAAAATTGTGTGTGGTTAAAAGGTGAAGAGAAAATGTGTGTGGTTAAAAAGTAATTTGAGAAATTATATTGTTTATAAATTGTAATGATTGCATTAAAAAAAGAAGCTTATATTTATCTAATTTATGCATTAATGTCTATTTCATCTTGATATTCATAATTCAAAATATCATTTACCACACATTTTACAAAAATTTTACAAACCACATTATTTGAATTGACCGGTCTTAAACGGGTGTTAATAATAGCACGACACATTATTTCAAATAATGTCATTTGAAATAGTAAATTTTTTGAGAATGTAAGGTTTAAAGTATAGAATTTTATTAGTTTATTTGTAGATTATTTTATTAGTAAAATGTGGCAGAAAATGAGTTTTGAAAAAAAATGATATTTTTAATAAGTGAAGAGAAAATGTGTATGATTAAAAGGTGAAGAGAAAATTGTGTGATTAAAAAGTAATTTGAGAAATTATGTTATTTATAAATTGTAATGATTGCATTAAAAATAGAAGCTTATATTTATCTAATTTATGCAATGACTATTTCATCTTTATATTCATCATTCAAAATATAATTTACCACACATTCTACAAAAATTTTACAAAACCACATTATTTGAAATGACAATTTCAAACAGGAGGTTAATAATAAAACGACACATTATTTCTTGGAATTTATAATTTTCTATTATATTATCAATATTTTTTTTGAATACAAATAATATTTCGATTTAAGTATATTGTTTAGATTTAAGTATTAAAAACATATAATTAAACACAAGTTTATAATTATTGTGATTAATGTTTTTGAAAGAAATTTGGAGAAAATGTTAAATATGAGAGACAAATGTAAAAAATGTGAATACTATGGTTAATAATGAATTAGATAACACCTTTATAGGATCCACATATTTTCAATCACACATCTCAAAATCTACTAAAAATCTGATTTTTATCTTTACCAAACAGGGGTTATATATATAGTAGCTACTGAAGGATGAATGCTTTAATACTTCATTTTTTACATGACACTTTATTTAATATTTTTTTATCCATACGTCACTTTGCAATTAGTTAGTAATGCAAACATTACCTTATAATATTTAACTTTCTTTTTCTCATGTCTTTAATCAATTGATTAATTTATAAATGACGGTCCATTATTTAATAAATGAAATATATACATTTAAAATAAAGAAAAAACACAAACATATACAACAAATCACAAATTTTATGTACAAATATCATTATCTTGTGAACAAAACCGACGTTACAAATTGTTGAAAATTTCCTTGCATACCATATTTGTTGTCTTATTCGTCCAGCGATCATTCTTCTCACAAATTAAAATCTTAAGTCCATCACGACTTATCACTCTAGGAAAAGCGCTATCTTCAGTTATTTAAGATTGCATGTAAATGTGATGAAAATATTTGGATATCCAACCCATTTAAGTATCGCCTTGGCATCTTGAAATTTAACATTTTATAAACTGTATATAGAGTTTCTAAAATGGGGGGGGGGGGGGGAGGGGTATTACAAGAGGTATAAAAAGATAGCTTTGAGAAAGAGTTTTTGGTATGATACTACAAGAAACTGGCGCAACAGCGATGAAATTTAGCGACGACGGAAAAAATCATCACTAATACCCACCCTATTGAGGCGACAATTTTGTCATATCAAATATGCCAACTATTAGCGAGTAATTGTGACGACAAAAAATGTCGTAGCAATTGGCGCACCTATTGCGACGACACATCTGTCGTCCCAACATAATTAGCGACGACTTTTTTTAGTCAACTCTAATATATAGTATTAGCGATGACTTAGTCGTCGCTAAGTTTCTAAATATTTTTTTTAGCGACTTTTAGTAGTCGTCACTAATATATAGTATTAGCGACGACTAAGTCATCCCTAATTTTCAATTTTTTTTAGACATGTAATATTATATTTAGTTTTGTTAATTTTTTTTTTTAATTCGCTTAGTATATATTTATACAATTTTCTAACTAATATATATTAGTTAAAACAAAAACAATCACAAGAATTCAATTGCCCTAATGATTTAGACAATGTCACATACCCTTTGGTCAAGGGTTCGAATCCTATAATGCACATATATATCATAGGAATTAAAGAAAATGCTCTGGTTGGCGGGTCAGGTCGAAATTTGGATCTGGTCGAAATTGGGCTGGTGGAGCAAGTCACCAAAAATAAAATTAATAAAATATTTTAATTATTAGAGAAGACAAAGTCATCGCTAAAAGTCATACAATAGACTCTAAAGCAATAGAGACAACCGTGTCGTCGCTATTGAGAATCAGCCACGGACCTAAAGCGACGACTACTAGGGACAACTTTGTCGTCACTATTGATCAATAGAGATGACTTTTGACCTTTCAGTGACGACAACGTCGTCCCTGTTGAGTGATTTTCTTGTAGTGATGAAGGTCCAGGAGGATATGTGTGACTGTCACCCCCCATGCTATGAGTTGTACTGTAATGATCCGAAAACTTTGACGTTATTTATTGTCCTTTATGATGTAATAAAAGTGTTTTATAATTTATGTAATTATTTTGGAATGAAAAGAAAGAGAATTAAGAAGAAAAACGAAAATATTAAATAATAAAAGTTACGACAAAAACATATTTTTATGCCTATCTTCCATAGACTCGTTTGATCACTCCCGACCTCACTTGATTACATGTGATATATGTACGAGCAAGTTCTCAGAGTGAAATTTGAGAATATGAAAACAGTTTGTCATTCCGAACAACGGTTAGCCATCGGTGAATTTTTAAAGTTCGGACAGTAAAAACAGTAACCCGAAAACTGTTTTTAGTGGCCAACTTCGGAAGGTCATAACTTCTTCCTCAGTTATCTATTTCTTGTGCTGTAAATTGTACGTTAAAGTACTCCATGATTAATTAGAAACGGTACCAAGAGACCAAGATTTTGACTATGTTTGATGCCTCGAATTTGAGCTCAAAAACGACCTGCAAACTGAATTTTTTAACATCACAAGCATGAGATGGAAATTAGATAACCACGGATGAAATTTTATGAGTGATTAGTCACCTAATGTAGTCTTTCCAGCTCCTACTTTTGCATGTAATGAATTTCCACCTTTTGCTTGTCAACCTCCACGTCTTGCTTTGATAAATATATTCAATAGCAAGAACATTACTCTCCCACAAACGGTGGTTTGCTCCTTCCTATGCAACCTATCAAGTCTATAAATAGCTATTGGTTTTCATCAGTTTCTCACACCAGAAGTTAGGCCAAGAAGCCATTAGAAAATAGCTTCATTTCTTCAAGATTATAGAATTCCAAGATTTTGATTATGTCTAAATATGTGCTAGGATCAAGACTTGTTATTTTAATAACATGATCTTGACTCATTGAATGATATTTTGCTCGACCATACATATAAAGACTTGAAGAAAACCCAGAAAATAAGTCCAGAAATGTTGAAATTCGTGCAAGTACCGATACCTGAGGAGCTTGTATCGATACATGTATCAATACCTTAGGACAGACAGCATGTATCAATACATATAATAGCATGTATCAATACATGGACAGCATGTATCAATACATCTGCAAAGTGAAGAACTTCTTTTCGACACTCTTGGATTGAGGTGAGTGGAATATGTTTACTTGTTAACTTGATTACATGATCTCGTGTAATAGTTATGATGTCATTAATCTTGTCGTGATATTATTGTGATCTTATTATTATCTTGATATCACCATGATCTCGTTATAAGATTTAAATATTTAATCTTGGTATTGTTATCGCTAATGTTAGCTTAACATTAATAGATATTTAGTTGGTTAACTGAGTTTATTCTCTCTAACATTATATTAACGCTAACATTTATTAATCCACTTATAAAAGAAATGGCTTGTTTAAAAAGGGATAATCAAAGTTATCATCGCTTTGTATTGTTGGATTTCTTGAATAATCTTTGTTCTTGTTTAACATGTATTAAAATGATATGTTGACTTTAATAGTTCACTTGCCATCTACTTGTAAAATATTAACCTTATGTATCAATACATTAAAATCATGAAAAGTTTCTGTTCACATATGTATCGATACAAGAGTATTATTTGGATGTTTAAAGTAATCTTTGCTCTTGTTTATGTGGTCTTAGACTTATTAATATAGTCTTGACAAGTAATAATATGGCATCCACTTGTTAAAAGACACAACACATGATTAAATCCATATGACTTGACTTGAGAAGATGAAATTAAAGTAACTTGAATATTACCTCAATCTTGATTATATAAGAATTTACTTGTTTATGTGCAATTCGTGAACATATGGACTTGTCTTGATTTGGTTTGACTTAACTTGTATGTGCTCTTAAATGCTACTTTGTGATTTCATTACATTAAAAGGGATTTTCATGATTTTCCTTATGCATTGCATAGAAGTGAACTTCTTGCATGATATTACAGTCATACTCTATCCCTCTTGTCTTGATATACGAGCCACGGAGACCACTCTTGTAAAAGAACTCGTGGAATAAGCTCCACACTTGAATTCGGGGTTACATTTCCTACTTGTGCATACTCGGGATAGTAGTTGATTTGTAATATGAGCCCCATTAAATGACATGTTTTCTTGAAAATACATGCATTGACACATGACTTGAATATCTTGCACTGGATTTGGAATACTTGAATATGTGAATTTGACTTGATTTGAATATATGAAATTGACTTGACTTAACTGGACAGGATTGGACTGGATTTAACTTGAAATACCTATAATCTAAAATGACTTTGTCTTGGGACTGGACTTGATTTGACTATACGAGGTTGACTTGTCTACATGCAATAGCACATGTGCACCATACTTCACCGACTGGGCAAGTGTATGTTCATTCCACGTCACATCTAATATTTCAGGTAATAATAGAAATGAAAAAGGGGATGGCCTGGATCTTCAACCAACGAGAGACAGATAGTGCTGTGCTAGGTGACGACATGTGAGTTTTGGACTCATTGAATAAAGACTTGTGTTTACTACCAAACTCAGTATTTTATTATTGGTTTTATTTATCTAAAAGATTTTAAAGTCAAGATCTTATGTTTTATCATTAATTTTTAAATGAATGGACTTTATTTTGAAATCGCATTCAAGTGACGTCATTTAAGTCACCGGCTTATAAATGAAAATTAAGTATTTCCGCAATTTGTTTTGTACGCCACGTGTTGGCATCGAAACTTGAAAATAAATAAAAAATTTGGCCGTGCGTCACATGTACTACTCAGTCTTTTTACCATTAGTCACATAACTCAATGGAGTTCTAATCAAATTCTACATATCGAGGTTGTTTGTAATCAGAAAATACGACGAATGCACGTCACCAGTTGCCTGTTTTGTTGCAGTTACCGACTTTTTCGTCAAATCTAACCATCATGAAATTAGTTTTGAAATAAAATAATAAACCAACCATACATAAATGTTATTATACATCCAAGTGATTATAATAACATACCCACCCACCACGTGAGGGTGGGTATTGGTTGGAAAAAAGGTGCAGGCCCTCCCACTTGCAGGGGGTGGATGGTGTTTGAACTTTTTCCAACCAATACCCACCCGCCAAGCAACATTGTCAATGCTATATTTAGAACTGAAAAATAAAATGTCAAATATAGTTGACATAGATTTCAAACCACGGAACTGGGCCTTTGAAATTAAAATCATGCTTCAGGTTATCCCATTACTTCAATTGAGCAAAGTTAGATGGAATCTATTTTACAATGTCAAACAAACCTATATAATCTGATTTTTTAAAATCATAGGTCTTCCAACAAATAGTTATCTCAAGCTTAGGAAAATAAAGTTCTCCACCGAATCATATATATAGGGAACACTAAAAGAAAGTATACGCTTGTCTTTTTGACATTGGGTGAGTACTTATCTCTTCTACAATTTCCAAACACAAATAGTTTGTGTGTTAGATGATCAAACAATGCTTCAGTCTGCATATTTGCCACAACCACAAAATCTTTCATTGAGAGAACTTTGATTCTTTCAAAAACAATTCAAGACCAGATTCTTAAACCACATGCCACTAAGAATTCTACTCAATTTTCCCTTACTATTTCTACCGAGTAATGGTGTTTTGAAAAAAACATGAACACAAAGGATCTCATGTTATAAGATCAAATTGTTATGACGTTTCTAGGAAATTTAATGGCCTCTTTAACCAAAATGTGAACCAAGGCATTTTCTAGTTCCAGTTCAAACAACGTTTCCCCATCACAGACTGGCAATTTAAAAATGAAAAAAATTAGAACCCAAAATCAAGCAAAAAATGAAAATATTTCAAATCAAAATGAAATTATAAAATGTGAAATTCCATTTGTCGAATTTGTGGCACAATGCTACCAATTAGAAATCAAGAATATATAGGCAGCCACTCGACGCAATCAACCCATCACAAGAAGAACACCCCTTAATGTTCCAAATCATGATGCTTAGACTCAACAAAGGGCGGAAATCACATCTGAAACATACCTGACTTAGATATCCCACTTTTCAACCGTACATTTTACCTCAAAATAGTGAAAAATCAGTTTATAAACCACTATAGTGTTACCAAACAAAGGTTTATGGAGTGTTCGGTGGTTCCATTTAAAAAATCAATTTAAATTAAATAATTTTTCAAACAATTTTTTAACTATACACATTTTTTCTCTCCGATTTTGAACAACATATTTTACCTAGAAAACTCAAATAAATAAATTTAAATGCCTTTGAACAGTCCATTAAACAAATATTCTGACTTTTGATAGGTTATTAGTCATGTCCAACCGTGTCAGACAACTATTTTCATTCGGTAAACAATTTATAAACCAGATTATAATCATACAATTTTCCAGAACACTTTTTAACCATACACATTTTCTCTCTCCACTTCTCGCTACATATTTTACCTCAAAATCATAATTAAACCAATTTATAAATCACTGCAGTATTACCAAACGTAGGCTAAAAAATATATGGTAGGCCTTGCACAACAAAAAAAAAGTCATTAAAAATAAGAGGAAAGTAATATGGTGTTAGTTAGTGGACTTCGTGTTAGATTCAGAGTCCTTTGAGTAGAAAATTCAAAGCATTGAACAGTAAATAAATTTTTCTAAGATCAAAGAGACGTTTTGGAAAACGAAGTGCAGCAACCAAATATAGCATAGATTTTTTTCCAAATATAATTAGAAATTTATTTGGCCGGGAAATGTTGGTCAATGGAATGGTCAGAATTTCCCATTTTAAAATATAGTATAATTTTACCTCAAAATCATAAATAAACCAATTTATAAATCAGTACAGTATTACTAAACGTAGGCTAAAATATATACATGCACAACAAAAAAGTCATTATAAATAAGAGGAAAGTAATATGCCGTCAGTTTGTGGACTTTGTGTTAGATTCAATGTCATTTGAGTAAAAAATTCGAAGTATTGCACAATAAATAAATTTGTCTAAAACCGAAGAGACATTTTGGAAAATGAAGTACTGCAAAAAAATATAGCATAGATTTTGTTTTCCAGATATAATGAGAAATTTATTTGGGTGGGAAATGATGGTCAATGAAATGGTTAGACTTTTCCATTTTAAAATATAAGTATAGATTAGAAGTTTAATATGTTTAATTGGATTAATTTTTTAGGTGAAAAAAGGGGAAATTTTTCTAGTATTGTTGGTTGATTGATATTATTTTTCATAAAAAAATTGGTAACATTGAATTATTTTAGTCAAAAATTATTATATATTTTTAGAAAATTTGTATGTACAAATTAGTGTTCTAAAAAGCGCCCAGGCAGCGCTTAAGTGTCGCATGGGCGTGAGGCGCTGGTAAAATATGCCACTTTGGCTAAAAGCACGCAAAAAACGTGCAACGGGAAGCAAAAGTGTGAGAGCGGGATAAAAAGTGTGAAAAGTGGTGAAATGCTCCCTTAAGCGCACCTAAGCGTGCGCTTTTTAGAACACAATTCAACTTTTTTTTTTTTTTATCAATTTAACAATAATTTTTAAATATTTATTTCGATAAATTATTTTTTATCTATATACAAATGCTACAAATTTGGATCCCATTGTTGAATATGTTATACACGTTTGTTTCTTGGATCTCAAAGAGACTGCTGCTCCTTCAAGAGTAAACACTCAACCTGAGGTGGACTTATGCTCACATGTAATAGATGTCCAACTTGCATTTGTAAATCCATTTAGGATTGTCAAAAACTTAGAATATTGAAGATCTTGATCCTTGATTTTCTTTAAATAACCAAGAACCCTTCCAATGACCTTCCAATGTTCCTTGTTTGGACTGCTAGTAAATCTACTAAGTTTACTAACTGCAAATGCTATATCTCGTCTAGTGCGTTGCATTGCATTGCATTGCGTACATTAGAGAACTAATATCACTTGTATATTCAAGTTGTGCTACTTCTCTTCCATCATTTTTTATAAGTTTTATACTTGTATCAAACGGGGTGTTTGCTTCTTCAATGTTCAAATGTTTGAATTTATTAATCACATTTTCAATATAATGTGATTGATTAAGCATAAAACCACACTATTTCTTGTGACCTTGATACCTAATATGATATCTACTTGTCCAAGATCTTTCATTTTGAATGTGGAAGATAGAAACCTTTTAGTTTCATCTATACCTTGCATATGATTGATAATTGTTAACATATCACCTACGTAAGGCATATGATCACAACATGATTTTCATGTTCATTTGAATATAAGAACTTATCAAGACTATTTTATTTGAATTCAAATGACATAATTGGCAAATTGAATTTTCCATACCACTTTTTCGGTACTTGTTTTAAACCATATAATGATTTTATCATTTTTGGGAAAAACAAAACCTTCCGATTACTCCATATAAACCACCTCATAGAGGTCCCCATTTAAGAATGTAGTTTTGACATTCATTTGATGTATATGCAAATTATAAATGGAAGTTAAGGAAAACATAATCCTTAGAGAATTGATTCGTGCCATAGGTGCATATGTATCGAAGTAATATATTCTCTCTCTTTGTCGATATATCTTGGCTACTAGCCGAGATTTAAAGGTATTGAGAGTACAATCTGCATTCTACTTCCTTCTAAATACCCATTTGTAGCCTATAGGCTTAGAGCCACATGGTAAATCAACAAGTCCACAAGTATTATTTGACATTATTGAATACATCTTATCATTTATAGCCTCTTTGTAAGTTTTATGATTGGTTTTAGTTTTAAAAACATATTGATGCGAATCCCTTTGGTGTTTAGATGAAAAATTTCCACAACAATTTAATACCCAAGAAAGCTAAAAATGGTAAGACAGTGATAAATCTTGACCCAAGCTCACCCTAACCAAAATCCTATGGAAGTAAATCCTAGCCTAATGGAGTAAATAAACAAATTCCAAGACATTTGTGGATTCAACAACAACTATACAATAACAATAATCTCAAATAGAAGTTGAAGAAATTACAAGATAAGAAAAGGGTTTACCTCTTAAAAATGCTCTCAAGAGACTTCAATATCCAAGCTATCTAGGGTTTGAGAGAAATGTTATATTTATAGTACAAAAATTGGGAAAGAAGGAAAAATGAGAAAATTGCATAAAAATCCCGAAATTTGAATTCGGTAACTTTCAGTCGACCGTCTAGTCAACCGAAATCACTTTCGATCGATCAAGAGGTCGATCGAAATGTACTTTTCGATCGAACGGTGATCAGCTGAAAGTGATTGAGGTTGCATTAAAAATTTCTTGCAGACTTTTGGTTCACCGGAGTGACTTTTGGTTGACCGAACTTCCCTGAACCTCCAAAATTAGGCAAGTGACTTCGGTCTTATTTTATTCCACGTGGACTTGATTTCGGAGCTTGTAAATGAGTCCACCCATCGACTCTTGAACTTCTTTGGCCTTGGATCTCGTCATGGGCCCCACCGACATGCTTATAGAGAGTGGACTTGATTGACTCCCTTGATTCTTATCATCCCCTCTCTCTTGAAAATGATTCGACCTTGAATCTTCTCCAACATCAAAATGAGATAAATCAGAGACATTAAAAGAAGTCGATACATTGTACTCACCTGGGAGGTTAAGCTTGTAAGCATTTTTATTAATTTTCTCAATGACTTGAAAGGGATCGTCACCACGTGGTTACAATATATATATATATATATATATATATATATATATATATATATATATATATATATTTGATTTGGGAATTGCTCTTTCCTCAAATGTAGCCACACCCAATCACTCGGTTTGAATGACACCCGTTTTCTACTTTTGTTGGCACTTGAAGCATATTGTTCATTCTTCTTCTCGATTTGGAGTTTGACCTTCTTGTGGAGAGATTTGAACAACTCCACCTTTCACTTCCCATGTAAACTACTTCCTTCATCAATAGGCAAAGGAATCAATTCTAAAGGAATTAGTGGATTAAAACCATAAACAATTTCAAAAGGAGAAAAATGGGTAGTAGAATGAACACTTCGATTATAAACAAACTCAACAAAAGGTAGACTCTCTTCCCAACTTTTTAAATTGCTTTTAAGGATAGTGCGAAGGAGTTGTATCAATGTTCTATTAACCACCTCAGTTTGGCCATTGGTTTGGAGGTGACAAGTTGTTGAAAATAAAAGTTTGGTCCCCAATTTTCCCCATAAAATCTTCCAACAGTGGCTAAGAAATTTAACATCTCTATCCAACTCAATGCTCCTAGGGACTCCATGAAGTCTTACTATCTCTTTAAAGAATAGGTCGGCTATGTGAGTGACGTCATCACTTTTATGACAAGCAAGGAAATGTGTCATTTTACTAAATCTATCGACGACCACAAAAATGGAATCACTCCCCTTTTTAGACCTAGGTAAGCCCAAAATAAAATGCATAGAAATCTCGGTCCATGGTTTGCTAGGAACCGGTAGGGGCATATATAATCCATGAGGTACTACTCTGGACTTGGCTTTCATACAAATTATGCACCTAGAACAAATCCTTTCTACATCCCTCCTCATTTTAGGCCAAAAGAAATGTTCTTGTAAAATTTTCAAAGTTTTTTTAACAACAAAATGACCTATTAAACCTCCCTCATGGGCCTTCCACACCAACAATTCCCTCAAAGAGAAATTAAGTATACAAAGTTTATTTTCACGAAACAAAAACCCCTCATGCCTATAATACTTGTCACATGCAACATTTTCACAAGACACAAATATACTTGCAAAATCCACATCATTCACATACGAATCTTTAATACATTCAAAACCCAACAATTTTGCACCCAAAGTAATGATAAGAGCATACCTCCTAGATAGTGCATCAGCTACCACATTCTCTTTACCTTGATTGTATTTGATGACGTAAGAGAATATCTCCACATACTCCACCCATTTGGCATGCCTCTTGCTCAATTTTCCTTGTGCTTTCAAGTGCTTCAACGACTCGTGAACAGTGTGAATGATGAACTCCCTTGACCATAAGTACTGATGTCATGTTTACATTGCTCTTACCAAGGCATAGAGCTCCTTGTCATAGGTGGAGAAGTTCGAAGTGGCCCCGTTGAGCTTTTCGCTAAAGTAAGCAATTAGCCTCTTCTCTTGCATCAACATCGCTTCAATACCTATTCCTGAGACATCACATTCAATCTCGAAAGTTTTGTCAAAGTTAGGCAATGATAAGATGGGTGCGGTGCCCAATCTTTCTTTTATTTCATTAAAAGCCCTTTCTTGTTCCTCCCCCATTTAAAACCCACATTATTTTTAACAATCTCAGTAAGTGATGCAGCTAGAGTGCTAAAATCTTTAACAAAACAATGATAAAAACTAGCTAGCCATGAAAGCTTCTTACCTTGGTAACACTTTTGGGAATTGACCATTCCTTAATGACCTTGATCTTCTCCTCATCAACCTCAATCCCTTTAGTGCAACAACAAAGCCAAGAAAAGCAACACTTTCCATGCAAAAATTATACTTTTTATGATTGGCATACAATTTTTCTTCTTTTAAAACCAAAATCACACATCTCAAGTGTTCAATATGCTCATCCAAATTCTTGCTATAAATTAGGATATCATTAAAGTAGACTACCACAAATTTTCTAATGAACGCACGCAAAATATAATTCATTAACATAAAAGTGTTTGGTGCATTAGTGAGACCAAATGGCACAACCATCTATTCATATAACTCATACTTAGTTTTAAATGCGGTTTTCCATTCATTTCCTTCTCTTATCCTAATTTGGTGGTATCCATTTCTCAAATTAATTTTACTAAAAATGTAAGAACCATGCAATTCATCTAGTATGTCATCTAACCTAGGAATGGGATGTCGATACTTTACCATTATGTTGTTGATGACTTGTCAATCAAAACATCCTATAGGTTCCATCCTTCTTGGGCACTAGTAGCACGGGCACGACACAAGGACTCATGCTCTCACAAATACATCATTTGCTCATCAACTCTTCGACTTACTTTTGGAGTTCTTTGGTCTCTTCCAGGTTGCTTCGATATGCCGGTCTATTTGGAATGACGGCTTGGGGGAATGAAGTCAATTTGGTGCTCAATGCCTCTAATGGGTGGAAGCCCACTAAGTATCTTCTCTGGAAAGACATCCTCAAATTCCTGTAACAAAGAGGTAGCTAAATTGGGTGGGAAGTGTGAGATTCATCAAGTATAAGGAAGAACTCCTTGTACACCATCAAAAGTATTTGTTGATTTTCCTTTAAAGCCCTCTCCACATCACCCTTACTAGCATAGAAATTCACTTTTTTTCTTAGCCTCTTTCTCCCTCCTTTTTTTCTCTTTCTCCTTCTCTCCCTCACTACTTCCCTCTTCTCACCCCTATTTTCACCTTCTCTTTGCTTCCCCACTCACATACACTCTTTTCCTCCTCTTTTCCTTGTCGTCTGCCACCTCTTTTTTGAGTTTCAATTGGTCCTTGTAGACTTCTTTTGGACTCAAAGGTAGTAGTGTCATGGGTTTTCCATTCATTTGGAAGCCATACTGATTCTTCCTCTCATTATACACCACTTTCCTTTCATATTGCCAAGGCCTACCCAAAAGTATGTGAGTAGCTTGCATGGGCACCACATCACAAAGCACTTGATCATTATATGTCTCAATGTTGAAATTAAAAAGTACTTGCTTACTTACTTTCAACTCCCCATAATCACTCAACCATTGCAATTTATAGAGATTAGGATGTGACGTCACCGGTAACCCTAACTTCTCTACCATACTAGTAATAGCCACATTTGTGCAACTTCCACTATCAATAATGACGGTACAAACTTTATCTCTCACAAGACACCTAGTGTGAAAAATATTTTCTCTTCGCTTAGCCATTTCATCAACTTTGGCTTGGGTGTTGAGAGATCTCACGGTAATCAAAGACTTTGGTAGGCTAACAACTCCCTCCACTTTTTCTTCCTCACTCTCACTATCATTGTCCCCTTGCATTCGCTCTTCCTGCACTTCATCTCTGGAGTACCACTCCCCATTTTTAATGATCATCACTCTAATGTTAGGGAACTCATGCGAATAATGCCCTCGACCCCTACATTTGAAACACTCAATTTCTCTACTTCTAGAAGTAGTAGGGACAACCTTGGGCTTATCCTTGATAAAGCCAACTTCCTTCCCCTTGAATGGTTCACTTTTGTCCTTAGGGGGTATCCTATCACCCTTCTCATTTCCACACTTAGATTTCCAAGTAGAACTAGGACCCCCAAATATTTTTCTTGTCTTTTCTTCTTAAATTGGTCCTTCTTCTTCAATTGTTTCTCCACCTTGATAACCATGTGCATTAACTCCTCCATTTCTACATAATGGTGGCCTCCCTATCCTTCTCTATATTAGCCCTCATTAAGGACTTTTCCAACTCCTTGTAGTAATCATCTACCCCTCTAGAGCCTTGAGTAAGAGTTTGTAGCCTTTGATAGAGTCTCCTATAATAATGATTAGGAACAAATCTCTTCCTCATAAGACTCTTCAACTCATCCTAAGTATCAACACTAGCCTCCAAATTCCTTCTCCTAGTGAGCAATAAATTATCCTACCAAACTAAGGCATTGCCAGCAAACTCCTCTACCACTAATTTAACCTTCTTATCTTCGGAGTATCGATGGCACTCGAAGATCAACTCCATTTTCCTTTCCTACTCTAAATAAGCATCCAGATCACTCCTCCTATGGAAAGAAGGAATTATCATTTTTATGCTTCCAAAATTACCATCCACCCCATCTCTACCTCTATGATTTCTCCCATGACCTCGACCAATCCCTCTAACATTCCTACCTCCTCTATTTCTATCCATGTTCCAATTTTGGTCACTACCCCCTTCACTCTCCAATTCATCATCATCATTATCATCATCATCATCATCATCATCATCATCATCATCATCATCATCATCTCTAGCTCTTCTTCTACCACCCCTCTTATCATTATTATCCCTTGGTAGTGGAACTTCCCTCCTAGTCTTCAATCTCTCTAATCTTCCCTCCAACCTTCCTCCCATTTCATCCATTCACCTCGCCATTGTAACCGTGAGAGCTTGTATCACGTCTCTCAATTCTTGAGTTTGAGCATTAGAATCTTGCCCACTTGAAGCATTAGTGTTGGACGGTGTGCAAGTGTGAAAGTGTCATCACAAGATGTCTCACTCGTGTTTGCACTCAATTTAGGCTTTTACCCTCTAATGAACTCATCACTCCAGCCTTTTTCCACTCCAATCTTTCTTACTCAAACTCTCCAAGGAACGTAATCAACTAGATTGTGAAATCAGTTCTTGTGTAGCCAAATTCCACAAACAAAACAATGAAATAAGGAAAGTTTGACACAATAGCAAGTAGAATTTCTTGGCCTGCCATTATACAAGAAAAATGAGAATTGAATTGATG
Source organism: Ligustrum vulgare (assembly GCA_963555705.1). Taxonomy (NCBI): domain Eukaryota; kingdom Viridiplantae; phylum Streptophyta; class Magnoliopsida; order Lamiales; family Oleaceae; genus Ligustrum; species Ligustrum vulgare. The sequence goes on from OY743168.1 coordinate 86,162,600, forward strand.
TGGCAATGTTTTTCAAGGTAAGATCACAATAAGCTAGATAAAAGGAACAAGTAATCAACTAGGAATGTGTTTGGTGTTTGAAAAGTAGAATTTAACATGAAGGTTTTCTTTGAGGCATTTTATCAAAAACTTAGTAGGTTCACTTTGAAAAGTGTGGATACACAAGTGTTTTTTCAAATGTAAACCTCAACAAACTCAAATAATCATAACAAACTACCCAAGATGTAGAAATCAACAATTACTCAAGAACATAATTTTTCTTTCTTTCTGGATATGAAGAAAAACAAGAATGTAAAGATAGATTTACTAATTTTAGAGCTAATACCAAATGATGCGAAACCCTTTTGGTGTTTGAACAAAAAATTCCCACAACAATTTAATATCAACCCAATAAAGCTAAAAATGGTAAGAAAGTGATAAATCTTGACCCAAACTCATCTTAGCCAAAATTCTAAGGAAGTAAACCCTAACCCAATGGAGAGAATAAAATAAATTCCAAGATGTTTGAGATTCAACAACAACTACACAAGAACAATAATCTCAATTAGAAGTTGAAGAAATTTCAAGAGTAGTTACAAGATAAGAAAAGGGTTTATCTTTTCAAAATGCTCTCAAGAGACTTCAATATCTAAGCTATCTAGGGTTTGAGAGAAATGTTATATTTATAGTGCAAAAATTGGGAAAGAAGGAAAAATTAGAAAATTGCATAAAAAACCCCAAAAAATTGAATTTGGTGACTTTTGGTCAATCAAGAGGTCGACCGAAACGTACTTTTCGGTCGAATGGTGATCAGTCAAAAGTGATTGAGGCTGCATAAAAAATTTCTTGTAGACTCTCGGTTGACCGGAGTGACTTTCGGTCGATCGAACTTCCCTAAACTTCCAAAATTAGGCAAGTGACTTCGGTCTTGTTTTCTTCCATGTGGACTTGATTTCAGAGTTTGTAAATGAGTCTCGCCATCGACTCTTGAACTTCTTTGGCCTTGGATCTTGTCATAGGTCCCACTGGCATGCTTGGTTGACTTGATTGACCTCGCCATTGTAACCGTGAGAGCTTGTATCACGTCTCTCAATTCTTGAGTTTGAGCATTAGAATCTTGCCCACTTGAAGCATTAGTGTTGGACGGTGTGCAAGTGTGAAAGTGTCATCACAAGATGTCTCACTCGTGTTTGCACTCAATTTAGGCTTTTACCCTCTAATGAACTCATCACTCCAGCCTTTTTCCACTCCAATCTTTCTTACTCAAACTCTCCAAGGAACGTAATCAACTAGATTGTGAAATCAGTTCTTGTGTAGCCAAATTCCACAAACAAAACAATGAAATAAGGAAAGTTTGACACAATAGCAAGTAGAATTTCTTGGCCTGCCATTATACAAGAAAAATGAGAATTGAATTGATGTGGCAATGTTTTTCAAGGTAAGATCACAATAAGCTAGATAAAAGGAACAAGTAATCAACTAGGAATGTGTTTGGTGTTTGAAAAGTAGAATTTAACATGAAGGTTTTCTTTGAGGCATTTTATCAAAAACTTAGTAGGTTCACTTTGAAAAGTGTGGATACACAAGTGTTTTTTCAAATGTAAACCTCAACAAACTCAAATAATCATAACAAACTACCCAAGATGTAGAAATCAACAATTACTCAAGAACATAATTTTTCTTTCTTTCTGGATATGAAGAAAAACAAGAATGTAAAGATAGATTTACTAATTTTAGAGCTAATACCAAATGATGCGAAACCCTTTTGGTGTTTGAACAAAAAATTCCCACAACAATTTAATATCAACCCAATAAAGCTAAAAATGGTAAGAAAGTGATAAATCTTGACCCAAACTCATCTTAGCCAAAATTCTAAGGAAGTAAACCCTAACCCAATGGAGAGAATAAAATAAATTCCAAGATGTTTGAGATTCAACAACAACTACACAAGAACAATAATCTCAATTAGAAGTTGAAGAAATTCCAAGAGTAGTTACAAGATAAGAAAAGGGTTTATCTTTTCAAAATGCTCTCAAGAGACTTCAATATCTAAGCTATCTAGGGTTTGAGAGAAATGTTATATTTATAGTGCAAAAATTGGGAAAGAAGGAAAAATTAGAAAATTGCATAAAAAACCCCAAAAAATTGAATTTGGTGACTTTTGGTCGATCAAGAGGTCGACCGAAACGTACTTTTCGGTCGAATGGTGATCAGTCAAAAGTGATTGAGGCTGCATAAAAAATTTCTTGTAGACTCTCGGTTGACCGGAGTGACTTTCGGTCGATCGAACTTCCCTAAACTTCCAAAATTAGGCAAGTGACTTCGGTCTTGTTTTCTTCCATGTGGACTTGATTTCAGAGTTTGTAAATGAGTCTCGCCATCGACTCTTGAACTTCTTTAGCCTTGGATCTTGTCATAGGTCCCACTGGCATGCTTGGTTGACTTGATTGACTCTCTTGATTCTCATCACATATGTATTGTTCTTATGACACTCCTTTTATTTCCTTCAACAAGATAAATAGAAATATTTAAAGAGTCTATCTCATCCGACCCTAGTACCTTTTCTTTTCGAATTCTTTTACTTCTACGAAGTTCATTAGAATCATCAACATCTTCAAAGGACATTTCTCCAAGTGATCTTGTAGAACTAAGAATCTCTTTATATAATTCCTCAATACGATTATTATTCTAAGATAATGAATCCTCAAAGAACTCTCGCGTGATTCAATTATCACATTGGCCTCCAATTACAATAATCGATATGTTTTACTATTTACAGTATATCCAATAAATACACATTTAATCCCTCTTGGGCCAAGTTTTGTTTGTTTAAGATTAGTGTTTTTTCAATAAGTAAGAAACCCCCACACTTTGAAGTAACCAATGTTTGATTTTCTTCCTTTCTATAATTCATATAGAGATACCTTAGTAAATTTAGAAGGAACTCTATTAAATATATGACATGCACTAAGTAAAGCTTCACCCCAAATATTAAATGGCAATTTAGAATAAATCAACACTGTATTAATCATTTCAACAAGTGTCCTATTTTTTCTTTTAGCCAAATCATTTTGTTCGGATATTCTAGGTGCACTACATTGATGAATTATGCTATGTTGTTACAAAATAAGTTAAAATCATTAGAGAAATATTCACAACTCCTAGCACTTCTAAGAGTTTTTATTTTCTAACTCAAGTGATTTTCAACTTCAATTTTATATGCTTTGAAAATTTCAAAAGCCTCATCCTTATATTTTAATAAATAAACATAAGTAAATCTAGAACAATCATCAATAAATGTTATGAAATATCTATTCTCACACTTCTTGTTAACATGCTATTTAATTCACATATGTCAATATGCACAAGATCTAACAACTGTGTTGTTCTAGTCACACTATGAAAATGTTTCTTAATCATCTTAGATTCCACACAAGTTTTACTTTTATAAACTTTATTTTTATCATAAGATATTAAGTCACATTTTTTCATTATTTTCATAATATTATTTTCTACATGCCATAATCTTTATGTCATAAATTAAAATAATCGAGCATATAGCCGAAACTCACTGTATTATTATTAATGTCAATGGAACAAAATTTGACCATTCCATCACTAGAATAGTCTTTTTCAACAAAGATCTCATTACGAGATAATACAAGTTTACCGGATCTGATTCCGGGTTTTCCCAAAATATCACCACTAACTAAGTTCCTATTCATATTCGAAACATGAAATGCATTAGTAAGGGTAACAGTTTTTCCAGATGTGAAGATGATGTCCACACTTCCTTTTTCAACCACTTTGGAACAACCTTCATTACTCATTTGTATCTCATGTCCAATTTCAATATCGTGATAAGTTTTGAATAAGAACTTATCATAATACACTTGTATGGTAGCACAAGTATCGTATCACCAACCTTGAACTTTTCTTCTAACAACATTGACTTCACATATTGCAGCCACTATGTTGTCATCTTCAACAAAGTTTATTTTATGTTCCCCCTTGGTTTTCTTTTTATGTCTACATACTTTGGCAAATGATCGGGGTTTTCACAAACATAACAAGGTCCTTTTGGTTTTGGTTTGAACTTCCCTTTGTCATTTTTTGGACCAAGTGGATTTTCGTTGAATTTGTCCTTGTTGGAGTGTTCGATCTTCTCAGTGGCATTTGCTTAAGATTTGACTTCATAAGAACTTTCATTCTTGTCTCTCGTTCGTGATTCTTCTTTAATGTGTAGATGTTTTTGTAGACGTTCAAAAGAGAAATCTTCGGAGCTATGAAGGATCTTCTTCCAGTATTCTTTCCAAGCATTTGGAAGTTTGACAATAATTTTCCCCAATTGAAAGGATTCCGGGAGTTCTATTTTTCTCGATTTTAACTTGTTGACAAGTACTTGCAATTTATGCACTTGGTGAAGAATGAGAATATTGCCCAAAAAATTAAAATCAAAGTATTTTTTAATTAAAAAATTTTTGGTACCTTCTTCTTCTTTATATTTGTTTTCCAATTCATCCCAAATTCCTTTTACCAAAGTGGAGTTGATGTATAGATCATATAAATGGTCCGACAAGGTATTCAAAATGTGGCCACGGAAAATCAATTCATCTTCTTGTCTTTTCTTCCTTTTAAGCCCTTATGATATCCGTCTCTGTCTTCGTTGGTTTCGCTAGAGGTTCCAAGCTCGGTTCCAAAATATAAAAAATCTTCAAGGCGGTAAGTAGGAATTCCAACTTGTCTTGCCAACCATGAAATTTGTTCCATCGAACCTATCGAGCCTCATAAGACCTTGATTCATCAATTTGATAGTGGCTAGGGTTGTTTCATTCTCTATGATAAAAATAGTTTGAGATTGTTGTAAATATGAAGTAGAAGATGGAGAATAATAACAACAATTGAACAAGAAAATTAATGAAGGCTCAAACACGTAAAATGTTGTCCTCAAACTATATTTGCTCTATCGGGATTTAAATTGCTTTTGAAGGATTATAGAAAATAGATGTATATGATTGATCAAGCCTTTTATCAAGTTCAAATAAAGCAAATTAAGAATTTGAAAAAAAAAAAGAATTGTTGAATGAATATAGAATGGAATTTATGGATATCAAATACTTGTATCACAAGTATTGAAGTAATGTAATAAAGTTGAAATATCAACTTCTATTTATAGATATCCAATAATCACTCAAGAATTGGTGCCAACATTTTATGAAAAGGTGGAGCATTTTATTAAAGGGTGCCAAAATCAAAATTGAAAAAAACAAAAAAAAGGTCAAAAATTAATACCACGTGATCACGTGGTTACTTGGTTTTGTACACTGTCTTTTACACGTCGTTTTATGCGATCGCGCGGTTGCTTGTACTACATGATCGTGTGGTTCATCTTGATATTCCAATTCCTTTCTTTTCAATTTCTTTTCCAATTCATTCATTTTTACCAATAATCATTTTGAACAATATATATAAATACTCATATATAAATAAGATCTCCAATCTAGACAAAAGAATCCAAAATACCATAAATTTAATAACTTTCTCCATGTCACTTCAATTTTTGGTATAGTATAAATATAAAACATAAAAAAACTATCATATATAAAAAAATAGTTAACAACAAGATAAAAATAAACCCGGTTATTCAAAGAAAATAATTATTTTGATTCCGTCACTCAAAATTGAACAGTATAAGTTTGACAATATCCAATTTCCACCTCTAGTTCGTAATCGGATCCACTATAAAAATTACTTTCTATATCTAACTGTAATTTTGTGTATTACTTAAAGAGTTAAATAAACGAATGGTCATTGAACTTACGTCTTTGTTTCTAACTCATCACTGAACTTTGAATATTTCTGAATAGTTACTGAACTTTTTGATATGTTATCCATTCATAACTGAAACTAACATCTTGTTAGAGCATCTCTAATAGTATATTAATTTGAGAAAAATAGATTGTCACATAGGAAAAATAAATAATGATATGAAAATTTAATCTCCAATGGTTAGTTTGCATATTTATGTGGCGTTGACGTGACAGAGACATTATCTTATACTATATCTAGATGTAGATAACTTGCTAGACAATGTGACTAGATAAATAATAATTGAGATGTTGTTAATTTGAAGACACGTGTATACATAACAAATTATGGACAAATATCATTGAGAATAAGCTTTAAAATTCACTATCTATTTTATCAATATAGGTGTAATTATCTACATAAGTACCACATAGATCAAAATATTCATAAATCATTAGAGATGTTACACATATGGAAAACACGTGGCACATATTTCAGTTTCACATTACCTAATCAATTAAATACAATTTTTTTATCTTGTCAAAACACAGTTTCAAAATTTCTCCTTCATGCCAGACCAGTCAACCACTGGGGCACCAAGAACAGGTGCCAAACCCAAGAAGCAAAATGTCCACCACCACTTCCGACGACGATGAAAATTGTGACAATGGTCCCATCGTCGATGACGGTGCCGTACTTCCAAACAAACCCACTTCAGTGGTTGGCAGCAAGATCAAGATTTACTTTAAGAGGTGTGTACTAGGGACTTTTTAATTAGAAATGGGAAGAAGGCTCTGGATTGCCTTCCCGGAGATTGGTTTGACCTCTGAAGATGCTATTGGATGCGGGTGCTAAATTTATAAGCTCTTAATTAATTGAATATAGGATGCATCACTACTGGTTTTAAGTCCACCTATAATGTATTACTTTAACAATGCAAAATTATCTAGTGCAAATGCTAATCTACTTACCTGTAAGAATTTTCAATTTCTTTCTAGAATTTTAAGCTATTAGATATGCTACTCCTTTTTATTATGTTTATTACATGGAAACAAGAAAACTATATAATTTCACACAGGAATTGTTGGTGATAAAATATAGCAATTTGAAATTTGTTCTATTGATATCTGTAATTGATGACTGTCTATAGGAGAAAGAAAATTCTGCGAATGAGTCTTCGATGGAAAACATTGATGGCAAGCATCCCTCCACATCTGATGTCAAAACGAAGAGGGGGGGGGGGGGGGGGGGGGGAGGAAGGAAGGATGAAGAAAATCAAGGAAGATTTATTTTGCAGATTAAAGTTATGGAGGAGACGGGGGTTGACGTGAAGTTGGAGGTAGAGGTGGATTTTCCAAGAAATGGGTTTTTTGTGGGAAAAATATCAATTTTCTTACCCACGTCTCTGATATCAATTGTTAGGACAATAATCAATTTTTTAAACATATCACACAACGGAACAACATAAGCCAAAATAATAGACAAGGAGAAAAAGAACAAGAATTTAAGTGGCTCAGCCGATCGCTGACAACTACGAGTGAAAAACTAATTTTTTTTGATAATGAAATAAATCCACTCATACAATTTTTCCTCTCATTCTCACAACTTCTCCCTATCCAAAACTAGAAACTAGAAGAACAACGCACCAAGTACCTCAACTCGTACCTTTTTCTTCCAATTCATCACATCAACAATTTTTTCCCATTCGACAATGAATTCACCACGACAGTCAATTCTTAATTATTGTCCTGTGCAACCCATCTCGAGAACACGCAACACAAAACACACAACATGCACTCCGATAGTCTCTTTGGTCTCTCTTTTGTGTGTCATTAACACTATGATAGACGATTATCATTCTCTATCCATGTGTACACTCCACCACAATCTCTACCAATATATACTCTACCACGATATTCAACGCAACACAACAAAACATCACTCATTAACGCATGCCCCCGAAAGTACGCACCTTCTTTTTCTCTTTCATTTTTCTCTCTCGCTCGTCTTCCATCTCTCACGTCAATCTTTTTGGCTACTCTACCCTCTCATACAACTGGCACATATATAAGAATAAATAATGTCAGAAACCTAACTTAATTTCAATTGGATTTTCTTATTATTTTCCTTGTATAATAATATCAAAAATATTTTATTCCTTTCCCAATTGGTATTATATATATAAAGAAAATAATCTCAATCTAATTTGACCACTTTTTATTTTCTTGTCAAATAAGAATTCTTCATTTCATAATATTTTGGGTCAAAAACCCAACATTTTTTATAGTTCTCATTTCTTGACCAGAACTTGAGCTTCTTCATGTCTTCTATCACCTTCAATTGGTTTTTGATTTTGGTGCAGAGGTGATTTGAGGTGGTGATGATCGTCGACATTCGTTGTTGGGAGGGTGGCGGTAGTTGACCGACGCTAAGTTGGTTGTTTTTAGTTTGATTCCTGGCTGGGTGGATTGGGGATAATGGTCGGATGGTTTTGAGGATTGAGGAGAGGAAGAAACTCTTAATTTTTCTTTAATTTATTTTTTCTAATCAAACTTTTTCTAATTCATTTTAACTATATATTTAGCTGAAGTGACAGTGTGAAACTAAAATATGGTGCCACGTGTCATTTGCTAGACTAGCCAGCATTTTCATCCAACTATTTGATGAGATTTTAGTTTTAGTTATAGATGAATAACATATCAGAAAGTTCAATGATTATTGAGAAATATCTTAAAGTTAAGTGATGAGCTAATAACCAACACATAAGTTCAGTGACCATTAATGTATTTAACTCATTACTTAAAATATTTTACTTTAGTACATGAGAGATGAAACAAATTATTATATTAATAGACGATATCATAAAAAGTAAACACTAATTATTAAAAGAAAATATTTATTTGCCTGTAAAGTCAAAAGTGGCTTAGGAATTAGGGGTGGGCGTTTGTCGATTCAGTTCGATTCATTTAATAACAAGAATCGAACAATTTCGATTTCGATTCGATTATCGATTATTTTTCGGTTCTTGTTTGGTTCCTATTAAAAAATTAAAATTGATGCAAATACGAAAAATATCTAATTATTTGTAAAAATCAAAGCTAAAATATAGCCAAATAGAATATCTAAAACATATCAATTAGACTTATTAAACTTAATCTTAATATAAGTATATAATAATGATATACCATATCGGATGACAAAATCTAAAGCGAAATATATCTTCAAAATACATTAATAAAGCTTTTTAAACATCAAGATTTCATGTAAGATGCAATTTCATGAAAGCTTCAACAATTATCATGTAAAGCAATACAAAAAAGTGTCAAAAGTGTCATGTACGCTTAATTTAAATTAAGAATGTTCGATTTTTGGTTCGGTTTTCAATTTTCAAGTAGGAACCGACCGGTTTTCGGTTCTCAATTTTTCGATTTCAGTTCGATTTCGATTTTCGTTTTAATCCTAAAGAACCGACCGATTTTTATTTTTTTTGTTTTGGTTTCGATTTGATTCTCTCGATTCCGATTTTTTTGTTTAGCCCTATTAGGAACGGGGTTTTTACTTTTTACTATAACTTTTGGTGCTATTAAATATTAATTAATGTAAGTTCCAATATATATATATATATATTAATGTTTTACGAAGTTTCTGCTTTTGTTTACAATTTTTATATGGAAAATGACACTTTGGAGAATTTTGTGATTATTACCATTTGGTAAACTTGTTTATAAGTATATTTTTTAAATTATTTTTTAATGATATACATTTTCATAAATTACTTTTTAATTATATATATTTACTTTAAAAAAAATTACATTATTTGTTTATAAACAATAAACTACTACAAAACAGAGAATCGATAATAATTAATTAGAAGTGCCAAAATGTCCGGACTACTTCTTATCCTTGGAACCCGTTCGACTCTAGAGACTCATGTAGTCATGTTGTCTTGTCATATTCTATTTAGATAAAGAAATAAATGAAATAGAGATAAAAGTTTTGTCAAAAAATACTAAATCCCTGCCTTGAATGGCTAAAACTTAGATTCTTTTTAGTAAAAAAAATGTTGATAAAAAAATAATGTGATGTTAGACTAAAAAATTGATAAAAATTGTGAATCTCATTAAATTTACAATCGAATTCATACCAAATAATCACTGAACTTATTTATATATTTTCAACTGATAACTGAAGTTTAAAATATCAAATTTTGATCATTAAACTTATCAAAATGTTTGACGTTAGTAATTTACTCAACTTTCATAATAATGGAATAATATAGTGACATATAAATTGGAATGTACATGTGACACTCTTCACTTTTACCAACTAATCAAGACATACCAAATCACAATGTAAGAATTTTTTATAGTCTTCTATTAATCATTAAATTTTTAAAAACGTCTTTTATTATTTACTAAAGTTTAAGGTGATCGAATTTTGATCACTAAACTTGTAAATGATAATATGACTAAGTTGGAAATTTATAAATGTTCATCAAAATTATTAGTTGCAAACAACAAAATATTAACAGTCGAAGATATTTTAAAAGTTTAGTGGTCGAAGACGTTTTTTAAATTATTTTACTTAGCAATTTAGTTTGACGTAATTGGTTGGTTGAATATAACGTGACATACCATTCACATCCGTCTGCCACATCACCAATTTCATTGAGAAAATTAAGTCAATGACTAACTTCAATATTTTGATTAGTTTAGCGACCAAAACTTTACCCTTTAAACCTTCGTTTATTAGTCGGAAAGTATAGACGTAAGTTCAGTGATTATTGGAACAATTAACTTATAGGTCTAGTAACCAAAACTTGACTCAACTTCGATGATCAGTCAAAAACATATACATAAGTTTAATGACCAAAATTCGACACTTTAAACTTCAATGATAAGTCGAAGACATTTTATTATATAAATTCAATGATTATTTTGACAAATCCTCAGTAACAACTCTTAGAGCCGTTTGGTCCCAACCATTTTTCAAGTTTTTGGGGAATTTTGGATTTTTTTTTTATGAAAGTTTAATTGAAAAGTGTGAAAAGTGATGGATTTTAATATGAATATGTAGTTTAAAATGAATTCATGGGAAAATTTGGAAAAAAAAATAACAATAATGATAAAAAATTTGTTAGATCAAACAGGCTCTTATTTGAAGTTTTTTCACTGGCCTTCCACAAAATGTCCACATGGATCGACAAAGGGATATGACAAACGAAAGTCTCATGAAGTTTCCATCAGACAAGTACTCCAATTTTAATTATTATTAAGACCCTGTTTGTTTTCTATAAAAATTAATTTTAGTAGATTTTGAAAAAGGCTGATGAAATATATGAATTTCATGATTGTATTGAAATTAATTGTTGATTTTGAAAATTTTTTTTTTTTATATAAAGTCAGCATCATTCCCTTTTCTAATTGGATACCTTTCTGCAAGTATTTTAATGGTGATTCTTTGACTCTTAATGCAGTAGACTTTCCATGGCTGGGGAGGCAAGGTATACACAATGTGATAAGGTATCGCCAAACAAGAAAAGTTAAGAACATGTGTGAATCAAGGCTAAGTTTATTCTCAAGTTAAAATACCTTCATAAGAATCCACTTGACTTCAACCCAAAAATAACAGACATTCAATTCAGAGAGAGAAAAAGTGATGGGGAAAGGGAAGCTGATTTTGATTTTGATTTCTATTTTACTGGCTGTATCAGCTGCAAGTTCTATCGATCAACAGCATAAATGGAGGAAATCGATGTCCCCTGGAGCTTCTTCTTCGTCAGGGGTCAGTAGAATTGGGGCATCTATCATATTCCCACTATATGGAAATGTTTATCCCGAAGGGTATGCAAATTTTACTCTCATTTAAACAACAATTGCGTTCAATTATCATATGTAATTTTTCAACTATCCTGTTTAAGAACAGTGTACTCCTTAAACGAAAGAAAATGGGGGATTTGTTATTGACAGTGATGTGCATATATGGATGGATTGAATGGATTTTTCTTGAATTATATGGATAAGTATTAATTTCTGCAAGTTATGGAACAATTGCTTGTGTTGGGATTTCAATTGACTGAAGTATCTCCTGCAGGTTTTATTTTGTGCAAGTTTTTGTAGGACATCCTCCAAGACCCTACTTTCTTGATCCTGATACAGGCAGTGATCTAACATGGCTTCAATGTGATGCGCCTTGTGTCCGTTGCACGAAGGTAAAGATCTGTTGTCATAATTCTGCAACATTTTATTTAGTAAATAGTTATTGTGATTTATGGTACAGTATGTTTCAAAATTTAAGGGTAAAGCTAAAAATTGTTGATAAGATAACCGAGATGGGAAACTTTTGGAGAGAAAAAAGAGGGGTCGGAGAAGTGATCCGAAATCCTATTTCAAATTCCATGGACGATAATTTGGTTGCTTCGTCGTGTTAGTTAAATCAAGAACTTAACAGTTGCTTTATAGTCTTGACGAATCAGTTAAGAGATCAACTTAGTTGTTCTTTGGAATTTATAGGAAGTGATAACAATTCCATGGCTGATTGTCATGACAGTTCAATGATTTGGTAGCTCTTAAATTTAGGGATAAAATCCTCATATATTACTGAAACTATCTGTTACAATTTAAGCCTCACTTCCAAAGTAATCCAGAAAGTTATTATTATTTTTACCATAAAATGTTACATCTTTGGTAGTTTCATTAAAAATATTCTGATGAATATCAGAGGGTGCTATTAATCTGTATATGTATATTTATTTGCATATGTTATACAGCAGCATCATGGCTGAGGACAGATTCCTCATCAAAATATTTCCCTTTGGTTTAGGGGTTTCATCCGCTTTACCGGCCCAGCAAAGACCTTGTAGTATGTAGAGATCCGCTTTGTGCATCTTTGCACTCGAATGATCATAGATGTGACGACCACCCAGAACAATGTGATTATGAGATCGAGTATGCAGATGGAGGTTCCTCCCTTGGTGTACTCGTCAACGATGTGTTTACCCTCAATCTAACCAGTGGAGTTCGAATTTTCCCTCGTCTGACTCTCGGGTTAGTAGTCTTTCATTCTCTGTTCATTTTGATCTACTTTTACTTAAATTTCCATTCTCTTCCATTTTTCAATTGAAAAATCCTGTATCCACATGCCTATTACATATAGAGATTATTCTCCAAACTCCAAAGTCATCTTTTAAGGTGAGTCATTTTTGCAGATGTGGGTATGATCAGCTACCTGGTGTATCTGATCATCCCTTAGATGGAGTACTTGGTCTTGGCAGAGGAAAATCCAGCATTGTTTCTCAACTTCGTGATCAGGGAGTTGTCAAAAATGTCGTCGGCCAATGTTTAAGTGGCCAAGGAGGGTACCTTTTCCTCGGAGAAGATGTTTATGATTCTTCGCGCATAACATGGACACCAATGTCACGTGATCACACGTAATCTTCTCTCCCTCTTCATCCCTTGCTCCCCTCCACCAACCCGTTCCCACGTACACTGATTTAATTGTAATATTTTGTTCTCCTTTTGCACAGTTTGGCAATAATTTTCTTACTCTAATGAAGTATCTCAATCGATAATTGGTGACAGCAAGCACTATGCAGCTGGAAAAGCAGAATTTGTTTTCAATGGGAAAAGTACTGGGATTAAGGATCTTAATGTGATCTTTGACAGTGGGAGCTCTTATACGTACTTTAATTCTCAGATTTACCATTCTCTAATTTCTTTGGTAAGTTGAAATTTTCTTTGTTACCACTCCTAAAGTTTCACTTCTGATTAACAAAATCACAATCCTAACAAGTCTCATGAGATCCATTCGAGGAACATGGGGACTAGTATGGGGAGGCTCATTACTTCAATTGGGATAATGCAAAATCATTTCACCTTATTTCATTTGAACTTTAGGCGGTTCTCGAAAAAAAGAGCAAAAAAAATTATCCCTAGAGTCGAGACTACGAGGAATGTATAAACCAATGCTTCCATAGAATCGATCGTGGTATCCAATTATAGCTTCCATACCTGTTTGTTTTTTGTTTCTTTGGGAATCATGTCTCGGATAAAGAAAGAGCAAGAGTTAAAAAAAAAAAAAAAAAAATGAGTAGTTTTCATTCTGTAAATGCCAGATAATGAATTAGTAGCTGCGTTCAATTTCTAAAAAAATTCCCAATCGTGTCGAACTTTCCATTCCAAACACTTGACAATCAAGATGTGTTGGTTGTATCAGAATTTGACCATCATAACATATGTTCCCACCCACACCCAGGCCTCAAACCTGAACGGCTGAACTGACTTGAAAATCTACGTCCTTACGCAGTTCCATTTTGAAATCTCCAATAGTTTTTTTAAGCATATGGCACGATTTTGTAGACAAAGAATGGAATAAATGGGAAGCTGAGAGAAGCAACTGATGATCGCACTCTTCCGTTCTGCTGGAAAGGCAAGAAACCTTTTGAAAGTATAAGCGATGTCAAGAAATACTTCAAGCCTCTGGCATTCAGATTTCCCAATGGCTGGAAATCCAAACCCCAGTTTGAAATTTCCCCAGAAGCATATCTTATAATATCAGTAAGAAGTTGAACACAATATTTGTTGCTTTTTGCCACTTTCTGCATGAAAATTTCTGTTTGTTTACTGATAATTGTCTTGTGCAGTCAAAGGGCAATGCTTGTTTGGGAATTCTGAATGGCACTGACATAGGGTTGAATAATTTGAACATGATTGGGGGTAAGTCATAGGGAATTTTTAACTAACCTTAAAAAGTCTCAAGTAGAGTTTACTTAAGAGTAAATATAGCCTCTGTTTGGTAAACATTGTTTATAAACGGCCACACAGCAATATCTTATTGATCTATTTTTTTGAAAAATTAATAATTTCGACCGATCAAAGATTTCCGCCTACCATTTTTTACTTTTCAAAAAAAAATGGACCGAAATGTTTACACGTTGCTATTTATAAACAATAGTTATAAACAATCGTTTATAAACAGTTTACCAAACAGTTCCAACATAAATAAGCTTTTTTCTTGGTCAAGGTTTGAAATGTTCACACAACAAAATTCTCTCATTTGGTGCAGATATTTCAATGCAAGATAAAATGTTGATTTATAACAATGAGAAGCAAGCAATAGGTTGGACTGCTGCAAATTGTGATCAGCCTCCGAGGTCGCATCGCGCAATCTTGTAATACGGATTAGACCCACTTTTCTTTTTCTTTTCGATCATGTATACATAGTATTTCTGTTAAATTATAATGTACTATAGAACAATAATCATTGGTGGGAACGAGGAGGAATAATGTACAGTACAGACTACATTCTACGATGTTACTGATGTTCTTAATAATAGTATAAACAACGCTTAATGCTGCAAGTTGGAACCATCTCTCTTTCGCTCGGTTTTCAAATTTCAATCTACCGTTACTTGATCATGTAAAGTCGAGTTACAAATCGGTTGGAGATAACTTTCCAGTTTTCTTTGACGATCAATTTCGTTCTCTCTGATGCTTACAAGTTGATTATATTGAGGATGTCAAAGTCGTATATTTCCTTGCTCGATGGAAAAACCGACGAAGAAAATCTTGATATTGGCCTAATTTTTCAACTGATGGAGGGTTTTTTGGAGGGGATGGTACCATAGAAAATGGCTAATTCTTGGACTTGCTGTTACAGGTGTGTTCTGTTCAAGACAACCATGCCAGTGTAGTTTAGGACAATTCCAGTACTGTCCTTAATGCAAAATCTTGACATGACTACAAAGATATTTGACAAAACAAATCTTATTCTCTTGTTCCATATAAGAATGCTACATTTTAACCATACAAAACAAAGAAAGAACAAAAAATTGAGTATTGCATTCTAAACATATGAGAATGCCATACTCTACATCAGTCCATTCATCACCGTCCAATAGATCATGATCAGGTCATCTCAGATTTCCATCTTTGACTCTGATCATCCTTGTCATGCCCATCAAATTTGATCAGCTGATTTTCTTGTTCCTAGTATTTGCATAGCACCCAAGATTTTCCAATCCCTACTAGCCCTCTTTTTTTTTTTTTTTGGGTGGATATAATGGATTTACATGGCTACCTATACCTAATAGTCTTCTATCATGTCGAGGACCAAATGAAATTAAAAGGGCTTTTGCATGTAAGTGAACATATCTTGGAACAGAGAGAACTGATCATTATACTGCAGTTGGGTGCTAAAAGGGTCATCTTGAAAGCCATCCATGTAATTGAGCTGATTGTCAAGGGATTGCTCAAACTCGCTCCATTTGGGCGCGCTTTCGACCTCGGGAGATAACACATGCTCGGAACTACTCGAATCTGTGTGCAGCTTGGGAATTGACTCAGATGTGTCGAAATGCATATAGTCATTCTGGTTCATCATCTGCGGTGCCATATGCAGCGGTGGTTGAACCTGTTGAGCTGATTTTACTCCTCTATTATATTGCAAAGAGTCCATGTTCGGTTTCTGATCTTCGCTGTCCGAAAATTCCACCATCTTCTGATGGACATTGTAATGCTTCTCCAGAGTGCCTTTCTTGTTGTATATTCGACATAACACCCAATCATCAAGCTGTAATATCCCCAAAACACACCATTAATGCAATGAAAGATGTTACATACAAGATAAGCTATAAATTAGTTTCTTGATCACATGATATTTACAGAAGAATTCCACAACTAAACTGCAAATTCCAAATTTTCAATCAAAAAAGAAGCAAATGAAACACTTGCATAAAATTTAAGTAGAATCAAGAATGAAGTTTTTCTATTTGTTTACAGAAACTAGCTTTGGGGGTGGATTTTGAAATCTACACAGTGCTAAACAATGAATAGCTAACACAGAAGGCAAAAGGGTTCAAAGTTACTAGATCACAAACAGTTACTTCAAGTGATTAAGGGTTTTTTTTTTTTTTGTCCATAAATATTTCTTGAGAACACGGACAAGTGAACTGACCACCTTAACCTTAAATTTTAGTGAATGAGTAAGTACCCTCAAATTGTTTTTCTTGCCAGCTGACCGGTCCACATTAGCTAAGCGATACTCGTGCATAATCCAATTAGTTTTGACTCCTCTAGGAGCTTTTCCGGCATAGAACACCAGAGCCTTCTTTATTCCTAGTGTTTTCGGCTTCCCAACCGGCTTGTCCGCTCCGGTGGCCTTCCAGAACCCGGTTCCTGCTGCTCGGTTAGGCCGGGATCCATTCGGGTACTTCCTATCTCTTGGAGAGAAAAAGTACCACTCTTTTTCACCATACAGAGCCATAGCTGTGACAATCAAACAGTATTTAGTAAAATAACATGCCCCATAAACAATTGAAAATGGAAAAAAAATTAAAAGTGACCCACAGAAGAAGAAAAAAAAAAAAAAACTTACCAGGAAGATCCCAAGGATCGAACTTATAAAGATCGATCTCGGCTATAATAGGAACAGAAATCGACTGTCCGGCGCATTTCCGGCAGAGATAATGCACCACAAGCTCGTCATCGGTCGGATGGAACCTGAACCCTGCCGGCAAATTCAACTGCTGATCACTCTTCATTCGCTAGTTTATTCTCGAGTAAAACTTTAAGTCAACAAATAGTTTAATATCTTCCAAGTTGCAATCTGCTCTGCTTTGAATTGAAACAAAGAAAATGGCACCGTAGAGTTGTATATATACATAGGAGTTCCCTGTTTGCACGTGGGACATTGAATCTGTTTTCAACAACAGTAAAAGCTATGTTTGCACGTGGGGTCCAGTTGAATTAGCTGGTCATATGTATGACTGATCGGTGCAATCCTGGGAGGCCACGTACGTGGATAGTCCCCACGTGTGGGTGATTCTGTCACTGCCTTCGTCATCTACTCTGGAATCTTGTGAAAGTCGGCTGTGGGATTATTTTGGGTCAATTCGTGGACTCGGCGCCTAAGTTTCCCTCCTTTCTTTTTCTTTTTCTTTTTTCTTTTTTTTTTCTTTCCGGTTATTGAAGGAATTGGAATCAAATGTTTCGATTCTTTTGTTAAAAATAAAAATCAAACTTTCAATAAACTTGAAGACGTGTGTAAAAAATAAATAAGTGTTGAGTTAAAATTTTTAAATAAAATCATCCATACGGTAAAATATTCAAATGAAATATATTTGAAATCTAAAGACACTAAGGACAATTATAATATTCTATATATCCCAACTGACAACTAGAAACGTAGATTTTTTTTCTTTTTATTCTATACTACTTATGCTGGAATATTCTGATTATTCGGACTCAAATATTAAATGATAATGATGGTATATAAATACATTTACCATGACATAAAATCATTTACTTAATTTGAACTTAAATATACTTCGAAAATAAAAATGATTTCTAATTAACTCTTATCTCATACTTCAATGTGAAACTACAATTCACTAATGCACCCTACAAAAGTCACATACATGTCAAACCACACATTATTCATAAAATTAGTTCAATACATATTAACAAAACAGTCATTATCTTAATTTGTAAATATTGCACCTAAAAGATGCACTGAACCAATGCGAATAAGAGACCATACATCCAATTTTCTAAACTTGGTGCACAGAATCTCATGCCAGATGCTACATGATATGAACAGTTAAACAATTATCATAATAAATATAAGTAAGCTGAATTATTACACTCGATCATGTAAAGACACACATAAAGTATCAAAAGTGTCATGTGTGCTTAATTTTTAAATTAAGAATGTTCGATTTTCGGTTTGATTTTTCAAATAGGAATCTATCTGTTTTCAAGTCTCTATTTTTCGATTTCAATTCTCATTTTTTTTCCCTAAAGAATAGATCAATTTCGATTTTTTTGTTCGGTTTCGGTATAGTTCTCTCAGTTCCTTTTTTTTGCCCCACCCCTAGTTGCTCCTCCATTTTTTAATGCATTTATTACAATTTATAAATAATACAATTTCACAAACTACTTTTAATCATATTTTTTCTCTCTACTTTTTAGTTACATATTTTACCTTTAAAATATAAATAAATTAATTTATAAATATTACAGTGTTAAAGATCACAGCATGAAACCTTTTTATACCTGTAATGCAAATTATTTTACTATAAAGGGTTCATTTGATAGCTTGGAATTGGGTGGAAATGAATTTATTTTCTATCAAAGTTTTCCTACTTATGTGTTTGATTAGAAGATGAAATTGGAATTGGAATTCTAAAGTACAATCATTTCAAGTACAAAATTAATCAATTTCATGGAAACCAATTACTTGGAGGAGGAGGGGAGGTGGTTTTTATTTTCCTACTAAGATGGAATTTGATTTCTTTTCCACATTTTCCTATCGAACACTACCTAAATTTTTTGGTTGAAAATTAATTTATAGAAAATTGAATTTTTGAATAATGGGCATCAAATCAGGCTGAATAAATAGACGTGAATTCGATTTAGGTCTCGAGAATATTTGGCTAATTGGATTACTCGCTATGTTGAAAGAGCAACTTTTTATTCCAGTTGCATGTTGTAAGTTAAAGTAAAGGGAATTCCGAAGAGAAATCTCCCTTTTTCCTTTTCTCTTTTGAGTATCTTCAACACTACGGTTGCAACATTCAAATTTGGGCTCTTTCCGACAATAATTGTAACATTTATAAATTGATTTATAATTGTCTTCTTTTGAATTCAAAAGAAGACAATTTCAATTAGTTGTGCAATATGTTATGATCATCAATAAGAGTTAAGGTCAATCACTTTCGTATGTGTGATTATATTCCTAAAAAAGTTAATGTTCGATATTGGGGAGTTATATGCAGTAGTATCAAAAATTACAAATCGTGCAGGTTTGAAGATATTGATGTGCGATGAAGATTAAAACCCACAAATGTGACGACTAATATTGTGTATAAGGAGATTTTCTAAAATTTATAATACTATTGATAACAAAATTATTATTACTACTTTTAATTGAGAATCGTTGTTGTTAATTTTAATTGATTTTTTCCCATTATTCCGTGTTAGTACATTATACTTTATCAAATGAATTTGTCGATGTGAAACTAATTGGTTTATAAATTGCAATAATTGCGTTAAATAACAAAGGCTAAGAAGAAGAAAAAGTTAAGAATAACTTACAAGATATATATGATGCACCAAGAAAATGCGAACAACAAATTGTATTCGTAACATACGAATGAATATTGAACTATTGATCGAATTTCTTCGGACAGATGTAAGAATTATTGTAATTCATCAAATAACGAGAAAAATAAAGACTTGAAAAGATATCAATTTTGCCCCTTTAAAATACACATAAAGAGTATTTACCTACCTTACAAGTTACAATATAATTATGATTATAAGGTTTAGGAATTTAAAAAATAAATTAATTTATGCAATTATAGTGAACCATGTCCCAAAAAGTTTTGACGTCAACAAACTTCTGAATCCAAAAATTCATTCAAATTAAATCCAAAATAGCAAACGAGCAAAGCTTGAACATTTTTCAATTTTCTTGTATGTTGCACCATGATAGGTAAAAATTTAACTCAGTTTGAACATGAATAGATAGATTACGACTACAGTCTACAAGTTTACATGTTCACTTTCATATCGCTAAAATTTTCTACGTGAACATTCTTCGACTTGAAACTTGATTAGCAAGCTAATGATGTATTGGCTTTAGGGTTGTGACGTGCTCAATGACCTTACCTAGATAATGATATGTCCAAACCTGGAAGTTGCTTGGTGACTTCATTAGTAAGACCGGAACCCCCCCCCCCCCTCCCTCCCTCTCACAGTTGGGTGTTTTTAAATGGTCTATAAACCATTTTTTCCCATAATTTTTCAAATCATTTTTTAATCATATATTTTCTTTTTTCAATTTTCAACCGCACATTTTACCTAAAAAATATACAAAAAAGGGCAAACTGCTGCCGAATAGATTGTAAATTTCATATGTACCTAGATTGAACTAACCATGTTAAATTTAGATCCTGGTATTAGTACATAATTCAGTTATACTAATTAAAATTTTAATTTTAATCTAAATTAAAGTCAAGAATTAAAATTTTATAACCTAAATTTCATGAGATTCACAACTTTTCAATCACACACTTTGTTAACTTTTATCAAAGTCTATTAAAAATTCATTTTAATCTCCACCAAACTTGAGATATTTATAAATTGGTTTATTTATGATTTTGAGGTAAAATGTATGGTTAAAAAGTTGAGAGAAAAAATTTGAATGATTAAAAAATGAATAATTATTTTTATTTGATTGATGAATATTCTAATTCAATCATATCTCACAAAATTATACTCATATTTGGTATTCATTAATCAAAATCTCATTTTTTTTTAAAACTCATTTTCTACCATACATCAGAAACATTCTACTAAATAAAATAATTTATACATAAATTCAAAAATATTTCCTATTTTTTAATCATACATGTTTCAAAAAATTACTGTTACAAATCACGTATTTGATTTAATGGGTCTCAAATAGGAGATATATGTTATAAATCATTTTTTATATATAGTAAAATCGTAGACTTTAAATGAATAGAAGACGAAGGAAATGAATCAGGTTATAAGCGAAAGAGACAAATATTTTTATTAACTAGTAAAGTTTTTTAATAATAAAAATAAAAATGAAATGACAGTTGCTGCCATTATTTTATTGAATAATAAATAAAATCGACCATTTGTAAGTTTCAATAATAAAATATTTGAAAAAACAAAAAGAAGAAGAAGACAATGACAAGAAAGTGAACCTGGCTGAAAAATCTTTCATCTAGAAAAGTAGTCAAATTAGGTGATGACAATGAGCAGCCTCGTTGCTATTATTTTAGCAGTGGTTACCTTCCTCGAATGATTCTTATTTCTTGGGAATTTCAGGAGGCATATGTTGAAGGAATAATATCTGTTCTATATTAATTTTTATATTAATTTGATTTTTCCTGGATTAATTTAGCTCTTACTTGTTTCAAAAGAATTTTTAGGGTATGTTTGATGAGGCTAATTTTTTTATGGAAAATCAAAATATTTTTCATCGTTCACGGGTTTGCCTTGTTTGATATGCAAAGTTTTTCATGGAAATATATTTCTCACTTTCAACCCACACGCCCAATTTTCCATGGTACGTGGAAAATGATTTTCATCACGTTTGATCCGTTTTGTTGTTGTTAATTAACTTAATTTTTTTAAATAACATTATTATTATTATTATTATTATTATTATTATTATTATTATTAAGTACAAATGTGTTAAAAAAGTAAAAAAAAAAATGATTAAAATAGCTAAATTTTTCTTTATTTGCCATGAAAAATAATGTCAACCAAACAACAAAACTTAGAAAATTTTCCACACTTTCCACCTGGAAAATTAAATCAATCAAACACTTCCAATTAATATTTTCTTTAGAAAATATTTTCTTTCCATTAATTTTTCACCATTGCAATCAAATGCACCCTTAATAGATTTTGATAGAAGTTAATGAAACGTGTGATTGAAAAGTTGTGGAGCTTAAAATATTTGATTAAAATAATTTATTGACTTTAACAAAATTTTAATTCACCTTTTTAGTAAAACAAAACAAGTGCTTAATTTTATTTCCGTATTATATGTAAAAATTGGAAAATAATAAATTTTATTTGATATGTTCTAATAACTTATAGCCAGTATTTAGAAAATCGGAAACCGGTTCTAATCGGAAAAAGTAACCGGTCAAGGGTCAGAAGATCCGACCAAGTCGAACTGCTTTCAATTAAAATATCAAAAATTATTTTAAAAATTACAAGTTTTTTTAAAAAACAATTTAATTTACAAATAAACTAATAATCATTCATTTAGAAAATAAAATTATACATAAAAATAACTTTAAAAAACTAGGAAAAAACCCCGAAAATAGGGTTTAAAAAATCGGCCGGTTCCCAATTTTCCCGGTTGAAAATCTGGTTTTTCGGCCGATTTTTTCGCGGTCAGTTTTCCAAGAGGACCGGATTGGTTTTCTGGCTGATTCCCGATTTCTCCGGTCGAATCGGCCGGTCTAGTTTGGTTTGGTTTGGTTTTCTAAACCTTGCTTATAGCACATAATAAACTCGTTTGGTAGAACTTTTAAAATGTAAAATATCACTATTAAAATTAAGAAGTTATTTTTGAATTTGTTTGAATAACTTTTAAAATTTCTTTTGCTATAAGAGCATTTACAGAAATTGAGGTAAGGTAAATTTTTAAAGAAGCTCCTCTACAAAAAAATAAAACAAAATCTCTGTCAAATGAATAAAATGTATATTGGAGTTAATTAAACCAATGCTCACTGAACTTTATAGTTGATTACTACTTGCTCATTCAAGTTTAAAAAGTAACTCATTGCTCACTCATATTATAAAGAAATTACTTATTCATCACTCATGTGGCCAAGTAGACAAAAGAAATCGACGTAGACGGAAGGAAATCTTACACAGAATTAACAGAGTGAAATTTGGACACTGTGGATGGATGAATTAACAGCAAAACTAGAAACTAGCAGTTTCATACTAAAACTAGATACCTTGATGATGATACCGAACTAAAAGCTTGAAGAATGGGATGGAACGAGGCGATTGAACAACATGTAGAGGACGGTCATAGAATTCAAATAGAAAATGAGGAGGAGAAGTTGTTGACTACAAAATCTGGTAGGATCCTAGATCAACACGTTTCATCTCATCCCTCTTCAACACGTGAATTTCCTGCGTACTAAGACAAACAATTAGCGTGCAAAGAGGGTGTCAGGGTGGCTCCCGTTTGCACTCTGACGCTCAAGTCAAGACCCATTTCAGGTAAATGTATGTTGAATGCGAGAAATATAAGTGTATAAAAGAGAGAAAAGGGAGTGAGATTAGTACATTGAGTTAGAGTATAGAATTGCTAACATTTTTCTTGGAGATGCTAGCAATCTATTTAGAGTGGAAGGAATCGCTCTAGATGATTCCACGTTTTGTGCTTTACACATTTTAAACCCCTAACTGTAGGGGAGGTAAATCAATTGTTTAGTTATAATCGTCACTGCCTACTATGAAGAGTAGCGGCCATCACATCTGAAAAGTAACAGTCACATCAAGTGGCAACTTGCATATATGCAGCCTCTCTAATACACTAGCCGGTCTTGTCACTAGTCTGGGAATACTAGCTCTGGACAACAACAGATCGGACTTAAAGAGCTTCGGATAGCATGACGCTTTGGCGAACATATAGTTGATTCGACCCAAGGTTCCACACTCAGCTTGTGGGTCTCAAATGGCCTCTTGCTGGTTACGTGTCAAGTCCGTTTAGGCATGGTCGTAACACCAGTCCCCCAAATATGATAGTTTCATTCATGTGTGAACCATATTTGCAATAGACGGATAAAGAGACCTATCTTGAAGGATTTATGTTTGAATGTTTGTGTCCGAGGTGAGGTATTTCTTTTTATATTCCAAAGCAGATGCAGCTAGATGGAATTTGGTAAAATCGTATAACGGGAATTTCAATATAGGCATGACACGTGAATTCAGGAGCTAACATTGATTATTTACGAGTTTCGATGATTATCTCTTAAGCATCATGCCTTTTAGAGCACACGTGTGTTGCACCTGGGAAAGTAGACAATTTTTGAAACCCACCATTTGGTGCTTCATTGAGCCAATTAATAACAGCACTAATCAATGAAAGCATGTGGAGGGCCAGGATATGCTTGGGCTTTACTATCCAATGACCCAAATCTCGCGCCATTATAACCTGCTTTCCTCCATTTTTTTCCTTTT
Source organism: Ligustrum vulgare (assembly GCA_963555705.1). Classification (NCBI taxonomy): domain Eukaryota; kingdom Viridiplantae; phylum Streptophyta; class Magnoliopsida; order Lamiales; family Oleaceae; genus Ligustrum; species Ligustrum vulgare. The sequence continues at coordinate 86,187,136 of OY743168.1, forward strand.
CGCACCTCCAAAATGTCTCTAGGGACCCTTTTCGATTTTTCTTGCTTCTTTACTGCGAATCCTTTAACTTTTTGCTGAGAATTATCACTTGCTAATGCTCTTTTTACTCCAACTTGCTTCCAAGGAGTTTTCATCCTTTGCTTACCAGGTAAATTCTTATACCCATGTGTGCGTTCATTAATTGTTTTCTTACTCTTTTTGGAGTGTGTTGAGTATATTTCTTCTGTATCCTCTTGAGGGTAAGTGTGGTTTCGGGGAACATGGAAGGATTTGGGAAGGCGGACCCGTAGGAGTTGGTGGTAGTGGCCGAACCCATAAGTGGCTTTTGGCATTTGTCCTGCTTGGTCTTTAGTTCCCGTCTTTTTAGAGAGCGTGAAAGAAGCGAGAATGAAAATTTTGTAGCGTAATATTTTGGGTGATTCTGACAGCGAAGAATATAAAGATCAACCGTATATGGCTAAACTATCAGGTGAATAGGAGACGTCGCAGCAGGAAATCAGGGGTAAGCGAGAACGAGACATGAGAGGGGAAGAGGCGGTAGGCTCTTCGTCCGAGGTCCAAGAGTCTGGTCTAGGGGTTAGGGCCCCTTTTATAGCACGTAGGGAGGAACTGGGTTTAAAGTAAGAGGAGATTGCCCAAGTTAAGGATTGGGTAGATTATGTCAATAAGACTTCGGGATACCATGTAGATGCATCGCTTCATCCGGAGTTGTGGGAGTCCAATGAAAAAGAACGAAGGTTAGGGGCAATGGAATCACCGAAGCATCATCCACATATAGGATGCCTAAGGAAATACGGGTTATACATCCCAGTCCATCATGCCAACCCTGTTGTCCCTCGGAAGGTCAAGTGGCAATACTCCTCGACGCATTCCAACGTCGGGATGTGCCTGCCCCTTCACCCGTTTTTCAGAGCTCTCCTCTGAAGCTATAATGTGTGAGCCTACCAGTGGCCCCAAACTTTTAGACTTAGGTAGTAGGGACTTGGCGATCTAGCAGGAGGTTAGCCCGGACCATCCAATTTCTCTGTACATTTTGAAGAAGGCAGCAAGGAGGGAGAAAGATAAATGATCAGACAAGAAGGATTGATATTACTTAACTCCAAGAGGGCAATATCCTCCCATCATCACAAGACATCCGACCTTCCTCAAGAATTGGAGGACTTAGTAGTTTTGGGTCGCCGGTGACTAGCAGTGTACTCCTTCGGATCCTGTTCCTGAAATAACGGTTCGCTGAACCCTCTCTTTCCCTCGTAAGTCTTTATGCTTTCTATGTGGGTGCATAATGTTCCTAAGTTCATATATATTTAATCCCCCTTACTCATGTATTCTTTCGATTTTACAGGTCAAACATACACCCACTAGCTTCTTAGAGAGGATTTGGAGGTGGTGAGGATGTTGTTTGATTAACGAGGCGATTTTCAAAAAATTATCACCTCGAGAAGACTCTTTGTGAAGCACGGTTTAATGCGAGAGATGGGTATGCTCCTACATCCCCCTTATTTTTAGCATATTCTTTTACGCTTTATTGTCTGACTTAGTGATTTCCTTGTAGGATAAAGGGAATTCCCCAAAATATCGCTAAAGGGCCTGAAAGCTAAGAAGATCCCTCCGATCCTACGGGTTAGGATTAAGGAGGAGAGAAATTAGAAGTCTGTTTTTGCTGGCTTCCATTTGGAGGCTTCAGAAAAGGCTACCGAGGCTTCAAAAGAGGCTTTCGAGGACACCTCTACCTCTGGATCCCTTGGCTCCCCAAATCTTCTGCCTTTCCCTGTACTGGCTCCATCCGGCAGCAGCTCCTTGCTATTAAGAAGGAGCATGGCTCCAAACTTGCGGAGGGCAAGGTGAAAGAAAAGAAGGCCAAGAGGAAGGAGCAAGTAAGGCCTAAACAAGCTTTGTCTGAGGGAGCAGGTGACGACGAAGAAGTGGTGAAAGTGACTGCAGAGGACTAGCCACCTTTAAAGAGGTTGAAGAGAGGCGCCAAGGGTTCGTCTCATAAAGCGGAAGCTTCTTTGGGTATCCCTCCGACCAAGCTACCTGAACTTGCCAGGGATGGCATTGTTCCCAAACTGTCGATTTTGGACTCTGATGCTTTGGCATCCCTCCCAGAGTATGCTACTAAAACAGTCATTGCGATGGACAGCTATTGGACAGAGGGATGAGAATCTTTTGCTATCAAGAGTTCATCTAGTCAAAAGTTGGGTGCTATCAGGGCAGTGTGTGCTAGGACTCTATCCTTAATTGACAAGGTGGAAGGGCCCGTCAAGGAACTTGAGCAAAGTGAGGTAAGTATTAAGGTGACAATGCGTAACGCTGACAGTATGGTGCAGGAGATCAAAAAGTTAAAGGACTCCCTTTCCGTGGCTCGAAAGTCTCTCCAGGAGGAGAGGAGCTCCTCACGGGTTTTAAAGGAGGAAAATGATAAGATGAAGAAGGAAATCATACTTGCAGAGGTGGCTAATCTCTGCAAATAATATGACAACGCTTGTCAGGCTCAGGCGGTGACTGTTGATGCCCTTGTTGAATCCAGCGCCATGAAGGGCCAACTTTTTGACGAGGTGGAGCGCCTAAAAAAGGAACTAAAGGGGGAAAAAGAAGCGTATCAGAAAGATAAGGACACCCTGGCTTTAGCATAGGAGAGACTCAAGCTTCTGGAGCAGAGTGTGGAAGCTAAGGTAGCCGAGGGTGTGGAGGCTAAGGTAGCCGAGGGCATTCAAAACTTCAAAGATACCTTCGAGAACACAGAAGAGTATGGGCTGATGCAATGGATCTTTGGCAATCTTGGTGCTTCAATGTCCTTGGGAGATGTGAAGGAGGCTTTTCCCAGCCTTGATCTCTCCATGATTGAAGCTTTATACCTGAAGCCACAAGATGATGAGGAGAGTGATTTTGTTGCTGAATCTGTTGACTCAACTCAAGGTGCCACTGGCGATGGTTCTGCTAAAGATGCTCCTCCTCTTTTCCGATTTTTTGTATTCGAATTTTAACTGAAATGACTATTTTTTACTGCTTGTAATGACTTTATTTATATGGACATTATATTTCTATTTTCGAATTCAATGTTGGATACTTAGATTCGATGGTTTTATTGTGGCATTTTCTCTTATCTTGACATGAGTGCTTTGTAATGTGGGTGCATTTTTCTCTTATCTTGATGTGAGTTCTTTGTAATGTGGTGTTGCATGATAGTCCATCAGACCTAAGCAATTAAGACATTTATGTTTATTGGTTAGGTTTGATTGATGGACATTTGCTCTGAACTCTGTTCCCCAGTGGTTCCATGCATGTGCCTATGGTATGGAGTGCTATGTTTCGGTGGTGTATGCTTGTCCAAATTTTTTTTCTTTTATCAACGTAATTTTCGAAGTGTAGCTGTGAAGCTCCTTGGGTGAAGGGGTCCTCCTTACTTTCTTTGAAGTAACTGATACAACTATCTTGCAGTGATTGTGCTTAATTTGATCACCTCATATTTTGGTTAGACTTATATAATTGTAGTAATGGAATTGCCGAGTAATTATGATTAAAGATGAATTGTAGCTTTCCCCTAATTGTCAGAACGAAGCATAGTATTTTCCTTAACTGTAAGCAAATCATTGCTCTATCAATTTTCATAATGGGTGACTTTTTTTATGTTTTGGTAGTCTCTTACTTTTGCTCAAAAAGTTTTAAGCAATGTTGTTAGACCTGGCCAGGCCCAACAGGGTGAATCGGGAAACCCACGACCCGATTGGAAAGCTGGGTCAAGAAATGTGAAAAATCCCCTTTTAAAAAACCCGTTAAAAACTCGGATGACCCAACCGGGTTTGAAGAAACCCGGTATCTCGTAACCGGGTTCGGGGGGTCACATTTGCCTCTCTTTTTTTCAATTAATTAAATATTTTAACTCAACTTGGGGGGATGCATATTGCAACCCCACGTAAAAATCAGTAACACGAAGGAAGTAAATTCAGTAGCACCAAACAGCCATTATATAGTGAAGGTGAATATTCATTCATCCGTTTGCATCCGATGTGGGATTAGTTGTATGCCTTCTTTTTTTTTTTTTTTTCAGTTTTAATTTATAGCTTTCAATAAAAGTTTTAAGGCACTAGCTGGCCTAATGGCAGTGACACCTAAAAGAAAGTGGTGTACGTGGGTTCGAGACTCTGTGTTTAGGTTTTGTTTTTTTTAATTTTATTTTTCAATGTATTCTTTGTATTTTTCTTTTATTATTTTATTTTTATTTTAAAAAACAACCCCCTCCATTTTAAATTTTTTTTTTTATATTTATTCTCTTTTATATTATATTTTCAATTCTCCACGTATTTGTATTTTATTATTGGTTTAATAATTTTAGAATCATTATATATGGGTTAAGAATTTTAAATAATTTTAATATTTAAAGTTTTGAAATAAATTATAGTATAATAAATAATTAAAATAATATTAAAAATTAAAAATAAGAAAATATTAATGCTTCTAATTCATATTGTCTGATTTTCATTTTTAATAATTTTATTTAATACAGCGGGTCGACCCACTGACCCTTGACCAATTCCATTTTTCAGGTCGATACCCGGCCCGGGTTTTAAAACATTGGTTTTAACTGTACTGTGAGTTTGCTGGAGTACCTTGTTAGGGAATTTTTTATAACTATACGTGAATGTGGAGAATAATAAGGTGCCCCGAAACTTGGTTTAGTTAACTTGGTCATGACAATACTGAAATTACATGACGCAAATTTTCATAAGGAAACCCTTCATCACATAACTTTTACAGAGTCCGGTGCAAATGTTTTTACACTAGCGACAACTACCTTTATTGATAATAGCAGTGGAGATGATCAGTGATCCAGGAATTAGGCAGAGGTATTCCGAATAGGCCTTCTATCTTATAAGTCACTGGCACTACTTTGACAGTGACTTTATATGGACCTTCCCAATTAGGGCCCAAAGTCCCTACTTCTGGTTCTTGAGTTGAAAGGAGTACTTTCTTTAAGACTAAGTTCCCAATTCTGAATGACCTCCTCTTCACTTTCCTGTTATAATATCATGCTATCTTTTCTTGAAAACAAGCCTGCATGATCTGAGAGTCATTCATTTTTTCCAATAGGAAGTCAAGCCCTGCCCGTTGTGCTCCATCATTTTCTAGTTCGTCAAAGTGAATTACCGAAGGTGATAGGACCCTAATTTCGACTAGACATACTGCTTCAGCTCCATAAGACAATGAGAATGGAGTTTTTCCTTTGGTGTGGTGAGGAGAATAACTTGCAAATGCCCATTTCCTCGCATAACTCATCGACTCTCTTGCTCTTGAACTGCTTTGCATTGGTTGTTTCAAAGGAGTGAGGGATACCAAATCTACTGATTATGTTCTTCCAAATGAATTTAAAGTGTTAGCTTCGATGATCTTCATTAGTGGCTCTGCTTCTATCCACTTAGTGAAGTAATCTATTGTTACGATAGCAAAGCAGTGGTTCCCGCTTCCCCTGAGCATGGGTCCAATAATATCAATCCCCCATTTTGCGAAGGGCTAAGGGCTGGTTACCACTCTTTGCTCGTGGTGAGGTTGGTGCAGTATTGTAGCATGGTGTTGGAATTTGTCACACTTGGGGACAAAATCATGAGCATCTTTCCTCATTGTTGGTCAGAAGTACCCTTGTTTCAGGGCCTTCCGTGCCAAAGACAATGCTCCTGCATGATTCCCGCATGTTCCTTTATGGATTTCCATCATTACATATTTTCCATCAGCCAACAAAATACAATGCAATAGTGGAGCAGTGTAACTTTGTTTGTAGAGTACCCCATCTTTTAAGACGAAGTTGGCTGCGTACCTTAGCATCTTTCAAGCTGACTCTAGCAGAATTTGGTGCTTTAAATAAGCAAGGATTGGGGGTCATCCAAGAGGGTTCCTCTTCTACGAAAAATACTTCTGCCCCTGGCTCAATGTATGGGACAAATAGGTGCTCAATAGGAACAATGCTCAAGAGATCCGCGTCTTTGCTACTTTCCAGGTTCGACAAGGTGCCAGACGTTAGTGTTCGTATTTTCGGAACGTGGTATGTGTATTAGCTCACACTTTTCAAAGTGAATCATCAAATCCTTCACTATTTTCAGGTATGTCACCATGCTAGACTCTTTAGCCGCAAACTGCTCATTAACTTGGTTGTCAACAAGCTGGGAATCACTGTGCGTCTTCAGGACCTTGATTTTTAGAGCTATTTCTAGGCTCAAGCCTGCTAGGAGTGCTTCTTATTCTACCAAATTGTTGGATGATGAGAAGCCAAATTGAACTACACTATGCAATTTGTGCCCCTCAGGACTTACGAGTATTACACCAGCCCCGGATCTTCCTTCAGTAGATAATCCATCAGCGAACAGTCCCCACTCTTGGCAATCTCCAGTGTTCTCAACCATTTCCACCTCTGGCGAATGAGTGAATTCAATTATGAAATTCGCCAGTGCCTGGTCCTTTATAGCTATCCGAGGTGAAAAGTGTTAGTTAAATTGACTAATTTCCACCGTCCACTTCATCAATCTTCCGGACGCATTTGATTTCTACAAAACTTGCCTCATAGAGAAGTTAGTAAGCACTGGTATGGTATGAGATTGGAAGTAAGGTCGGAGCTTACAAGCCAACGTGATCAGTGCCAAGGCAAGCTTTTTCATATCCGGATAACATGTTTCTTCTTCTAAAAGCACCTTGCTGACCTAGTACACTGGGACTTGACTCCCACTTTCTTCTCTGACTAAAACAGAGCTCATGAATTCTTTCGAAACTACCAAATACAGGAACAAAGGCTGTCCAGCCTTCGATTTTGAAAACAATGGGGCTTTCCCCAAGAATGCTTTTAATTCCATGAAAGCCTACTCGCGGTCCGGCGTCCAGAGGAAACTTTTTCCTCCTTTGATGGTTTTGAAGAAAGGTAAGCATTTGTCAGTGAATTTAGAGAGAAACCTGCTTAGAGCAACTACTCTTCCGGTCCAGCTCTGTACTTGCTTGGGATTCCGAGGAGAAAGCATCTCAAGCAGTGCTTTGATCTTGTCTGGGTTGGCCTCAATTCCCCTACTGTCAACCATGAATCTGAGGAATTTCCCATGCCCTACTCCGAAGGCTCATTTAAGAGGATTAATCTTCATCTTGTACTTTCTCAATACACTGAAGGTCTCTGCCAGGTGTTCAACATGTTTTGAAACTTCCATGCTTTTCACAAGCATGCCGTCCACATACACCTCCATTGTGTTTCCCAACTGCTTCGCAAACATCTGGTTTACCAGTCTCTGATAAGTGGCACTAACATTTTTTAATCCGAAGGGCATAGCCTTGTAACAGTACAATTCCCTATCCGTGATAAATGAGGTATGCTCCTGATCAGATTCATGCATGGGAATTTGGTTATACCCTGAGTATGCATCCATGAAGCTCAGTATTGTATGTCCTGCGGTTGAATCAACAAACTTATCTATCCGAGGTAACATAAAGCTTTCTTTCGGACATGCATGATTTATATTTGAAAAATTGATGCATACTCACAGCTTCCCGCTTTGCTTGGGGACCAAAATTGGGCTAGATACCCACTTCGAATACATGAATCCTCTTATGAAGCCATTTTTCAATAGATTCAATATCTCTTCTTTTAAGGCTTCGTATTTCTCTGGACTTATGGGCCTCCTCTTTTACTTCTGTCTGGGGTGACTCGGATCAATTTGTAGCCGATGACAAGCCACTTTTGGATCAATTCCCACCATGTCTTTGTACTTCCATGCGAAAACATCAAAATTCTTTTTTAGGAAGATTTTCAGCTCTTCTTTAACTTCACATGTATAGTCTTGTCCTATTTCTAATTCCTTCATCGAATCCATAGGATCCACGAAAAACACTCCAACTTTTCAGCCGGAGCAGTATAGCAGTATGCACCCATCATTCTGGGATCTAAATCCATCAGATCCTCCTCGTCCATCATAACTACATCTCCATCCACGATGGGTTAGCCACACATTCTCTCTGGGTCTAAGGCCGCATTTGTCATCGTTACATTGCTGACCATGTTAACAATTCGGTCTCGGAACTTCTAATCTCATTCGTATAAAATGATCTTGATTCAGTTTAGCATCCTCGTACAATTACTATCCCATTTTTCTTTGGGAATTATACAAATGTACTTCATATGGGTAACGGCTCCCAGGCAGATGAGCTCCGACGTTACAATCGAACCATGATATGATGAACTTTTATCCAAAATCAGGAATTCCATTGGAATCCTGGATACGGTGGGCACTGACCTACTTCGATCATGAGGATTATTGATCCTCTCAGCAGAATACAGTCCCTATTGAAGTTGTAAATGAGGTTAGGGATCAGAGTGAGTGGTGTATTGATTCTCATTTTATCATTATATAATAGGTTACCCCATAAATCACATTTACCAAGGCTCCATCATCTACCAACATCCTATACAGGCCATTTTTGGCAACTATCATTGTGCGAAAAATGCACCCCGATCGTATTATCCAGCGTGAATGTAATGTGCTCCGTTCTTGAGGTCCCCGCAGGGTGCGAGTTTATGTGGTAATTCACACTTGCAGGCTCTTTGGCTTCTCTTATATACCTCTTTTGGGAGTTTTTTGTCCTTCCACCCGGTTAATGCCCTTCAAAAATAGCGTCAATTTCTCGGATTGGCAGATCATTAATGAGAGGAGGAAAGTCCCCGGAATTTCTGTCAGGTGCTAGAGAAGTATTTCTATCATCTCTTTGCTCCCTTCGGCATTCATTATTCCCTCCTCTAGGAGGGTATCGTTTGTTACTCCTTCATTCGATCCGGTTTAACCTTGGATCGTTTGGCCCATTTGGTCTTTCCTTGTTCAGGGTACTACTACCCCCTTCTTTCGTTGGCCTTCTGTTCTGCCAATATCTGCACATCTCTGCAATCCTCCATTGCATGCCCATAAAATCGATGGTACGCACAATATGCCCTTCATCGGCTTTTCCTACTTCGGTTAGCATCAACCACTTTCGAAGCGGTAGCCGGAGGAGCAAAAGGCAAGGCAAAGTGTAAGTTGGGGATAGCCTCTATAATCTCAGCAGCATAGCTAGATCCAGACCCTGGGAATAGGAGTGAACCATGTTCACGGTGATTTTCAGACCGATTTTAAGTCCACAAGGGCATTGTAATCCCTTTGTTTTCAGCTTCGCACATCTCTCCAGAACATGCTCGTTATATCCAAGCCTCCTTTCAAAGAGAAAAACATTTCTGCTTCGGTGATATTTTCACAATTGTGCATCTCCTCAATAAATCAGGCTAGATAGCCTTTTAGAGATTCGTTCCTCCCCTGTATCAAATCTTGCAGGCACTAGAGGGGGCGTTGCCCCGACTTGGAGGACATAAAGATATTTTTTTAAGGTTATTTTCAAGTCTCTCCAATTGTGGATGCTACCGCCGGGTGGGAGTTTCTTGTACCATCGTGTAACACTACCCACAAGCGTCAAAGCAAAGGCTTTGCACATTATCGTTGGAGTAGCTCCAGCCATCTCCATGCTGGAGCGATAGTTAAGGAGTTGATCATCAGGGTCACCCCTTCCGGAGTACTTTGTTATATCCGACATTTCAAATTAGCTGGTACTGGGTACCTCCGTATGTCCTCTGAGAGGGGGCTTATCTCCTCATCATCTTTGGTCTCGTACGAAGGAGGTTCATCATTATTCTCGTTTCTATCTAACCCCGCACCCCCATAGTTGTGAGTTTGGTCATACGACCTTTGGGCTTGACTCACTCTGCGATGTGATACGACTTGACCGTATTGTTTCCCTGGGAATTTGTGTGAATTTCCATGTGTTTGGGAGTGGGCTTCTATAGCCCTCCTTTCCCGCCTATTTCTGGGCTCATGTTGGGAAGGGTTTGACTCCTTCAGCCTCTTCTTTGTACTATTCCTGGGGAATCTATTCCACGGTTGAACCTCAGCTCTTCGCTCTTTCCTATTTCTAGGCACTTGTATCTGAGGCGAGCTTCTTTATCTCTTCCTCCGCGTCTATTTCTAGACCAGAGACCCCCTATCCGGCTAAAAACACTGCCTCACCTTGTCGGAGTTACCTCTCTACAATGTTCAGGATGAGGACTGTACTCCGGCGCTTCATACTCTGAGCCATCCACATGGGGCTGCATGAATTCTTCTTCTGCGTTCTCTGAAGGTACCTTGTAGTAGCTCACAATATCCACAGGGGAAATGTAATACCCCGACTAAGAAAGCTTAAATGAAATGATAGGTACTACTCATACTAACAAGGTGCACCTTCTTTTTCGAAAATCTATCGTTAGAAACTCCACAGTTAAGTATGCTTAGCTTGGAGCAATTCTAAGATGGGTAACCTCCTGGGAAGTTTTCTCGGGGAGTGTGGGAGTGAGGAGAAAGCATGTTGAAAAGATCCATGTTGGTACAGTGAGGACAGTACACCGTCATCTAACGAATGAGACAGCCGTTAAGTGGGACCCGGGTCGTTACAAATAGTATCAGATCTTTCCGCCAGCCGGAAATCGGGAACTAAGTGCTACGTCATAGGGCGGGAGCCACCTCTAAAATCCCAACGCCTGGAAACAGATCCTCAAATGGGTTAAGCGCGATGAGAACGTCGCGAGTCTAGCAGGGGGTGATTGTAATACCCCGACTAAGAAAGCTTAAAAGAAATGATAGGTACTACTCATACAAAAAAGGTGCACCTTCTTTTCCGGAAGTCCATCGTTAGAAACTCCACAGTTAAGCGTACTTGGCCTGGAGCAATTATAAGATTGGTGACCTCCTGAGAAGTTTTCTCGAGAAGAGTGCGAGTGAGGACAAAGCATGCTGAAAAGATTCATGTTGGTACAGTGGGGAAAGTACGCCATCATCTAACGGTTGGGACAGCCCGTTAAGTGGGACCCGGGTTGTTACAGGAAAGCGAATGTTGTGGCTAAGTCTGGGGATAGTGTGGTGGCTCAACTAGATTGTTTTCCATATATCCCCTTGCTATATAAACATTCATGACAGTAATTTGTTCAATCTACTGTCTCTGCATTTCTATCATTTGGGTTGCCATGCGAGTCATATCTTTCATAAGATGCTGTTCTGATGTCTTAGGGGGGTGGTTGAGGGACCTCCTCGTCAGCATTTTGAGGTTGATTGTGTGGGTGCGTTCCCTTATTGACGTTATACTTCCCGTCTCAACTTCTCTGGTGGTTCACGTCATAATCCACTCATCGTAGTAGCGATTTTTGCACCGTCCTTTCTTCAAGGCAGTCAAACTCATATTTCAGAGTCTAAAACCTTTTTCAAGGTGAGTAACTTATGTTTCAAAGTTTTTAAACCTATTTAGAGATGAATAAACTTATATTTCAAAGTTTTAAGCCTTCTTCAAGGTGAGTAAACTTAAATTTCAAAGTTTTTAAACTTTTTTCAAGGTTCTTAATGGTTATCCCCTCTTTTTTCAAGAGGATTAAAAAATTGGCCGGTTCCCAGTTTTCCCGGTTGAAATGGTTGAAAATCGGGTTTTTCTGCCGATTTGTTCCTGCCAGTTTTCAAGGAACGCTGGACAGGTTTTCCGGCCGATTCCCGATTTTTCCAGTGGAACCGGCCTGTTTGATCTAGTTTTCTAAACCTTTCTTACAGGACATAATTAACTCATTTGGTAAAACTTTTGAAATGTAAAATATCACTATTAAAATTAAGAAGTTGTTTTGGAATTTGTTTGAATAACTTTTGAAATTGCTTTTGCTACAAGAGCATTTACAGAAATTGAGGTAAGGTAAATTTATAGAGAAGCTCCTCTACCAAAAAATAAAATAAAATCTCTGTCAAATGAACAAAATGTATATTTGAGTTAATTAAAACAATGCTCACTGAACTTTATAGTTGGTTAATACTTGCTCATTCAAGTTTAAAATGTAAACCATTGCTCACTCATATTCTAAAGAAATTACTTATTCATCACTCATCTGGCCAAGTAGACAAAAGATATCGACGTAGACGGATGGAAGTCTTACACGGAATTAACGGATGGAACGAGGCAATTGAACAACATGCAAAGGACGGTCATAGAATTGAAATAGAAAATGAGGAGGTGAAGTTGTTGACTATAAAACCTGGTAGGACTTTGGATCAACATGTCTCAACTCCTCCATCTTGAACACATGGACTTCCTGCACACTAATACAAACGATCAACGTGCAAAAGGGGGCCGGGGTGGCTCCTGTTTGCACTCCGACGCTCAAGTCAAGAGCCATTTCAAGTAAATGTATGTTGAATGCGGAAAATATAAGTGTATAAAAAAGAGAAAAGGGAGTAAGAGTAGTATATCAAGTTAGAGTATAGAATTGCTAACCTTTTTCTTAGATATGCTAGCAATCTATTTATAGTAGAAGGAATCGCTCCAGATGATGCCATGTGTTGTGCTTTACACGAGTTAAACCCCTAACAGTAGGGGAGATAAACCAATTGTTTAGTTATAATCGTTACTGCATACTATAAGGAGTGGCGACCATCACATCCCTCTGAAAAGGAGCATTCACATCAAGTGGCAAATTGCATATATGTCGCCTCTCTGATACATTAGCTGGTCTTGTCACAAGTCCGGGAATACTAGCTCCGGACAACAACAGATCGGACGTAAAGAGCTTCAGATAGCACGACGATTCGACGAACATATAGTTGATCCAGCCTAAGGTTCTGCACTAAGATTGTGGGTCTCAAATGTTCCCTTATTTGTTACGTGTCAGGTCCGTTTAGGCGCTGATGTGATCCGAAGTAGGCGTTGAAGAGAGAAGTAAAGTTATCAACAATATAACAGCGACTTACGTGAAAAACGGAGTAAGTTGCATGTTGGGGTCGAACCAAGAAGATTAACGGATCAAGTCGAACCGAAGTATCAAAATTTGAGGACCAAAACCAAGCTTACGGTCGTAATGGTCCAAAGTCAAGGCCGTAAAGATGTCTCAGGTCAAAACGAATAATTGAGAAATGTTCAAACTTACGATCGTAAATCTTATTTTCACTACTGTAACATGTTCACGGGCGAAATTGAGGATTTCCAGCAAAACAAGACTTACGGCCGTAAGTCTAGGAGTCACGACTGTAACCCTTAAGCCGTAAGCTAATTACGGCCATAAATGTGTTCTTCACGGCTGTAACAGCAATTGTCCTGGATTTTCACAATTTTTATTTAATTTCTATTTTTAGTTTATTATTTCATAATTTAGGGTCCATTAGCGGCTAAACTTAGTTTATTTCAGTTTTTACTTTATATTAGCAATTTCATTCATTGAAAAAGACAATTTTGATGATTATTGAATTAAATTGAGAGAGTTTTCTCCGTTGAAAGGTTGTGGAGTCCCTTTTTTTTTTTTTTTTTTTGAACTTATCAAAGATTGAATCTTTTTGGTGTTCACCCACGAACCTATCAAGGAATTAGGCAATCCTTGTGGCGTTCATCAATTCCAGTTCTTTCCTCCGCATCGTCAATTTTTACGTCGTGAGGTTTGGGTTGGAATCCTCTCGTCTAATTTTTATTATTTTCTTGTTTAATCTGATTTAGATCTTTCCTAAGTTATTGTTTGTGTTTATTCCACTTTTTTTGGTTGAGATTTTCAAGCGGGATCGCGTCAGGCGTGGTCGTAACAGAAGCCATTGAAGATGATGATGTTGTACTAGATGGATCACCTTCCTAGATGTAGTCGAACACTGCCCCATGGCCTTACCTCACAACCCAGTTATTTCCCAATGTCTACTTCTTCCTGCCCTCAGTGCACATCTCCCAGCGGCAAAGGGGTTGGCCGATAACGTGCCCAGCGCAGTCGTGTGCAGGGTTCGAATCCTGACGGCTGAATTTACGGCTGACTAATGGATTCGATCCTTGTGGCAAACAGGGATTACCTTGTTCCGCGAGGCGTTACTGAGTGTCATCCACCCTGGCTGTGGGAGGCATAACTTGCGATTTATCTCTCGAACCAATGGCTAAGGGCAGGGTCGGTTCGAACCTCCAAGGTCTGGGTTACACTTTTTTTTTTACTGAACTTCTTCCTCTTGGGTTAGTGATAGTATTGACCCGAATTCCTTCAAATTCCCATACCCCGATATTGTAGCCACTGCACATGTTGCCTTTTTTTCCTAACAACCCATTTATAGGTTGATCATAAGTTGTTTAGCCAAATTTTCAAGGAAATATTCACAATATAATTAAAAGTGTAACCCACACCTTGGGGGCTCGAACTAACCCTGCCCTACGCTATTGGTTCGAGAGAAAAATCGCAGGTTATGCCTCCTAAAGTTAGGATGGATGACACCCAGTAACACCTAGCGGAGCAAGGTAACCCCCGCTTGCCACAGAGAACGAATCCATAATTCAACTGTAAATTCAGCAGTCAGGATTCGAACCCTACACACGACTACGTCGGCTAACCTCTTTGCAGTTGGGAGATGTGTCCTGAGGGCAATATTCACAATATAATTAATGTTTCAGGACGAGGTTCCACACAGAAAATGCAAAAGCGAAGGTTCTTGAAAGTGGCCTCACTGCTCCTCATCTAAGCATCTTGCATGTGAAGTTCTTTGACAATGCACTTATAAACGAAGACAGGGAGGCCGATTCCAAAAGGGCCAACAAGGGTGAGGTTGCAAAGAGTCCGCCAGAAATTGTGCTCCAGATTTTCACACGCCGACTACCTTTCTTTCTTCCAAATAGGATAATACCGATTTTCAATAGCCGGTCATCAGTACCCGACATCATTCTAGCACCCCCTCCATATGCAAGGAAACTATGACTGATTTGGAGAACAAACATAGGGTTCGCGTTGAACAACATCAATAATATTTGAGAATCAATGATAGATTTTATTTATATAATGTTTGAAATGTTATAAAAATTAGAAAATATTTCAATGAAGATTTAATATCAAGTAATTTTTTCCAAAGTTTGAGACTTGTGAGAATTTATCAACGCATAAATTTGATAGATGACATCTTCATTCTCTTCAATATTGTTTTTTATCATCAAGTTGATTTCAATTTCATCGTGCACATTTAGAAATATATTATTACTATTGGTCTAATTTTTTCATGATAAAGTTGATATATATTTTTTTCTTTCTAAAGATCGAAAGTAAAATTTTTAATTGTGGCTCAAAATAGTGTATGTATCAAGAATTTTGTACCCTGCAAGTATTAAAAAATATAATATATTTATTTAATATTGAAAAGTTATGAAAATAAAGATAGACAAATATAATGAGAAATATTTTATATTCATTAATCAAAAATTCAAAATAAGTTTTAAAACTTCATCGGTATTCGTACAGATATTGAAAATTTTTGTACTTCAATCTTCATTATGTGCAATTAAATTTCGTAGCAACATATGGTCAATACTTTTATTTGTGGACAAAATCGTTCAATTTATTAAAAATTCAAATTTAAGAATAAATAATTGTATTTGCTGACTTTTTTCACTATTTTCTTTATGATAGTGTATTAATATAATTGTATTTTTGTTTATTGAGAATGAACATATAATTTGAAATAAACAGCGGAATATAAAAATGAGAATTGAAAGTTTTAGGCTTTATTTTAAAGACTTTTAATGAGAAAGTAAATGTTTAGATTGTAAATGTATTGAGATTAATGACATTGTTGATAAAATAGAAAAAAAATATTAAATATAACTATTCATTAATTAACATTAAGAATAGATATAAAAATATAAAAAAAAAATCGTAAGGGTAGAAACGTCCAAAAAAAATTCTCCATTTATGTCACTTTTAGAAGATGCGTGTGTGTGTAGATGTATGAGAAGGTTCATCTCTATTTTTGCTTAAGTTTACCCTCTCCACTTTTTATACACAAGTAAAAACATCTAATTTGCTTCTCTTTTATATTGCAAAATGGTTTTAGTTTTGTGCTTATATGTAAAATATGGATATTCATAACCATTGAGCACAAGTTAATGAAAATTTAGCAACTGTTCTTTAACGTAATCAGTATAATTTATAAATAAATTTATAAATAACACAAATTTTCAAACCACATACATTTTCTCTCTCCAAATCACACATTTTATCTCAAAAATATTAATAAATCAATTTATAATTACTAACAAAGCCTTATGTTACTCTACAATTTTAATTAGGCTTAGGCCCAAAAAACATCAAATCGAGTAACCGACCCGATCCGAACTCAGTTGGGTTCGAATCGGGTTGGGCTGCTTTAATTTTGAAAGGGCTAATTAGGCCTAACGATGCTTTTAAATTTTAAATTTCCAAAATCAGGTAATCATAAACAATTTTACCAAATCAGATGTTAATCTATTATTAAATCCAAATCCAAACCCAAACGTAATAGATCTCATCTTCGCATCTCTTTCTTCTCTCTCATTTCAAACCAGTCGTGAAATAGATCTCTTCTTTCATCTCTCTTTTTTCCCTCTCTTCACACCAATCACGACATCCACTCCTTATGACGGGGCCACTTCTCCACCGGCAGAGCCTAGATAGGCGATTGCAATAGGAGCCTACACGTAGAGGCCTGGTGGATGTCACGGTTGAATGTGTTCCGCCGCTATGCTTGGGAAGACATTGAAGCTTGTTGGAAAGATGATGTCGAGAGGATTAAAGCCCGATGGAAGTGCTTACAACCAAAACTGAAGTTTTTCAAATATGATGTATGCAGTGATGACTCCATTGGCGTGTGATGGTGGTGTGCAATTCGGAGAAGGTTAGAGTGGGACTTGGGATTTTTATTTTGGGGGATGTGGTGGAAGGAGGCGGTAGATTCGCTCCTCCATCACCGACACTGGCGTCGTTATGCTTTATGTTTTTGTGTGAGTTTTTGATTTTATAGTGGTGATGGTGGTTTATATATGGCTATTGTGTTTGTGTGTGAACTGCGTGTGAACTTGTGTTTTTTGATTTTCGTTGGTGATGGTGGTGTAAGGAGAAATTGGTGAAGATTCATATAGAATAGGTACGATGGTAGCAGCGGTGATGGCGAAGGCAGGAGGTGACAGTGAAGGCGGTGGAGGTGAGACGTGCAGTGTGGGTATCTCTAAACCTTGATTCGATATGGTTTTGTTTATTTTTTTTCTTTTAGTTTATGTTGCTGTTGTGGTGGTGGCGGCGGTGAGATGGTGTTGTTGTTGTTGTTGAGACAGTGGTTGTGATGGTTGTGGTAGAGGAGGATCGGTGGTGGAGGTGGAAGTGGTGGTGATATTGAGACGATAACTGTAAATTGAAAAAAAAAGAAGTTGCGATTGTAATTAATTACAAAATTGAAATAAAATTACAATTTTATTTTTGACAGTAGACGACAACAATTGTAGTGGTGGTTAATTTTGTTGTCAACTCCATGATGGTGGTGGTGGTGATAATTAGTTACAATTGTAATTAATTACAAAATTGAAATAAAGTTACAATTGCATTTTGACGGTGCTCCAATGACAACGGTTGCGGCAGTGACTGATTACAATTACACTAATGTAATTTATTACAAATTACGAATTACACTAGTTCTTTACTAATTCATAAGTTACAATTGTAATTAATTACAAATTTGAAATAAGTTACAATTGTATTTTCGACTGTGGTTGTGGCGGTGACTGATTACAAATTAGGTGGTGATCCGTGGTGGTGGCGGTGGTGGTGATGATGTTAATTAATTGCAATTGTAGTTAAATTTACAATTGTAACTAATTACAAATTGAAATAAAGTTTTAATTCATAAGTTATAATTGTAACTAATTACAAAATTGAAATAAGTTACAATTGTATTATCGACGGTGGTTGTGGCGGTGACTGATTACAAATTGGCGGTGATCGGTGGTGGTGGTAATTAATTGTAATTGTAGTTAAATTTAAAATTGTAACTAATTACAAATTAAAATAAAGTTCTAATTCATAAGTTACAATTGTAATTAATTAAAATTGAAATAAATTACAATTATATTTTCGACGGTGGTTGTGGTGGTGGCTGATTACAAATTCGGTGGTGATCGATGGTGGTGGTGTTGGTGATGGTAATAAATTGTAATTGTAGTTAAATTTACAATTGTAACTAATTACAAATTGAAATAAAGTTACAATTGTAATTAATTACAGAACTTAATTCTGAATTAAAAAAAATATCTGATTTTGAAAATTATTTTGATACTTGTGCAATTAGTTACAAAATGTCTGATTACAAAATTTTCAAGTTTAAATGTTTGTAATTGTGTACTTAACCCATTTTGAAATCAGATAAGGTCGAATAGTCAGGTCGATCGGTTAATAGATTAGAAAACTAAATCCTAATCATTTGCTTCCTCATTTCTTTTGGTGAAGACGGCTGCAAAATCCCAGTGTCAAGATTACTGAAATTGAGCCTGTGAATGTGTACATGGCTTGATCTGATAAATGAGTTTCATTCTGGCCACTTCTCTTGGGTAAGTTACATTTATTATTATTTTTGATTTTTGCTTCTGCATTATCAGGTGTCGATCACGCAGGTTTAATTGTTGAATTGCTTGTTCGAAATGTGGTATATATAATAATTGCTTGCTTGTTGGAATAAACTAGCATTGTCATTTCTGTTGTTTGGCATTTCATAAGTTTATGATTCCCCCTTTAGATTAGTAGTTTGTGTTTTCAATAGAAAAATATTAAAAAAATAATTCATGTTAGAATGAAAAAAAATGTTTTTTTTTTTTTTTATTAGATTAGTAGTTTGTGTTTTCAATAGAAAAATATTAAAAAAATAATTCATGTTAGAATGAAAAAAATGTTTTTTTTTTTTTTAAAAAAAAAATTAACATAATTGACTCGGGACGACCTAAACTGACTCGATTCGGGTCGGGTCGAGTTGGTTCAGAGAAGGAGAAAACCTGGACTAACATCGATCCAACTTTGATAACTGTATCAAGAACTAAAGGCCAGATGGGGCTCAAATAATTTTGTTGAATACAATGGTTTTTTTTTTTTTTTTTTTTTTAATGAATAATTATATTTATAAAAAAAAAAAAGGCATATATAGTCAAGAATGGAAATTCCTTTAGCGATTATCAAGAATAATATTGTAGGTGAATATGATATAAATAAACATTTGTCAGTTTTTTAAATAAAATAAAATTATCAACAACGATATCATCGTTTTTCATTAATGCACTTGTCAAAATTATTGACTACAATATGATGTACGTAGTGTCAATAATTTCTTACAATATTTCGATCCTGATGAAACCATTCATATCATTTCTTACAATAATTTCTTACAATATTATTAATAAATGATATTTTTACCTCTGCAATCTTAATTATTACTACAATTATATCCTGGTTCTTATGTGTATATATATATATGACTCTAATTATTAATAAAACACATAAAGTCTATTGACTTTTCTACTTTCTTGAAGAACATGTAATATGATATATGGGCTGTTTATGTATGTTTGGTGAACAGATTTGATATTGCATCGATTAATAGTTGAAATAATAATATGCAATACAATTGTATTGTTCTCATTAGGGGGAGCTAATACGCGATCCACCTTTTTTTCTTTGGTTGAGGTTTTGTTTCCAAAAGGTTTTCTAACAATGTTTTTAATGAGGTGACCGGTATAACGTATTGATGAAGAATTACTTTAATATATACATATTTCAGAAGATCGGAGATATCTAAGTTCAACAAATTCCCTCAAATCACAACG
Organism: Ligustrum vulgare; assembly: GCA_963555705.1. Taxonomy (NCBI): domain Eukaryota; kingdom Viridiplantae; phylum Streptophyta; class Magnoliopsida; order Lamiales; family Oleaceae; genus Ligustrum; species Ligustrum vulgare. The sequence goes on from OY743168.1 coordinate 86,206,804, forward strand.
TGGCTGATTTATTCACAAAAGTATTGTCAACATCTACATTCAAGAAATTGGTTCACGAGATTGGAATGCGTCGACTCAATGATTTATGGTGATTAATATCAGGAGGAGTAGCTTCATTCTTTTTCATTCGTTTAGATTTTGTCCTACTAGATTTTCTTGACAAGATTTTAGTGAGGGAACATTTATTTTAATACTCCAAAATAGCTATACTCTTTTCCTTTCATTTCATATTTTTGTCCTATTAAATTTTCATCAAACAAGATTTTAACGAGACAAATATTTTGTAATGTATCATTAAAGAGGGAATGCTATAAATAAGCCTCTGTTCGGTAGCTACAAGCCGTCGTTATTTTTGAAATATTGTTGTTTTATAGGTAGAATTTGTGATTAAAAAGTGATTTCGAAAAATGTGTGTGATTAAAAAGTGATATTAAAAATTGTGATGATTATAATTATTTGTTATAATCAAGTCACCGAACACATGCTAATATATTATTAATGAATGACATTTGCGCCCCTGCAACACTAGTTATTATTACAAATTGTATATCCGATTCTTCTTATATATATGAGGCTCTAATTGTTAATAAAACAGACAATCTATTGACCTCCTATTTTTAATGTGATTTTCTTTACTTAAATTTTCAGACAGAGTCTATTGACCTCCTATCTTTAATGTGATTTTGTTTACTTAAATTTTCAGATTTTAATAGGAAAATTCATCGATACTGGGTAGTATTATGCATACACTCATATGTGCTAATGGCATTGGGTTTATAGGTTTAGAAGGCTAAGGCAACTCCTTTATTTGAGGATGCAAACAAGAAATCAAACAATGTAGGTGCAGTGGTGAATACAACTCGGAAAATACAGTACTCCTTCGACGCCTTACCTGCAACCTAAACAAGATTGTCTGTTTCCTGTTTTTCTTTATCTTGTATATTGTCACTCTGCTAATGCTTGGAACTCAAGGAATGCTGTTGCAGCTTCAGGTTTTTAATTCTCTCTGCATTATTAGCAAATCAATTCGTCAAACTTCCTTTGCCAAATAATTCCCACATATCATACTGATTAATTATCTGAAATTAACAAATTGCATCAACAATACATAAAATTACAGTGTTTAATTAGGAATTATAATATGGTATTTGTCAGCTATAAAAGACCTATACGATAAGTATTCCGTTCAAACAACCTAGGAGCAAGTTTAAAGGCAATAAGGAGACGCACTGCACTTTGTCGAAGTCAAGAAATTCATATCCTCATCCTTTTTACATCACTATTGGGGACATTTATATCGTTTCCATGAGACCTACAGTAAGAGTTATGTTCAACAAATGTCCGTTCTTTTCCTTGTAACATTGATGAGCAATGGACAATTGGGTCGTGTAATGGAAAGTATTTCTAGTACTCTCGGAGTAACAAGACTTAGACAGTAGACTTCGAGCCAATAGGAAACTACCCCCTTGCAATAAAGGGCCCAATAGAGGGCTACGTTCCCCTAGTTCGCCCTCTAGATAAATTCGGATAAAGTTAGAACTTATACACACTTGAAGTAGACATTCGATCAATAATTCTTCTCCCCCATGAACCCTCATTTACGTCATGTGGACGAGACCCTGAATGGACGACAAGATGACCAATGACCTACTTTCATGCAAGAGCTTGACTTCTACTATTTAAATGCTGTCTTTCAAGAATCAAGATTCAAACCTGTATTTTCAACTCCTTTTATTTTTTGGGTCCTTGATTGCAAGGGAACAGTTCTCCATTAGCTCGAAGTATTCAAACTCGATACTCCGAGAGTTCTAGAAATATTTATCATGTGATGATATGCTAAGATGAATACAAAGATGAATTTACATTCTCATTTGGAACAATGACATCTGTCAGGTGTTGAGACCCAACTTTTTTTTTCTGTAAATGAAAATATAAATATAAATATATTGTAGATCGATCGATGCTAATTTACTAAAACAATTATAACTAGTGAAATATGAAATGTGGAATTCATAAACAGAACCTGATGATATGTCAGCTTTTGAGGCCTCTATCTGCTGTCCACTTGATTCATCCATACTCAGTACCTCTATGATCTTCGAGACATTAGTGAATAATAAATAATGTAAAGTTGAGCTGAATATAAGGTGGAGTTCCTTTTTTTCGATTTTATGTTCATTTTTTAAAACATTTTGATATTTTCTGTTTTTAATTTTTGTTTTCAAATTTGATAAAAACACGTTTGATTTGTCATTACTGAAAAATGTTTTTGAAAATTAAAAAACATGAAAACACATTTTGTTTGAAATTTTGTAGAATAATTAATTTACTTGTGAATTAAATCATAAAATTTCTCGTGTTTTCAAGATTTACAAAAAAAAATAAAATAAAATAATGACAGATTAATTTATAATTTAGTTTATTAATCGTGTTTTCAAAATTATTAGTCAAGATTACAAAAATAGATAAACTTGATTGTTAGTTGTTAATTTATAATCCAGTTTGTTAATTTTGTTAATTGTTAATAATTTTATTGATTTTTGTAATCTTGATTCATAGATTTGACGATTCAATTTCTAGCAAATATTTTTGCTAATGTTGTTGTTACACATATATATTTATGTTAATTATGTTTTCAAATATTACAAAAAGTTTAGGCTGTATTCTCTTTGACATTTTTCACCTGTTTTCTGTTTTCAAAATGCAAAAAATGCATTCTATTGTACTATTTTCGAAAACGAAAAATAGAAAACAAATTTTATAAAGAAAACAAAAAATACAGTTTTGACGTTTTCCGCATTTTCATTACAAATCCGAAAACGTTTTCACTTTTTTATTTTTATTTTTTAATTCGGCCAACACCACATTTTTTTTCCTTTTGCAAATTATCATTTCTAATATTATTTATAGTTAAAATTTATTTCTAGTAACTAAAAAAAATGATTTCTAGTATTATTTATAGCTAAATCTTTTTCTTTTACAAATTATCACTAGTGAATCACTGGTGGAAGAAACGTCTAGATAAAGATAATTCAATGTGAAATTAGATGAATCTTTCAAATAAAATAAATAAATTTCGCAAATAAGAGATAAGATTATTATTTATTGGTTTCATATGACTACGTATTTTAGAATACTTCTTTGTACACAACATTTTTTGTTGATTTTGTTGGTCTTCCATTCTTATTACAAATCAATATCTTAAATCACAATATAAAGTTGTATAAGTGTAAACAGTAGTCATTTAAGAAGAGTCTCACATGCGAGAGTGATTGTCCATGACTCTTATTGATAGTTATGGCATAGGACACTATCAATGGAAATTATCTTCTTTGAAATCTAATATATATCCTATAATCAGAAGGGCTCGACGATGTCCTAGAAATAAAGACTTTGTGTCCTGCATTGCTGCCGAAAGAATTTGACGTTCTATAACATGGTCGCCAAGTTTTGTAACTATCAACCTTATTCTATTGCACAATCCTTGTGTATGATCAATATTTCTTAGAAAGAGCAATGATTACTGCAAAGGAAAATAAAGAGGATGCACTTCACTTATTCACTGTAACGGTCAACCACATGGCACAATAATGATATTCATGTGTTCAGGTTGTGTATCAAAATCCACCGACAATCAATCCAGCAATTTCATCGACAACAGGCAAATCATATCGCTTGTCATCGGTCGCCCACCGACCAATAAGTATAAATCTTACATTTGAAGTGTTTTCTTCAATCATTTTTTCTCTAACTGACCTAAACCATCTTACCAATTTGTTGTATTTGTCTAGCATATCTTTCAAATCAGAAACTATACACTCATGCAACATTGAATCGCATGATTCACTCCTACGGGAGACATTAAAAGACATAAGTTAAATTTTAGACTATCACAAAAACTTATCCATAAACAATATAAATATATAAGCAATAAATACATAATACGTACCCCACGACCCTTTTCTTGTTTCAACCTTATTCGCATTGTCAACAATGTAAAGCTGAGCAAATTGCGGAGCTGAATCGTCATCAGACAACAGACTCTCAATCTTATGGCAATTTTAACCATGTAATCTAAAGACGGTAAGCCCTCTACCATCATTCAGCCCATAATATATTCCCCCATAGAAGTGAACGAAAACATTATATTATATGTTCAAATATTCTCAACGAAATTCTTAATTCTGTCATTCCTACTATATAACAAATATTTCAAATAAGAGGATGATCTTCCATAAGAGGAATCCTCACTTTTTCTTGCATACAACAAAATATGTGTGAACAAATAAACCGTGAAACTGAATTAAACCGCAACAAATGGTTTAGTTTGGTTCAGTTTGGAAAAATTTCAAACTAAGGTTTCAATTGTCAAAACCACGGTTTCAAACAGTAAACCCGCCAAATTTTAAAAAATTAAAATAAAGACAAACGTTCAATTTAAAAAAAAAAACGCAACACACTTTTTACTGTCAACAAATCAAAATTGAGTAAAAGATTAATTTTTTCAAATCCACAACCATTTGGAAATAATTCTTGCTCCTACATTTCATGATCATCATCTAAGATATTTTCTTAAAATAAAAATTTTTAATGTAAGAACTAACCACAATTTATTTAAGAAAAATTTAAATGTTTGTTTTTATATAATTAATTTGTTTATCAACATGAATTGATTCACAATAAAAATACTCAATTAGAAATTGAATATTATTATTTAGTTAGTTTCATCTCGAAATTTTAGATGAATATGTGTCATTGAGCTCGTTTTGGAATATAATAATTCATTCATTGGAAAGTTTTGTAACTATCAACCTTATTCCATTGCTGCTAGAAAGAATGTGACCTTCTAGAACATGGTTGTCAAGTTTTGTAACTATCAACCTTATTCCATTGCACAATCCCTATGTATGATCAATATTTCTCAAAAAGAGCAATAGATACTGCAAAGGCAAATAAAGAGGATGCATTTCGCTTATCCATTGAAACGATCCACCACGTGGTGCAATAATGATATCTGTGTCTCCAGGTTGTGTATCAAAATCCAACAAAATCAATCCAACAATTTCATCGACAACAAGAAAATTATATCGCCTATCATCGGTCACCCACCGACGAATAAGTATAAATCTTACATTTAAAGTGTTTTCCTCAATCATCTTTTCTCTAATTGACCTAAACTGCCTTACAAATTTGTTGTATTTGTCTAGTATATCCTTCAAATTAGAAACTATACAATCATGCAATATTGAATCGCATGATTCACTCCTACCGAGGACATTACAAAACATAAACTAAATTTTAGACTATCACAACAAAATTATCCGTAAACAATATAAATTTGCCTTGCAAAATGAATTCTTAAATGTATGATCTTCAATGTCCATGTACTTTGAACAATCAAACAATAGATGAAAAAGTTAATAATATAGACCATACTTATAAAAGATAAGATTCGCTGTTTTGACCATTGACAATGGAAAACAACACGTATAAGAAACGAAGTCGATAATCATAAAAAAGAAAAAAAACTAAAATTGTGAGATTGAATAAGATGCATCAAATTCATGGTATTATAGGTTTTGAGTCACCATTGATATTGATATCGACACATCTGAGATTTTCCAAATATTCGAGAGTTCCTCTATTCAATCCTTTTCCTTCTTCTTGTTGCTGGATATCTCGTTCGTACACATCTTCTCCCTCTTTCTCTTTCATGGCCACATATCTTTCCGGCTAAGGAATGGGAAATCTTTCTCCTGCTACATGAATAATCCAATTTTCATTTCATTCGGGAAAAGCCATCTTTTTCTCAACAATGTCTTTCTACAACATAATTGTTTTTTGATGAAAATTATAATATAACATTGATCATCTCAATTTTCAGTTACTTATTATTGTAAAAATTTAAGAATCATAAATATTGAATTAAAATATAATAATTAATATCATGGTATAGTTAATTATTTTTTAAAATTTAGACTTAACAGTGAGGACAAAAAACCATTAATAACTATATCATTTCAAAACAATATAAATAAATTTGTTAACAGTTAATAATAAAAAAAGGTGATATGAGACTTTCTGGAACAAAATATTAAACAATAATTAAATGTAATTGTAAATAAAATTATTTTGATAAATAATCTGATGTAAAAAAGAACATTATTATATATAGGTAACAAAAAACTTAAAAGTAGGATTATTTATAACAAAATTTAATACAATTTGATTAAATATTTGATATAAATGAAAATGAAAATTCGACATTTGATTGTATGACTGAACAAAAATTATTCATCCATAAGATTAAGATTAATCATTATAAAAAATTATTTACGAAATAAATGTAACTTTCTGAAAAAAAAATACTCATTAATTTAATAAAACGCAATACAAAAGAGCTCAAATTTTTAGATGTACTAAATAACTAAAAAAAGATTAGTTGTAAAAAAAAATTATACGTTAAAGTTTATTTAGTATTAGATGTGTAATACAAGTTCGATATAATTTTGAATTGAAAATTTATATTGAATTTGCATGACTGAATACAAATACTTACTTGTAATATTCAAAACATTAAAAGATCAAAAAAAAATTATGAAAAGAGAGGTTTAAATACAAATAACCAAATATAAATCGGTAAAAAAATTCTCCATAAAAATTCTTATGAGATCCCAATCGGGGAATCTCGTCGAACAACGCGGAATAACGAAATTAAAACCTAGGAAAGATTTAGATCAGATTTAAACACAAAAATAAACAAGAATTAAAATACTGAAAAGATAAAATTGACGATAGGACCTTAACCCAAGATTCACGACGCGAAGATTGGCGATGCGAAATCGAGATCCAAGGTTTTCGAAACACCACAAGGACTTGTCAATTTTCTTGATAAAATTCTAATTGGAAACGCCGCAAATATTCTCGCAAATATTTGATAAGTTCAACGCCACAAATATTTTCACAATATTTGATAAGTTGGATTTGTTCTCGAATAACACCAAAGGGACTTTTCAACATTTCAATTAGAGAAAACTCTCTCAAATATTATTAATCTCAATCTCAAACTCAAACTAAATTGTTTTTTTTTACAATCATGGAAAAGAATATATATAAGCAAAATAACCTAGTTGTTAATTTACTCAAAATATAATTCTAATTAAACTAGAATACTAAAATAGGCAAACAATTAATTAAGAAGGAAAAATAATCAAAAATCCCCTAAAATCCGGAAATCCTAAATTACGGCCGTGATGAACACTTTTACAGCCATAAATGGCTTTCTGCTTAAGACTAACGGCCGTGAGCATATTTCTTACGGTCGTAATTATGAAATTCTGCAATTCTTCATCTAAACCCGAGGCGGAGTTACGGCCGTGATAATAACTTTTACAGCCGTGATTATAAGAGTTACGGTCGTGAAGGATCTTCATTACGGTCGTAATGACCTTTCTGCCCAAATAACTTCCATCACTCGTCTCGGTTTGATCCTTTCGTCTTCTCGGCTCGACTCCAACATGAAACTTACTCTGTTTTACACGTAGATCACTGTCATATTGCTGATGGCTTGACTTCGCCCTTCGACGCCTGGTCCGGATCATATCATACTCCCTCTCTTGAAAAGGATTCGACCTCGAATCCAATTTTGGTCGACTTTTCAAACTCCTTCTGCTTTTTTGGGCTCGATGATCATGCTTATGCCTCGTGCTTGCTTTCAACCTTTTGGGCTGACCATTTTTTCTCCTTCAACTTTCTTAGCTTTTTGGGCTGCTCATTTGTGCCAACAAGTTTTTTTCCTGTTTTAAGCTCATGGTTTGACTCCGGTACCTGTAAAACAGATTTTAAAGAACTGGGGAGGGGTGTGTTAGCGTGAATAAGTGCAAATAGACTCATTTTTGTGGTAAAATCTCTTTTCTTTTGTTTTTTGCACTCAGATTCTCCTTTTTCTGAGGTTTGAACCTCAATCCTCTTTTCTTTATTTTTCACTCCCTCTCATTTTTCTGAGGTCGTGGCTTCAACTCTCTTTTCGTTAATTTCCACTCCATCTCCTTTTTCTGAGGTCGTGGCCTCAACTCTCTTATTTTTCCCCTCAAACTCACTTTTCACTTTCAATTGATCTTTCAGGGTTTCAGTTGCAGATAGTGGCATTAGAGTAAACTTTTTTCCACCTTTTACTAGGCTGTATCTATTCATATACCCATCATGTAGCACAGCCCTTTCATGTTGACATGGCCTCCCAAACAATATGTGACTAATTTGCATAGGCACCACGTCACAAACTACCTCATCAGTATATCCACCAAAAGAAAAAGTCACCAAGGCCTGTCTCTTCACCTTAACTTCTCCCGACTCAGTCAACCATTGTAATTTATAAGGTGTTGGATGTTTCATTAAAGGTAAGCCTAATTTTTCCACCAACATTGTACTAATTACATTAGTACAATTTCCCCCATCAATCACCATGCTACACACTTTATCATTCACGATGCATCTAGTGCGAAAAATATTATCCTTCTGCCCTTCCACATTATCCAAAATATTCACCTTACGCCTAACGCTAAGAGCATGCCTATCAATAATTGACTCATCCACCACAACACTTTTCGTTCCTTCACTATCACACCTAACCTTTTTACGTGAACAATCAAGTGCAATGTGACCCCGTTCCAAACATTTAAAGCACTTAACATTTTTATCCTTAAGAGACTTGGAATCAGAATTATTTTTACATTTGATTGTCGGTTCCTCCCTCCTTTTGTGAACATGATCACTACTCTCCCGTTTTGATGTCTCTTTTCACTTCAATGGCCTTTCATCCATCCTATCTCCGTACCTAGCATAACATTCACGCCTACTACTCCTCCTAGTCATAGAGTCCGCCCGCGATTGCTCCTTTTTCAATTGGGCAATCATCGCATCTCTTTTATCCATCCTAGCCATTACCTTCTTAAATTTTGCCTGCATCTCTACCAATAATTCAACACCCCGCTCCAATATCCTATCCCCTCTTTCGGGCTGTTTGTTGTCACACATTGATGAAGATCTCTCCCCGCGAGACATGGTTTATAAGAAGAAGAAGAAATAAAATTCCTCACAAATATTTATCACTCGTGTATCACTCTTTTTCCTTCTCAAGAACTCCGATAATCAATCCAAGAACTCTTTATCAAGGGTAGATAAACAAGACACGAATAAGAACAAATTGAAGAATTGAGGAAATTTGGAATATGGAAAAAAAATGAAATTTTCGATTTTTTTTTAATCTTCTGCCAGAGAATTGGACTACAAGTATAGCAGAAAAACGGAACTAGATTTGGACGAAAAACGAACAAGAAAAACACTTTTGAATTTTTGGGACTGACTCTTATGGATCAATTTGAAAAAATTTATAACTGGTACAAAGAACGCGAAGAACACGAAAAAAATCAAGAAATCCAAGAAACACAAGAATCTGAAATAGATCCAAGCTCTGATACCAGATGATGAGATCCCAATCGGGGAATCTCGTCGAACAACGCGGAATAACGAAATTAAAACCTAGGAAATATCTAGATCAGATTTAAACACAAAAATAAACAAGAATTAAAATACTGGAGAGATAAAATTGACGATAGGACCTTGACTCAAGATTCACGACGCGAAGATTGGCGATGCGAAATCGAGATCCAGGGTTTCCGAAACACCACAAGGACTTGTCAATTTCCTTGATAAGATTCTAATTGGAAACGCCATAAATATTCTCGCGAATATTTGATAAATTCAACGCCACAAATATTTTCACAATATTTGATAAGTTGGATTTGTTCTCGAAGAATGTCAAAGGGACTCTTCAACCTTTCAATTAGAGAAAACTCTCTCAAATATTATTAATCTCAAACTCAAACTAAACTGTTTTTTTTTTTTTACAATCATGGAAAAGAATATATATAAGCAAAATAACCTAGTTGCTAGTTTACTCAAAATATAATTCTAATTAAACTAAAATACTAAAATAGGCAAACAATTAATTAAAAATGAAAAAATAATCAAAAATCACCTAAAATTCGGAAATCCTCAATTACGGCCGTGATGAACACTTTTACGGCCGTAAATGGCTTTCTGCTTAAGACTTACGGCCGTGACCATATTTCTTACGGCCGTAATTATGAAATTCTGCAATTCTTCATCTAAACCCGAGGCGGAATTACGGCCGTGATAATAACTTTTACGGCCTTGATTATAAGAGTTACGGCCGTGAAGGATCTTCATTACGGCCATAATGACCTTTCTGCCCAAATAACTTCGATCACTTGTTTCGGCTTGATCCTTTCGCCTTCTCGGCTCGACTCCAATATGAAACTTGCTCCGTTTTGCACGTAGATCACTGTCATATTGCTGATGGCTCGACTTCTCCCTTCGACGCCTGGTCCGGATCATGTCAAATTCTCTATAATTAAGCCTCATTCCATCATTGGTAGGAAGTAGCAGCAGTATGAACTAAATAAAAGCTGACCTTTCCCGTCAAAACGCAGCTACTTTTATATATTAGTATTAGTTTAGTATATATATATATAGATTTCTAGTATCATTTTTAGTATCATTTATAGCTAAAATTTATTTTCACAAAATTCTCGAAGTTAGCTAAATAAGAATAGTTTCCCTCATTCAAAAACCCTCAAAATATAAAATATTTTTTATTTTATTTTAAAGACTCTACATAATAATAAATTTTAAAAAACTCTTTATTTTACCTTTTTAAAATAAAGAATAAATTTGACTCTTCAAATTTAGAAAATCGAAACACATAATAGCTAAATAAAATATCATTTTCTGTGATCAAGAATGTTATTTCAATCCACAAAATATCATTTTATAAATTTATTCGCAAGTAATATAATTACAAGTACAAAAAAAAAAAAAAAAAAAAAAAAATTCTACAAATTTCAAACAGAACATGCTTTCGAACTTTTTATTTTCGAAAACAGTTATCTGAAATAACAAATCAAACGTATTTTCAGCAATTTTGAAAACAGTATTGAAAATAGAAAATAGAAAATTGAAATGTAAAGAGAACGCAGCCTATATTTTTGAATATCTCGTTTTCAAATATTACAAAATTATATAAAATTAAGTTATAAACCATAACAACTGCAGTTGAAGCAATGATTAGTGAGTTGAAAATCCATAAGGACCATAACAGCAGAATTCTAATTTGACTACAACTAATTGTTTGTGAATTAAATTATGTAAGAAATTAAATTATCTAATTTTTTGTTAGACTAATTTAATAATGTTGGGGAAAGTATTACGAAAATAGATAGAGTTAATATATAAAAGGAACCAAGAAAAGTAGTTGGCAATTTGGTTTACTTGTTAAAATTTCACACGAAATGGTCGGTTCAAATCTCCACTCCAATGTGTTAGTCTAGTAGATTCTATTTTAAAACGTTTTGAAGCCTTCATGTGAAAAGAAAAAAGAAAAAAAAAATTGTACAAAATTTTGTCTAGTTTGGATTCGAACCGCTCGCCTTTCCCAAATGTTGACAACTTGTCAATTGAGCTATAGGCATTGTTGTAAAATGCGCATTTTTTGCATTTTTATTGTTTTCTGTCTTTATAACTAGAAATGCTCAAAACAACTTTTTCTTCTTTTTGGGTTTTCTTTACAATTTTTTTTCGAAAATGCATTTTCGAAAATGAGGAAGAGAACGCATTTTTGATGTTTCGAAAAGCTGAAAAAATAGAAAACGGTCTAAAAAAATCAAATAGAACATGGCCTAAGATTCTTTACATAAGAACCATAGTTTCGATATTGGAATTTTACTTTTACTGATTAGTTATCACAGAACTTGTGGACTTTAGATGATTCGCACGATATTCATAATTCAAGTAAATAGTTTGGTATAATATTACCCGTCACGAGTATCCCCGCGTCCAAGCTGGCCGTTTATACCCCTCCCTCATGAAAACACATTCTGCATTTCAGTAATAGCGAGCGCATGCCTCCAACCACACAAGATATGAACTACTTTCTGTCATAAATGTTAAGTGGAGAATTGTTGAGATATTAGTTAGATTAGAATATTCTAGAATTAGCTAGAATAAGTTTGTTAGATTCAAATTGTTAAATTCAAGTTGTTAGATTTAGTGATAGTTCTAGGTCCTTCTAATTCATTCTAGCTTAGTTTGATTTCTCTATAAATAGTTCAACTTTGTAATCCTTTTACCAAGCATTTTCATAATAAAAAATATTTTTCAGTTTTCTTCCCTCCAAAATTTGTTCATGATATCAGAGCGTGTTTGATCCTTAGTCAAAACCTAAAGATATTTCCGGTCACCGGCGAGCGGCGCCGCCTCACTCGTCCGACATAATTTTTTTTTCCAGCAAACTCACCTTCTTCCAGTTTTGAGCATCTCCTCTCTAGAAATTTCCACTGAAGAATCGCTAAACAAGATCTGAGAAACTCGTGGCACTGGTTCTAGTGAGCACTAAGAATCTAGTTTTGAGTTTATCTTTCTGCTACTCATCTCATCAATAATCAAACCGAGTCGGCATTAAAAAATTGCTCGAGTCTAGTGCAGAAATCAGACGAATCTGATGATGTTGCTATTGTAATATCTTCGTGTTGAAGATACAAAAGGTGTAAAGCTGCTGGGTTATTACGAACTTGTGGAAAGTAGCAGACTTTTTTGTAAACTTTAATTTCTCTGCTACTTCTTCTGTTGTATCTGGAGAAATGATTTCAGCTGTTAGAAATTTTGTGATATGTCAATCCCTATTATTATAAGATTGTGTATATCTCGAATTTTATAAATATCTTCTCATTATGTGGCCCATATTATTTATTCTGGTTTAATTAGGTAAACTGTCGAATTAATAGAAACATGGTTTAATTAGAAGTATTTCCTATTAATATTACAACTTTGATGGACAGTTGATATTAAAAGGCAAATTCCAAATCAATATTTGTTCGGGATTCAACTGAAGCTGTGATGGGATCTCATAACTTTCTACATTATTGTTATGGATTTTGGTATGTCTTGTGATTTACAATAATTAATTTTATGGTCAATATCCTGAATAGAATCATGTTTAAATTTATATGTTTAATACCAAGATTCTAGTTTACATGTGATATCAGAGCTACGTTGGACTATAATAATTAGTTATATGAATGAATAAATCAGACAATCATCGAGATGAATTATCAGTTCATTTATACGTACATGAGAATTAATGATTCTTATACACATTACCATTGCCGTATGTATATTTTGAAAAAAATATGGATACACATTGGATGTTTTGGTTTAGGTTTTTGGAACTTGATTAAGCATGTGTTCGGTAAAGTTCAAAAAATGGTTTAATCACACAATTTTTAATCACATACATTTTTTCTCTCTAATTTTTAACTATTACTTTTTACCTCAAAATCATAAATAAACCAGTTTATAAGTTAAACAGTATTACCAAACGGAGGTTAAAAAGTAGAGGGCCCTATAAAAAGTGTGATTAAAATTAAGGTAAAATATATTACCACACAAAACTTATTTAACCCACCAAATTATATTACTACCATGAATAAAAAATCTTTTTTATAAATACACCACATTACAAATACTAATATACCCCTTATCTAATTTTAAAACAAAATAATATTTAATTTTCACACCACAATTACAACCATGAGTTCCCTTCTCTTAACCCATCCCCACCACCATCTCAATCCAGCCTTTTGTTCGGAATTTTCACTCTCAGCTAGAGGTGGCAAACGGGCCGAGCAGCTCATTGGCTCGGCTCGCGAAAACACGAGCCGAGGACGGCTCGACTAGTCAAGATCACGAGCTCAACCACGAGCCAATCACCGTTGCAGAACCACGGCCAAGCCAAGCTCGGCTCCTGGTTAAACGAACGGCTCGTTGGCACGATCCGCTCGGCTCGTGCAAACGAGCTTTGACGAGCTAAGCCGCTAGCCGGCTCGTCAAAATAACAAAATAAATAAATAAATAAATAATTAAGTTATTAATCATCATTTATTTAATACATAACTTATTACTTATATTTATAACTTATAAGTGTATAACTAATTAATAATTTATATCAATGATATTAAATATTATATTCAAGATTTCAAATATTTTAACTATCGATTCGATTCTCGACTAAATCAACGTAAGACGGTAGAGGGGTTTACCGTTTTATTAAAAAAATAAAAAATAAAAAAATCGAGCTCAACGAGTCGAGCTCAAGCTAGACTCGTCCGTTTGACGAGCCGAGCAATTTGATCTATGGGTCGAGCCGGCTCGACTCGGCCCATTGCCACCTCTACTCTCAGCCCATCCCTAACACATCTCAATCGTCACAGTCGTTGAAAGCAATTCTGCTACATGTACTTATAATTTAACATACAGGTTGACATATTGTATTGTTAGCACAATCATAATAATTCACACATCACATCAATTTTAAAATCAACGTCTAAAAACTTGCCAACTCATTTTTTTGTCATCCTCTTTGTCATACTCTAACTACAACTAGCATTTTTGCGATGAAAGAGTGCAGGAAAAAAAACAAGAACTTGCGTATTCTCCTTTTCCCTGCAAACGGTGGGAGTCTTTCAATGTTATAATGCTGTAATAATTTATGAGGACTGAGGTTCCGTTTGATCACAGAGGAGACAAGGAACTCGTTGAAGAGGCTTGATGGAGTATGTCGATGTGCTTTATTGTCACAGATATAATGAACCCCATTGAGGAATCTGTGATTGTATTTTTCCCGAATTTTCTTCATATCCTTCATGACCAAGGGTTTATGCTGGTTTTCCAAGAGCTTGAGAGTTATGAAAAGTTTCTGCAACAATAGTGGCACTCAAATTTTCTGCCCCTAAATTTTCCTTGACTGGAGACCGACGAATAAAGGGCAGATTAGAGAATAATTCGACGTTCCTGAAGTCTCAAGTTTCTCTGTTATTCTCCTCCAAGGATGTACAAGTCTGAGAAGAAGAAATGTGAAAGAGCTATGGAGAAAATGTCTTGTATAAGGGGACCTGAGAGAGGGTATGATGGGACCTCATGTGTAATAGGAGTCTCAACCATTACTTGAATGTGGCCCTAAATTGTGATTTTTATACAAGAATGGTTCTTGGCTTCTACTTTCTGTGAGTGGTGGGAAAAACAGATCACGGAGGCATGGGCGGTGGTGGTGGAGATGGTGACTCTTGTGGGCAAATTGTGGAATAGCCAGAGAGTAATAAGAAGAAAAAAAAAAAGAAAATAATGTGGTGTGAGAATAAAATTTAAAAATGGTTATTTATGTCTTTTTATTCATGTTTATTTTTTAAATAAAAGAAATATTTAAAAATTGTGGTGTAATGATTAATTTTTGTGATGGCAATATAGTTACCCTAAAATTAATTGTTCAACTTTGACTTAAATTTTAATTAGATTATTATTAGTACTACCAAACATGGACTTAATAAGAGAGAGCCACAAAAGAAAGTCTACAGCAAAACCCTGGCCAAGTTTCACGGATCGCAGGTTTAGCTCCCGAGGTTTCTCGCCCTAGGTAGCTTACCTCTCATTCATTGACCGACAAGGCAGAACAACTGGAACACACGCAAGCTGATGAGTAGGATGTAAGGGAAATACCTGCAATATGATCATATCATTAGAGCACTTCATGGTAAAATAGGCCAACCGCCTAACTGTTGCCGACTTGCCGAACCGAATGGGGAGATAAGCATTTTCACTGCGTGACATTCTTCCCCATTCGAATCCGCTTACGTCCTCGTAGTGGAAAGTGAGCTTCGCAACAACACGCACTCCTCAATTGCAGAATTAAACGGCACCATCCCCTCATGGACGAGCATTCACACGGTGGTACTCCCACACTTGCCCGCTGTACCTTGTACATACCGCCTCCGACACCAACCTTCACCATCTGCCCCCATAAGCAGTAGTTCTTCGGTGGACGGCCTCCAGCCGCAGCGCCTCCAGCACATGTCGAAGCACATACCCACTACATTCTCGTAGGCCCTGCAAAATGCGCTCCTCAAAACTCCTTCAAAAGCAATCGCGCAACGCTGCCCAGCACACCCATCTTCCCCAACAGCTTCCTTCTTCGTGTTCCGCAAGCTTGCCGACACGATCCGTGGCCCAAAATCTTTTCTCAACGAGAATTCATGTCATTGATCTCCACAAGACCAACAACGCATTCAAGCGGGACCGCTCTGATACCAACTTTCACGTATCGCAGGTTTAGCTCCCGAGGTTTCTCGCCTCTAGGTAGCTTACCTCTCATTCATTGGCCGGCAAGGCAGAATAACTGGCACACACGCACGCTGATGAGTAGGATTTAAGGGAAATACCTGCAATATGATCATATCATTAGAGCACTTCATGGTAAAATAGGCCAACCACCTAGCTGTTTCCGACTTGCCGAACCGAATGGGGAGATAAGCATTTTCACTGCGTGACATTCTCCCCCATTCGAATCCGCTTACGTCCTCGTAGCGGGAAGTGAGCTTCGCATCAACACGCACTCCTCAATTACAGAATTAAACGGCACCATCCCCTCATGGACGAGCATTCACACGGTGGTACTCCCACACTTGCCCGTTGTACCTTGTACATACCGCCTCCGACACCAACCTTCACCATCTGCCCCCATAAGCAGTAGTTCTTTGGTGGACGGTCTCCAGCCGCAGCGCCTCCAGCACATGTCGAAGCACATACCCACTACATTCTCGTAGGCCTGTTCACTAATATCTCACGATGCGAGATATCCCCGCAAGTGTACGGGTCGTGAGAAGTAATAAAGTGGACCTAAGAGTCCGGATTATCGTCCCACGAGGACTGCAATTAATTATCGAAATATGTTAGTTCTAAATCTTATTTGAATGAACAAAATAATTTGATGTTTGAAATCTACAACAAAAGAATTAAACTAAAGAATTTAAAATTGGAGAATTTGTTTTGTTTTTAAAAACGATTGTAAAATAGTTGGGATTCACGATTTCACCTAACCAATTAAATTAACTCCAATTCCATGTTTTATTTCCTAATTATGTACTCGGTCGAATTCACTAATTTATATTGAAATTCCTCTCTCGAGTTTAAATCAATTCTACCTACATAAGTCAACCATGTATCTCTACAGCGGGTCTGAATATTCCTTATCTAGATGCAATAAATACAAGAATTCACACACGACCGCAATAATAACAAGAGTATATCTCTATCTCTCGTTCAATTATCGAATTTATTACCATGTTCTAAATTATTAACTCACCTCTCGGATTATGGAAATAATTCAATATATCATGAACTGGTAATCAAGCAATTCAAGCATTAAGAACAATAATAAATCAATACATGCAACAAAACATTAAAACAACGAATATGGCATTAAAATAATTAACTAGGCTACATCGTTCATCCCAACGTTAAAATTAGTTACACATCATCATGAAATAACAAAAACAGTGAAAATAAACGTTCATTGAAAAACAATATAAAGAATGGAAAGATTGCACCAATTATCAATTCTTCAATTGTTTTCAATTCACGCCCCTCTGCGATGTTGGAATCTCCAAGAATTTAATGTTGAAATCTCAATTGTGGCTTGTTCTATGGAGAGGCAAAGGTGTCTGATTTTCGTGCAAATAGGTTGTATTTATAGTTGGTGAAGAGATCAAGTTGAAGAAGGAAAGAAATTCATCAAATCCGCGCGTGAGTCTTTTTTGGTATATGCACAACGTTCAGTATTTCGACTATATCTTTCTCTTTCCTTATCCGATTAAGATGATTCAAATTGAGTTATAAAGATAACTTAAAGGGCTACAGTTCTTCTTGAAATAGGATTTTCCTAATTCGAAAGTTTACTACCCAAAAATTTGGTCTCAAAGTCCGACTAGAATTATGTCCAGAATCTTCTAGGATTGGAATCAATTTTATGGTAATATTCCATTCCTTTTTGACTTATAGTTGCATCCAATTGACTCCTAAAAATTCTCAAAGTATCTTCTTATTATCCAAATCAATCATTGGATATTTGCAAGTTGGTCTCTCATGTTTAATTTGTTCTTCAGTCCTTCAACTTCCAATTGCAACAATATAGTCCTCATACTTTGGAATCTTCTCAATTCGCTCGTTTCAACTCTCAATTCCTTCAACTGGATCCTCCAACTTATTATTCCTTTACTTCGGCACATTGCATCTTTCCGGTTGACGTCACAAACTTATCAATTGCTCATTTTAGCTCCAATTATGCATTTTTCTCATCAATTACTTCATTCTTCATCTTTTGGGATATTTCTAAAAAGTAAACAAATAAACACAAATTAAATAGCATATATTCTAAAACGATAATAATTTATTCTAATTTAGACGTACAAATAAGTGTATAAAATACACTTATCAAGGCCCTACAAAATGCGCTCCTCAAAACTCCTTCAAAAGCAATCGCGCAACGCTGCCCAGCACACGCATCTTCCCCAACAGCTTCCTTCTTCGTGTTCCGCAAGCTTGCCGACACGATCCGTGGCCCAAAATCTTTTCTCCGCGAGAATTCATGTCATTGATCTCCACAAGACCAACAACGCATTCAAGCGGGACCGCTCTGATACCAACTTTCACGGATCGCAGGTTTAGCTCCCGAGGTTTCTCGCCTCTAGGTAGCTTACCTCTCATTCATTGGCCGGCAAGGTAGAACAACTGGCACACACGCACGCTGATGAGTAGGATGTAAGGAAAATACCTGCAATATGATCATATCATTAGAGCACTTCATGGTAAAATAGGCCAACCGCCTAGTTGTTGCCGACTTGCCGAACCGAATGGGGAGATAAGCATTTTCACTGCGTGACATTCTCCCCCATTCGAATCCGCTTACGTCCTCGTAGCGGGAAGTGAGCTTCGCATCAACACGCACTCCTCAATTGCAGAATTAAACGGCACCATCCCCTCATGGACGAGCATTCACACGGTGGTACTCCCACACTTGCCCGTTGTACCTTGTACATACTGCCTCCGACACCAACCTTCACCATCTGCCCCCATAAGTAGTAGTTCTTCGGTGGACGGCCTCCATCCGCAGCGCCTCCAGCACATTTCGAAGCACATACCCACTACATTCTCGTAGGCCCTGCAAAATGCGCTCCTCAAAACTCCTTCAAAAGCAATCGCGCAACGCTGCCCAGCACACCCATCTTCCCCAACAGCTTCCTTCTTCGTGTTCCGCAAGCTTGCCGACACGATCCGTGGCCCAAAATCTTTTCTCAACGAGAATTCATGTCATTGATCTCCACAAGACCAACAACGCATTCAACCGGGACCGCTCTGATACCAACTTTCATGGATCGCAGGTTTAGCTCCCGAGGTTTCTCGCCTTTAGGTAGCTTACCTCTCATTCATTGGCCGGAAAGGCACAACAACTGGCACAGACGCACGCTGATGAGTAGGATGTAAGGGAAATACCTGCAATATGATCATATCATTAGAGCACTTCATGGTAAAATAGGCCAACCGCCTGGCTGTTGCCGACTTGCCGAACCGAATGGGGAGATAAGCATTTTCACTGCGTGACACCAAGGCAAGAAAGAGCTATGAAAGGGGCCACACCTTCGATCCCTTCCATTTGTTCAGTTAGGCTAACTATCAATTCACTCGACAACCTCCTTAAACATAACGAGGGAACAGGTGATTATCGTTTATAACTATAAATAATTCTTTTCTTACATGGGACTTGTGTCTCCTACCTCACCTAACACACAATTAAGATTATACTCTTCTATGTTTTTTTGGGTTGGGACTTAGCTCTTACATAGAGAACGAACATATAAAAGTATTTATCCATCGTCTGAAATATAGAACACAGAAGAATCCACGTTACAAGTTATAACATTAAAAGAAAAACACAAGGAGGACTGAAATATACCTGAATTATTAGTGGTTTTTGCAAATTTCGTTTCCCTCTATTCCTCAAAATCAGAGGAATGAAACTATGTACAAAGAGAGTGTTATTTGATACAAGATGATCAGATGGGATTTAATTAGCAAGTAGCAACTGATGCACTCTCCTTCGGTGTTCTCGTGAGGCTTATATAGAGAGAACATTGGCTTCAAACCACTGCTTAAAAGTTACAAAATCTTATTGTATCCCAAATGAAAGTATACTTTTGTACTGCATTTAGACGTGTAAGCCTCCCATCCATCCTTATTGGAAGAGAATTGATGCTTCTGAGTCATACCTTTGATTATTAATGTAATTAGTTTTCCAACTTACCTCGAAATTCGATATTTTTCTCGATTTGGAGGAATTCGTTTTTCAAAAGGGAGGAGATTTTTTTTTTCATGAAAAATCTTTTACCATTTTCATCTCGTTTGATCATTTTTATTGTTGTTAATTGATTTATTTTTTTTCAAAAAAATAATAATATTATTATTATTATTATTATTATTATTATTATCAAGTACTAATATGTGAAAAAAATATATTAAAATAGCTAAATTTTGCTTTATTTTCCATGAAAAATAATGTCAATCAAACAATAAAAGTTGAAAAATCTCCAACTTTTTTCACCTAGAAAATTAAATCAATCAAACACATTACTAAATTGTTACATTTAAAAAAATATATAATAATAATAATAATAATAATAATAATAATAATAATAATAATAAATCTTAATAAATCTGAAAATCCAGTCGGATCTAGCAAGAGCGGCCAATCGGGCTCGCGCATAGTTATATCCGCCCATGGGACGGAGGGAGTGTTATAAACAAGCAGACGAGGCCGTAAGGGAAAAAAATTGCCACAATGGCTTCTAGACTCGTCCGGGCCTATTGCTTCTCACTTGCAACTGTTTGAAGGTACACACACAACATCAATAAGCTTGCCAAATATAATCATGTGGAAATTACACAAGGACACGTTTTTCACCATCACAATCCAAAATGTAGATTTATAAGCAATTTATACATAAATCATGTCACTTTTAATAATTATAACATATAATATTTATTTATCTCACCCAGTCCCAAATGCTCCCCAATTCCATTCCTCTACATATGCTACCATCGCAGAAATAAGGATTACAATCGTCGCGGCCAGCTTCGAAAACTTGCATCTCCTCCGGCATTACAACCTCCCCTGCCCCTCTCCCTCGAAGACCATCGGCTCCCACTCTTCGCAGTGAAGTCACCGCCGCACTATAGCAGGTTGCTGAGAGAACACAACCACGAGAAGACTTGAGCTGCAAGTTGCGGCAACGCCTCGTCATCTGAATCTATTTTCTATTGTCATCAGGAATCGATTTCTTCATTCCTTTTTGGTATGGTGGTGATGTGTGCAGTGTTGGTGTTTTTGTGGGGTGTGGTGGTATTATATTTGCGATTGGTGGCGGTGGTGTGTGTGTGCGCGCGCGCAGTGCCATTGTGGTTGGAGATACGATGGTGCATTGGCGGTTGGTGGCGGTGTGTGGATTGTGCAGTGCGATGGTGTTGGGGGGCTTAGTATGGTGCAATCGTTCAAGCAGAAATTTTAAGAGCTCATAGTCAACTGCGGTTCTCTCATGTTGTTTACATGGTGGTTACAGCCGCAGCTCTCACTACCACTACTTTTCGCATTTGCGTCGCCGCTAATGTTGCATCGACGCTCATCATTGCCAAGAAAGTGGTGTTCCGTGTTGGCGGTGTAGAGTGAGGTGTGTGTGCACAGTGGATGGAAATTGTGCGGTTGTGTGCGGTGGTGGGGGTATGCGGTGCACAGTGGGTGGCGGTCGTGTGGTTGTGTGTGGTTGCGATGAGGTGAGGTGGGGTGGGGTGGGGTGGGGTGACATTTGATGGTGGTGGAGGATTTTGATTTAATTTGTAATTGTGACTCATAAATTTTGAGTTGTGACAAACTAATTCAAAATTTGTGACCATGAAAGAGTTGTGACATAAGTTTTGTGAATTATGACAAAAAAATATATCGTGCTTGCAAATTTTGATATTTGTGACTAAGAAATAAGTATCGACTTATGAAATTAGTTAATTGTGACTACAAAATTTGTGTTTTGAGATTGAAAAATAAGTCGTGATCACCTTAATATTTATGATTTGTGACCGAGAAAGAAATTGTAACCCATTGATTTGATCATTTGTAACCAGAAAATAAGTTGTAACTTGTAAATTTTTAGTTTGTGATCGAAAATCGTGGCCAAATAATTTTATAATTTATGACTGAGAAACAAGTCGTGATCTTTAATATTTGTGATCGAATAAGAAATTGTGACTCATTAATTTGATCATTTGTGACCTAAAAAATATTTTGTGACTTATAAATTTTTAAGTTGTGATCGAAAAATAAATCGTGACCGAGAAATTAGTAATGACCCATAAATTTTGTGGTTTGTGACCGAGAAATAAGTTGTAATCTTTAATATTTGTGATTTATGATCGAGTAAGAAATTCTGACCCATTAATTTGATTATTTGTGACCGAAAAATAAATTATGACTTGTAAACCCCTCTACCGTCTTTTTTTTTTAAAAAAAAAAAATCCCTCTACCATCTTACGTTGATTTAG
Organism: Ligustrum vulgare; assembly: GCA_963555705.1. Classification (NCBI taxonomy): domain Eukaryota; kingdom Viridiplantae; phylum Streptophyta; class Magnoliopsida; order Lamiales; family Oleaceae; genus Ligustrum; species Ligustrum vulgare. Next base: position 86,229,352 of record OY743168.1, read on the forward strand.
TCGACAATCGAATCGATAGTTAAAATATTTGAAATCTTGAATATAATATTTAATATTATTGATATAAATTTTTAATTAGTTATACACTTATACTTATAAGTTATAAATATAAGTTATGTATTAAATAAATGATTAATAACTTTATTTATTTATTTTTTTCTGTTATTTTGACGAGCCGGCGAGCGGCTCGGCTCGCTGGCTCGTCAAAGCTCGTTGGCACTAGCCGAGCGGCTCGTGCCAACGAGCCGTTCGTTTAACCACGAGCCGATCGTGGTTCGCAACGGTGATTGGCTCGTGGTTGAGCTCGTGATCTTGACGAGCCGAGCCGCCCTCGGCTCGTGTTTTCGCGAGCCGAGCCAACGATCGGCTCGGCCCGTTTGCCACCTCTAGTTTGAGCTTTGATCCAATTAGTTTAAAATTATAGAAAATTAAAAAAATTATGCCCATAAATCAACTATTAACTCAAATAAATTATGTACAATATAATAAGCTCAAATATAATAAATTGAATACTTGCTAATAAAATTAAAATATGTTCAAACCATATTTGAGTTTCATCCAAATTAAAAATGGGCTTGAAATTCTTGAAATTTAAATGGTCCTATATCTTTAAAATTTTTATTGAGTTGAGTTTGGTTGGGTTTTTAAGCCAACCCAAATTAATTTTTTTGTAGTACTTAACCTGTGACGACCCGAATTCTCGACCATTCGAGTGCCACAAAAAGTGACTCATATCATATTATCGAGACTTAAATAGTAATGTAAAATTATGACTTGTAAACCCCTCTACCGTCTTTTTTTTTAAAAAAAAAAAATCCCTCTACCATCTTACGTTGATTTAGTCGACAATCGAATCGATAGTTAAAATATTTGAAATCTTGAATATAATATTTAATATTATTGATATAAATTTTTAATTAGTTATACACTTATACTTATAAGTTATAAATATAAGTTATGTATTAAATAAATGATTAATAATTTTATTTATTTATTTTTTTCTGTTATTTTGACGAGCCGGCGAGCGGCTCGGCTCGCTGGCTCGTCAAAGCTCGTTGGCACTAGCCGAGCGGCTCGTGCCAACGAGCCGTTCGTTTAACCACGAGCCGATCGTGGTTCGCAACGGTGATTGGCTCGTGGTTGAGCTCGTGATCTTGACGAGCCGAGCCGCCCTCGGCTCGTGTTTTCGCGAGCCGAGCCAACGATCGGCTCGGCCCGTTTGCCACCTCTAGTTTGAGCTTTGATCCAATTAGTTTAAAATTATAGAAAATTAAAAAAATTATGCCCATAAATCAACTATTAACTCAAATAAATTATGTACAATATAATAAGCTCAAATATAATAAATTGAATACTTGCTAATAAAATTAAAATATGTTCAAACCATATTTGAGTTTCATCCAAATTAAAAATGGGCTTGAAATTCTTGAAATTTAAATGGTCCTATATCTTTAAAATTTTTATTGAGTTGAGTTTGGTTGGGTTTTTAAGCCAACCCAAATTAATTTTTTTGTAGTACTTAACCTGTGACGACCCGAATTCTCGACCATTCGAGTGCCACAAAAAGTGACTCATATCATATTATCGAGACTTAAATAGTAATGTAAAATTATTCAAAAGAATAATTAGAATCCCATAATTTTATTTGTGAATAAAAATAGAACATAATTTTCTTACATAAAGTTCAACATAATTATCTCATCAATCTTAACCACTTTTGCCACTTCCATGTTGACCGCCTCGAACCTTCAATTATCTGAAAATGGTAAATATCGTGGAGTGAGATTTATAAAATCCCAGTAAGTATACCAAGCATAAATTTTCTTTTGAATGCATATGGATCATTTTCATCATAACATAGGATAGGATTGAAATATTCATAAACATAGGGAGACACAAGAATTTTACCGAACTTAAATGGCAAGAATTCTTATGTGTAGCGCTACTAAACTCCGGTCCCCTTAGCATAATCATAAACATATCATATGGAACCCATAACAATCTTGTGAGATTGATTTCATAGCAATGATCCAAACATTTTCATAAAAACATAATATATACTTACTTGTCATAAAAACATACTTACTTTTCATAAAAACATAAGGTATACTTACTTGTCATAAAAACATACTTACTTTTCATAAAAACATAAGGTGTATTTACCTTTCATAAAAACATACTTACTTTTCATAAAAACATAAGATATACTTACTTGTCATAAAAACATACTTACTTTTCATAAAAACATAAGGTGTATTTACCTTTCATAAAAACATACTTACTTTTCATAAAAACATAAGATATACTTACTTGTCATAAAAACATACTTACTTTTCATAAAAACATAAGGTGTATTTACCTTTCATAAAAACATACTTACTTTTCATAAAAACATAAGATATACTTACTTGTCATAAAAACATACTTACTTTTCATAAAAACATAAGGTGTATTTACCTTTCATAAAAACATACTTACTTTTCATAAAAACATAAGATATACTTACCTTTTAAAAGATTAAAATGAAGTGTAGTAGTAAATGGACCAAAACTTTCTTGACCACCTTGAATTTCTCTTACTTGTGGATTTTGTCAAGAGATTGGAAATAAGTGTATATGTGTAGAGTTGTGTGTAAAAGAGATGGGTTTAAATAGATGTATAAAGTTGGCATATTGTAAACATAATCATTCAATTCTATTAATTTTAACACATCATTTTCTTAAAGTAAAGCACCATTCATATACTTTTCCATATTTATACAAATAATATGCTCTTCATGATTATATATAATGGAGTATATAAATCATTCATATACTTTTCCATATTTATACAAATATTATGCTCTTCATGATTACATATAATGGAGTCTTATCAATCATTCATATACTTTTCCATATTTATACAAATATTATGCTCTTCATGATTATATATAATGGAGTATATAATTCATTCATATACTTTTCCATATTTATACAAATATTATGCTCTTCATGATTACATATAATGGAGTCTTATCAATCATTCATAGACTTTTCCATATTTATACAAATATTATGCTCTTCATGATTATATATAATGGAGTATATAATTCATTCATATACTTTTCCATATTTATACAAATATTATGCTCTTCATGATTACATATAATGGAATCTATCAACCATTTATATACTTTTCCATATTTATTAAATTAAGATTCTCATAATTATTATATATAATGGAACCTCTCATGCTTGCATATATTTTCTTAATTTAAATAATAAAAGTAATTTTTGTACAAATAAATATTGGGATAACATTGAATTAAGTATTTAGACTTAATATACTTTAAATCAAGAGAATGGAGATATTTTTAGAAATTCGGAATTTAATTTAAAATCGAACGATCTCGATTATTTCTTGACTTGGCTATACGAATACGTCGTGGCGTTAACTTAATAAAAATGGGTGAAATAGTAGCGACACGATTTTCTATTAAAATAATTATTAATCGCGTAAAAATTCTTGGTCGCTACATAACCCAACCTAATTTTCATCAAAAATCAATCCAAATTGATCGAGTTGAGTTGGTTTGGGCGAGTTCGACGGTTTAGGTGGGGTAATGCCCACTGTGCGAGTGTGGTGGGATGAGTTAGTTTGATACAAAGTCGATAATTGTGACCAAATGTTGTAACTCAAAAATTAAATTGTGACATATATTTTGTTGTTTGTCACCATGAAATAGGTTCTGAAAAGCTAATTCATCATATGATGAGTAAATAATATGTGATTTAAAATATTTGAGATTCGAATAAATTTGTAGTTGTGACCAAATAACTCGTGGATTGCGATCAAATATTTTCATTATTTGTGACAAAAAGTAATGATTTATAATATTTGTGATTTGTGATCAAGAAATAAGTTATGATCTATAAAATTTGTAATTTATGACCAAGAAATAAGCCGTGATCTAAACCTTTGTTATTTGTGACTGATTAATTTGATAAATTGTGATCGAAAAATAAGTTACGACCTATAAATTTGTAATTTGTGACAAAAAATAAGCCTGATCAAATAATTTTATAATATGTGATCGAGAAATAAGTCGTAACTAATTAATTTGATAAAATATGACATCTAAAATTGATTTGTGAATGTGACTATAATTCATTACCTTAGATTTTATAGGATTATGACATTACTATATTTAATTAATAAAATATTTGTATTATTTAAATTTAATTAATAAAATCTCATTAAGACATGACTTTAGAAGTTTTAAATATTTTTTCTTAAGTTTGAAATTGTATATTCTAGCCACCTTAGTTGTGTATTGTATTTAAATACCATAAAAATTCAATGTGAAATCAAATACTTATTTGAACAAAGGCGAAATTCATTGCCATTTTTTACAGTTATTTGGCTGCTAATTATTTGCAGACAAATTCAAAACAAAAATACATATCAACACCACCATCAAATGACAAATCACATATTAATAATCCCAAAACTCAGTAGCTAGTCTTGAATGGCCTGTAAACCTTAAGATCAAGCACCACACCTGCAATGGAACCAGCTGCTGCAGCAACTGAAATTATTAAACAAGCAATACTCAGCATTTGCAGGCAAATCCACCTTATACTCCATTTCTCTATCTTCTTCTGTGCAATATACATTTCTATTGGGAAATACACAGTCAATGGCCAGAATCCAAATGCTCCAAGAATTCCAACAACATCATTGAAGAAAGGCAAAAGCATTGATATAACAGTGGTTAAAATTACGAATCCACTTCTCCAGGCTAATCGAAAGAGGTTTAGATTATATGGTTGGAAAAATGGAACTGGGATTTTGACATCTTTGGCTATGAGTTTTTTTTCTGGCCATTTTTCTGCTGCATACTTTTCGATGAAGGCGAAAAGTGGCTGGCAGTAAACTTGGTAGGCTCCGACTAAATGGATTACAATGGCCGCATTTGCTATGTCGAGAAGCCAGTACGGGTTGTAGAATCCGAATCCCGTTAGGAGGTTACCAGGGGAAAGGTCTCCGAATGCTGCATAGCCCATGCAGCCACACAGCATGTAGAAGAGTGTTGTTACAACAGTGCTTATTAGTGTGGCTTTCTTCATTGTTTTTGCCTCTGATGGTGGCGACTTGACCGTGTCCTGATTATTACAAGATGAAAGTGAGTGTTCATCTCGTGAATTTGATTCTACAGTATTAGACAGTATTAACCATACCCTGAACGTTTTCGATGGGAATGATCTGTTGCCCGAATCGGAAACACTATGGGTGCAACATGTGTTTGTGTCGGACAACAGTGTGCCCGATTCGGCAACCGATCATTTCTTAAGTTTTCGAATATATACCTGAATTTCGATGAGGATGATTGAAAATGAGTATGCGAAAGCAATGTTCCCAAGAGCTTGGAAACTCCTCCATATTTTTTGTGTTTGAGTCACAGTGCCAATGCTTATTCCAGTGAAACTACCTCCTACGGTTCCATTAGCTGCATTATAAAATACATATAACCATGTTTAGTAATTAATTAAAGAACTTGTCCAATCGCTGAATCATGCAAAATCGAACAATAGGGACCTGCAACTTTCGCGACTCCGAGGCCTAATCCGATCGAAGAATATGTGAAGGACATGACAGCAGCAACAATTGAGAGCCACCATATTTGATCAAAATCAGGAATTTGGGAAAATAGGATTTGTGTTATCCCAAATCCTATCATATATGGATTGCTTGACACGTGACATGGATTTTTCCCTCCACTCTCATGGAAACAATTGGATCTTTTGATAGCCCTGTTCATTGCAATAGCCATTCCAAATTATATTCAAAGGCTACAAGAGATTGAACATAAAATATCTTTCAAGAAATATACTTACATCATACTTATAGATGCTGCAATTGTATATCCAATTGCCACTCCAAAGATATTCATATACTGAATTAGGCCACAAAACTTAACTTTAGATCCTCCTGATAAAGAAAAGCGATCATATTTAGGAGAATTGTTCATGTCATACTGATGATTTTTTTTTTCTAAGGAATAGTAGTGTACCAAGATTGGATCGAACAGCATCCATGTAAGTATAGTTTCTCTTGCCAAATAGGGGATCCCCGGACCGGTAACAATCAGCCAGGAGAGTTGAGGTGTAATAAATCACAAAGGCGAATAAGAACATCACAGTTGGACCAGCAATCCATCCCAACTGGGCTATAGCCCATGCCAAGGAAAGAACGCCGGATCCAATCACCGCGGTTATTATGTGTGCGCTGGCAGTCCAAACAGTCCCTACAAAGAGAGAGATAAGCAATAGGAGTGTTAAATATTGGTACTCTTTGATCACTTATTAGAGGGTGGAGAGGATGTTGTATCCATTTACCAGTTCTTTGGGGTCTACCATCATCATCATCAATACTCTTAGAGCTAAAATGTGGCGGCACATCGACAGAAATGTCAAATACTTGTCCGCGCTGGTGGTGGTTATTGGTGGCAGCACTCTCTCCCATCTTGTATTTTGAAAGAAGCCAAAAGTACACACTTCTATCAGTCAATGAGATTGAGTTTTATAAATTCTTGCTGCTGAATTTTTTGACAGCAACAACACTAAAACTATGTGGAATGAACTTGCAAGAACAATATATTGAAGAATAGTTTTATCACTACAAAATACCAGAAAGTATATATATCAGAAGACTTGTTACTTCCTATTTTCTAGACCATAAATGCTACTCCTAAACAAGATTGCAATGGTTAAATTCAAGATGCATAGGGTAAAGGTTTGAGGGTGGTATATATAACAGTTTGGGGCAGATTTCAAACAACTGATATGGGAAAGGAGGTCCCAATAGAAAAGGATCATTTGTACTAAAAAAAATTCTTCAAGCATTCAATGACAACAATGAAGAACATTTATCAATGTCAACGCTCACAACCCCACAGGTCGAAGTCTCGAAGACTAACCGTTGTTTGTGTAACATGCAGATTACTCTGTTAAGAGTTTTTTGTTTAAAAACAAAGAATGTGGTGTTTTCGCGGTAAAATATGTGGTTGAAAAGTGGAGAGAGAATTTGTGTGGTTGAAAAGTGGAGAGAGAGAATCCGTGTGGTTGAAAAGTTGTTGGAGAAATGTATTGTTTAAAAACAGTTTGCCAAACAGAGACGTAATTAACTTGCAATTGACAGAAGACGTCGTTTTCAATACAGAAGTTTAGTTGATTAGGCCTTTGAACACATGCATGAGTCAAGTATGCTTGGGGTGTTTGTGTTGAATGAAGAGTCCACGTTACAAGTTACATTAAAAGAAAAACACAGAGAGGGCTGAAATATACCTGAATTATTAGTGGTTTTGCAAATTTCTTGCCCTCTCTTCCTCAAAATCAGAGGAGTGAAACTATGTACAAAGAGAGTGTTATTGATACAAAATGATCAGATGGGATTTTAATAGGGACTGCTGCACTCTCTTTCAATGTTCTCGTGAGGCTTATATAGAGAGAAAATTGGCTTCAAACCACTTCTTAAAAGTTACAAAATCTTATTGTATCCCAAGTAGAAGTATACTTTTGTACTGCATTTAGACGTGTAAGCCTCCCATCCATCGTTATTGGAAGAGAATTGATGCTTCTTTCTGAGTCATACCTTTGATTATCAATGAATCTTTATACATTTTATGAAGTACAGTCAAAACGCAAGAATAAATTAACATTAGTGTGCATATTTGGTAAGCAGTACTAAACGATATTGGACTCGACAATACTAAACGGAGTTCTTAATTAACATGGTTCTTGATTTCTCCAGAAAGTATTTTGATTTTTTTCCTATTAACCAATGATTCTTGGTCTGAATTTGGAACAAGTTGTCAACTTTTAGCACTGAGGAAGGTCCTCATTGATTCTGATAGTACCTTAGGACTATATCTTCTTGCATGATTTAACCAATTTTCATTATTCAGTTGTTGAATTGTAAGTTCACAATTTAAATGTGCATGTGGGCAGGTTAATAGCTGATAGCCAAACAATTTCAAAGGAATATTTAGGTTATGCTTCATGAATGACCCACCACTCAAGCAGGAAGTCAAACCCCTTAAAGAAACCCACTTTCAGTGGTAGTTCTTTCACTTGTCTGTACCCAATTCTTTTCTGTCTCAGCCCACCCAACCACTAAGCAAATACAAAAATACAAAGTAATCAGTTTTTCTATTCATCAACACTTTTCCTGTCTTTCTTGAGCATTTTCCTAGTATCAGGCTTGCAGTTTCCTGGTAATGGTGATTTTAGTTGGCTTAGCTTTGTTCCTTCATGTAATGACTGTACTTCTTTCTCCTAGACACCCTAGAAGGGATGTCCATCACTGCGAACGGAACAACATGAAAAGGGTTGTCTAATTGGTTCATAAAATCAACTAGTTAACGGTATAGAACACGATGTATCAGTTTAAAAGAGGTGTCGATCTAATTGTGTCCCAATAATTACTTGGAACGCCTCCTCCCTTTATAAGTCGGTTTCGAAGGAGAACTGTATCCTATCGAGTTATAACAATTTATAGCCTGGAACGAAGCTATCTAGATGATTTTAGTTCCTGAATGATAATTAAACTCAATTTGAACAATCCTGATCCTGAATCAATTTTCCAGCACCAAGAACAGCAAGCCACCAGAGAGTCCAAAAACTGCAAATATGAAATAAGTAGCATAAAGAAATTACATTGCCTACTAAATATTGTAAAATTGTATCTGTATTCCTCCAGAATGTTAAAGTTCTCTAAATCAATTAATCTGCTTCCAAATTGTCATTCATCAAATTAATAGCATGATATTAACAAGGTCCTTCCGCCTGATGCAAATGACTATGTTGGACTAAGAAGTATCTTACAAAATTTTAATTGTCCAATCGTCTGTTATCCGCACATTAGGCTTGCGAATGGTGAGAACTGATGAGCCCCGTCCTCCTCGGAGCAGGAGGGGCCCGGGTTCGATATCTACCTTTTCGTTAGCTGGTTCAATTAAGGCACTTCTCGTTCCAAGAGAAAATCCTAAAAGTATTATTCTCTCTACCATGCACTCCGAGGCAAATTTCTTACTGCCAGAACCTGTAGAGGCCATGTTTGAAGATGATGAAAGCTTTCCATCAGAGTAAATGAAATGGCGATGAATATAAGCGCCTTGCTGAAATTCAAAGCTCTTCCCGTCATCAACATAAAGCCACCCTTCAGCTACTTGGGAACTGTTGAGAGCAATAACCTGTAAAGAACAGAAACTTGAACCATTGAAGTACATTTCAATTGAAAGCTACTCATGGTGTACATATAACTCAAAGATATAAAATGAACGTGATATCCATTGGCAGCAGCTGGGTTCAACATGACTCGACTGGGATAAAGATGTCATTGCATCAGGTTAAGCGGTATCAAACATCCAGCATTTTCACGTGACGGGTGTGTGTCTAAACATGACAATAGTGGCATTCAGAAAACCATTCTTTTTGAAGATGTCACATTAGTAGCAACAAAAAAGCCATTCTTTCATCAAAGAAAAAAGTGAGAACATTGGAACTCCTTTTTGCGACAAATTGAGTTCTTAGGTAGGTAAGGATTGCAAGTTTTGGGTGTGAAAGGAATGAAAATAGTGATAGCATTGATTGGTGAATGTATAAATGGGCTTGATAATTTTCTTTTAATGCCGATCCCAGGGCCCAGACAAATGAGACAACACTATTGAATTGAGTTGAATCCTCTAATATTTATAATGTGTCAAAATCAAATAGAAATGCTCAAAATTGGGATATAATAAACTCCAGTGCTCGTATTGACTTGAGGAGGATCATATGCAAACGAATTTCTAATTCTGTAGTCAGAAGAGTAATCGTGTAGGCTTACTACTATTGAACTTTGAAGGCCAAAGTGGATGAAAGTACAATACAAGCAAGTATAAATTGGGGTAAAAATAGTACCCATTAACAAAATAAGAAAAAAATCTATATGCTTAATGGAGAAAAATATATCAACCAATGTATGTCGGTAATATGAAGATTAAGGTATTGCATAGTCAATAGCGGTGTTCTAAAAAGCGTGACGAAGCGTGGAGTCCAAGAGTCAAGCTTTTGAAGCTTAAGCGGGAGTAAGCGTTAAAAAACGTTTTTCAATTCCTAAATATTTGATTTAAATTTTACCCATACTTGAACAAGTAAAAAAAAAAAATGGCAGCTGCGCGCACAATGCGCGCTTAAGCTCGCTTCAGCACGCATTGTGCTCGCTTAAGCGCGCTTCGCGTGCGCTTTTTAGAACAAAATTTTCAAAAACGCGTTTTTCTCGCTTTTCGCCAAAACGACGCGCGAGAGGCGCGCGTTTTAGAACACTGGTCAATAGATCAATTCATAGATGGATCTCTCTCGATATACATAGGCACCTTCCTTTTGTGTGTGTGTGTGTGAGAGAGAGAGAGAGAGAGAAGGAAGTGGTGTAAACATAAAAATTCTTAAAAGAATTAAAGGTGTACCAGAGTGTAAGGATCATTCTCCATTTGTGTGGAGCTCCTACGAAACCTGTCTTTCCTTGGTAAAATTGTACCGGCCCGTTGGAAAGCAGGAACACTATCTTCAGAAGCTTCCAACTTGTGAGTCACTCCTCCCTTGTATGCAGTTCCGGTTCTAACGTCGTACCATGATTGATCTCCAGGAAGATAGACGGATACGTGCTTAGCTTTCTATGAGAAGTTTCCAATTGAATTGTTTCATGGTAACAGAAAGAAGATTAGAGACTATAGAAGGAAGCAAACAAAGATATCAAGGAAATATAATTACAAGTCTAGTAAGAATGGCACCTCAGTATATATTCCTTGCACCAAGAGACAGTTACCAACCATGAATGCCTCATCATTGCTGAAAGTTTGTTCATCATCTGGAAACTCCATCCATAGTGGACGTACAACAGGAACACCACTTGTGTTTGCCTCTCTAAATAATGTGTAGAAATAAGGGAGAAACATATAGCGGGTATGTATGGCTTCCCTAATTAGTTGTGTATTCCGTTCTCTGAAACCAACATAAACCATATATCATTATATCATACAGAGGATAGAAGATAGAAAGGAAAGTGTACAATTCGTAGCTCTGAAACTTGGAGAGGATGATAAGATCACCAAGGAATTAGGGATATCATCCCAACATTATATTTTTATCGTAACTCTAAAGTGCGTGCACAAAAAATGTCGGGGAAAATTTCAACATTTCATTGAATCTCATCAAACTTTCTTATTATTATTGCAAATAAGATCATTAGGCCCCTATTTGATAGAGATTAAAATCAGAATTTTAGCGAATTTTGATAAAAAAAATGTTAAGATGTGTGGTTAAAAAGTAATGGGACCCATGAAATATGTGGTTATGATTAATTGTTGACTTTGACTTTGATAAAAATCTAATTTTTATTAGAATCAAACAGGCCCTAGATTTATAGCTTTTGATATAAATAAACCAATGAAAAAAGATTTTGACCACATAACAAAAACAATTCAATAAGAATATACATCTTATGCATGGAAATGTAGAACCTATTTAACTAAAATAATGCATTTTTGGTGAGCAAAGAAACAACTTACAGCAGATGAAAAGTACAATTAATAGTACAGAATATATATTTATTTAAGTGATTGAGTGCAGGGCATCCCAATATGCTCTAATGCAATTCCTTTTGTTTTATAGTCTTATCAAGATCTTTTCTCCTTTCTTTGATTTCTTTCAGTCAGTGATCCAATGTCCTCATTAAACGTAAAGGCTTGGCAAAGAAGATTTATACTAATGCACTGTATGAACTTTATAAGAACCTAACCTAGATGGCCAGATGTCAACGACATGTTCATGCAAACAAGTAGAAAAAATGATGTGTGCCCAACCTTTCAATGCATTGCAAGTTTGCTACTTCAAGAAATCCATGACTATCATTTTTATATTTAACAGAGTTCTTTCTCCACTAAAGTATGGCGTGTTGGGGAAACAAGGACTACAAGACTCTAGAGATACATGATTATGCATCATTTCATTTGAATTCTGATTAAGAGCATTAAAACTTTTCATGACTAATTTAACTTGTGTCAGTTGATAGGATGGCTTTCATTTCGGCCTTCAGGCTTATGCATGAATGAAGAACGTAGTGAAAAATAAGCACCAGACATCTACAGTCTTGGACTTGTTCCACACTTTTCTTAGGCTGCCTGCTGCCTGGATGAGGTTCAGACCACTTTGAATTTCACAATAATGAAATACTGATGTCTCTATCAACTAAGATTATAATTTGACAATAAGGTGGATTGAGTACGTGGACACTTGATTAAGTATCCGCTCAGTCCCAACAGGTTCTACCTAAATGCCAGAGTTAGACAACAACTCTACCCCAGAAACAGCTTACAACTTCCATCACACCCCTCTGTTTCCTTTATGCAAGAACCACATGGCATATTTTATCAGCAATATATATATATATATATATATATATATATATATATATATATATATTTCCTTTTTGGTGATTGTGATATATTATTGATGCACTCTAAATCCATTACCCAAAAAGTTATCTTGTAATATATATATATATATAATTGCTTTATTACCACGAATGGTGTTTTATAGTACACACACGTGACATAAATATAATAAAAAGTACTAATCTTGAAAGTAAATCTTGTTTTACTGTAAACATAAATAACTTATCCTCTATTTGTTAATTTTTTTTTTTTGTTTAAAAACATGTTTTTTTTTATGTTTCGAGGTAAAATATGTGATTGAAAAATGGAGAGAGAAAATATGTGTGGTTAAAAAGTGGTTTAGGAAATTGTGTTGTAAAAAACTTGTTTTTAAACAAGTTTGCCAAACAGAGGCTTATTTATATCCAATTTTGATAAGCATTATTTATTTTTAAAATATTAAGCCTCTGTTCGGAGGCTAAAAAAATCAGTTTTTTTTGTTTTTTTCGCGGATCTCAAGGTATATGTGGGGTTAAAATTTGGAGAGAGAAAAGATGTGTGGTTAAAAAGTTGTCTTGAAAATTGGATTGATTATAAGCCAAAAAAAAAAAAAAAAAAAAACAATGATCTGAACAGAGACTAAGTTTAGCCAAACATGCTAATAGTAGTTCGGATTTGTGGTGGCTGTTTAGGTTATGGTTAGGCTGAAGAAAAAAGAAGGATGTAATTGATATTTTTAGAAGAAGCAAGGCTGTTGTTCTTAGCAAGCCTTTGTAACCATGTAATAAGGCAAAGAGCAGGTGATATACTACCATTTTGAAGAGTGTGGTACCCTCTAAGGTTAAAATTTTTGTTTGGTTGGCTTCTTTGGGAAAGGTGAACACTTGTGACGTGTTGCAATTGAAAAGGCCATATTTGAACATATCCCCTCACACTGCATTATGTGTAAAAAGGCGGAGGAGAACATCGACCATATATTACTACATTGTGCGATTGCTAGAGACATTTGGTGCAGAATTTTGTGCATATTTGGTGAAAAGATGGCATTACCAAGAAGATGGTCAGAAATGATAGGGATAAAATGTTCATTTGGGGAAAACAACAAGGAAAAAAAGGCGATATGGAAACTGATTTTAATATCATCAGCTTGGACAATATGGACAGAAAGAAACAGGAGGATTTTTGATAATATTGATAGATCGTTGGAGGATATCTGGGATAATATTATTTTCCTTACAGGATTATGGGCCAGAGCTGCTGGAATTTTTAGTGGTCTAGAAAATTTTCTTTTTCGACTGGACCCTAATAGTTCCTTATGTCCCATTGTAATGAATTGTTACTAATCTCGTGGTTAACCTTTTGTAAGTGTCACAAGTATTCATTGACACTTGTAGTGGATGTCTTGTCCACAATAATATTTGTAACATCATTCTCATTTTCTTTAATAAAAGACTTTTTCTTATCAAAAAAAAAAAATATACTACCATTTTGATGTTTCACTATGATAACTACCCCTTTTCAACATCATGATCTAGCAGAAAGATAAGCTGACATAACCTAAAGAATTTTAAAAAATTGTTATTTCTCCTAATTTCAAATCAGTAAAAGGTTGCACACTTAAAATTATCGACATTTTCAATTCAAGCATATCACTTCAACCTCATGAACTATTTTGGCTTTAATCCTTAAAACTCGAATGCTTGAGCTAATCTATTATTGATGCAATAATAAGCACAAGCATATATGGGTTGCAAGTTCCACAAAGCTTAAACATGGCAAGAGGGTTCTAAGATATGAAGCAGACAAGTATGCATTCAAAAATCCATTAATATAGACCAACTAAAGAAACATGGAAAATGCAGGTTCTTATGTGGAATGATATGGGTATTAAAAACCAGATCTGTGACAGTAGACAACTTCCACAGGGAAGCTTAAAATAATGACTTGGCTATTTCACAAATATGTGCATATGCTGTCAACGATCTATAAATAATATGCAAACTGAGGAATGATTGTAAAATACAGATTTTTTAATGGGAAAAGAATGGGGAAAAATTACTGATCTGAAGTAAGAGTAAGACAACTTTCATGATGAATAAGAATTGACAGCAGAAAATATGAAAATGCATTCAACTGCACAACATGTGTAAACTAATAATATATGCCTAAAATAGCACCTATTTTTATAGGCAGGGCTTAATCTCATACCCGAATAACCAAGGTTCCCGTCTTTTAGTGTCATGATGAGCATGTCCCCTAAAGAATGGATAGTAGGCACCCACTTGATACCAGCGGACCAGCAACTCAGTATCAGGATTACCAAAAAACCCACCAACATCCGCACCTGTGGATCTAGTATTATCAGAATTGAAAAGATTCGCATAAATAGAGGAAAATGCAAGCAGAGGAAATTTACAGACCAGAGAATGATATCCCAGTAAGACCAAGCGTCAAAACCATAGGAACAGAAACTCTTAGGTGATCCCATTCAGCTGAGTTATCCCCTGTCCAGATTGCTCCATATCTTTGACTTCCAGGGAAAAAGGCTCTTGACAAAACAAATGGCCTGTCTTTTCCATCTCCTCGTTTAACCAGCCCATCTGAAGTAGCCATGTGAAAGTAGTAACCATAGGCGTTATGCAACTCTCTGTGCTCAACATCATCATGATGTAAAGCATCTCTGGGCATTGAGACCTGATTAAAACAAAATAATCTTAACCGGTGGCGATCCAGGACTTCGAAACCATAGATTTATATTCAAGGGAACGTAGGATTTTCACACAATTTAGGGAGGTGAACAGTACTTCTATTTGAAGATCATTTGAAGTTTTAATTTTGAAAAGGAAAAAATTTCAAAATTACAGATGCCGGACACCTTACATCTGCCATGACATCAACCCAACCAAGAAAATATATTTCAGCAGAATAAATTTCAAGAAATAAGATTCCCACCTTCTTCTGACAATTTTTAATGTCAGCATGCTCTCTATCAACAGGGTAGGGTTGATGCTAAATCCCCAACTTAGGCACACATGGATTCCCCCCACCCCCCAAACACACACACACAGATATTGAGGGAGGGGGGGGGGGGGGGGGGGGAGAGAGAGAGAGAGCATGCTCTTTATCAAAGGAAGTGCTTATTTCCAATCTCTGATTCATTTCTTTAGCAACGGAAATATTGCATAATGATTGATATTATTTAGCTGCACATGGTGACAATTAGGCGGTCAGTGGACTTATATTGCTTTTCGTTTAGACAATCTGTTTCAAAGCCTGAGCCTTAACCAAGAAGTATGCAAAAGATACCATCACTCAATCAGCATACCAAATAAACTGTCTTATATGTGACAGATAATATATAACTGATTTATTTATTTATTTTGTACAAATAAAGCAAACATTGTGTAAACATGTCCTAGCATACTGAAACAAGTAGCATCAAGGATCAAAAAGCAATTTAGAATCAAAATGAAATGTCATACCTCTGGACCATTGAAGACAGAAGGTTCATTCATGTCATTCCAGATGTACAAGGATGGAGTTGAACCAACATAATTCTCATAAGAGAATTTTTCAGCCCACCATGACCTAATCACTGGATTCACCACATCCAAGTATGATGATGAACCAGGCCAGCACCATCCGTCAAAATCCTTCCCAGTTGCATCCCTTACATAATATCCCTTTTGGGACGCCTCCTTATGTATATAATAAGATTCGTCCCTTTTAATGTGAGGGTCCACAATAGTGACCATTTGCCTACCTTTTGCAGCCAACTTCTTCTGCATCTCTTCAGGATTAGGGAACAGCAGCCTATCCCATGTAAAATACCTTTTCCCATCCGTATGCTCGATATCAAGCCACAAAACATCATATGGGATGTCATGCTCATCAAATTTAGCATCTACATTATAAACATCCTCTTCATCCCTATAATTCCACCTACACTGATGATAAGCAATGGCAAACAACTGTGGCATTGCTGGCGTTCCAGTCACACTAGTATACTGCCTAACCACATCTTTTGGCCGCGGACCAACAAAAAAGAATGCATCCACCACACCAGCCTCGCTCATCCACAGTGTATCGACCCTCTTTTGATCTGAAGGCAACATTAAAACAGAAGGAAAATCATCATTCCAACCAGCCCCAAGAACATCAATCTGCATCTCAGCAGCATTTAACCAGAAAAATCCGGAGCTCCCACGTGACTTCCCATGGGAAATCATGAAAGGAATGGAACCATAAAGCCCAAAAGGAGAGTCGGCAATATATTCAAACACGTCGAGGTTAAAAAGCCGATATGGCTCAGAATCCTCCACCCCAGGCCCTCTAGTTGGCTTTAAGGCAAAACTAGTGGCATGTTCCGGAATGCCATAAACAAAATCAGCATCATAGAATGATACGTCAAAGCTAATACTCTGAGGTCCATACGGCCGCGTATCAGTGTGGGTCCTAAGCCTCTCCTCCCAATCCTCATTTTCTCCTTTTTTCTCCCTCAGCTGTTCAAAATCAAACAAACCATTTGAGTTCAAAGACAACACCATTTTACCATTTTTCCCACTCTCCCTCACAAAAATCTCAAATGGATCATGCCGAATCACACCCTCATATCCATCTGAAAGATAAATAACGGACAAGATACCCAATCCATTTTCACTTTTCTCAGTTTTTAACTTCTGTAACCACAGCTTTCTGTTCAAAAACTCTGGCACAATCACATCAGGCACCTCAAATCTCTTCTTGGACTGGCTTAAACTCTGGTCCTCATCGATCTTGAGCCTCAAGACACCATCTTGATATGCAGATATTGCGAGAACCAAAGGCCGCTTAACAATGGGATTTTCTTGAGTATCAAGATTTTCTTTAACCTTATCGTTGGGGATGAGTTTCGCTATGAGATCTCCATCGGAAATCGAGACATCGGTGGCGATTAGAGAGCACGCACCGGGTTTCCGAGATCGAGCACGTTTGCAGAACGGGGTCTGATTGCAGTTTCTGAACTCATCTTTTTTCCAAGAAAAAACAAAATTGGTGAAAAGGAGGAATAGAAGAATAGTATACAGATTTATTTTCATGGTGTTACAATATTTTGGCGAAATAATGCGAGTGGAAATCATCCAAGAACGGGTAGAGCCCAGAGGCCAAGAAGAAAATGAAGCATGACCAATAAGGGATGAAAGAGGAGGAAATAAATGAAATGGAAATTGATATAAAACCCATAATGGTATGCTATAAAACCCACAATCACCCTCTATGAGTGGGTGGCCCATCCATCCATAACCAATTCTCATTCGACATGTGTCGGATGGGTGCCATATCTAGTGCTCATTGTGGGCACTAGATCAATCCTCGAAATGAAATTACCCTTAAAAACTTACCAAGTTTTGAAAATACTCTAAAAAATTTATATCTTTTAAAAATAGCCTTAAACACTATAAACTACTACAAATATCCTTATATATCATATTTCAATTAAATTCATTAAAATTTAGAAATGTTACAATCTAGTCCTTGAAATTTTATTAATTTTGTTTATGATTTTATTTGATTTTTGTTCGCTCATAGTAACACCCCTCACTTGGTATCAGAGCCATATGGCAGATCTAAAAGATAAATATTATATGACAAAAAATAAAAATAAATATATAATATATATATACATCAAGATTTATAATTATACATACATTAATACTACCCGATAATTATAAAATAAAAATCTTAAACACTTTAAAAGATTTAGATAAAAATATAAGAAGAGAAATATATGATCTAATAAATTTCGATATAATAAAAGAAGATTTTATCATAAACGAAATATTAGATTTAATCCACAAAGATATACTAGAAGAGTTATATAAATATTATAGAAATGGATTATCTTAGAGCGGATCCTCAATTAATTAGATATCTAGACATAGAAACAAATGAAAAATTAGATTTAATAGTAGAACAAAAAAGAAATTTAATGGACCAAATAAGAGAAGAAAGAAATATAAAACGACAAGAAAAATTAAGATTAAAATTATTGGAGAAAAAGAGAGAATATTTTGATAAAATTTTAAAACAATTACCAAAAATTCAAACGATTTTAGAAGACAAAGAAAAAACTAGAAAAGAAAAATATGATAAAACAAACACATTGAAAGACTATCTACAATATTATAGAATATATCATAGAAAATTAATAATTAGATCAATAGAAGAATATTGTGAATATCAAATAATGAATTATAAAGAAGCAAAATATGAAACAGAACTTATTCTAGAAACCGAACATATTAAAGGAAGAAATTAATGACAGAATTTCCAGAAATAAAATTTGAAAAACAAATAATAAAAAATATAAGACTTCCAGTTGGATCTTATCAAATAAAATGAGCAAATACAACTATGTTTCAACCATTAAGCTCATGGGGGAAATCTGATAGATTTCTTAACATGCAATTAAATTGGATAAGTGCATTTTTATGGCAAACATATAAAAACATAAATTTACAAGATAAATTAGCTATCGAAGAATTACAACAATTAAATATACAGGACATGAATATCAAAGAAAAATTACAAAATATTCAAAATAAACTAACAATACAATTTAAAGAATTAAAAGAAATGATAGGAGAAGTTAAAAATATAGGTGAAGAAATCTTAAAAGAATTTCAAAGAAAAACAGGAAAATTAATTAATCAAGATAAAATTGGAATAATTATAGAAAAAATAGATAGGTTAAATGAAAAAATAAGAAAAAATGAAAACGAAAAAACGATATCAATAGAAGAAACAATAAAAAAGTTAGAAATAAAAATAGATTATAAGTATGACAGACTATTTAAGGTACAAAAAACTCAAAAACTAAAAGTATAAAATGTCGATAAGTTAATATATTGAAGATCTAAAAATATTAATAAAAACATTAATAAGTGATGTACAAGAAGTAAAAAATGAATTAAAAGAAGTAAGAAAAGATATAAATATACTAAAACTAGAGATTAGATAATTCAAAGAAAATAATAAAAACAAAGATAAGAAAATAGACAAAAAACTCATAGAAAAAGAAATAGAAAAAACATATTACCAAAAATACTAGAGGAAGAATTAGAATTACAAAAATCTATAGAAAAAACTTTAGGAAAATTAAAAGTTGAAGAAAAATTTGAAGAAGAACAAGACAAAAATGAATGAAGAGTTAGATTTACTTATAGAAAATTTTGACCAGCTAAGTATAGAAAATTTTAATGAATACCAAGTCTTAATGAATACTGGAGGAGCACCTAACTCTGCTCCAATAGGAACTTCCAAATAAGAATTACCAGATCCAGATGAAAGTTATGCACCCTTATATAGTAAACCACACCGACAATATTATGATAGAGTCAGAAATAGACAACCACCTAGAGGGAATAAATATAAAGATAGGTTTGAACCAAATGATAATTATGATAAACCTATTAATCATGGAGGAACAAAATTAGATTTAGATTGTAACATAGATACTAAAAAAGTCTTATTAACTTGGGCAGATTCAATGACACTATTCTTTTTATACAATAAAGATGATACATGGGAAAATACTGATAGAATGATAAGTTTTTTAGTAGCATCTTTTGAAGGACATGTTAGAAATTGGTGGGAATGAATAAGCAGTGATACAAAAGCATTAATAAGAAGAAATGTACAGACAGAACTAATAAAATCAGATAGAAAAGGAATAGAAAAGATAGTAGATTATATTGCGGATGAATTTTTATGAGAAAATTGGATAAGTAATTCTGAAGCAGAATCAATAAGAGAAAAAGATAATGCAAGAATAAGATTAATAAATTTAACAATATGTGATATGTGTAAAATCAAAGAATACACTTGTGAATTTAAAGAATATTATTATGTCCAATTCTATAGTAATGAAAATCAAAAAGTATATAGAGATATGTATTACAATAAATTACCAGGTTCATGGGGAATATACTTTAAAATAGAATTTGAAAAATTTATTAGAGATAACCCTGGAACACCTAGAACATTAGGATTAAGGATAAAATTCCTATTTGAAAGATTAGCATATATATGTCAACAAAGACAATTATTAAAGAAATCAGGAAAACTAACTAGAATATGTTGTGAAGATATGGAAAAATCTACCCAATGGGGATGTAACCCTGAAAGAAGAAAAAATAATAAAAATAGAAAGTTTAAAAAAATCAGAAACTTCAGAAAAAGATATATAAAACCTAAGAGGAGATATTACAAAAGAAGATATAATCCAAATAAAAAACAGAAAAATAAAACTTATAAGAAAGATAAAAGCCAATGCAAATGTTGGAATTGTGGAGAAATGGGACATATAAGCCCTGATTGTAACAAAAAGAAAGTTAAAATATTACAAAATGAATATCTAGAAATAGAAAGTGAACTAAGTGAAATATCAGATATTGAAGAAAACTATGATCAAGAAGTCTATATAAGTGAAACAGATTCAGAAAGTAATGAATCAGAGTCAGAATAAAGAAATAGAAGAAATAGAAACAAATAAGAACATAGATAAACAAGAATATGAAGGAATAAAAGGTTATGGATTAAAAGTAACTTTTGATAATAATAAGTTCAGAAAAATACAAAAATTATCTTTAGATTTGAAAATAGGAAGGTGGGAAATATTAGACAGAATATGAAAAAGAGAAAAAGTAGCAATAAATGAATATCATAAAATTGAAAGGGCAATAGATGTTAGAACCACTCAAGGAACACACAAATTAAATCTTTTAACAAAAAATACAGTTACAGAATTATTAACAAAAATCAATAGAAAACAAAGTGAAAAGATTCAATATGTTTACTTAGTAGGTATCCAAATAATGTTTAAATCTCTATTTAGAGAAGGATTAGATTCGCCTTTGACTGTAAGTTTACATGATGGAAGAATTATAAATTTAAAAGACAATCATTTAGGAACAGTAGAAGGAAATCTAGCATATAAGAAACTAATATTTACATGTTACCCAAAATATTGTATATCATTAAAAGATAGAAATTTTAATGAAATTTTAGGACTACATTTCAAATTACATAAAGATGATATATTGGAACCAGGAGATAAAATTATGACTATAGAAAACAGGGCATTATACACATTTACTAATTCTAATTATGGAAACATTTATTCTAAAAAACCATATATTGAAATTCATAAAGAATGTAAAGATTTTGGTAAAGCTGTAGAACTAGATAAACAAATAAGTTTAGTTCCAAGAAACTATGAACTTACTATAACAAAAAATAAACCAGAAATCATAGAGTTACAATAAGAAGAATACCCTAATAATAACATAACATTTGAAGATGGCAAATTAATTAGGAGATCAACAAGTTTACCAAATAGAAAACAATTAGGAGAAACAAGTAATACAAAAGAAATAAAACTTAATAGAAATGCTGGAAATATGAAAATAGAAGGTGAATATTTTAATGGAATAGAATATATAAAATGATCAAATATATTAATTGACACAGGAGCTAGTAAATGTCATATAGCTTCAAATAGAAATAAAGAACTAATATCTCATAGAACTAATCCATATAGATATATAAATTTTGATGGACAAGTACATATGACTGAACTTGAAGTAAAAGTATCAATAAAAATAGGAGGAATAAATCTCCTAGTACCATGTCATGTAGATAGTAGTATGGTAAATCCTCATGTATTATTAGGAATGAGCTTTCTAGATTGACTAGAAGATTATAGTATAAAACGTGAAGGATTATATATAACTCATAATGGTCAAACTATACTATGCAGAAAAGCTGAATAAATGAATAACTAAATAAGTTTTCCATTAGCCGTTTATATACAATTTACAATTGTTGAAACAAATATAACAACCTGTGCATTAATTGACACGGGAAGTGATATAACAATATTCAAGATTTTCTTAATAAAATCATGGAATACTAATGGAAAGATAAAAATTACAGGAGTAACAGGAGAAAGTACTCATATAATTAATAGTGCTGATAAAATTGACATAATACTTGGAAGTAAGCAAATAGTTGTAAATAAAATATATAATTATAACAAATTGGAATGTGATATATTACTAGGAAATGACTTTATACAACAATTTCAATATTATAAACAAAATAATTACATGATAATGTTACAAACACCTTGTGCACATTTATTAAAAATACCAAGAGAATTTCGACCTTACAGAGTTCATCCAACACAGTGTGGTGATAAATGGGAGAAAAAACCAATTATACAAAATGAAATAAAAAATAAAAGAATAATGTATAAAAAAGTCTTAAAAACGAATATACAAACGAACATGGAAAAAATCATTGATCAACTAGAAAAAATTTGTGGAGAGAATCCATTACTATTTTGGAAACCACATCATCCAAAAGCTAAAATAGAATTAACAGAAAATGCTATTATAAGAGTTAGACCAATGATGTATACCATACAAGATACACAAGAGTTTAAAACTCAGATAAAAGAATTACTTAACCAAAAATTAATCAGACCTAGTAACGGACCCCATAGTAGTCCAGCTTTTATGGTCATGAAACATTCTGAACAAAAAAGAGGAAAAGCTAGAATGGTGATAAATTATAAAGAATTAAACAAATATACTAAATTTGATGGATACTTTTTACCAAATAAAGAGGTACTGATAAATCTTGCAAAAGGAAAGCAATATTATTCCAAATTTGATTGCAAATCAGGATTTTGGCAAGTAAAAATGGAAGAAGATAGTATTCAATATACAGTATTTAGTACACCCCAAGGTAAGTATAAATGGATGATTATGCCATTTGGTTTAAAAAATACACCACAAATATATCAAAGAAGAATGGATAACATATTTAGAAAATTTAATGAATTCTTAATTGTTTATGTCGATGATATATTAATATGTTCTAATAATAGAGAAGAACATAGAAACCATTTAATTAAATTTATAAATGAATGCAAAAAAGAAGGAATTGTTCTTTCAAAAAATAAAGCTATAATAGAAAAACAAGAAATTGATTTTCTTGGATTATCAATAGATAAAAGGGGGATAAAATTACAAACCCATATATCTAAGAAAATAGAAAGTTTTTCAGACAAATTAGAATCAAAAGAACAAATACAAATTTTTTTTAGGATGTTTAAATTATGCAGAATGATTTATTGAAAATCTATCAAAAAAGAGACATAAAATTCAAATTTTACTCAGGAAAACAAATACCAAAGGACGGAGTGATGAACACACAGAAATTGTTAAATCAGTAAAAGAAGAATGTAAAAATTTGCCAAAATTAAGATTACCAGATGAAAAAGTTAATCTGATAGTTAATACTGATGCCTCGGATAAGTATTGGGCAGCAATATTAAAAACTTAATGAAATTTGTAGATACTCAAGTGGAACGTTTAATCAAGCATAAATAAATTATACTACTCATGAGAAAGAACTGTTAGCAATCATCAGAGGAATAAAGAAGTTTTCATTGTTTTTATTATCTAAGAAATTCATTGTTGAAACAGATAATTCTCAAGTTGCAGGTTTAGTAAAAAATAAATTACCACCAGAACTTCAATATAGAAGGCTCCATAGATGGCAAGCCTATTTGGCATTTTATAATTTTGATATAGTTCATATTAAAGGTGTTAATAATTATCTTGCGGACTTTTTAAGTAGGAATATTGAATTTGCAGATGGATAATATCAAAAAATCTCTGATAGACGCCAAAAAGCGAATGAACTTCCTCATGGAGGAAGCTGAAGATATAAAGCTTGGAATTGAACAACTTGCAGAAACTCTCCAAGGAAGTTTCAAGCAATTGATGGAAATCTCAACATTTCATCACAATTATACTAAAGAATTGAGCGATAACACAATTGAGATTGAATCTCGGTTTGAATCGTTAATTACCAAACATGCTGATACCAAACAGGTTATATCAAAAATACAAACAGGTACATCTTCTGGAAGCAGTGGTGGACCAATAATTAAAAGAGATGAACCAAGTCCCAAAAAATTTGTTATAAATGAAGTCAGTCATCGAAAAATCACAATCAATGCCAAAGATGAACATACAAGGGTAGTCAGGATTCGTGCTGAAGAGGAAGATGATTCCCTTTTTTTACCAAAAGAAAACGAATATAAAACTATTGTTGAAGTTATATATGAACTTCAAGAATGTGATTGCTATTACATTTCGTCTGGAGACCATGTATATCCACGATTGATCGTTACTCAGGGAGGAGATCCTATCATGACAAAAATGGCAGCTGATTATGGATTCTTGGATCTTATCTATCCAGGAAAAGATTTGAAAGAAATCGAAAAATTTGATGATTTACTAAAAGGAGAAATTTCAAAGTTTGCTCAAGGAAGATCCATATATTTAAAATTTTATTCAATCAGTCCTGAAATTGATGGAAGGATATATTATCCTGCTGAGCATATTATCACGATTGGGTATGTTGCTCGAAATTTTCAAATTTAAGTTGGAAAAAATACCAAGCCAGTACCAAACATTACAAGATCATGGTTTAGATCCCGAAGGGTGTTGGGAATTAAAGTTCTCTACAACATTGCCAAAAACATGTATGAGAAAAAATTCAAATGCATATGTCAGTATAATGGATGGACCCTACTCACTAATGGAGGAAAAGAAAAGTCAACAATCTTGCAAGAATACATCAATAAATTTGATACTCATCAAATCCATGGAAGCTTTCCCACTTTGCAAGAGGCGTGCATAGCCAGGAACTGCCCCACATGCCAAAGGAATTGATGGACAGGTGGAAGCCACTCATGGATCTGCTTTATATGCCAACAAGATTGATGGACAAGTGGAAGCTGTTTAATAGATCTACTTTAATTCAACAATGCAGAACAATGTAGGAGCCATCTCAAGACCAAAAAATAGAAGGATAAGTGTCCCTATAATATAAGAGTCGTGTGATGTAATAAATAATATAGGGACAGGTGTGTCCTTAGGTGAAAAAAGATTGTGAAGTTGTTAGATCGATGATGTAAGAAGTGATGTAATTGTGTCCAATATAGTATTATAAATAGAAGCCTTCGGGCTAGTTGAAAGACAGAATTCTCTTGAGCACTCAATTTGTGAGAAATCCAAAAATCTTCTGTCTTTGAAAAATTCTCATACCAATCCTTTGTCAATCTTCATATTATCAATAAAATCCCAATTTACTTATCATATTATGATGAGTTTCTAAATCATTGTCTTCTAAATCCCATTTCCAAAAAGAAGATATATTATTAAGAAAACTCCCTACACTCTGTCCTAAAATATTTTCCATCTAAAGAGTTATACAGTGAAGGCATCCAGGTTTAGCTAATAACCCGTGAAGGTAGTAAACCATTGGAGGGTGTGGAGCAGTAACCTATAAGCCTGAAGGTCACTAACAATAGAAGGAAAATACAAAGGTACTGAGAACAGGAAAAGAGGTTAGTATTCTTAATATATCTATCTTTACGGAATTAGGAGGAAGAAAAGCTTTTAACATGACAGAATTCAGAATTGTTAAATTTAATTATCAAAACAGTCCTTATAATGATGAATATCATAACATAATTGAACATTTATTCATGCATAAACAGTTTACTAGACCAAATAATGAAATAAAAAAGTTATATCATGTCTATATGCCATGCTTGTTAGCTATCTTTCCAACATTAAAAAGAATATTATGATTAGAAATCACAAAATCGATTATTTATTTTTGGCTGGATAGTGATAATACTGAAATAAATAATGAATTATATTTAAGATATGTGTTTAGTAGTGATAATGATTATGATCCTGTAATAGATTATGACAGTGATGGAAGAGATGAATCTTTCTTTACTAGTTTTTGAAAATCTTAATATCATGAATAATAGTAATTATATCATGAAAAAACCCAGAACTAAAAGAGGTCCATATAAAGTTCAAATGCATATCAAAAGTAAAAAAGGCATTGAATATGAAAATGAAATTGATAAAATAGGATACCAAGAGCAACTCTATGCATCACAAGAGATATTAAAAAGTTTTAAAGAAAATTTAATAGAAAACTTTGCTAGAGGAACTGCAAGATCTATAATGATACATGATATTCAAGATATAATTGATAAATTAGAAAAGAGAAAGAAAAATATTTCAAAATATAATATACCATTTGAACCAAGTATAGATATAATGGCTGACATAGATATTATTAATTCTCAAACACTCATAGAATTTGAAAAATTACTTGAAACTTTATAAATTATTTATCTTTGTGTTTATAATGCTTGGATATACTATTGAAGGATTAGACAATTTGTTAGAAAAAATAATGAAAAAAATAGATAACATTATATCTCATTTAATAGATATGGATGAATCATCTGAACAATATTATATACTTTCAGAAAATCATGATTAATACATTATAGATTATTCTGACATATTAGAAATTAAAATAGATTTAGAAAATAAAATAATGACAAACACAGTCCAAACATAATGCCAGGATATACAATAGAAGGACTAGATAACCTTTTAGAAAAATTGAAAGATAAAATGGAAGATATTAAACATCAAATGGAAAATGAAAACATATCTTCTGAAGAATATAATAAACTCTTAGAAAAATACGAACAATATATTGCAGATTATTGTATTTTACTAGATCAAAGAATGGACTTATACCAGAGAATTTTGTATAATAATTTACCAACCCTATAATCTATGGATACTTCACAAGCATCAACTTTTAATAACTGTGATCATAAACTATATTTAGATAATAAAGAAATTTCATTTTTATTAGCTATTGCTGGAAAATCTAAAAATATACATTCTATTGGACAATCTAAATTAAAAGAAATATACGAAGATATTGACTATGCTATCTTAAATAGAATAGAATTTAATTCTGTTGAAACAACAAAAAATATAAATACGGTTCATAAAATTATAGAAGAATACAAAAATATAGAAGATGAAATTTCAAATGGAATAGCATTAGGATATATAACAAAGAAAGAACATCCTAAATCTTTTGAGAAATTATCACAATATAGAGTATTTTTAGAAGAACTTAAAAGATTAAAGAATATGAATATAATAAAAAAGTATTGAATTAAATCAACCTGACTAATTCAGGGATATATCTTGCAAAGAAAATAACTCAATTCATTAAGGGTAATAAACACATTTTGCTAAAAAGAGGTATTTTGAAAAACTAAACCTTCAGACAAGCTATTTCGATAAATCTCCCGATGAAAGAGTGAGAAGATACAGTAAATTGCAATTTAGACACAAACTTTATAAAACATATTTAATTTAGACCTTACTCTCTGATTTGTAAAGATAAACTTCACAGATATTTTTAGACACTTTGCACTTTTCTCCAATACTAGTGAGATCATTTTAACTGTGTATTTACTAGTGTAGAATAAAAGTTGATTCAATATTTTAAAAGATGAGAGCTTGAATAGAACACCATACAATGAGAAACTTGTATTTATTACGACATAAAAATGTAATTACAAAGAACAAAGGAAAGACGAAAGTAAATAGAAATAAAGTGATACGAAAATAGAATGAACAAGTAATTTATGAAAGACTTAAAGAGAGTAGTCCCCTTTTATTGATCAAAGATGTAAATACATATATCAAACAAAGTCCTAAACACAGCCAATTAGAGAAATCCATTGACTCACCCAATGTCCCAAAAACACTAAATACAAAACATCCAATAGCCCGGGCATACCTGGGCAAACGGGTGCCAACACCACAGATTTATTCAGTCGTTTAAACCATAAGAGGGGCTTTGCCATTCCTAACAATCATAGTAAATGAATAACAGTCCCTGTCCAGTTGAAGCATCTCAATTCACCCATCAAACACCAACCACAGTACCACACTTCAAACATTGCACCACACGTCCAATTCACTTTGAGAAGGTCATAATCTACAATAACGTCGATGAATTTATAAGTTCTATTAAGTGCATAGAAAAAAAATGAAGGATAACTCGGGCCATCAAAACATTAGCTTAAAAATTCTCTCATGTTCATTTTCAGTGTTAATCAACAAATGCACAATGACACAGTTCTATTTGAAAGAGTAAATAATAGAAAATTATAGTAGTGCATCATTAGAAACATATACAAAAGTGGTTGTTGATTCAATTTTGCATAAGAAACTCGCATTTAAGACACCACTAAACAAAAGTAACTACATGGGGACCCAAAAGCACACGACCCAAATAATGGCATTTATTTGCAATATATGGTACATCTTTTTTCTATTTTGACAGCCAAAAAAAAAAAACAAGGAAGAAGAAGAAGAAAAGAAAAACTAAATAAAACAATTGTATTGGTATATTAACTGGCTGCAAAGGGAAAGGAAACATTTTTAGTAACACATATTTCTCCGCCATCAGAAGATTAGTAAACTAAGTGATGCGCAAGACATTTTCACTTTTCACAGATTCTTACATTATACACATTAGTTTTTTTTCAACCCTTTCACAACATTAAGAATGTAAATCACTATATAATATACATTTCCAATCCTCCTTCCACATCATACCTCTGAATAGTGATGAATCAGGTTATTTTCTACTTGGACATGATCTCTTTAATATCTCTTAGGGGAGGACCTAATAATGTTCACCGATTAAAATAATTTAAAAAAAAGGAAGCTTCTGTCGATAAACTTTCTTACATGCAAACACTTCTACTATACGCATCAAACTACTTACTGGAATTTTAAGACAACTATATGGATCTCCATAAGATCGATTTGAAGCAATCATAAAGCAAGAAGCAATGAAGCCGCCAGTTTGTGTCAAAAGCAACATTAGAAAAAATAAAGAGCACCTAATAAGAGAAGGATTATATTTTTAAATATATGGTATAATAAAAATACAAAAATCCTGCTAAATTCATATAATAACTAATCAGAATAATTCTATGCAAAATGAAATATAACTTAAAAGATCACACAACAAATTTGTTATAAGCAAGCAATAGAAAAATTATTGAGCATTATCAATACCTCAAAATTATAGGATAACCAGTAAGATTAAAAAAAAAAGGACCACGGGACAAGCGCATGAATGAAGAACTTCCCTAGTTCTTTAAAACTCAATCATTTGATTCCCCTTTTTTGGTATTTTTCGAATTGGTCGAATAGCTTGCATTTGAGAAATAAGTATTTTTGAAAGGAGTTTAAATACACAATTGCGCATGGAAATTTTACATGTAGAAATGTTGTAGGTACCGTTTCATATGTGATTAAGAAGTGCGTGTTCTTCGCGATGTTCCCAGAAGTAATTGTCTATCTTGTTGGAGACGATTAAAAGACATTTATGTATCTATAATAATATTCACTTTGTAAAATACCATCATCAAATCGACGGAGACTTCAGCACAAGCATAAATTGCAGCTTCATTGTGTCTCATCACATTACCTATAAAGAGACAACAGATATAAAAAGACATTAAAATACATACTCGAAAAAAGCTCAAATATTAAATTGGAAATTAATAGATAGTAATTTTTTTTTTTACTTCACAATTGATCACTTACAATGTTTTTCTTCCATGTCGAGAAATGATAAACACATTCTATATCCTATCAATCAAACAGGAGTTTAAAAAATAAAAAAAAACTTTAGACACTTACTAAAAACCGAAGTTAAGAAGGTAATTACATAAAAAGGGAACTTATGCTACACCACAATGAGCATATCCAAACAAAAAGCAAACATAGAAAGAAGGATAAAGAACATTCTAAATGATAGAAAATGCAAGAAATGTAGATAAATGTACAATTCACACGGGAAAAAAAATCGTCATGAACGTAGAACTGATTATTTGAAGGAACCTACCTTTGACGGATTCACAATAGTAGACTACTTGAGGCTTCCATCTTCAGTAAATCGGAACAGAAACACGAGCAAGACATTCTAGATCTTTAAAAAAAAAATAGAGTTTCAAATTTGCCTTTTAAAAAAAATCCTATGTAGATCTTGAATACCTGCAAGATCGATGCACTGTGAAGAGAACAACGGGAGCAAATATTGACCGGAAGATGGATAATCGGACAGATGCGAGATGCAGAACGCGACGGGAAGGAAAATTTCAACATTCTGTACGCTTACAGATAAAAATAAAAAATTACAAGGCCACAAAACAACTGTAACCGTAAGTAAGGGACAAAAAATTACGGCTCACTGAACAAATCTTGCACACTGGATGAAGACAACGAAGAGCTGCAAAAAAACCCACAAAGAACAGGAACCAAAAAAAAAAAATCAGCAAAAAAGGCAGGAAAAAATAAAAACAATATGATTAAGTCCCTATTTCAGCATGCTGGGTTCATAGATGTGATCGTGGGATTTTGCTTGGAAAGATAGAGAAGAGGAAGTGAGGGGAAATAGTGGATGGAAGAAGACACGAGGAAGAATGAGAAATGAAAGTATCGTACAGGTCTGGAAGAAAGGTATGGACTTTGCGTAAGGAAAACGTTTTTGGGGCACAACTCAACACGTCTAAAATAGAATTCAGCTCGACTCAACAAAGTTCAGTTAAGGATACAAAGGGGATAAACAACTAAACAAGTGAGCTGCTATATGTGAGCCAATAAATTATGAGTTGCGACCCATTAATGGGTCTCATTTGTCTATCGACTCGAGCTCATGAAGATAACTTATAGGGCTTATGTGGCTTATGAATAGTACTCTCAAACCTACTCTTATAATATATAGGGATAAGACTTTGCTTGCCTTCCAACAAATTGACTCGTCTTGCATTTGAACACTTAGGGTAAATTACAATTTTTGAACACCCAATTAACTCACACTACTAGAAAACAGTCAATTACTGACTGCAGAATTCGTCGGTAATCAATGAATTGTCATCGGCAAATGATCACAGCTACGGAAAAGAGTCGTCGGTAAAATAGGTCGGTGATTACCGACGACATTTTCTGTCCATTGGAATTTACCGACGAGTTATATCGTCTGAAAATACCGACGACGTTTGTCGTCGAAAAACACCGATGACATATATGGTCTAAGAATACGGACGACTATAGTCGTCTGAAATTACCAATGACATGTGTCGTCTGAGAATACCGACGAATATAGCCGTCTGAAATTACCAATGACATATGTCGTCTGAAAATACCGACGACTATAGCTGTCTGAAATTACCAATGACTTTGCCATCTGAAAATACCAACGATGTCTGCTCCTTCGTCTGTAATTGAATCGTTAAAAATGCCAAAAAAAAAATTCTAAATCCATTTAAAATTTTTTGTAACGTTTATAATTCAAATCTAATTTCCAATTCAAACATCCGTTTAATAAACATATTTAACATCGATATAATGTAAATATCTTCATTTAAATATACATCAATATTGGATAAGTACAAAAGTTGATAATAGTGTAAGCTTCAAAAGTTAACATTAACAGCTACAAAAAATAGTATACTTACATAATGACATTTAACTACAAATGCTAGAATCTCACGAACTTGACTGATTTCTTATCATTTTCATCATCTCCTTTTTGAAATCTTTCATTTCTTTGTGGGTTTTTTCTTCTAATGACTTTTTCAACTCTTCTTTCTCTCTAGTGAGCTCATCCACTTGCCTTTTCAAAGATGCTAATTCTTCTTTCGAGCCCAAACGTGAGCGAGAGGAGTTAACTAATTCAGTGCCAACTACTGAGTTTCCAAGGCCATATGCTCGATCCTAGCATGGGCCTTGGCTTGCTTCAACCCACACTTCCTTATCAAAAAATTGGAAAATACACATAATAGGTCATTATACATTCACAATTCATATATAGAGAACAATTACTGTTCTTTCATTAATTAGGTTGTATGTATAAATAAATATATATAGAAACAAGAATCATCCTGTAATCTCGCATTCTGTTACACAAACTTTCCATATGAAACTAGACTCTCCAATTAATACCTCTTTCAGTACATTCAAACCTGTGAATGTAGAAACAAGCCGAAGAGCACAAATACGATCCCAGTCGTCGGATTTTGGTCAGTTTCTAATAGAAGTTACACGAGGTCACATACTCATATCACGAGCATGTTACTTCACGAAATCAAACAGCCGAACTCTAGCTAAAATTTTCTGACAAAGCTAAATTCCACTTGCTCCGGTAAGTTATTGCGCATCTGTGTATAATCTCTTGTAGTTTATCAGGTCACAAACTCATGTACAGAATCTACTTGAAGCTTTCTAGGGACCGTTTCTTAGGTACAACAGTGGAGGTTGCCATGACCACAATTCAGGGCCCTTCAGCAGAAATGTCCAAAAGCATTTTTAAAGGGCCTGGTGGAAATAGCAGAATAATTGTGTGCACTGGATAATCAAGAAACATTTATCAAATGTAGAGTTTGGTGTGTGACATAGCTGTGCATAATTGGGTGTCACTGCAATAGTGTTTTTGTGACCTCAAATCTGTAAATGTGATTAGAGTAAGTGTGAATCTTACATGTAATGAGCTGAATATGATCGGGCTGTCTTATATGAATTTAATGTAACTAGTCGAATGCTGCTGATTTCGATGGGTGGTGTAGCTATTTGGATTTGGGTGTAATTGTAATATTGTTATTATGACCTGGATATATACATGTGACCTGGGTAAATGTGAATAAATAAGTCAATGAATAAATGAAAAACTAGAACTGGTTGTACGTGGACTGAGGTGTAGAATTCATTTCAAACTATAAATAAATGCACTTGTTACGTGCATGTGAAATTGACACGATGTGCATGATTTAATGTGACCTAAATGATTTAAAACGTGAACGTACTATGTAACGGGGAATGAACTATGACATGAATAAATTATTCCAGGAACATGACTTATACCGTGACCATAAACAGGCTCAAACAACAATGATTAGAAGTGACCTGATTTAAGTATATGTGACATGATGATTTAACATGTTAACTAGTAAATCAGGTGAACTGGAGTTTCTAACATGGCATAGACCGTGACTTGAATAAATTAACCTAGAAACATGGCACATTCTATGAACATAAACGAGGGCAAGTAACTGTGATTGTTTTATTTTGTGACCTTGATTCACAAATCATGCTACTGGTTGTACTCAAGAATATGCTGTGACAAGATATTACAACTAACGAAGCAAATGTCAACTAGTTCAAGGCTCAATGGAAGTTATATTCCCAACAACAGTAGCAATCCTAATATTTTTAAATGGAGAGGGGAACTCATTAAAACAACTTTACCAAAATGTACGCAATGTAAAGGTGACCTGAATAAATCATGGGTGTTAAAGAAAACATGTGATCTGGATGATATAACATGTGACATGAACAATGTGACTTGAATAAATCATGTAAGTTATTGAAAACATGTGATTTGGATGATGTAACACGTGACTTGAATGATGTGACATATATAATTGTGTGACCTAGATTATCTAACAAGGGATTTGAATAAGACGAACTCGACAATCCTTCATATAGGAAAGCATAAAGCATTGACGAATGAGATAAAATTCTAGAACACAAGGCATTTACATAAACATCAAAAAAATGTCTTTCAATATAAATCTGTGCAATTCAATTACAAATTTAAATTCGAACAATAAACAAAATCATTGGCAATATACAATATTTCGAGAACTGATTGCACAAAACTTCACTCGTCATCGATTACAGTGTTGTCTACCACATGCCATGCTCCCCTTAACTTGTCAATGTTTTTAAAGATTTGCAACTAGGTCCATCCTTGCACGTGTAGTGTCAAAATGCATTGCCATGGATTTCTTGTCATGGTTCAATAAGTATTGTGCCTATTTAATCACAAAAAAACCACAATTGTGCATAAGTAAAGATAATGATATATGTGTTATGGACTGGAGGTCGCATTGTTTAGTCAACATCGTATTTCATGAATTCAAATGACTTCACACCACCTCAAATGAAATTTACGACAGACTTTCATCTATTATATGTTACATTATCTTGAATTGAACTCACTCCAAAGCATCTGTGTTCAAGGTCACATATTAAGAGGAATCACAATCCAAAAATAAGGTACCAAGGGATCTATTTATGTGGAAGGACGTTGATGAAACTAGGTCACTATAACATGATTTAAGGTTATAGAAGAAGGGGAATCACAGTCCGTACATAAGGTCACAAATGATCAGTGCTAAGAAAAATTAGGTCAAATTAACAAGATATGCATGTTTTGAGGTCACATGGATATAGGATTTAAGGTCACAAAAAAGGTCACAACGGATCAGTACAATAGTCATCAACAAAAATCAGGTCACATAAACATGATTTACCTATTTCGAGGTCACATGGATACCAAAAATTATGTCAAAGTTTTATGTAAAATCGAATCAGTTCACAATACCTCAAACAAAGGTCACAACTTTGGGAGTTCACATTTGGTTTGGAGGGTCATGAAAATTCTGTTTCTGGTTCATATTCCTAGTACTTGGACAACAAATGGAAGCTGAAAATGCATTTTCATAATAAAAAGATATATGTATAAAAATCTAAAAGAACAAAACCAGAAGTCCATCAAAAATATATCCAGCCAACATAACACATATGAGGTCTTCATATTTCATTCCTCTAAACATCATTTTTTATAGGAGTAGAGAATTAGTAATGGGTCCTTTTATAAGGAAATTTCCTTCTTCCCAATTCAACAGTCCTCTAAAAGAATTTTTATACCAATCAGCAAAACTAGGTCACATGTTTATTATTTTAACACGATACCAATCAACAAAACTTAAATTCATAGGTTTATGACTAGGTCACAAATTCATGTAATTTTGGTGACATTTTCTTCAACTCAAATCACATCACAGAACATCAAATCACGCATAAGGTGGAGTACACAATCCGTTTTAAGGTCATAATTTACATGGTTTGTGGTCACAATCGGCAAAAAAATTGAACAAAGTATAAAGTATTTCACATTCTCGTGAGTTCAATTCGCTACCCATCAACAATACCCAAGGACAAGGATTAATGATTAGGTCACAATTGTTCAAATCTCTATACATTTTTACACACTATTCGCCCAAATTCTCAACCTTAAATTTAATCACATTCTATAAATTTTAAGTTTCGATGTTTCACATCTACGACAGATGCAATGCAACTCAGAGAAAGAATAATCCAGATTCAAACTTGATTTTACAGATGCCCAAAAATATTTATGCGTGCATATTAAAAGGGGATGAAAATTGAGCTTACTTCCTCCAATATTTCAATGGAAACGTAGCCCAGGAGATAAGCTTCAATTTGGAGCTTCACGCTTTATCCTTCACTCAACTCTTTGCCTTCCAACTCATCCCTGCTCACTTTGTTGCTACCGGCAAGATTTCTACAAAGGACTTCCACCAACAACCTACGAGATCAAAACCACCAATGTAACTTATTACTTCATCTAGTTGCTCTCCATCCGATGCCTGGACATCATCGAAGTCAATAATTACCAGTCTGATTTGGGTGGATTTTTAAGAATAAGTGAGATCGAGTTTGTAATTTTCAAAATATTTCATTCATCGGTTATTGGCGTAAATTGCGCTAATTTGATTTATTCATATATTTCAAAATATTTTAATTTATTAATTAATTACTAAATTCCTAATTAGAACCTGATATTTGAAGTTATACATGTTTGATCTTATATTTGAATTTGATTCTTGTATAATAGGCTTGCCTATAATTTCCTCTCAAAAAATCCAGTTCAGTTGATTGATTAGAACCATGCCTCTCTTCGACACCGGCACGATAATTCTTCTATTAAAATAAAAAGTCAAGTCCTGCATGTAAATTTTAATAAAACTAATCCTAGAACAAAATTTCAAATGACAAGCTTAACAAGAAGTATATCCATTTATTGTATTTATCTATAATAAATTTCAGATGCCAACTTGACCAGAATTTCTAACATATATATATATATATGTTTTTTTTTTTTTTTTTTTGGCCATAAATGCCATACTACTGAGTATTAGATGCTGAAACAGTAAAGATTTTAGCAAGAAAAAAGAAATCAAACTTGAAAATTAGAATTTCTAGTGGGGGAAAGCTGCTTGCGAGTTTCAGCAACTTGTACCAGCAAGTAAACCAAATTCCAACCTCAAGCAAAAATTGAAAGAAAAAGCCAAGAAAATCTAGACTAAAAGGCACCAAGGTTGAGGTTTCACCTTTCCAAACTAAGGAGGAGAAAAAAAAATTAGATGCCAAACATAATAAGAAGTGCAGCCATTTATTCTTTATTATTACAAAAGATGTCAACCACAAAGTATACCTAAATAAACTTACATAAACATTCTTTGACTTCGTATCTATGAAATCGCCATTCTTTCTCTTATGTGTGAGCAGATAAATTTGTGGTGCCTTGGAACTTTTCCCTTGTTTGCATATTTCTGCATATTGCAAACAAAGCCTCAATTCAAATAACTTATCATTTCTATGTCAAAATACTGTTGCACATTGCAAATAGAAAAATTACCCATAGATCCTCATGAATCCCAGCTGAAACTAATCCACCCGTATGCTTAGATATTTCTCCATATTTCGAAGATTTCTTATTTTTTTCATTAGACTTGGGTTTTTTTTTTTCCATTTTGAATCGTTGAACTTATCATGCAAGCATGCCAAAAATCCTTACGCAACCATGTAGGTTTGTGAGATTTACATTTTTCATAGTTAACATCTTCCAGTTCTACCAACCATTGTCCACTTTTGATCTTTGCATTCCATCGGGCATAGTACATCAATTCACTTAGCCACTCCTTGGATTCTTATCCAAACTCTCTTCACTTGCTCATCCCAATGGTCGGCCATACATACTTCTCCTAAAGATATAACAAAGGAAGTTTTTTTAACTCATAGTGAGAGAAAACATTTCCGTTCAATAAATAAAAAATAACATATCATTTTACAAAGATGTTAAGCCTTAAAATATATATTAATTACCCTAAACTTGTCCCACAAACCATCTTTGATGTGCTCTTCTACGTCATCCCATTTAATGAACGGACCACCCAGAAATCCTTTTATAATTTCGGTCACCACTTTCGGGGCATAAATCTCAAGGAAACTATGTACATTCAAAGAAGTTAATGCATAAGAAATAAACAAAATAATGAGATCACACAAAGACAAAAACATTATGATTTAGATTTACCTGCAACCACTATCACTATAATACGTAAAATCCCTAGTCTAGAGATAGGATCGATCATGATTGGACGTTTAGAATTCAAACCACCCGTAATAATCTTCTCCTTTTCATCCTCCTAATCAACGTCCGACATGTGATCCAACATATCATGGTCATTCATTGCATCAAAGCACTAAGCCCTCCGATGCTATCAATTGGACTCTCATTTAGTCTTGGTCATTCGGTGGTTTCATCTCCAACTTGGGTGTTATCACAAGTACTTGGTCTTGCCACTCTCTTAATACATCACCCTCTAGTGGAATAGCGAGTACTACTCATCCTTCAATGAGAACACAAATATTAGGATATATGAAATAATATCAAAATGCAATATACTATGATAACCTCCTAGTTGTGTTAACTGCAAATATCACTATATAGTAAACTTAATATGATAAGAATAAGTAGTAAGAGTAGTTACATTTTTGAAAGAAGACATTTCCAACGAGACAAGGCAAAATATATTTGATTAGGTTCCATGAAGTCAATGTGATCTATAATTTGATTAGATGCCACCAAAAACCATCCTATTTCTACAAGCCATCATAGAAAACGAAGTAGTGGAGACCTAGTAATGGGGTTTTCCCTTGTTTGCATATTTCTGCATATTGAAAACAAAGTTTCAATTCAAATAAGTGTATAGAGAGAATGAACTTCAAAGTACACTAACAAAAACCTCCCGAGGCCGATATATTTCAGAAAAATATATCTATCTCCTCTAGGATTGACAATCTTACTAGAGTAGCATATCCATACTTCACAATGGCAACTCATTCTTCACATCCCAGGCCCAGGTTAAATGTTAAGCAAGCAATGAACCAAGTCATAAAAGTCAACAGAACCACAATCATATTACAGCCACTTCAGAGAATTAAAAAGAAGTCAATAATCACATAGTTGCTAAATATTCCATTGAGAACTTTCAGGAAGAAATAAATGGAAGTTGCTCAAAGCAAAATGACAAACATTCATGGGCACACAAAAAGAATGCAGAATCAATCAAATAAAATTTCCTTTCATCACATCACTACATCACCACACAATTATGTTGCCAAATTTCCCAATGCAAAAATTTGCAATGAACATTATTAGTGTGCCATGAACAAAAGGTTAAAATGCCTTTTTAACCCCTGTGTACCAAGAACTCATACAAGAGATCTAAAATTTGACACAATGCAATGAAAATATTTGTATCTGAATGCATTAGAATTATAACCTAATAAATGGAGGAATAATTTGAGAATGAGAGAGTAATTTTGATTGGCAAAGAAAGCAACACACAGATAATATATTTAATTGGGGACTATATTAGAATTGTCCCACTGTTGGGATCCAAGACTCCATTGATTTTTATTTTTTTTGTGTTCCACCATTCAAACCGTCCACTTTTAGATTGACAAAGAAAGGTGCCCCTTCTACATGAACCATATAAACAGGAGTGAAGGTACACTGGATCAAAATGGCTGCTACTACATCTTCTAGCCATTTCTTAGAGGACAATATTCACAAGTTTTCAAATCAAATAAATAGAAAATGATAAAAATGGGACAGAATTTATCTGTCCACACTATATATCCAAGAAAATTTGATTCCGCTACTGCTATTTTTACCAACAATTGTAACACAAAACAAATGGGATGTATTTTTCACAATATCCCAAAACCAATGAATATATATGTTGGAGTTATGGGTTGATAAATTGAAGAAAGCTGCTAAAGAATTTGAAGAAATAACTCCATATAACTTCAAGAAATTGAACAGCTATACAGAGAGTTAAATTCACAAATATAACAACCAAATCCAAATTGTGAAACTATAACAACAAAATTTAATGTACAATAAATTCCAAAAATCATATCACAACAAAAACACCACCAACTCAACTTTTTAACTAACCCAAAAAGCAAACAAAAGATGATATCCAACTTTCTTGACAGTAATAAAACTCTACAATTTCGAGAGGCAGTGAAAAAGGTACTTAGTCAAACAAATCAAACAGTAAATGACAATAATGACCCAAAATAAAACAAACCGACAATTCTCTACAAAAGCACAGGCACAGTAAAAAGCTCTTTTACTTGTCAATAATCAATAAAAAAAATGAAAAGTAAGAAATAGAGAGACCTCTTGGACACAGAGGAGTTGGCAGAATCAGCAACCAAATGCTTCTCTTCCTTTGATTTCACAGATGATCAGAGAGGATACCTAAGGAGTTTCGCATATCATTTGCCAGCATTCACTGTAATATTGACACAAAAAGGGAAAATAAGAAGATTACCTTTATAAAATCAGGTAGGTGAAGCGTGGTGTGGAGCTAAGTCGACGGAGGGAAGGAGCAGGCGACGACAGGTCTTCACTCTTTAGCGTTTTTGAGAAGTGTAGGTATAAGCAGAGATGTCAAGACGGGCGGGCCGACCAGACCCGTGAAAACCGACCCGT
This sequence comes from Ligustrum vulgare, assembly GCA_963555705.1. NCBI lineage: Eukaryota > Viridiplantae > Streptophyta > Magnoliopsida > Lamiales > Oleaceae > Ligustrum > Ligustrum vulgare. The sequence goes on from OY743168.1 coordinate 86,269,505, forward strand.
ATCGACCCGGGACCGCGGGCCGACCCGTGACCCGTGCGGGCGGTTCACGGGTCAAGAAGGTGTGAACCGCGGGTTTCGCGGGCCTAACCTTCGCGGGCCGCGGTTAACCCGCTGACCCGTGAAATTAAAAAAAAAAAAAATTTATTAAATATCATAGTATTGAAAATCTCAATTCTTCTACAAACTCTAGTACTAGTACAATTTCTAAAGTTAAATCTTATTTTTCTCCCTAATAGGCAAGAAACGTAGTGTTCTTTAATAGTAATAATTAGAAATGCATTTAGCATTTAGTTGTTATTTGTTTATATTTTATTTAAGTTTGTAAATTTAGAAGTAATTCATGTAACATAAAATATAAATGTAAATTCTATATAAACATTATGGTATAAATATGAATTTAACAATTTGTTCATCTCATATTTATAAATTTAACAAAAAATATATATATATATATTATAAATATGAAAAATTATATATTTTTATTCATACTGGCCAAATCGGAACGAACCGCGACCCGCGACCCGCAACCCGCATGGGCTCGACCCGTATGGGCTAGCGGGCGGGCCTGGGTTATAGTTCGAAATTTGTGGGTCGACCCGGAACCGGACCGAAACCCGCAGCGGGCGGGCTTTTTTTTACGCGGACCGTTACCGGGCTCATATATTTACGGGCCGACCCGGCCCGGACCACCCGGATTGACACCTCTAGGTATAAGAGAAGTGGGTCTGGCCGGGTTAATTGATTGCGCAAAATTAGAATTTTTGGGGACAAATTCAATGCCCAAATTAAGGTAGTGTTTGGCATTTATGAAAAATAGATAAATTGATAGTTAAAATAGGCGCCTTTTTTATCTTTTTTTTTTTTTTTCAATTCCAAGGTCAAGTATAACCAAGTCTAAGTGGAAATAAATATATAAAATATTAATGTAGAACAAATGGCCTTGGAGTTTTGAAGATGATTTGGATCAGAAATTGACCAAGAAAACGGGGGCTTGGATCAAACGGTCATAACTTTTTGCATCGGTGTCAGAATCCTTATCATAATATGTTTTCGAAATCGTCTCGCAGCGCTCTACAACTACCAATTTGAGGAACTCAGTTGAGGTTGTCTTCAGCTTCAAAAATGTAGTTTAAAGGTAATTACCAGCCACTTGAAGTTTTTTGGCATTTTATTTAAATTTTCTGATGAGAATCATAGGAGGCTCGACAAAAAAAAAAAAAAAAAAAAATCAATCATGCTAGCTAAACAATTTTGAAGTACATTTTTGTGGAGTTCCGAGGAAATTAAGGACCATTTTTTAAAGAAGATTCAAGGCTTAAACAAGAGATCAAGCCAAGAAAATAAGCCAAGAATCAAATTGGGAGTAAAGACATGAAGATTTGATCAATTTTGAGATTCAATCAAAGTTTTGAATTAGATAAAGTCCGAATTTGAGGTTTACTATTTCTAGAAGAACTGTATCTCTTTTTGTCTAGTTTCCAGATCATTTTGAACCTCCTCAATCGGACATTAGGACCAAAAGTTATGATCAAAATACTAAAGAAAGGGCTTGCAGTCAATTTCGATTGACAATTTTCGGTCGACCGAAAGTTACTAAAACATTCAAAAATTCGCGTTTTCTACTGTTTTTCGTATTTTCTGTATTTTCTTTCATATTTGTACTATTAATAATCATTTTTTTCTCAAACCCTACTAGTTTTGGATGTATGAATGGTGAAGTCTCCATGGGAGCAAACTTGGAGGTAAAATCTTCTTTATCTCTTGTTAACTCTTTAGGAAATTAATCAACTACATTGTGAGTATTATTATTCTTGTGTTTGTTGTTGATTTTCGCCACCTTGAAATTTGTTTAGTTGATACCCATTGGGCTTGGTTCTTTAATCAATGATTTTTGGGTTAGATTTAAACTTGGGTTAAGGTATTTTATCATTTAATTATCATCTTAACTTTCTTGGGGTGATATTGAATTGTTGTGAAAATTTTTGGTCAATATATCATGGGGGTTCACATCATTTTCCTTTAATTTATTTATTTTATTTGGATGTCTACTTTCATCTTTTGCTCAAACTAGGGTTTGAAGAGACTATTTAAGGTTGTTTTGTCATTCAATTAGGCATTCATTCATCTATAATAAAATTCTTTGATTTTGGTTGATTCCAGTTTGTGTTATTTACTTTCGTTGTGCGTCAAATATAATCAAAACAATCTTTCAAACAAGTGATTTACTAAATGAAAATATTTGTATAATCGAGAAATCGAGTTACACTAGAAAGTGACTTCCTTACTCTCATGTGGTTAGTCTAGCTAACTTCTTCATCGTCATCATCCTCGGTTTCATAATCTTCATAACTTGCATTGCCTTCGATGTTATCATCTTCAGAATCCCCTTCATCTCTCTCACTTTTATCATGTTCGTCTTCCATGACCCCTTCTTCATCTGAATTGATACAGTTCATAACTTCAACTGCATCTACCTCTTTGACCTGTAAATCTTCATGCAACAAAAGTTGCTCATCTAGCTCCAATGATAGACCATAACGATGTGGATTGTTCGGCCCTGGATCCTCTTTAAGTGCAATTTCCACTAATATATTGCATTCAACGTTTCCTGATATCACTCCTTCTACTTGGGCCCAATTCTTGGCTTTTGTTTTCACAACTGCCCACCAATCACGTTGATTTCTTTTTGTTGATGGAAGGCTAGTGAAGTACACTTGCTGTGCTTGCGAGGCAAGTGTGAACACATCTGACGAGTGTAGTTTCTTCTTATGATTTACCTCAACTAAGTTAAATTGAGGATCAACACGAAAACCACGATCATTGTCAATCCAATCACATTTGAACAACGTAACATTATTTCCCTTCCCAAAATACTCCAGCTCCAATATTTCGACCAACACTCTGTAGTAATCGCATTCGTAGTCGTTGTACGAACTACCCATAACATAGACACCACTATTCATCATCTTTTTATAGTTTCCATATTCCAATGTATGAAATTTGAAACCATTGATAAAATAACCACTAGAGCACTTGACTGTACGAGATGAACCATTAGCCAACTGCCTTATACGTGAGTCAATTTCCATGTCATTGAAATGCCTTACCTGAGATGTAAAAGATCTCAAATTAGTCTTTAATATTGTTATCTACATAACTTCAAGCACATAAGTTACGCTTACGTATTCTTGCAACCACGAGGCGAATCGTTCATCACGCAAGCAATCCATTTGGGCATCAGACACATGGGGATTTGCAACCGTCATTTGTCTTTGAAATTCCTTACAGATAGTTAAATAGTGTTAAAAAGTTACTTAAACAACATATGAGATTAAGTTGTGTATCACAATGTTACCATGTATAACTTACTCAAGGAATGAAGTGATTTCCGTGCAATTTAGGAGCACATATCTTGAGGCAGCTAAATATTCGTTATCAGTTAGATCCCTTTTAAATCAATTGCATTTTCCAATAGGCCGATCGGGGTGTGTGAAGATCGATAATCTCCCTGCTGGATCAACCAACCCCCCATCATCATTCCTCAGTGGCCGATTTAATATTGTTTCTATTGCACCATCAAAATATAACGAGCAAAACATCGAAGTTTCCTCTATCAGGTATGCCTCTACTATAGATCCTTCAGCACAAGCACGATTTTTCACCTATCTCTTCAAATGGTTTAGGAACTTGAGCATTGAAAAAGGCATCAAATAAACAATTTCATACACTCTCTGTGTGTGTGTGTGTGTGTGTGTGTGTTCGCGCGCTCGCGCGTGCATGCATGCATGTATGTATGTATGTATGTGTGCATGTGTGTATGTATGTATGTATGTATGGGTTAAGATCACTATTATTAGAAAAGTAATATCACCTTTTAAAAGGATACGTCCAACGATACTGTACTGGATCTCCAACGCGTGCTTCATATGGTAAATGAATAGGTAAGTGCTTCATAGAGTTGAAAAATGCAGGTGGAAATATTTTCTCGAGCTTGCATATTGTCGTAACAATACTTTTTTCAAGGCATTGCATGTCTTCAACCTTTAAAACAATAGAGCATATATATCTAAAAACATGACTTAGCTCGGTCAGTGCTTCCCAAATTGGTTTAGGAAGAAAATTTTTAAATGCTATTGGCATCAATCTCTGCATAAAAATGTGATAGTTATGGCTTTTCATGCCATAGAAATCAGAATCGCCCTTAATATAATTTGCAATGTTAGACGCGTATCCATCAGGCATTCTCAATCTTTTAATCTAGTTGCATACCAAAATTTTTTGGTCCTTTGTCAAACTGTAGGAAGCCTTTGGCATTGAAAACCTCCCCTTGTCTTCAACTACGTGTAGCTCTGGATGATGACAATAGACCTCCAAGTCCTTCCTTGTTTGAAATTTATCTTTCGATTTTTCCTTCACATCCATGATAGTGAAAAATATATTATCAAACACATTCTTCTCTATGTTCATAACATCTAAATTATGTCTAATGATATTTGTGTGCCAGTAAGGCAACTCCCAGAATATGCTTCGCCTCACCTAATTGTGTTCGCACCCAAAACCTGCAACTCTCGCCCTTTGAACTTTCTTACCACTTATAAAAGTTGGAAGTCTGTCAAAAATATCACTCAAATACTCTCTTGTAGGCCTTTCTCGTGCTACTTCATTTTCTTTTCTGCCTTTGCAAAACTTATATCTTTGACTTCTGTCCGGATGGTCACATAGCAAGAATTGGCGGTGGCAGTCAAAAAAGGAAATTTTTTCCGTACTTCAATCTAAAAGACTTTGTGTTACCCATACAGTACAGACATGCCAATTTATCGTGTGTGCTCCAACCGAAAAACGTGTCGTATCTTGGAAAATCACTAATAGTCCACATCAACGACACTCTCATCCTAAAATTTTGCCTTCTATGTGCATCATAAGTTTCAAATCCTTCATCCCACAACATTTTCAATTCGTCTATTTAATGGCGCAACTAAACATCAATATTTTTACCTGGACTTTGTCCAGGAATAACTATACTTAGAAATAGATTTTCTTGCTTCATGCACAATCCAAGGGGAAGGTTGTAAACGGTGATCATAACAGGCCATCAGGAGTAATGTGAGCTTGTAATATTCAATGGATTGAAGCCGTCTGTGCAAAGTCCAATACATAAATTTCTAGGGTCAAGAGAAAACTAGGGGTAAGTTCTGTCAAAATTTTTCCACGTCTCCCCATGTATTGGATGTGACATTACTCCACCGTGAGTAAATGCATTCTCCTCATGCCACACCATATTATGTGTTGTTTTTCTTGACATATACAATTGTTGAATTCTGGCAGTGAGAGGTAGATATCTCAATATCTTGCAGGTAATATTACGATGAGTCCCAGAATTGGACTGTTTATACCGTGGCATCTTGCACGTGGGCAAATGAGTCATGTTTTCAGTTTCTTTGTAGTATAGCATGCAATCATTTACACAAGCATCAATTTTTACATAACCAAGGCCAAGTGTAGATAACATTTGCTTCTTTTTGTAAAATGTACTCTCCAGCGTGTTATCTTCAGGCAACATTTCTTTGACGATAAACATTAGACGATCATAACATTATGCCGGCATGTTGTACTCGGATTTGTAGTTCAAGAGTTGTGACATTGCTGACAATCTAGTTTGCTTCACACAACCTGACCACAACGGCTTGTCGGAATCCTCTAACAATCTAAAGAAATTTTTAGCACTTGCATTGGGCTCTTGTTCAGAAGGTTCATGAGGTCTTCACTAGATATTTGACTGTAAATTTCAGGACCCATTGCATCTACTACCATTTTCTGAAGTTCGTTGTTACATTGTGAAGAAGATGACCAGCCAAAACCAGAAGATGACTCACCAAAACTATATGATCTAACAGGACATGGCTCTCCATGTGCAGTCCAATTGGTGTATCCATGCATAAAACTGTGTCTGTATAGATGTAATCTTATAATATCTAGCCCGAACTCATGGTTACGACACTTACTACATGGGCATTTAATCTAATCCACAATATCGGGTTGTGAAAGTGCAAATTCAACGAATTGGTCAACATCGACGACAATATTTGCAGGCACGGTCCCATTTTGTCTGTGAGAGTTCATCCACATACGATTAGTAGCCATTTCTACTGCACCATGACAAAATTTGCAGGCACAGTCCCATTTGTACTGGATTGGAGATTTTTACATGGTACACTAACTATATTTGTGATGAGATTCGAAGCACGGAAGAAACGCCGGAAAGTTCCGAACTCAGGTTGTGGTTGGACGGATGAATCATGACCCGATATTCACGACGCGATGGCTCGACGATGCGGAATAAAGAACCACGACGTTCGAAACGCCACAAGGATTTGCCCAATCTCCTTGATAAGTCTCTGATTTTGAACGCCACAAATACTCTCGCGAATATTTTGAAGCCCTAAACGATGGAATTTGGCCCTAAAATCAATGGGCTCAAGGGCATTAGCCCATGAGTTTTGCTTAGTGGCTCATTTCTACTTGAAAAACACATATTATCCATCCAATTCCGACATGGTTGACTGGACTGCACTTTTATTTTGGCCTGAATATTTAATTTTCTGTCAAGCCTGCTATGACTCCGATTGTCGCGGGTTCGGAACACATCAATTTGTGTTCTATATGTACACAAATATAGTTAGTGTACCATTTTAAAATCTCCAATCCATATTTTCAAAATTCAAAACAAAAGATGTGATTTTAATTCTTTCTTTTCCGTTATTATTCATGGATTTTAAACTACTTATTAAAAATTTGAATATTAGCTTATCTATTTTGAAAATAAATTGTTATAATAGGATCTTTTTCATATTATTTCAAAAAATATAAGTATTTTAATACATCTAGGCTAAAAACTAGAATGTAGGAATATTAACCCTATATATTTTATAGCATAATTTTGCAATTGTAGACTTGGTTAATTCATAAGAGTGATTTGTATTTTAATCCATATATCCTTTTCTAATTGCCACTAAACATATATTTATTACATTATTATGAATGAATTTTCTCATACACTAACCATATAGCTTTTTGACACAATTTAAAGAAATACTAAAATCAAGAATCATACATAGAATTATTGTTTTGTATAAGTAAATCAAAATTAACATTTTCATTCGATACATAATAAAATAAAAATATTAAAATCAAGAATCACACAGACACACGTGTGTATATGATAAAAATAAAAATTCACACAATCAAATCATACCTTCAAACCTTGTGCAATGATAACCTTCATCAATTCTATAAACTATATTGAGTGGGAAGGAAAATTCGGAAGCTAAAATAGTAAAGGAAAGAAATTTTATGAGGATATATGGGAGATGATACGAAAATAAGTTTGGGTGGTCTGTTTGTGTATAAATTCCCGTCAGTGGTCACCGACGAGATTGCAAAGTCATCGGTAATCACAGCTGAAAAATGAGTAGTCGTCGGTGCTTACTGACGACAAGGAAAAATGTCATTGGTAATTACCGACGACAATAGAAAATCGTCTATGATCACCGACGGAAATATAGAACACAGTCGTCAATTCAACTCCCTAATTAATTAAGTAGTTGTATAAAGTGTAGATAGTAAATGCGGTAGAGTAATACGTCGCGACGACTTGTGGATGTCATCGGTAATAGGGGACGATAGAGCTATGTCGTTGGCAAAATGTCAGTTATCACCGAAGACTTACATGTCGTCGGAATCTACCGATGACATGTTCCTAGTCGTCGGAACTCACCAACGGTAATCCACTGTCGTCAGTAATCACCGACATCACTGTCTTCGTCGTCGGCAAGTACCGACGACAGTTTATTTTCATCAGTAAATACCGACGGCGGTTATGTTTATCTTAAATCACTGACTATTTTAGCATAATAGTCGGTGATTATCGACGAAATTTCTGTCATTTGAAAATTTTGGTCCGTAATTGGCTATTTTCTAGTAGTGTCACTCAGTAATCAAATTCAATATCCGCTTCAAACTTTGCCTCTCCGTCTTTTCATGACAAACTAGAGCACAAGGTCATCATTGCTGTCAAAGTTTTAACATGTCTTCAACGTCCATCCAATATGCTAGGTATTAAACAACAAAACCAAACAAATTGAATTTGATTCACCTACGTTTAAATTTCTTCCCTACATCAAGTGAAAGGGTAAGTCGAAATTGAATTCAAATAATCGAATATGATACTCACTTAAGACGTGACGTATGCCATAACTAAAAGAATCTTATTAAAGGGTATATAATTTTTAATTTAAGTACAAGTATCAACACATTTTTTAGCATTTTAAATTGGATAATTATGCATCTGTGTGAAACCCATTAAAGTCACATTATTTTGCCTTCCCAAATTTTGACAAAGTAAATCATTTACAAATAAGTGGGCCATGGTCTGATACTCCAAATTGCAAGAAAGTGATGTAGGGGCAACGTGCATCTATGGCTTAAAGAACATGATTCTCATACTACCCTTTGCTAAATGTTATGCAAGAAAGTGATGTGTGGACCAGTTGAACTTGAATTCAGCAGCACAAACCCGATTTCTTTGGTTCTCCGATTCCAAAAAAAAAAAAAAGTCAATAAAAATAATTCCGTTAATACATATTAGATGGTAAAAATACAAAATGACGGAACTTTTAAAGTCAATGGAGCTTTCAACTAGTACAATTGACATTAACGACACATTCACTAGAACCTAACATAACTTAATAATTTCTTTTAAGGAAAAACATTTTTTCCTAAGACAAACTACTTGCCATGTAGCCTCGTAGTTGATCCCAGCGCACGTCCTCATCGCCTATAGCATGAACCACAGCTGCAATTTCGTCCTCCTCTTCCAGGAGATCAATCTCAATTTCATCATCGTCAATTTCTTCTATCCGACGAAACCCTTCGTCGATTTCGCCATTAATCCGAAGAAAATTGTGTATCACCATTGTCGTTAAAACTGCAGGTGTTTGTGCTTTGAACGAGTAACTTGGTGTACGATCGAGTATTTTCCATCTCTGTTTCCAAACCCCAAATGCTCTCTTGATAACATTGCGACACAAAGAGTGGTGGAAGTTGAAACGCTCACGTGCTTTCTGAAATCTACAGTGTAGTCTATCAGTTTAGTTGCGAAACTCTTGAAAATGGTATCGAATATCAAAGCCCTTTTATAGAGCCAAATATCCTGGTCTATGAGCAAATCTAGAATCAATCAAATAAAATTTTCCGTTCACGGGCTCAGGGAAATTAACATCCGGAATTGTATGGCTCTAGACAATATTCTATTGTCCTGCGTATTGTCAGTCGTTCTTGGGAGGACAAAAGTGAAACACAAATTGAAATCACAAGCGGCTAATATATTTTGCGTTGGTACACCTTTACATCCTATGAAATACTCTCTTTCGTATCTCGACAACATAGTCTTCACGTGTGTACCATCAATTGCACCAATACAGTCCCGTGAATCACAAATTACTTTATCTTACACTGTTCATTAACTGTATAAGGAGGGTAATAACAACAAAGATATAATAATAAAAATAATAACTAAGAGTTGTTGACCTAAATTACCTGGAAAAATAGGTATCGTTCTAGATCTGGATGATGGAAAATTCGGAAGCTAAAATAGTAAAGAAAAGAAATTTTATAAGGATATTTGGGAGATGATACGAAAATAAGTTTGGGTGGTCTGTTTGTGTATAAATTCCCCAAAGTGGGCACCAACGACATTGCAAATTCATCAGTAATCACATCCGAAAAATGAGTAGTCGTCGGTGCTTACTGACGACAAGGAAAAATGTTGTCAGTAATTACTGACGACAATAAAAAATCGTCTATGATCACTGACAGCAATATAGAACACCGTCGCCAATTCAACCCCCTAATTAATTAAGTAGTTGTATAAAGTGTAGATAGTAAATGTTGTAGACTAATACGTCGTGACAACTTGTGGATGTCGTCGGTAATAGGGGACGACAGAGTTATGTCGTCGGCAAAATGTCAGTTATCACCGACGACTTACATGTCATCGGAATCTACCGACGGCATGTTCCTAGTCGTCGGAACTCACCGATGGTAATCTACTGTCATCGGTAATCACCGACGTCACTGTCTTAGTCGTCGGCAAGTACCGATGACATTTTATCTTCATCAGTAAATTCCGACGATGATTATGTTTATCTTAAATCACTGACGATTTTAGCATAATAGTCGGTGATTACCGATGAAATTTCTGTCATCTGAAAATCTTTGGTCGGTAATTGGCTATTTTCTAGTAGTGTCACTCAGTAATCAAATTCAATATCCGCTTCAAACTTTGCCTCTCCGTCTTTTCATGACAAACTGGAACACTAGGTCAACATAGATGTCAAAGTTTTAACAACATGTCTTCAACGTCCATCCAATATGCTAGGTATTAAACAACAAAACCAAAAAAATCGAATTCGATTCACCTACGTTTCAATTTCTTCCCTAAATCAAGTGAAATGGTAAGTCAAAATTGAATTCAAATAATCGAATCATGATACTCTCTTAAGACGTGACATTTGTATGCCATTACTAAGAGAATCTTATTAAAGGGTATATAATTTTTAATTTAAGTACAAGTATCAACACATTCTTTAGCATTTTAAATTGGATAGTTATGCGTCTGTGTGAAACCCATTAAAGTCAAATTATTTTTTCTTCCCAAATTTTGACACAGTAAATAATTTACAAATAAGTGGGCCATGGTCTATTACTCCAAATTGCAAGAAAGTGATGTAGGGGCCACGTAGAGGTGTCAAGACGGACGGACGGGCCGACCAGACCCGTGAAAACCAGCCCGGATCGACCCGGGACCGCGGGCTGACCCGTGACCCATGCGGGCGGTTCACGGGTCAAGAAGGTGTGAACCGCGGGTTTCGCGAGCCAAACCTTCGCGGGCCCGTGAAATAAAAAAAAAAATCATTTTTATTAAATATTGTAATATTGAAAAAAAAAATTCTACAAACTCTAGCACTAACACAATTTCTAAAGTTAAATCTTATTTTTCTTCCTAATAGTTAAGAAACGTAATGTTCTTTGATAATAGTAATTAGAAATGCATTTAGCATTTAGTTGTTATTTGTTTATATAAATTTAAATCCTATATAAATATTTTATGGTATAAATATGAATTTATCATTTTGTTCATCTCATATTTATAAATTTAACAAAAAATATATGTATTATAAATATGAAAAATTCTATATTTTTATTCATACTGGTCAAATTGGAACGAACCGCAACCCGCGACTCGCATGGGCTCTACCCGGATGGGCCAGCGGGCGGGCCTGGGTTGTAGTTCAAAATTTGTGGGTCGACCCGGAACCGGCCCGGAACCCGTAGCGGGCGGGCTTTTTTTGACGCGGGCCGTTACCTGGCTCATATGTTGACGGGCTGACCAGGCCCGGACCACCCGGATTGACACCTCTAGGGCCACGCGCATCTATGGATTAAAGAACATGATTCTCATACTACCCTTTGCCAAATGTTATGCAAGAAAGTGATGTGTGGGCCAGTTGAACTTGAATTCTATAGCACAAACCCGATTTTTGTGGTTCTCTGATTCCAGAAAAAAAAAAATCAATAAAAATAATCATTTTCTGAATGTTTCATGAACGATGTATCGTCTCTTTCGTCCTCAGAGTCAAAGCTAGGTAGTTTTGTGCAATAATCATCATCTCAATCAGACATTATAATTTGAAAGCTAATTTTAACACAAGCAGAATAAATTGGTAGGAGAGATACATACAGAACAAATTGCCAGGACTTTTGGGTAGTCATGGTAACGGGACGGGTTCAGTTGGACGGGTCGAGTCCCCCCGACTCGTGAAATTTTTTTAAACCCAAACCCGCCTTACCACCCACGAGTTTCGGGTTCGGGGAGGGTCGGTTATGCCGCTCCATTTAATTTTTTTTTCTATTTTTTATTATTATTTTTAAATTTTTCGGCCTTTTTTCTATTTTGTTTTTCTTTAATATATTATTTTAAATAATATATCGGGGGCGGGTTAGGGTCGTGGTAGCCAAAACCCATACCCACCCTGCTCGGGTCTCTAAAACTCGGCCCGAACCTCCAACCCGCGGGCACGGGTTTTTTTCGCCCCATTAGGGGCGATACCCGTCATGTTCGAGTTGTGTCGTGTTTGTTGCCATCTCCACTTTTGGACTGGTGAAAAAAGCTTATACTGCAACCCAATAATTCTTCTTGCTGCTGGAGAAATATGAACCACACTATTGCTCCAGGTGAGCCCTCACTCAAAGTAGTGCACAAATCTAAAAATTTAAATACACAAGTTCATGATGGGTGCACTGTAAGAAATTGTAGGAAGTTGGATCTTTTGATTTTATAAATAAGTAGAATTGTTCAAAATCTACTCTTTCTTTCAGGTAATGGTAAGGTAGAAAGCATTAGACTAACTTGGTGGCAGAAAAGCAATCCCCAAAATAAAGAAAATTTGGCCAACTAGATTCCCAAAAATCCATCCCTTGAATTGGCCAATATTTTTGGTGGATTTATAGAATACAAAACCTAGATTTTTACCCCTCAATTTAGTAAAAAAAATAAAATTATGAGGTATAATCCATGACCTTAAGGAAAAGCACCAGCATAGGCAGAAAATATATTCCTACACATGTACCGACTCATGGCTGTCAAGTATTTTGTTTTTTGCCAACATTTGAATTTCATTCTAACAAACACGAAAACATACACTTCACCAAACAAAGTCGAATAGTGCATGTAAACTGGAAAGTCTAAAGTGCTGGAACAGAAATAAATAAACCATGCAGTCAAACTCAACACAAAAAAACTACTTCCTATTCCCGCCACACATCTGGTCTCGATTGAAGCAGTAGGTTATCCACTTAACCTTATTTTCAGGTGACTTGGCTTCCTGAAATCCTATTCTATACTCGTACCTCATAAAAAAATATAGTGCAAACATATGTAGTTCCCCGCCATCCTCAACAGAACCCTCTCTAGTAACTCGTCTACGCATTGCTCCACTTGATTCTACACTTCCCACTCCCTTAACTTACGGATTCAAGATTATTCCCAATGCTTTCAATTTGGTCGAACGATGCCGTCAACTCTCTTGCTCCCTAGTGTTTCTCTTTCCCTTTTCCTTTGTTGTCTTTCCTTTTCACTTCTCTCCACTATGTTTTGTAGATACATCCATCGAGCAAGTAGCATCAATGTGTACTGGACCATTGCTAGAGTCTGTGCTTTACGCATTAATTGGAAACTTATCGTACGGGATTTCCTCGTCACTGTCAAGGCCTAAACTAAAATCACGCATCAATATCTTGGTGGGCTTGACCTCGAACTGAGACGAGTTGTACGTGTTACCAAACAAACGACTGTAGGTCATGTATATTTCACCACAATCACGATCGCATACTCCTTATTTTCCCGTCAGATGGCAAATGTAACGGAAGAGAATTAATAATGAATTGAATACTTCTAGTGAAAAGTTAAACACTTGATTATTACATAAGATCTTTCCTAATAATTTAGCCACCATATGAATGAATTTTTTACTTCTTGTCACTCTCGGAGTTGAGAAACAACAAGTGTTATAAAAGGGATCCAGGTTATCATAAGAAAATACATTACAACATCAGTACCTGCTCGAAACTTCATATTTCACACTATCTAAAAAAGGCTCCAACTCTTGCTCTTAAAAGTATACCCATTTTACAACTGAATTATAAAAAAAAAAAGGCCATTGGTACGAATTTCACAATTGGGAAACAGGGATGGCAACGAGCACGAGTCGGGGTCGGGGTGCCCCACGCCCCTCCCCTCCCTTCCCCGCCCCGTCTCGGATAATTTGCCCCGCATCCGCCCCGTGCCCCGCTTAAAGGCGGAGCGGGTCAAGGGGCAAGGCAGATCTACAAATCACCCCATTTAGTGAACCATTTATATTAGCGGGACGTGACGAGTTTCATAAAACTAAACTATTTTGAATTAAAATCATATCACGAGCTTTACACAAGCACACAAAAGGGTCTCTACTTAGTGTTAAAATTGGTTGTTGTCATTATACACTCCATCAATAAAATTGCTTGAAGAAAGTAATTAACCTTCTACATTGCAGTTTTTCTTACACTACACTAGAGAAGACTGAATTATTTTCTTTAGGAGATTTACTTATTTTCTTTAATCTTTCTTGTCTGTCTTATGCTTCCACAATTCATTTTTATGTTCAAACCCATTCCATTGAATGAATAATTTTGTCTTGCCATTCATTAAAAATGGAGGAAGTGCAGAATAAAATAAAGATTGAGAATAAAAATAGTGAAGGGTCTGTTGATTTCCACACGGCATTGATTTGTTAATTAGTCAAGCATACCTCATTTTTTTATATTGGATATCGGGGCGGGGCTGGATGGGGCGGGCAAGGGAAAACCGTCCCTGCCCCGTTTAGAACGAGGCAGGGCTTTTTTGCCCCATATCTGCCCCCACAGATCCATTTATGTGGGGCAGTTATGCCCCTAATGGGAGCGGGCTGCGCAGGTCACGGTTTTCACAGTTCATTTTGCCATCCCTATTGGGAAAGCAAAACCGTCCCCACTCATTCTTCATCTGGTTGACTCCGGTAGCAAAAATGATATAGATTACATATGTAAAAGGATGTGCTGGAAAGATACACCTTACATATCTTGTTTCATTATGGACAACAACGTTTTAAGTATTAGCTCGTTCGTTAATTGAAATTTTCAGTATCACACCATCAACATACATCTCTACTTAGAACCTAGCCATAATTTAAGTCTCACATTATTCGGTGATTCAGAAATTGACAATACTAATCAAAATCACAAGATCCTAACCTGTATTTTCATGTTCCATCAAACTTAGGAAGTGTGAAATTTATTTCCCCTGTTGAACCAAAAATCGACACCCGTGCATCGCAACAATTCGAAGAGTAGCTTGTGCTCTCGGCGCATCACACCCCAATAGTTCTTCAGCTGGGCGATTGTCCAATTGTTGCCCGCCTCTCGATTAAATAGAAATTTTATGCGTTGCCAACCTTTCCTAATGAAACATTTGCCGCTCCTATGCCCTTCGGCGACTGCTAAGTCTGCCACAACAATGAATTTTTGATGTTCAAAGTCATTCCATCTGGCTTATTTTCGAACCACAATGTCGGGTTTTGGTTTAGTGGGGGGCGGCATTACAAACGAATCTGGGTTGCTTGTGCTATAACGCTGCACAAGAGGAAGTATTAGACGAAATTAATTTTTTGCACCTTTCACAATAAAACTGCTTTTAAACTACGTGAACCTTTTTATCACACTTTTTGCACGATAAATACAACCATTTGTTAGATTCAATGGCAAGAATCGTGGCACAAACCCAACATATAATTTCCTAGTAGAAAAGTCAAGCAATTAATTTTACAACAAACATTTAAAAATTAGTATACATTTAAAAAATTATTATACCTTATTATAAATCATTAGTTCTTTAACGGTTCTCATCTAATAAACTCCACTTTCAAGTTCATTTTCGATAGAAAAACTGGATGCACCAGATAGTTGACCAATTCTCTAAGAATTGCTATTATCCTCTTTCCCCAACATTAGGCTTCTTGAATGAATATTTTTTTTAAAAAATTATTAATTGAAGATAATTGAAATAAATCAATCTTGATTAATACATTTTAGAATAAAATAGAAATTTATTTTATAACTTTTTTTTTTTACATCTGTAGGAAATTCACAAACTTAGGGACATTGATCAATAAATTCGTGGTTTGAAACTTGTAATTCACCTTCATTTTTAAAAAAAAAATTAAAGTATGATAAAAACAATAGACATACAAATTCAAAATTAATCTGCACATTGATTACTAATTAGTGTAAAAAGCATAAAGCTAACCCATGTAAAAACTCAGAAGACTACTAATACATTAAATTAAATTAAATTAAACATTTTTCATTAACATATTTTAAATGATTTCATTTTTTTCTCCAAATCTTAAAAATAAAATTATTAAATCATTGCTAATTATTTAGACAATTAAGAGGAGGTGAAATTAATTTTTTGTTAGTATGAAAATGACATAGATTTTTGAATATCAATTCATCACTGACAAATAATAATTATAGTAAATAAATTAATTTTCGAGTCTTTTTTTATCAATTACGTTTAAAAATGTGCAATTAACTTATCATTATCATAGTAACTTCTTTATAAAATTAACAATCGACAACTCACATAATGAAATTAACAAATATTACATGAAAATGAAATAAACAAAAAAATTCCCACACGTGTGAATAACCAAAATAAAAGTGTCAAATATGTTCATATTGCTTATGAAGCCAAAAAATTAACCAACCATAAGGTATCGTTGTCGTTGTAAAGTATAATTATTCAACACTAAATTAATATTAATCAAGTACGTTAAAAAAATAATCTATTAAAAACAAACTTATGTTGACATTTTTATAAGTTACTAACTATTATTATATATGTTGGCTACATTTAGTTTAAATTCTAACACCTGTCATCATTAATGAACTAATGTAAAAAAAAAAAATAGAAATACTTTGGCTCAACTTTAATCATGTGGTTAAATTAACCTTTTAAGTTTATTAATGTAATAGATCTTTAATTATTGCAAGTTTTTTTAATTCCAAGAAGCATTGAAATTATTGAAGACTTGCTCCTTTAATGCAGTTGACAAATGGAAATGAAAGTTTTATTAATTATACCAATTTGGAAGGGGATTATTTGACGGGAAAATGTGTGTGTTCTTTTGGCTACTATTTATATATATATATATATATATATATATATATATTAAGATTAAGACTAAGATGTTATGGGATATTATTTCTATTTACCTAGGCAAAAGAACCAGCGGTTCGGTTCTTTCAAAATTTTAAAATGGTTCTGGTTTTAAAAATCAAGGACCATTCGGTTTCGGTTCAGGTTCTAGGTTCAGAACCAGAACCAAGAACTAGAACTGATGGAACAAAATACGATTTTTTATTTTTTTTAATAAATATAAATTTTAAAAAAAAATCTTCAATTCTTAATCTTAATACATGTTATCCGGTCCTTTAGTCATTATTAATTACCCAACAACTATTGGCTTATTCAATATTATAATAACTATAAGTAAAACAAGTAATAAACAAAAGCTCATATATCTTTTATTATTTTTCTTTCACTAGTTCTATCATTCAGCTTTAAGCCTTCAGCCGTTAAGCTTTCAAACCTTCAGTTTGTTTACAAGGATTTGCTAGACTTATGCGATTGTTCCCTTAAAAGGTGAAGAACTACGAGCAAAAATTGAAGAATTTTTACACGAAGCACATACACAAGGATGAAGAGATACGTTACTATCTACAAAGGAGTAAATATTTTGATGTCAAGAACAAAGATGACTATTGTATTCGCGTCTTGATCAAGGTCAATGACATTACCGTCTTACGACTCTTACCAGTTGGAATCGACTATCTCTTCACTGCTGAAATTTGAAAATTTTAGTTTAGGAAATTGGAACCAGAACCTGAACCAAAGAAATCGAATGATTTGATTCCGATTCAATTCTTCTCTTACAAAAAGAACCAACGATTTTTTTTCGAAAGAACCATCGGTTCGATTCGGTTCCCTAGGAACCAGAACCATATGGAACCACGTCCACGCTTAGATTTGGTAGTCTCATGCACAAATTGGTGCAAAATACAAGTAAAAATATGTCCAAACGCAGCAAGGGTGCCTGAAATGAAAAACCAATCAACAGTTGAAAAACATGCCTAGGGGACCGCCCAGGAGCCTAGATTTCCCCCCAGGTTTGCTGGGATTCGAATAAAAAGTTTTCTATGAACTGATGAGAATCCTGTGCATCAAATATTTGTAGTGATTCATGGGGTTCTTGCCTTATTGTTGGTGTTTTCTTATGGATCATTGTTTTAAGTCTTGCTCCCTTCGGACTTTTATGTTGTGATATGTGTGTGATTTGTCCTTTTCAAGCAAAAAATACAAGTTTGACTAGCGAAGGGAAAAGTGGGAGCTGGGAAGAATACGAATCTTGCAAGAAGGTGTCGTCCTAACCCTTCATCATCATTCATATAAAAGATCGAATCCATTCGTTTGTAAAATTATTAATACTTTCTCTTCGAGAAATCTTTCTCAGTAGTATTGAATGACTTATTTTTTTCACTTTTAGGCAACAGTTCTCCTCCTCTTGAATCCCCCTTACATCGTGCAAAAGGAACCCCGGCCCGAAGGGCCATGAAGGGGTGACAGAGCGCACAATATTGATCATACCTCCATAGAAGTACTTGCCTTTCAGTATAAAATGCTGCCTTTCGAGAGCCAAAATTTGAACTTCCGATCCTAATAAGACATCTTTTATATTCATTGAAAGCGAGTAGCACTGCTGATTACAAACAGGATCTTGCTGTTGCATGAAACATATATTGACTAATGTGGCTGATTTTGAACTTGGTTAAATGAAATATCTGAATAACAGAAAAGTAAAATTATTCATGAAAAAACATTAATGCTAATGCTAAAATCTAGTTGAGGCGAGGAAGAAAATATAAGTACTACTAGTTACTGAGACTTGAAATTCACTAATTCCTGATATAAAAATGGAAATCAATGCCAATGAAATTCACTACATCTATCTCACGTCAAGTTATTAAATTTTTGCAATATATTTTTGTGAAAATTAGAATGTTTCGTACTATCAAAACTTGGGCTTGCCGCTGGGCGATACTCCGGCATCAACCTTCCTGACTTGAACCGCACGCCACAAGCATTACAAAGTGTCTTTGGCCCCAACGGGCCCATCCTCCATTGTGGTGTCTTTTCAGCTTGGCAGTGGCTGCACCTCAGTTTCGTATCTTTCGATGTATTCCTTACATGACTTTGTAGTCTTTTGCTCCTACATCTCTTGTTCACGTCTTCAATTTCCTGTTTCTCAGTCAGTTCAGAAAGTTCGTACAAAACCCCTTTCCCTTTCCCTTTTTCTTCATATTCTTGCTTCTGAGAGTCATAAAAATGGAGTTTTTCCCATTTATTATTTCCCGGGAAGCCCTGAAAATCATTCAAAAACAAGGGTTTTTCCATGTTTTCACAAGCATAAAATGAAAGGCTATTGGGATGTTTCTCGGATGAAAATTGACCTGAAGAGGAGGATTTATGCTCTGGTGACTGTAATAATCCACTTAATGATATTAAATCATCGCTGAAGGATGGAAAAAATTCCACGTCTTCAAGTCTATCTTGCGGTATACATAACGGATTCTTTGATTCAGTAGGAACTTCGTCTTCGTCCTGGCCGTCCAGGTCCATGTCAAAGTCTCCCCATGTTAATTCTGAGAAAGATTGAAATTCTTGTCGATTTTCTGCAGGCATGGGTAGAGAGAAATCTGTTGTGTACATATATACAGGTGCATGCAATCGTTTGTGTATATATACACGTGGAATAGAATTCCCTTTGGGAGAGGAAAAGTTTTTTAATTGGTTGGGAGAGATGTGCATGACAAAACAGAAACCTAGGACTCTTAGGAAACGTCAAGGTTAATTTGTCGAACCAATAAGAATCCTACACGCAAGAGAATGTCGTGATTGTATTGAGAAGTTGTGAATTAATGGAGTGGTCAAAATACATTGAATGTGGACGAGTTTAGGAAATTAATTAATGCAATTAATTAATGAGAAGACTTGTACATCTGTTAGAATGTATCGACCGTATGGCTACCTTAGAACAAGTAAAATACATTTACTTTTGCATTTTTTTATTTTTTATTTTTTAATTTACGCTCGAAGAGTGTACAGTTCTTATCTTTTAAGTTTCGATAATGCATTGGAAGTATCTATTCAACGAGATAAACAACAAGAGTGATTGAAAAATAGTTTATTCAAGAGAACGATATTCAAAATAGGGTTAGAAAATTAAAAAGAAGAATTGAAACAATTGGAAAAGTCTTATCAATACATATATAGCTCTTCTTTGATATTCTTTAAATTTTTCTCTTTTTTTTTTTACAGTATTCAATCTCAACCATCCATCAAAAGTCAAACCCACAATATTCTAATTTTCAACCAAATTGCAATCATTCATTCACCTAAAAATTACTATACATTTCAAAAAAATTCTTAAACAATACCAAACACACACATAATTACAGTGGCGGATCCAGGATTTCATGTTGTACCGAGCTGGACTCTAAAAGTTGTGGGGGGTGGAGGGGGGAGGCCCCCCTCCCGGGGGTTCGGGGGCGGAGCCCCCGAAATTTTTTTTGACTAAGAGGATTGAAATCAAGAATATTGAGTACCAAATCTAATATAAGGAAAATCATAAATAATAATACATCAAAAATTCAATATATATAATCAAAATATAACTTGAATCACTATTACACTTGAATCTTCAAACAAAGTTAATTACATTCTAAGCCTAAAAACACATTTACATAATATTAATATCATTTGAATATCACATTCTCAAATCTCAACTCAAATCAAAAATTCAAAATCACAAATAATCAATATCAAATTAAATTCCAATTTCCAATTAAAACATTATCTTATATGATTATATTTATATAATTATATCTATTATCTAATCTAACAGTAAGTCAGTAACATAATAACATTCTTATAATCTTATTAGTTATTTCTTAGTTTGTTACATAATTTACATTCACGGACTGAGACTCTCACGGTCTACAATTACAATTTACAAATTATTTATAATATTGATTATTGAATATTTGAATTTGAATTTTGATTTTGATTTTTGAAGCAATCAGGCAGCCAGCAAAAATCAGAAGAATTAGAGAAGAACTGAAGAAGTGAAGAACGGACCTAACCTGGGGGCTGGGGACTGGGTTCTACCGACGCCGGAGGTCCGGCTGCGCCACCGCTGCAAGGGGAGGAGGTCGAGCCGCGAGTGGACGAGGTGAGCTGCTGGTGCTGACCTGAGCTGCTGCTGGCTGCTGGTGCAACTTTGCGAGCGTTCAGCGGTGCTGTGCTGGACAGCAGGAGCCTGGAGGTTGGAACTGTGGAGGCTGGAGCGGCGGCTCGGCCGCTCGGCGCTGCGGCGGAGCAGAAGGTCGAAGGAGGAGCAATGGCGGAGCCGCGGAAGGTTTGATTTGTTTTGGGGAAATGGCGCAGACGGAACGGAAGTGGAGGTCTGGTCGTCTGGAGAAAATGAGCCAGAGGAAAGGAAGAAAATGAAATGGACTGTGGCTTGGACCTTGGACAGCTTCTGGGCATTTTTGATATCCTTGTTTGGGTAAATTTCAAATGGGCCGAGCTGATTATTTATTTGGGCCGAACTATGAATTAATTTTTTTTTTTTTAACAGAATCTGGTATTATGAAGCACTGGGCTTCAGCCCAGTACGGGCCTGTGCTGGATCCGCCAGTGCATAATTATCCTTACCCTTAAATACATACAAGTAAAATACAGTAGAAATTTTGATAATTTAGCCTTTATTTGGCAACAAAAAAAATATATATTTTTAAACAACACAATTCTTCAAATCATTTTTTAACCACACATATTTTTGTAGACATTAAAAAAATTATTAATTGGATTGGGTCAAATTTAATAGTCCAATTAATTTATTAAAGAAATTCAGTTTATTGGAAATAATGGCGAAGGTGGTCTGTGTTCCAAGGGTTACATAGAGGTATCCCAGATAAGTCTTCAACCATGTACGTTCCAGGTACCACCTCGGCAAAGACTTTGTAAGGGCCTTCCCAGTTAGGACCTAGAGTCCCTACTCCTGGTTCCTGTGTTGAAGGAAGGACCTTTTTGAGGACCAAGTCCCCAATATTAAAGCGTCGACTCTTCACTCTTTTGTTGTAATACCGAGCCATCTTTTTCTGGTACCTGGCCATCACCACTTGGGAATAGCTCCGTTTTTCCGTGAGGAAATCTAAACCGGCCATTTGTGATTCTTCGTTGCTCACTTCGTCGTAATGGATTTGACGAAGCGAAGGGATCCCAATTTCTACGGGACATACCGCCTCGGCTCCATATGCCAATGAGAATGGTGTTTCGCCGGTGGTAGTGTGCGAGGTGGTTCGAAGTGCCCATAGTACTTGTGGGAGTTCATCTACCCATGCGCCCTTTTTGGACTTCAGCTTCCTTCTTAGGGTATTTTTTATGGTCTTGTTTACAGCCTCGACCTGTCCGTTGGCTTGTGGGTGATGTGGAGATGAAAATAATTTCTTGATTCCCAGATCGTCGCACAGTTCATCTACACTTTTGTTTTTGAACTGTTTCGCATTATCACTTACCAACGAGTGGGGTATTCCAAACCTGCATATGATATTCTTCCAAATGAACTTGGTGGTGTTGGCCTCAGTGATTCTCATCAAAGGTTCCGCTTCGACCCACTTAGTGAAGTAATCAATTGCCACTATCGCAAAGCAATTGTTACCGGCGCCCCTAGGCATATGTCCGATAATATCAACCCCCCACTTTGAAAAAGGCCAAGGGCCAATCACCACAGTTAGCTTGTGATGTGGCTGATGTGGTATGGTTGCGTATCTTTGACATTTATCACACTTGCGCACGAAGTCATGGGAGTCCCTTCGCATAGTAGGCCAAAAATATCCTTGTTTGAGGGCTTTTCGAACTAGTGATAACGCCCCGGCATGATTGCCACATATGCCCTCATGGATTTCTCTCATTACATACTGTCCTTCCTCTGGCCCCACACATCTCAGTAAAGGGGAGGTGTAACTCCGTTTATACAGTAGGTCGTCCAAGAGTACGAATTTCGCAGCGTATCTTTGCAACTTTCGAGCTGCTTCCGGCTCGTTTGGTACTGTCTGATGTTTCAAATACGCTATCAGGGGATTCATCCAGGATTCCTCCTCTTCTATCGCCAAAATCTCCGGTCCCGACTCAATAGAAGAGGTCAGCATGTGCTCAACTGGGATCAGATTGTGGAACTCTGAATCACTGTTGCTTGCTAGTTTGGACAAAGCATTGGCGTTGGAATTTTTTGTTCTGGGGATGTGCTGTAACTCCATTTTGCCGAAGTGCATAGCCAAATCTCTTACTTTCTTCAAGTAAGCGACCATGGAAGGTTCTTTGGCAGAAAATTGCCCATTGAATTGACTCACAACGAGCTGCGAATCGCTGTTCGCCACTACGGATTTAATCTTCAAAGTTTTTGCAAGTCTTAGCCCAGCTAATGACGCCTCGTACTCAGCAACATTGTTTGAGGCTTTGAATTCAAAGCGGATCGCACTGTATAGTTTAAATCCCTCTGAGCTTATTAGCAATATTCCCGCACCGGATCGTCCTTCAGCCGAGGACCCATCAACGAACAATTTCCACTCCCGGCTGTCATCCACGCTATCAACCATATCGACCTCCGGTGGATGTGTGAATTCGACTACGAAATTTGCCAACGCTTGACCCTTTATAGTGGTCCGAGGCGTATAATGTAGGTCGAACTGGCTGATTTCTATCGCCCATTTCAGTAACCTCCCAGAAACGTCTGGTTTTTGCAACACTTGTCTCATGGGAAAGTTGGTGAGCACGTGTATGGAGTGTGACTGAAAGTAGGGACAAAGTTTGCGAGAGGCTGTGATTAACGAGAGAGCAAGCTTCTCCATATTTGGGTAGCGCGTTTCGGCATCCAGCATGGCTTTGCTTACATAATACACTGGCAACTGATTCCCATCCTCCTCTCTGACCAACACTGAGCTGACAGCCTCTTTGGATACAGCCAAATACAAGTAGAGAGGCTCGCCAGCCTTTGGCTTCGATAGCAATGGCGGCCGTCCCAAAGATGCTTTTAGGTCGGAAAAAGCTTGCTCACATTCCAGTGTCCATTGGAATCGCTTTCCCCCCCTTTAGGACCTTGAAAAATGGCAAGCATTTGTCAGTGGATTTGGAGATAAATCGATTCAAAGCCGCAATTCTCCCCGTTAAACTTTGCACTTCTTTCGGATTTCGAGGCGATTGCATGTTTAACAAAGCACTGATTTTGTCATGATTAGCTTCGATTCCCCTCTTATTCACCATGAACCCAAGAAATTTTCCAGATGCTACCCCAAATGCACACTTCGCTGGGTTGAGCTTCATTAGATATTTCCTCAAAACATCAAAGGCTTCTGACAAATGACGGATATGATCCGCGGCGACCATGCTCTTGACTAGCATGTCATCAACGTATACCTCCATGGTGTTTCCCAATTGTTCTGAAAACATGCGATTTACCAGCCTTTGATAGGTAGCTCCCGTATTTTTCAAGCCGAATGGCATAGCTCTGTAGCAATAGAGTCCTCTGTCTGTTATAAACGAAGTATGCTCCTCGTCCGATTCACACATGGGGATCTGATTGTACCCGAAGTAGGCATCCATGAAACTCAGCAGTTCATGCCCTGCTGTAGAGTCAACCAACTGGTCGATCCGGGGCAGTGGGAAACTGTCTTTTGGACATGCCTGGTTCAAGTTTGAAAAATCAATACACACCCTTAGTTTCCCACTATTTTTTGGTACCAAAACAGGGTTTGATACCCACTTCGGATAGCGGGACTCTCTGATGAAGCCATTTTTCAATAGCTTTGTGACCTCGTCTTTCAAGACCTCATACTTTTCGGAACTCATAGGTCGTCTCTTTTGCCTATGCCCAGGGCTTTTGGGATCAATCTGGAGCCTGTGACAGGCCTCTTTAAGATTGATCCCAACCATATCACCATGCTTCCATGCGAATACATCGAGATTTTTAAGTAAGAAGCTCTTCAATTGATTTTTTGCATTCGATTGGTGAATCCAATCCGATCTGCAATTCCTTGATTGGGTCAAACGGGTCTACACCGAAGCATTCTAACCTTTCAGCGGATGCGGAGCAATTGTCACCTGCCATTCTTGGGTCTAGATCTACTAAATCCTCCTCCAGTGTCATTGTAACATCCTTACTTCCAGAAGGCCCTTCACCCAATCTTTCAGGGTCTGGAGCAGCCTCGGCCATGGCTACATCGCTTATCATGTTCAAGCTTCGATCTTGAAAATTTTGGATTGCGTTCGTGTAGCAGGCCCGCGACTCAATTTGGCTCCCCCTTACAGTTGCAACGCCATGCTCCGTGGGGAACTTCATGCAAATGTATTTCGTATGCGTCACAGCTCCCAAGTCGATGAGACCTGGCCTCCCAATTGAACCATGATAAGAAGAGATTTTGTCAACCACCAAGAATTCTATAGGGATTCTGGAGAGGGTTGATGCTTGCCCTATTTCAGTCATAAGGGTTATGGACCCTCTGGGGGTTATGCTGTCCCCCGTGAATCCGTATATTGGATTCGGGACTGGAATGAGTGGAGTCCTGATTCCCATTTTATCAAAAGTTACCCTGTAAATTACATTTATCGAAGCACCATCATCCACCATCATCCGTGATAGCCCATTCCGAGCCACCACTACTCTGATAACCAATGCGTCGTTTTGAGGGAAGTGCACTCCAACGGCATCGTCTTGGGTGAATGTGATAGATTCCGTCCTAGGCATCCCAACAGGATGTGAATGGATATGATAATTCACGTTGGCGGGCTGCTTGGCCTCTCTTATATACCTCTTTTGGGAGTTGTTTGTGCTCCCACCTGGGTGAGGGCCTCCCAGTATTGTGTCGATTTCACGAATGGGGAGGTCGGCCACATGCACAGGTGGTTCCCGTGTATCCTTAGCATGCGCCGAGGCAGTTTCTTGGCCCTTATTCCTGTCTCTTTGATGATTGTCAATTCTTTCCTTAGTTGAGTTCTTCCACGGAGCTCTCCTATCAGTTCGGTTGAACTTCTGACCGCCAGATTTTTGAGTTCTCCCTGTGTCGGGGGAGAAGTCACCTCCCCTTCTCCCCTGCGCCTTTTGGTCAGCTAACATATGGATTTCCCTGCAATCTTCTGTTGCGTGACCGTAATATCTGTGGTAGGTGCAGTAAGCCCTAATCATGGGCTGTTTTCCACTTCGGCCACTTTCCACTCTCCCTTGAGCCGTGGGAGGATTTTAAGTAGTGATGGCAACGGGGTGGGTTCGGGTCGGGTCCCCCTCCACCCGTGATTTCTGCTGCAAAGCTAGATCCTGTCCCCGGAAACGGACGCGGCGCTCCACGTCGGTTGCCGCCGATCCTATCATTGTTTTCTCCTTTCTTGAGGTTTGCCTCATTAGAATACCCAAGATTGTATCTTCCTTGGGGGTGGTTGTCCCTGGCCCTTGCCATTTCTTCTAATACAATCTCTTCCTTCATCAGGTCTACGAGGGCATTGTAATCCCTTGGTTTTCTGCTTCGGACGTCTCTCCAGAACATGCTGGTCATATCCAGCCCTCCTTTCAAAGCGAAAAACATCTATGCCTCAGTGATGTTTTCGAAAATGTGCATCTCTTCTGTAAACCGGGCTAGGTAACTTTTCAGAGATTCGTCCCTTCATTGCCTCAGATCCTGAAGGCGTTGGAGTGGGAGCTGGCCAGGCCTGGAGGAAACAAAGCCATTTTTAAAGGCCGTTTTCAAATCTCTCCAACTGTGGATGCTGCCAGGAGAGAGTTTTTTATACCATCGTATCGCACTCCCCTCAAGGGTTAAAGCAAAGGCTTTTCATGCTTTTGTGGCGGCAGAACGAGGCCGTAGTTTGGCCTTTCATGGCTCTGTAACTCGTTGCGAGGATTGGTCCGAACTGCTTCGGCTCTCCTTTCCTACCTATTCCTAAGCTCGTGCGTGGGGGTGAACCTTTCTCCCCCGTACCTTGTTGGTCCCTATATATTCGACTCTGCGATAAGGCTTCTTCAGCGCGTCACTCCCGCCTGTTCCTAGGCTCAGCTGCACAGCCGGATTTTGCGGGCGAGGCCTCCCTGTGTCTAGCTGGGAGGGGGGCTTGCTCTTCACGTGCTTCATGTTCCAGGCCTTCCTTGTAGAAGGGCTTGGATTCCACGTCAGCATAAGCCTGTGGATCTTGATAATAGTACGAGGCAATGGCCGCATCGGATGGTGAGTAATGTGGCTGTGGGTATTGTGGAGGCATCGTGGTTCATTCACTACATACCCTCTAGCCATATAGGCATTCATCGCGACGGTCTGTTCTATCTGCTGCTTCTGCATTTCTAGCATTTTGGACGCCATGCGAGTCATGTCTCGCAACATGCGGCGATTACGGTGCCGGCGGGGTGGGTTAGATTGTGCCCCTCCCTCATTGGCGTTCTCATGAGGTCCTTGAGGAGCCACCTCTTCGCCGTGCTGGCCATTTCTTCCCCTACGGGGGTTAACATCACCATCGCTTTCATTCATGTTTCAAAGAGATTTCTTGGTTTTAATTTATCTTTCAAGGACAGACAGATTCTTATCCCAACGCTCTGAGCCTTTTTTCAAGGTTGTTAAACTTATGTTTCAAAGTTTTAAGCATTTTTCAAGGTTATCACACTTATGTTTCAAAGCCCTTTACCTTTTTCAAGTTTACTAAACTTATATTTCAAAGCCCTTTACCTTTTTCAAGGGTGAATAAACTTATGTTTCAAAGTTTTTTACCTTTTTCAAGGTCATCGAACTTATGTTTCAAAGCTCTTTACCTTTTTCAAGGTTACCGAACTTATATTTCAAAGTTTTTGCAGTTCTCCGATCTTTTGCAAGAGGTTACTTGTCCTTTTTCAGGATTTCCTTTCTATATGTGGCTTTTCATCATGTGTTTTCGTGGTTAGCAGTATGACTTCCCACAGATGGCGCCAAAATGTTGACCACAAAATCCGACAGGACCTTGGACCAACACGTCTCAGCTCCTCCCTCTTGAACACGTGGATCTCCCGCGCACTGTGACAAATAATCAGTTTGCAAAGAGGGCCTAGGTGGCTCCCATTTGCACTCCAATGCCAAAGTCAGTACTCATTTTAGGCGAATTTACATATATATTGGGTGCGGGAGAAGTAAATATCTAGAAGAGAGAAAAGGGAGCGAGAGATATATATATTTGGTTAAGAGTATGAAATTGCTAACCCCTTTCTTAGAGACAAGCGTGTTCTATTTATGGTTGAAGTTATTTTCTCGGATCATGACACGTGCCATACTTTACACTTGTCTTCACCGTAGCTCTTGGACGTGACAACCTTGCTTTTTGATTGTAATCATTGCTACATTTCGTAGGGGATGGACGCCTGTCACATCTTGGTAAAGGCAGTGTCCCATCACTGACTCCATCTCTCTTCTGGACAACGTCATAAAGCGCCTTGGCTGAGTATGAAGCACATCGGTCAGTCGTTAACCAGGTCGGCTAAAGAGGTTTGCTTGACGTACCACCTCGACATTCATCCAAGGTGATATTTTAGGCCTTAGCCGCTGGTCAAGGTCCATTGGGCCCTTGCTGGCGGATCTCTGTACCTTTCTTTGGGCCTGGATTCAACAATTATCATTGTTTGATTTGTTTTGATTGTAATTATTTGATTTGATTTTTTTTTATTTACACTTTGACATTTTAATTTTAACAAATCTATCTGGAGTATATTAGCATTATACTTTTGGTTGATTTTTTTTTTTTTTTTACACAGTGTTAATATCTCAATTCGATGCTACCAATTGATGTTTATGTCATATACCTCATTTGCTTTCATATGATCACTTGCTTTTACACTTGATATTTGTTGAATTGATTTGTGGGAAATAGGTTGACAAGAAACTGAGATTCAGTATACGATGTTTGAGTCTTGGAAGTTATATTTCATATTTTGTATTCTTTTTATTATTATGTGATTTTTTCATGGAATGCTAAAGAGAGATTTTGTTAGATTTTAAATTTGTTAATTGATAATCATGTAGAGAAAATAACACATTTTATTGAGTTGTAATAGAATCGAAAGTGTTGTAGATGTGTATTTGAGTTCATGAAGGTCAAAGTAATGTTTAACAAGACTTAATATGCAGTTAGAAGTTAATGGAGGATAAAAAATCAGTAAGGATTATGTTTCATATTCTCAACTACAGGTTTAGACCTAGTTTTCGCATGGTAAACTACCAGAGCTCAAAGAATTATATTCCTTTGAGTTATATTTCCATCGCACTTTGAATCACCTCAATCAGACATCGAAAGAGAAAGTTATGATGAAAATACTGACTACTACTTGCAGACCATGAAAAAACCGTTCGAGCGATTTTAATAGTACACGGGCTCTTGATGGGTGTTCGATGGGCTTTCGAATGCCTGTATTGTCGAAAAATTCATATTTTATGATTTTTTCAGTATTTTTAAAAACAAACACTTCATAATATAAATACTCAAGCCCCATCTCTTGATCCATTTTTTTTAATTTGCAAAGATCAATCACAATTTCTTCTCAAATTGAAATTCAAGATTAATCATAAAACACTAAACCAATTCTTTACCAATAACCCTTCAAACATTTGAAGTCGAGTAGAGGTCGCTAGAGTTTCGGTTGAAGAAGGACGAGGTTGTTCTTAGTAATCCATGAAAAGAGAAATAGTCTAGAGTTGCTTGAAGGTGCGGGAACACAACCGGATAGGGTCTTTGGTGATCTACAAGTTGGGATCAAAATATACTAAAGGTTATTCGTGTCTGAACCAATATTTTATGTCATATTTTTTCTAGTGAATTTCATTGGCACATTTGTCATGAGGTTATTTCCCTATGTAGAGTTGTTCAAAGGTCTTCAATCATTACCAATGTTGACATTTGAAATATAATTCTAAGTCAACAAAAAAATAGGTGAATATCAGTTGTGTAATAGAAAATGGTAATTGAAAAAAGTGGATCCCATATCGTGTATGACCTGGACTCCACATAAGGTTTCTTATATTAAAGAGGTTGAGCGGCAACCTTGACAGCCCCCACTTGCCATGTCTTAGGCCTTGGTGAAGGAAGTGAATCGCAAGTTATGCCTCCAATGGTAAAGGGTGGAAGGCTGCTTGTACACTTACACTTACCCAAGGGCAAAATCCATATTCCAGGATTCGAACCCTTAACACGGCAGCCTCAGGCAAAGCTGAGATTTTTCCACCTTCCCCTTTTACCACTTAAAGATGTGTC
This sequence comes from Ligustrum vulgare, assembly GCA_963555705.1. Taxonomy (NCBI): domain Eukaryota; kingdom Viridiplantae; phylum Streptophyta; class Magnoliopsida; order Lamiales; family Oleaceae; genus Ligustrum; species Ligustrum vulgare. Next base: position 86,299,563 of record OY743168.1, read on the forward strand.
CTGGGGGCAGGTTTCTTATATTAATTTTCCAAAGTTCAGATTCTTTTATAATCCACTCTCCCCTATATATATAGGGAAAAATGGGAGCTGACTTATCACAACTTCTGATGAATCGATATTGACTTTTAACTGAACTCTTGGACTCCTTAGCCTAGTTTAAGACCCATTATTTAAAAAAATGTGGTTTATAATAGTAAATTTTTAAAGAACATGTGGTTAAAAAGTATGAATCTTTTTTGTTTTTATGTATAAATTATTTTATTGATAAAATATGTGGTTGAAAATGAGTTTTGAAAAAAATGAGGTTTTGAATAATGAGTACCAAACTAGGGCTAAGACTCCTTATAACGCGGGAAGTAGTTGACTTTCCCTAGTTCGATGGTTTTATCAGGTTAGCTGTTAGAGGAGCTGTGATCTGGTCAATCACTAGGTTGTGAAAACAAGTGCACCTCCTAGTCATACATGTCATCTTCTAGTGCAAGATCGGTGAGATGTTGCACGACATAAGAGCCAGATCGATTATATCACAATATGGTTCAGGTCGTGCAGATGTATGCCACAGTGTTCCATGTTAAATTGTGTGTCATTGATACTCCACGTAAGATCTTGCATCATCAGTTATGTCCCATGTCAAATCGTGCATCAACAATTGCCCCTAGGAGCTGGCGTGAAACTTGTTTCAAATCTGCTTATATTACTGTACTTTTCACTTGTTTGAATAGAGATCATGTGGACTAGATGATGATGCCACGTGTTAGTTCTCGTTGGGGGAAAGATCTAAAGGTGTCAGAGACGTTTGTCTTCTAATGACATTTTATTTATTTCAAGTACGTGGCTTGGGAGTGTTCCTTCAAATTTCGTAACGACATTTAATGATGTGGCTGTTTAAAGAAGCCTTAGCCCTCATTTCTTCCACTTTAGCTTTGCAAAAACTCAGGGAGATAATTAATTAATTTTAATAACTTTATTAATATAAAAATAAATTAATAGTTGATTTTTGAATAAAAATTTTTAAACTTGCTCTTTGAAATTGGAAATAGAAAAATATGGATGAATGTAAACTTGCGTAATTTTTTAAAAAGAAATAATAAAAAAGGGAAAAATACATAATTATGGTTTTTAGAAATACAAAATTCGCAAATAGATCAAATATGTATAATTTCAAAAATCAGGTTCTAATTAAATTAAATTGTAAAAATATTTTATTAATTATATACAATAAGGTCACAAAATTGTAAATTTTCAGGTCACAAATCTTTTAATTCACAAATTGGTTTCAATGTCACAAATTATTTAAATTTCAGGTTACAATTAGATCATAGAACCATTGCTATTTCTGATCATAATCACCATTTTTAAGGTCACAAAAACTTATTTTAAGGTCACAAGGAGAGAACCACCATTATTTCCCCGTCACCACCACCGCCATTTTAAGGCCACAAGGACTTATTTTAAGGTCACAAAGAATAAATTTTGTAAGTCAATATTTATTTCAAGACACAGCAGCCACAACCTCCTTCGACCATCGCCGTACCGGCGCCGCAACCACAACAACTCCACCCCCACCACCAAGTCTCGGGTCATGGTTAGGTCACAAAACCACCATTATTTTCGGTCCCAACCACTAGTTTTAAGGTTGTAAGAACCACTCCTTTACTATCGTCACGGTCACCGCCGCTTCATGCCGACGTCACCATCGGTAGATCTATTTAGCTTCCCAAACCTCTGTAGCCTCTTCAAACGAAAACACCCATTGTTTTGTTCAAAGAAAAGATAAATTTAAGAACCTACCAAGTGAAATGAAGAATCAAATATGGCACTGGCTAGAGGAAAAAAAAGTCACATGTCACAATCAATGTTAATCACTTCCTTACATCCGACTCACCCAAACCAAAAAACGACCACCACCACCACTGATACGTTGGCCCACACCCCATCATTGCTTCTGCTGCCAACCACCACCACCGCAATATCCAACCAAAAAACATTACCATTTTACCACCACCTACCCCACATCCCATCACCACTAGCTTCACCATTGTCGACAAAAAAAATCGCATATAGCCATGTTGTTATCACCGCAATCGCACACCACAACACCACAGCCCCACCCACCATCGCAACACCATAGCAGCACCACCACCCCCACCAACACATCGCGCACAACATAACTGTATCCCACTACCCGTGACTTGAAATATTAAATGTGACCTTAAAGACTCTCGTCTCCATATCTAAAAATATCCACCAATCATCCCCTGTAAAGCCAAACTCTAAACCGTGTGCAGTATCAAGCGCCACTGTGACGACCCGAATTCTCTTCCATTCGAGTGCCACTAAAAGTGACTCATATCATATTATCGAGACTTAAATAGTAATGTAAAATTATTCAAAAGAATAATTAGAATCCCATAATTTTATTTGTGAATAAAAATAGAACATAATTTTCTTACATAAAGTTCAACATAATTATCTCATCAATCTTAACCACTTTTGCCACTTCCATGTTGACCGCCTCGAACCTTCAATTATCTGAAAATGGTAAATATCGTGGAGTGAGATTTATAAAATCCCAGTAAGTATACCAAGCATAAATTTTCTTTTGAAAGCATATGGATCATTTTCATCATAACATAGGATAGGATCGAAATACTCATAAACATAGGGAGACACAAGAATTTTACCGAACTTAAATGGCAAGAATTCTTATGTGTAGCGCTACTAAACTCCGGTCCCCTTAGCATAATCATAAACATATCATATGGAACCCATAACAATCTTGTGAGATTGATTTCATAGCAATGATCCAAACATTTTCGTAAAAACATAAGGTATATCTACTTTTCATAAAAACATACTTACTTTTCTTAAAAACATAAGGTGTATTTACCTTTCATAAAAAAATACTTACTTTTCATAAAAACATAAGGTAATACCTTTCATAAAAACATACTTACTTTTCATAAAAACTTAAGGTATATTTACATTTCATAAAAACATACTTACTTTTCATAAAAACATAAGGTAATACCTTTCATAAAAACATACTTACTTTTCATAAAAACTTAAGGTATATTTACATTTCATAAAAACATACTTACTTTTCATAAAAACATAAGATATACTTACCTTTCATAAAAACATACTTACTTTTCATAAAAATATAAGGTAATACCTTTCATAAAAACATACTTACTTTTCATAAAAACATAAGATATACTTACCTTTTAAAAGATTAAAATGAAGTGTAGTAGTAAATGGACCAAAACTTTCTTGACCACCTTGAATTTCTCTTACTTGTGGATTTTGTCAAGAAATTGGAAATAAGTGTATATGTGTAGAGTTGTGTGTAAAAGAGATGGGTTTAAATAGATGTATAAAGTTGGCATATTGTAAACATAATCATTCAATTCTATTAATTTTAACACATCATTTTCTTAAAGTAAAGCACCATTCATATACTTTTCCATATTTATACAAATAATATGCTCTTCATGATTATATATAATGGAGTCTATCAATCATTCATATACTTTTCCATATTTATACAATTATTATGCTCTTCATGATTATATATATAATGGAGTATATAAATCATTCATATACTTTTCCATATTTATACAAATATTATGCTCTTCATGATTACATATAATGGAGTCTTATCAATCATTCATATACTTTTCCATATTTATACAAATATTATGCTCTTCATGTTTATATATAATGGAGTATATAATTCATTCATATACTTTTCCATATTTATACAAATATTATGCTCTTCATGATTACATATAATGGAGTCTATCAACCATTCATATACTTTTCCATATTTATTAAATTAAGATTCTCATAATTATTATATATAATGGAACCTCTCATGCTTGCATATATTTTCTTAATTTCAATAATAAAAATAATTTTTGTATAAATAAATATTGGGATAACATTGAATTAAGTACTTGGACTTAATATACTTTAAATCAAGAGAATGGAAATATTTTTAGAAATTCGGAATTTAATTTAAAATCGAACGATCTCGATTATTTCTTGATTTGGCTATACGAATACGTCGTGGCGTTAACTTAATAAAAATGGGTGAAATAGTAGCGACACGATTTTCTATTAAAATAATTATTAATCGCGTAAAAATTCTTGGTCGCTACAAACTTACCCCCTTAAAATAATTTCGTCCTCGAAATTAATCTTACTTGATCTTATGATTTTTGAACACTTAATCAGAATCTCTTCTTCTTCTTCTTATGTAGCATCATCGCTACCATATTTAACCCAACCATATTTAACCCACTGGACTTTGACTAAATGCATCAATTTGTTTTCTTAAGACATGGACTTTTCTATCAATAATAGACATATGTCTACTCATAAATTCTTCTGAATCAAAATGAAAATTCCCAATCGTATGTGATATTTCATCATATCTTGTAGTATTCATGTAACTTGTCATTTATCATCGTATCATGTGACCTCAAATATTCGTATTAATATCTCTAAAATTTCAATAAATCTTTACTAACATATCATACCATAATAATTTGTCATTTCTTCTTATCACCAAATATCCCAAAATAATTAAAACGATTACCTGAATATTCTCTATGTAATATACCCAAACATGTTATTCACATATCAACATAATCATCAGTTTATCTTTCCAATATTTGTAACCCAAAATTTCTGCAAAATTCAATAAACAAATGTCTCCCAAATAATTAAAATTCTTAACTCAAATATCATAACATTTCCCGTAAGGTATTCCTTTCACTTGCACAAACTTATTAATCCTGATTCAATACAGTCCTTATTTCACTTTCACGTATCCCTGTATTATTTCTATACCTTGATTATTATATCAAAATATCAGTACCCAAAATCCAAGAAAATATTCCATATCTCAAATCCCGTCATCATCAAATCTTCCTTTTATCAAGAAAGTAAACGGCGCATAAACTCTTGTACCCTCTTTTCCATTATTCTATTCCGCGCTTTCTTGCTGGAATCAATATCACGCGGATTCCCTCCGATCCTTAATGCTTTTAAATAGTTCATGCTGGGAAGAGGTTAGATCCATCAAAAACATGGATATCATTCTTACAAACATTCGCAAGTATTATTCCAGTCTTCCAATGAATGATCTGAGGAAAATTTATCGAATAAGACTCGAAAGATTGAGGTTGCTGATGGCTCATGGTGTTTCAGAAGATGTTCGCTGGTTGATCGAAGCAAAGGTTCGACTATCTGGTGAATTACCTATGACATTTCCAAAGCACATGCCTGGTTTAGGCAAAAGCACCTTCGCAAAGAAACGAAGAGCAAAAAGGCTGAATGGTTGCTACAAATGTGCTCGTTGGAACTGTGATACTCGTTGCAAAACAGTAGGATATTCTTCTACTAATCGGGATGATAAAATCAAATTCATAAAGGGTGGACTGAGTAAGGAGTCTTTGGATGATATTCGACTGACTCTTGAGACGCACCCAAGTGGTTATGTGCAACGTGAACTTCTCTCCTTATACGCTCAGTTTAACGAGGACAAAAATCGTTATAGTCTCCAAAATATAATAGCAAAAGATCCTGTTTGCCAGTCTGTTTTACAAAATGAGGCTTCTGGCAGTTCAATAATGATATAAGGTAAATCTCTTGATACACATTTAAAATATTTTGCTGTTTTCTTTCACGCGTTTTGGAAATAAAATATATTTTCCTTTCTCGAGTTTTGATAAAGCTGGAAATAAATCACCGAAAGGTGATATCTTTGGTAAAACAGTCAAAAGTTGGCCGATTTTGTCAAAAGTAAATCTTTACTTTTTCATAATCAATCAAAAACAGTAAATTTTTTCGGCTTTAAATAGCCAAACATATTTCATAGTTCAGGCATCCCAAAATCACATCTTCTTCGTAAGTTTTCTCTTCTATACTATCAAAGATGGAAGCACCAAAACTTCGACAGATCAAAACTATTTGTGTATTTTGTGGATCAAAAGTGGGGAAAGGCTTCAGTTATCTAGAAGCGGCCGTAGATCTTGGAAAGAAACTGGGGGAAAAAGGTATCACTCTTGTGTATGGGGGTGGTAGCAGTGGTCTAATGGGTTGTGTTTCCCAATCTGCTCTTGCAGAGAAATCAAAAGTAATCGGTGTCATACCTGTCCCTTTGGTAGATGTTGCAGGCAAAACACGAGGGCATGAAGTTCAAACCTTATCCATCCATGAACGCATAACTTGTATGCTATATGGTTCTGATGCCTTTATAGCCCTGCCCGGAGGTTTTGGTACCTTAGAAGAAATCTTTAACATTACCTCGTGGGCTCAACTAGATCTCCATACTAAGCCTATTGGGCTTCTGAATGTTAACAATTTCTTTGATGGTTTGTTAACCTTTCTTGATTATGCTGTGGAACAGGGATTCATCTCTCCATTTTCCAGAAGGCTTCTTATTTCCGCTCCTACTATTGATGAACTACTGGATAAGCTGCAGTCATATATCTCAATACAAGATCCAGCAGGGGTTAAGATAGATTGGTCGCAAGGAAGGGGAATCAAGCGAAAATGGAGTCCGGTTAATGTAAACTTAACTTTATGAATCTTAGAATAGGTGGGGGTAGAGTACGGAGTATTCTTACTCTCGAGACACCCCTCTAATTTCCTAGGATTTCCTTAATGTTTAAATCTTGTGTGTACCTCAAAGGTTCCAGGTGGTAGATTACGGAGTATTCTTACTCTCGAAACACACCTCTTTGAAGGTTTCTTTATTTCCTCAAAAGGTCAGAGGTGGTAGGATACGGCTACTCCGGAAACACATCTCTCAATTTGAGGAATTTCCCATGTTGCTTTCTTTTGCTTTTGCGTGTTTCATGTATTTCTTTTCCAGTGTGACTCTTTGTATGTTCTCCTTATGAGAAAATAATAAAATCTCTGCTATCATCTACTAAATCTCGTTTGTGATGTAAATGAACTTGCATGTCTAACCTTAATTCCTTTAGTGGATGCTTATCATATCATGCTCTTAATTCCAAATGATAAAATTCTGGACAAAGTCTCCCTTGTAATTTGGACTTATCCCAAACCATAAGCATACTTCATAACTCACAATAATAAATAACTCCACATTTGATCACAACGATCTAAAAATATTGAAAACGATTCCAACACTTCAATATCATCAAAAAAATATCCCATAATTCAATTCGTAATTCCTCAACATAACAATTTCAAATCATATTTTTCAATATCACAATATCACTTCCTTCCATACCTTAATTGGCTCAAAAGATTACTCATACTTATATTTATAAGTCATAAATCATATTCCCAAAATTTAATCACAAGGCCAAAGTTCATAATAAATTTCTCTTCAATATAGAGGCATAATTCACTTACTCAGCATAATATCCATTACTTAATTCCCAATAACCAAATCTTTAAATCTCTAACTTCATAATGCTTCTCATAAAAGTCTCATTAAAACCACTTATAATCTTAACATCTCATAAAACTTCATAAAATTGGCTCGCTATTTCTCATTAAATCTAAATGATAGATAATCTGAACATATTTCTAATCATTTCTGTTGACTTCTCATACTTAGTGTCATGTCTAAAATCAATTATGCAAAGTCCATTTAAGGTTCATCATTTCTAAACTCAAGGACAACAATTATTTTGAAAATCATTCTTAAGTCATATTATTCCCATTATGCTCAACACCCGTTCTCTTTCTTTCTTTTCTTTCCGATTTTTTTTTTTTCAGAATTGAAACTTGAAGAGTGGTACCAATAATCATCCACAGTTTTTCCTTGCTTTTAAGCAAAGGTAGTGATAAAGGGATAAATTATTGAACCGAAAATTGAAACTTGAAGAGGAAGTACTAATAACCATCCACAGTTTTTCCCTTGTTTTTACACAAAGGTAGTGATAAAGGGATAAATTATTGTACGAATTCATTATTAATTTTGTTTGTTTAATATATTATTCCATATATTTTGGGCAAAAGTTACAACCCAACTTAATTTCTAATTGAGTCAATCTTACTAAGCTTAATATGCACCAAAATTCATATAAATATCCTCTCTGTCTCATGATTCTACATTGAAAAGAATAAAAAAATTGAGTCTTCTATCAATTTATATCATACTTGACATGTATATTATGTGTAACACATAAAGATTCATAACATATGAAGATTTCATACTTAACATGTCTTAATAAAATCGTAAATGACTTGCAAAGCATATAACATACCTGGTTCGAGGAGTCAATACGTGGAGAGTGACATAGTAGAGTGATGAGTTAAAATATTTCATATAATCTTATTTTCCTTTAATCAACAATAATTTAATGTGGTTGTATCCAAATCAACATTTTCTTGAATCATAATTCCTAATTAATCACAGTCTTCAAAACAAATCCAATATCGATATAGTAATTATCTCCCCATCAATAATTAATAACTTAACCCAAATAAAATTTATCGTCAAATCTTATTTTTCCTTTAGTCCCCGAACTTCTAGAAATTTATCAAAGACATCAATATAAACATCATATCACTAACTAATTATATTCCATAAAATTTTCAGGACATTACAAACTCCCTTGCTTAAAATGAATTTTGTCCTTGAAATTCGCACATCAAATTTCATCATGCTTTTCAAAATCATAACCATACTTGACATGTGAAAATTCAATTTTTTTTTTTTATAATGAATAGTGATTTCGTTCACTGTTCATCATGAATAGCACGTCGTTTTACTGTTCACGTGAATAGTGTTTTTTTTTTTTTTTTTTTAAAGAAATAAAATTTCAAAAATCTACAGAATCGTTTTTAAAACTCTTTTCTCTGATACCAACTGTGACGACCCGAATTCTCTTCCATTCGAGTGCCACTAAAAGTGACTCATATCATATTATCGAGACTTAAATAGTAATGTAAAATTATTCAAAAGAATAATTAGAATCCCATAATTTTATTTGTGAATAAAAATAGAACATAATTTTCTTACATAAAGTTCAACATAATTATCTCATCAATCTTAACCACTTTTGCCACTTCCATGTTGACCGCCTCGAACCTTCAATTATCTGAAAATGGTAAATATCGTGGAGTGAGATTTATAAAATCCCAGTAAGTATACCAAGCATAAATTTTCTTTTGAAAGCATATGGATCATTTTCATCATAACATAGGATAGGATCGAAATACTCATAAACATAGGGAGACACAAGAATTTTACCGAACTTAAATGGCAAGAATTCTTATGTGTAGCGCTACTAAACTCCGGTCCCCTTAGCATAATCATAAACATATCATATGGAACCCATAACAATCTTGTGAGATTGATTTCATAGCAATGATCCAAACATTTTCGTAAAAACATAAGGTATATCTACTTTTCATAAAAACATACTTACTTTTCTTAAAAACATAAGGTGTATTTACCTTTCATAAAAAAATACTTACTTTTCATAAAAACATAAGGTAATACCTTTCATAAAAACATACTTACTTTTCATAAAAACTTAAGGTATATTTACATTTCATAAAAACATACTTACTTTTCATAAAAACATAAGGTAATACCTTTCATAAAAACATACTTACTTTTCATAAAAACTTAAGGTATATTTACATTTCATAAAAACATACTTACTTTTCATAAAAACATAAGATATACTTACCTTTCATAAAAACATACTTATTTTTCATAAAAACATAAGGTAATACATTTCATAAAAACATACTTACTTTTCATAAAAATATAAGATATACTTACCATTTAAAAGATTAAAATGAAGTGTAGTAGTAAATGGACCAAAACTTTCTTGACCACCTTGAATTTCTCTTACTTGTGGATTTTGTCAAGAGATTGGAAATAAGTGTATATGTGTAGAGTTGTGTGTAAAAGAGATGGGTTTAAATAGATGTATAAAGTTGGCATATTGTAAACATAATCATTCAATTCTATTAATTTTAACACATCATTTTCTTAAAGTAAAGCACCATTCATATACTTTTCCATATTTATACAAATAATATGCTCTTCATGATTATATATAATGGAGTCTATCAATCATTCATATACTTTTCCATATTTATACAATTATTATGCTCTTCATGATTATATATATAATGGAGTATATAAATCATTCATATACTTTTCCATATTTATACAAATATTATGCTCTTCATGATTACATATAATGGAGTCTTATCAATCATTCATATACTTTTCCATATTTATACAAATATTATGCTCTTCATGTTTATATATAATGGAGTATATAATTCATTCATATACTTTTCCATATTTATACAAATATTATGCTCTTCATGATTACATATAATGGAGTCTATCAACCATTCATATACTTTTCCATATTTATTAAATTAAGATTCTCATAATTATTATATATAATGGAACCTCTCATGCTTGCATATATTTTCTTAATTTCAATAATAAAAATAATTTTTGTATAAATAAATATTGGGATAACATTGAATTAAGTACTTGGACTTAATATACTTTAAATCAAGAGAATGGAAATATTTTTAGAAATTCGGAATTTAATTTAAAATCGAACGATCTCGATTATTTCTTGATTTGGCTATACGAATACGTCGTGGCGTTAACTTAATAAAAATGGGTGAAATAGTAGCGACACGATTTTCTATTAAAATAATTATTAATCGCGTAAAAATTCTTGGTCGCTACAGCCACTCCCTATTGAAGTCGAAGTCAAAATTGTGCGCATCAGCAATAATCGTACGCAGCTGTCATGTGGCGCAACACTACTAAAATTAAGAGTATTAGGGGCGCCATATTAGGGGAAAAATAAGTGATGTGCTCCTATTAGTAATTAATTAGGGGTATAAATAAGTTAGGCCTCTATTACAAATAATTATGGCGGATAAAAATGCCCCTCATATCACTTCAAAAATTGAGAGTACGAGGGGCACCAAATTAGAGGCAAAATAAATCATGTGCCCCTATAGATTTTAACTTATATTTGAATTTGGTTCTTTAAAAGTAGGGATGAGAGTAATTTCCTATAAAAAAAAATATTTGCACTAGAAAAGCCCGGACATGCCCTAACACCCATTTATTTTTGCCTAGGATTTTTTTTTTTAAATGAAAATTCTTTTATTGATTTTAGAGGAAAATACACCAACTCCTACATTTAAACTTTTTAATTCAAAAATCATGTTTAATACTTTTTAATTCATAAATCAGATGGTAATTCTACATTTAATTTATTATATTATTACTAATTTAAATAAATTCATTTAACCTAAAACATCCACCTTATTGAAACCTTGATTTCACACACTCTCTCAACTCTATCGATCTCTCTTACTCTCCCTAAATCCCCTATCCCACCCCGATCGTGGCGGCAGGCCACCGCAGCCATTGTAAGTCGGACGAGTGTTGAGATGGTGGTGGTGATTTTCACTCTCTCTCAACTCTATCTCTCACTTTCATTCACTCTCCCTCCCTAAATATCCTATCCCACCAAACTCTGGCAAAAGCACACCGCAGTTATTGTCGACGTAGAGTGAGATGGTGGTGGTGATGAAGTATAGTAGATGGCCTGTGAAGTGTCACGTCGTGCCTGTTGCGCTGCTACACCAACGAGAAGTTGCGCCTGCTGTACGACTACGATGAAGAGGGGTGCAACTTATCTCGAATAGTGAAGTGGCGTAGGCGATCGTGACGATTGTGACTTGTGAGGTTGAAACGACGATGTGATTGTGTTGGAGACGGTGATGGAGGCGACAATAGCAGCGACGATGATAAAAATGGTTGTGTTCACGACGCTTGGCACAATGCTTGTCGCTGTTGCCTCCATGTTTTTGATTTTTTTTTGGTCTTTTTGTGATTTTTGCTGGTGGTGGTGGTGACGAAGGGCTATAGGTGGTGGTGGTGGTGGTGGTCGTAGTAGAGGTCTACAGGTGGTGGTTGTGGCGACTTTGTTGAAGCTAGTGTAATAGGATGTGGGGGTAGGCGGTGGCGGCAACGATGGTGGTGGTGGTGGTGGTGAAGTGGCGCTGTTTTTTGGTTGTAGATTATGGTGGGTGGTGGTTGGCAGTGGTGGTAATGAGGCAGCGATCGAGAGTTGTGGTGGTGGCTGGTGGTTTGGGATAGAGTGGGGTAGTGGAGTGTGAGGAATTAAAGCAGTGAACAAAAAATAAGTTGAATTCGATTAAATTAACATTTTGTGACCTGTTTTGATAAGTTATGACATTGAAATCAACGGACTTAAAAAATTGTTAATGTGACCTAAAAATAAATTTGATTTGTGACCTAATTATTTATCGTTTGTGACTCTAAAATAATTTGTGACCTAAAAAATGATAGTTGTGACATTAAAATTGATGATTGTGACTTAATCGATTTGTTTTTGTGACCTGAAAAGTTTTATAATGTTGTGACCTTAATATTTATAATTGATAAGATATTTATGATTATTTAATTTAACTAATTAATCTTAATTATAATATGATGTTTTGAAATTATATAAGTTTAATATCAATTTTGAAATTTGTATTTATTATTATCACCTTATTTATATATTTTTTTATTTTAACGAGAAAGAAAATCCGGTAATTCATTGGAGAAAAAAGAACAACTTTGCTACACCCACAATGAATGTAACAATGAGAATGACAATTAGCTTACATGACACAATCTTATTTTTTTATGTATCACATCATCTTTTAAATCGACAATAATAATATTTTCACATAATCTAATTATCATCTTCTTTGTTAAATTAATTGTGCAAAGTAGATTAATTCAAAAACGAATCGAAGCCGTTGCCTCATCTTTTCTTGTGGCTCAAAACAAAGCAAACACCGTTGCACGGTCGGTGTACTTACACCGGTACACCGTTACCTCATCCATACACGTACAATAACACCATTGCGGTTGCTGGAGTGAACACAAAAATGGCGACGGCAGAATTCTGCCGCATCACACTCAATTGTTCCTCCAGAACTCGCCACAATTCCCATGTCTACCCCTACAGTTTCTACCGTTCTTTAAGTTTTAACAAAAGTTGTTTTCGGTTTTACAGCAAAAGTTACTCATCAACTAGTAAAATCAGTTTTCGTACAAGAAGACGGCGTAATCTGGGCATTTATTGCCAGGCTACTGAAACCGACCTTGAGCCCAAACGCACCCCTTCCGCTACCGATCTCGAATTCGCCGTCCGTGCTGGCAAGGACCGCCTCTCCAAGGTTAGGCAGTTACTGCAAATGCCTTTTTCCTTTACTGATAGACTATAGTTTTATGGCTAATGTGTGTGTGTCAATAGAATAGGTTATTTTATTATTAATGAGTGAGTATGTGTATTGATATTGTAGGTGCCAACGACGAATATAAGGAACTTCAGTATCATAGCTCATATTGATCATGGAAAATCAACTTTGGCTGACAAATTGCTGCAGATGACGGGCACAGTGGAGAACCGAGAAATGAAGGAGCAGTTTCTTGATAATATGGACTTGGAGAGGGAAAGAGGCATCACTATCAAATTGCAGGTCACTTATTTTACTTAGCGCCGACAAAACTAATGAAGCATATCAACTAGAGTTGCTTTTGTAATTTTTTATGCATAATATAGGGTATTATTATAATTTTTCTAGTGAGTGAGTGTGTGTTGGTGTAGAACTACGAAACAAAAGATGGATGAATCCCCTAATCTATAAGCTAAGTGAGTCTCCCCAGACCCGTTGAAGGATGAAATCTGTGGTTGCTCACTTAGGTTGTGATACAAGTGCTGAAGTACCTACAGCCTGTACTTGTACCATTGAAATAACTTGGTGCAAACTCTTGTACAAAAAACTTTTGCACTGACCTGACAACATTTTAGATTTATCAAGTAATTATGAACTCTCTGAGACGTGCATCGAAATGGGTTTACTTATTTGTACAATAGTTGAACAATAACGGTTTTATGGACTAGAGCATAGTTTTATCTGGGTGTGAAAAAGCTACTAATATATCATAGTTCTAAGGACATTGGCTTGTAATGAATAAGCTTGCTTTGACAATTGACTCTTTGAGGAGCATGACATGTCTTCGTTGGAAGCAATGATTCTCTCCCATTGAACAATATGCAGTGGGAAAACATTTCTTAATTGGACCTTCTCTTCACATCATCATGATACTGCTTTCTTCTTTCTGTTCTTATTGGAATTTCCATGTGCAATCAATTAATTTAAGAATGTTCTCTTAGATTTATTATGTTAAACTAGGAACTGTTAACTGTTGATATTGTTTTATTGAGTCCTGCATGCATTCCTATTGTAGTTGAGAGTTGACATTTCTTTGTTTTAGGCTGCGAGAATGCGTTATATGTATCAAAATGAACCATATTGCCTGAACCTTATTGATACCCCAGGACATGTTGACTTCTCCTATGAGGTACGTCATCAATGGCCTAACAATTTCTGAAGTCATATCGGATGATGTCTAGAAAAATATGATAGTGGTTGTTGAAGATATCTGTTAATTTTATGATGTAACATGTATTCTGAATGCTTAAAATTGTTCTTATGATAATAGTTGTTTTGACGATGTGACATGTGACAATTGGGTAATTATTAGTTGAAGATATAATAATATGAATATCTATTATTATGCCGTAAATTTAATTCCCACGTTGTTTTTCCTTGAAAACTTATTGGATAGTTTTAGATAGCAAAACTGAAGAAGGAAAATCATAGTTTAAAAAGGTGGAACTAGGTACTGAGGCGGGGGTTTTTTTTTTTTTTTTGCGAGGCGAGGCGTAAACCTCAAGGAGCTTTGAGGAGTAAGCCTCACTACAAACCGAAAATTTAGTAAAAAAATTATAAGATAACATAAAAGTATCTTATTTCAAAAAAAATTATAAGATAACATAAAAACAACCTAAAATAGAAGTATAAAACAAAACATAAACATCAAGCATTTAATTAAAAAGGGTGGATGTTTGTTTGTTCCGTTCGGTTATTGAAAGAACCGAAACGAAACCAAAACTCTTGGTTCGGTTCCTTTAATAACAAGAACCGAACGATTTCGGTTTCGGTTAAGTTATTGGTTATTTTTCGGTTCTTGTTTGGTTTCTATAAAAAAAAATTAAAATTGATGCAAACACGACAAATATCTAATTATTTGCAAAAACGAAAGCTAAATAGAGCCAAATAGAACATCTAAAACATATCAATAAGATTTATTAAACTTAAGCTACAAATTGAAGGAAAAGAAATAATCAAATAATCGGAATAAAATTTAAATCAAAATATATCTTCAAAATACTTCAATAAAGCTTTTTAAACATCAAATTTCACGAGTTCTTTAGGTTATCAACTCCTTCTACAAGGAAAAAAAAATTAAGTGTGAATGGTAGTAAACGTTGTCTAAAGTATTAGTGAAATGAAATGTTAAGATACATACCATTCGATCGTGTTCGGTTGTTTTTAGGTTCTTTATTCTATTCTTTTGTTAAAAAATTCAATAATTATCATGTAAAGTAATACAGAAAGTGTTATGTGGGATTAATTTAAATTAAGAATGTTTGATTCTCGGTTCGGTTTTCAAATAGGAACCGATCAAGGCGTAGGTTGTGCGCCTCATAGTGAGGCGGGCCTCAAGGCGCGCCTCCGCCTCGCCTTTTTAAACCACGAGGAAAATCATTATAGAGAAGTTGTTAGAATCTAATAGTTGGTGTCCGCTATACCTTTCAGCCATGACTTGGATAAAGTGGTTTGATACTCAGAGCCTGCCCCACGTCTTAAGTTCGATTCATGGGAGAGGCGACATAAGGAAAGGGCTGCCTATCGGTAGTCAAGGGGGCCGGATTGGGTAGAGTGAAGCTGCATTAGAGTGAGCCGATGGGATGTCAGCTTTGGGATTGTGGGATATTTTTAGGTTGGTTGGGTGCCCACCATACCTTTTGGCCATGCCTTTTAGGTAAAGTGGTTGGGTACTCATTAGAAGTATTTTGTGAAAGACCTATATCACTAAGAACTGAGAGATAGGGTAAAAATACCATAAAAGCTAAACAGACTTTCTTTTTGTGGAAAACTGCTACATATGTGGAAGATTGTAGATACTTCTTCGAGGTTTTATGTAGTCTATTGTTAGTTTCTTGCAGTGAGTCTGATGCCTTCTCATTAATATCCTTCTACAAGCGAATGTGTGACTAGTGACTCCTCTCCAATTCCAGATCTTGATACATTGCAGCGTCTGATTGCATCTCATAGCTGTTACAACCAAACTAAGGAAATATTGAGATAACAAGTTACATTTTGGCAAAATATATTACCACCACAAATACTACTAAATACACCACATTATATTAATATCACTAATAAAATATATATTTTATAAATACACCACAATACAAATACAAATATACCCTTATATAATTATAATATAAAACAAAAACAAAATGATAAAATACGTACACCACAAATGTGAATTCCCCTTCTCCGTCAAAGCCTTACCACCACAACCGTTCAGTTTGCATTCCGGCATGGATATTCCGGCCTACGGTTAACCAATTTTTTTGGGTAAAGAAAGATTGAGGGTGATGAGTTTTTTAAACAATGGCTCATTTTGAGCAAATCCGTATCTTGGATGGCGAAGTCTGACATTCCCATCTCGATAGGCAACTGACTTTTGCAGCCATGGTGTATTCAGCCTTCGTTTTTTATGATAAAAGATGAAGATGAGCCTCATATATTCTTCTTACAAAAGCTCTGCAATTTCTTATTCGATGAAATTCAAAAATGCAAAACTGGTTGAATTTAATCTCGATATGGACCTTGAATAATAATAATTCCTCTTCTTTCATTACTTTCATATTTCATTGGCTTCGAAATGCAATGAAAATCCAAAATTCCTCTCCTGAATTGTTTTCTTCTTTTTGTAATTTGGTATGTTCTAACCCAACGCCACCACCAGTGATAAAGAGAGAAGAGAACTGGATTATTGGTTGTGGAAGAGATTGTGGTGGGCTCACAAATTATTGAAAAAATTAAAAGGTTATTAATGTAATTTTATTATGCTTATTTTTGTAAATAAAAAATATATTTAAGATTGTGGTGGACAAAATAAATTTTGTGGTGACAATATAGCCACTGTAATGCAAAAAAGGCAAAAAATATTGAGGGAGATATTTTAAGATAAAATCCAAAACTGTAGTTGGCACATTATTATCTAAAGCTGGATGAATTAATTGATTAGTACAAGATGTATCCTGTAGTTTAGCAGTGCTATCATGTTTTCTAGCTTATTATTTGACACTTATCTTTGTTCTCAAAATTTCTGATTGAAGAGAGATAAACTTATCCTCTGGTACATTCCTTTTCTATCTGGCTATCTGTAAACTGCAGTTTCTCTGTCAACATAATCTTCTATTTTGATACTGAAAGAAAGAAATAGTCCTAAATGCTTTTCCTTCTAGCTTATCTTCTTTCTATCTAGGAGCCTATGACAGAGCTCGGTTCCTAAGTTTCTTTGTACCACTTATTATATTATTTGACTACTTCTGATTTCATATTCTGATGCTTACTTCTCATGAGTGTTTAAATCATTAGAGTGACCTGGTAGATTGTGTATTTCATCAAATATCTCTGATTTTGTCTCTTGTATCTCTTCAAATCTCTGACTTTGTACAGAAAGAGAAGTAGATCTTTTTCTTTTATATTGATGATGGATTTTGTCCATCCATAATTCTATTAACAGGTTTATCAATTTTAGGAAGGCCTACAACAGATCTATGACTTGTAAATGTTTTATATCACTTTGCACTTTCTTGACAATTGTAGGTTTCTCGTTCTCTTGCAGCTTGTGAGGGAGCTCTCCTTATTGTAGATGCTTCCCAGGTACTTCTTTGCTCTCTTGTGCATTTTGGTTTGTTCTATACTTTCAATAACTCTGTAGACTTCGTTTTTAGTTTCATAAATGTTTTTTTACATTACAATAGTGATTATGGCCAATCCAAATCATGAAAACATATATATTCTCTCTTCAGAGTTAAGAGTTGTGATACAGAGTTTATTTTGTAGGGAGTGGAAGCCCAAACACTTGCTAATGTGTATCTGGCCTTGGAAAACAATCTTGAAATCATTCCGGTAGGTTTAATTCATTTCATAATTGCTTATCCATAAACATAGAGTTTTGGTGATGCAAGCCATATGTGTTACTTGATAGATATATATGAATTATGTGAACGGTTTTGCAGCGCACTCTACAAATTGGGATGCTAAAATCAATGTAGAGGCACGTATCTATTATATCATACTATTGCTATGGTTGTTTTCGTTTGTAATTCATGGCTATTCGAGCTGTCTGCACCTTTTGAGTTGAAAAGGTCTTCATAGAGCTAAGGGGATGGTTTGGAACCCTAGTAGCAGAATGTTATGTTGGTTTAATAGTCTAACCTGATTGTGTTTTGGTGTTAGAGTCTGGCTTATAATGTCCAATGTCTTTTAAGAGAAGTCTTCAAGGTGGTTTCTAACTTCTAAGGTTTTGGGGTTCTTCCATCAAGAATGCCTTGAGCTTTTGGTTTGGTTGCTTCCAGAAAGACTATATTGTGGATTGAATAAATTTTGTGCACTTTTAGTGATGACTTGAGATTTGTTAGATGACTTTATCTTTAAGCTTTTAGACCGGGTGGTTTAATACCGTTGAAAAGATGTATCATCATTGCATGGAGAGAGTTTACGCTTAGTTTGTTGTTGTACCTTGTATATGTTGCGTTGTCTTGTATCTTTGTGGAATTCTATTTGCAGATAAATGATAAATCTTGCTACTGCGAATGAAAGTGACACCTGGAATTTTTTCCTCACCTCTTCAACACGTGCCGTTTGATTACACCTTACTTGAAGTAGCTAAGGCATTGCATGTGATGAACAATATAAAGAAGTTTATACTCTATTTACCATTTTTATTTTTCTGCAGGTTTTAAACAAGATAGATCTTCCAGGTGCAGAGCCAGATCGTGTTTGCCGAGAGATAGAAGAGGTTAGTTTGCAGGGCTAAGAAAAAAAAATGCTTGATAGATGTAATTTGCATGAGAAGTGTCGATGAGATGTTTGAAAAAGCAATTTTTAAACTTGGTGAAAGGTGTAGCTTTTGTTTCTGAATTTACCCATCTTCTGTATAGGTTGTTGGTCTAGATTGCAGCAATGCAATTTACTGCTCAGCAAAGGTCAGTTTTCTTTTCCTCACCCACTCAATATTTTTCTATAACTAAGACATGTTTCATGTGTTAGAGTAGGGTTTAAAAATGAGGAAATTACCAAATGTGATGATATAATGAAATTCCATGTGAGGTACGAAATACTCACCACTTATTTTGTTCTGTAGGAAGGAATTGGTATCACTGAAATTCTAAATGCAATTGTTCAAAGGATTCCCCCACCTCAAGTTAGCGCAGACAGACCTTTGAGGGCTCTTATATTTGATAGGTATCTGATTTAGGTACAATGATCAATCTCCTTTATGATAAATATTTTCCTAAAGAACTTATATGCCTCATTTTTGTATAATTTTATTCATAATTGACCTTGTAAAAATATTTAATAACTAATTATTTATCTGATTCCTTTTGTCTAGTAGGTTTCATCTAAATGTTGAAAAATAAGGAAATTGAGGAAAATTGAATATATTTTAGCTTCTGTTCTTTAACGCAATCATTACAATTTATAAATCATTTATAAACAACACAATTTCCCAAACCACTTTTTAACCACACATTTTCTCTTTCCACTTTTCAACCACACATTTTACCTCAAAAATATAAATAAACCAATTTATAATTACTACAGCGTTACCGAACACAGCCTAGTCCAATATATTTATTGGACCTAAATTCAATGGTAGTAGTCCCTGCTCTTTGTAATCTTATCATCTCATCTCAAGTATCTCCTGATCTTTATTAATAGGCATGCAAATGACGTGTATTTTTCGTAAAATACATTTTAGTTTTATTTAGGAATCTCTTTTGAGCTACTGATTATATTTGCTTTCAAATTCTTTTGCAGTTATTATGATACATACCGGGGCATCATAGTATATTTTAGAATCATTGATGGGGCTATTAAAAAAGGTGACAGGATAGTTTTCATGGCTAGTGGAAAGGTACAGACTTATGGTACTATAGTCACGTCCCTTCAAGTGCTTGATATTTTTTAGTCTCATTGTTGAAACTGTAAATATAATGATTTAATTTCTTCCCTCTAATAGCTTAGCCTCCGTTTGACTAAAATTATAAATCATTTATAAATAGTCAAACTTAATTTTCAGCCACACCTTTAGATAAACCAACAAGTACTATCCACTTATCCATCACTCATTTCTATCAAATTTCTATTAAACTGTTTATAATTCTTCCTATATCTTCCCAAACGGAGGCTTCAACTTTTGGATGAGTTTGTTCATCATTATATTCGTACCAAAAGCAAGCAAATGCCCAAAGTTCAAGTGTCACCACCCAATTATAAATATTATGTGTTTGCATTGATAAAGAACTGAATTTGAAACACACATGAGGGGGTTTGTGGAAGATATAAGTATAACAACTAAATTCCTCTCCTCTCAAATAGCTTTTACTTTAGTTTAGTGTTAGTGTGGTTCAACACTCAGAATCAAGTGAATCTCTTGGAAGTCATTTTTTGCATTCAACTGTTAATTTTGAAGCAACTGCTGTTGAGAATTATCGAGAATTAAAAACTCTAATTCTATTCGAACGAGAGTAATCAATTTGCATGAAGAAATAAAGACACGCGAGATTTATAGATGTCAGCTTTAATGTGAGACGTTCCGCCACTCCAATAATTCACTATGATGAAAAAAATTTACAAAAGAATTGCACACCGTATCTTCTCTTACCTTCCTCTCTCTTTTTATGATGTTAATGCAAATCCTTAATGACAATTAGGGAAAAATCAAAATTTACAAGGACACAAATTCCTAACTGTCCTTGAGGTTGATCTGTATACTGACTCTGCAAGACAGTCATAATTAGGATCCACACAACTACTTACTATCAAATAATTTCATCGGAGTTTTTAATCAAAGCATGTTGTTACTAACAATTTTATCTCTTGGATAACATATGTACCTTGTTATGCTTCTTTCTTGAAGCTTGCATACTCACAAGGCAGCCAAACCATGGAATTATAAAATGCAGGATTATTATGCTGATGAAGTTGGAGTTTTATCTCCCAGTCAGTTGCAGGTTGATGAGTTATATGCTGGAGAGGTAGAAACCTCACCTGATTTAGTCTGATATTAAAGAATACCGTACTTTTGATTGGGAACTTGTATGATCTCATTTGAGTTCTAGCTGTACTCTATAGGATGATTGGATTGTGACCTTTTGTAATAATTTTATTAATGTTTCCTTATCCTCTATAAATGAAATAGCTAATTACTTTTTTCTGTAAGTAATGGCAAAAGTACCTTTCTCATTTATCTAAGAAAATTTTAAAATGATGGATATTCTACCCCCCCCCCCCCCACCCACAACAAGAGGAGAGGTGGGGAGGAATGGTTGAAAATTTTCCACTAGTCCCCAGTGGCGCCTCAATTTTGAAACGTTAGAAATAGTTTCTCCTGTATTGAGCTTCATGTGAAAGATCAGCATCATATAAAACTAATGGATTCGGGATTCCCTCAATCTCTATTTTAAACTCCCTCTGCTTTATTCAAATGGCACCATGCACTATCTTTATTTTTCACTGTGAGTTTGACCTAAAAATTGTTTCTGCATGTTCTTTTACCATTTCATCATTTATTCATACTTTATTTTTTGTGCTTTTCATGCTTATTTACAATTTATTCCTTTTAGGTGGGCTATATTTCGGCTTCTATTAGGTCAGTTGCAGATGCTAGGGTTGGTGACACCATAACACACTACACTAGAAGGGCAGAACAATCATTGCCTGGATACAAGGAGGCCACACCAATGGTTTTCTGTGGCCTGTTCCCTGTTGATGCTGACCAGTATATCTCTATCAACCTCATTGTTAATAGATTTACTTAATGAATAATAAAGTATTCCAGAATTTCATATTTTTGTTTCATCTCAATGTGGCTTTGAATGTTATAGATTTTCCGAGTTGCGTGATGCATTGGAGAAATTGCAGCTTAATGATGCTGCTTTGAAGGTAGGTGTACTTGTTAATGGTAATTTTTGTTACCTTTGGCTCATATCCCAAACTGTACTTGAAAGCTGTTGAGTTGCTTTAATCTTTTATATGGTAAAGAACTTCCCATGTCGCTGGTATGCATTTCATATCCCAGATACTTCTTGAAAGCTGTATGAATTGAATATTTTATGGTAAAGAGTTTTCCGCGTGTCATGCATTTTATCTTGTCCGTTATAATAATTTACTGAGAATGCTTGTTCTCAATCAATATCTAAGACATTAATCTGTTTCAGCAACTGAAGACAGAAGGACATGGTCTGTGTATACATAATGGTTAAAACTCTGAGGTCATTCATTTACAGTGAATTTCATGTTGGTCATTGAACTCTTTTTCCAGATGGATCGCGAAACTTAGAATTTGTTACAATTGAATCACTCCCTACAGGGGGAAGGCCGCTCTCCATGGGATTACTTGAGCGAAGCTTTGACACTTGGGTCATAAAAAAATGACGTGACATTAATAAATTGAAAAAAAAAACCGTAATTTTCAAGCAAATGGATTTAATGAAAATGTGGAAGGTATACAATGAAACCAGAAAAAATGATTGATTTAGCTTCTATTCTGCATCTTTTTGTTTCAATGGAATAAAATTATTTTCGGTCTTAACAACAAACTAGCCCTTAGATACCTGCGGAAAAGAGCTATTTTCTTTTGAAATCAGGCTAAGACAGTCTACATTACAATACTAGTTCCAGTAAAATTTTGCTCTACATGAAACTCAGATGCTTTAGTGGTTTTTCATTTTAGTAAAACAAAGCATGAAGAAGCATTGCACTTTTCTGCAGAAGTTCATGTCCTAATCTTATGCCTAAAAGGAGTTTTTTAATCATGTTTAGTTATGATTATATATCTATGCTGCTATTGCCTATCTTTTTGGGGGAATATTTGCCAAAATTATATGCTTGATGAAAATGTGTTTCTCCACGAATTACGGTTTTCCAGTTTGAGCCTGAAACGTCAAGTGCTATGGGATTTGGCTTTAGATGTGGGTTTCTTGGTCTTCTTCATATGGAAATTGTTCAGGTCAGAAAATTAATGTTCTTGTACTTAGTGCTCATTGTAGTCTGCCTTACCTGCTGCTGCTACATTATGATTCTTCTCTGATCAACTTCTGTTTTGCAGGAAAGGCTTGAACGTGAATACAATTTAAGTCTAATAACTACAGCTCCAAGTGTTGTTTACCGGGTGAACTGTGTAAACGGTGATACTGTAATTTCTGCTTCTCCCATGCTCATAACATTTCACTAATTTCTTTGTTAGATTTGTCTTGATTTGTAGACTGTTAATCATTGTTATTTAGTGTGACTTTTTGATTTAGTCATTATTATGGAGTACATAAAATAATTAGGATTTCTGGAATATGTTGTCTGTAGTAATTCATTTTTGTGGCTTTTATCTTTATGAATGTATGATTATATCGGTTATGTATAGAAACTTAGGCATTTGACTGGCTGATGCTAGCAAACTGAAAATGGAGTAGGTCAGCTCATCTGGGTTTAATTTGGGCAAGGTTCCTGCTCATTATAATGATTAAGCCTGTGCTGGCATATTTCAAGAATTTTTGTCAAATCATGCTGCTGTAAATTAATAAGATAAAGCTTCCACCTCATCTTTTATTGAAATCTTGAATTTTGGATCTTACAGTCAATGCAAAGTACCAAAAGACTATTAAAACTAGTTCATAAGCTCTGAGAGTACTTAAAGCAATCGATATTTTACCTATGATTAAAAAAGGTAGATTTTTGTATTGTACAAAGCTGAAGTGATTACAAGGATATACAACTTTAACATCCTTATTTCGCACGGAAATTTTATATGATCTAGGTTGAGTGTTCGAATCCATCCTTACTTCCTGAACCTGGAAACAGGAGGTCAATCGAAGAGCCAGTTGTTAAGGTTCACCACTAAACTCTTGCAATTGCACCAGTTAAAATTATGATACAGTTTTTCATTTTACCCTATGAAAATGTAAAAGAATGATTCTCATCTATACAGATTGAAATGCTTACTCCAAAAGACTATATTGGTGCGCTTATGGAGCTTACTCAGGAACGGAGAGGAGTATTCAAAGAAATGAAGTTCATTACTGAGAATAGAGCATCTATCATTTATGAGTTACCCCTAGCTGAGGTACTCCAATGGGAAGGCTAATGTGCAGCTTCCATTGGCAGAGTTAATGAAGTTATAGATACATTTAGAACTGCTGCTTTACCCAAAGTAAAATGTATTCTTGGTTAATTTTGCAGATGGTGGGGGATTTCTTTGATCAGCTGAAGTCAAGAAGTAAAGGCTATGCTAGCATGGAGTATTCCTTCATTGGGTAAACCTTTGGAATCTATGCATTTGAGTTTAATATGTTGTTGTCGTATGATATTTGCTTATTATGAAAGAACAAATGGTTTATTTATATTGGGCCCTTTTGTTACATCTAATCCATGGTGTTCATGTGAAACTAAACAATAAACAGATTGCTGCTCCCCATAGTAGTGATGGGTGTTGGAAGCATGTAGGAATAATTATATTCTTATCGACAAACTGATGTGATTCTTTCGATGTTCTAGACTGTTTCTACGTCAACCATGAGAATCACATCACACTTTTTCATTAATAGTTGTTTTTGCATCTCTCATGAGATGGAACAGTTATTCCTTCACTAGCCAATTATATCCTCTTCATGGAAGTTCTTATAATATTGTTCGTTATAATTCAAATTTAAGTTTTCCGATTAGGCGATTATTCACTTCTGTCATGGTTTTTGGCGATTATTCACTTCTGACAGGTACAAGGAAAGTGAATTGATAAAGCTTGATATTCAAATTAACGGCGATCCTGTGGAACCTTTATCAACTATAGTACACAAAGATAAGGTACATGTTAAGTAAATAACGCATACAAAATTCCTTTGTACTTCAAGCTTTACGATTCCGTTTGATAAGAAATTATCTATGGTGTATTAAGTGAATATCTATAACTTCTGTTTTTTAAAAAGAATAGAAATAGAGTGAGTGAATAGGAAGGCAGAAATTCTGGAACTATATGTCAATTTAATAGTCGTATTTTATAATCAAACCTGTTGGTCAATATACATGCTATTCTACTACGTAAAATAACTGAAGTTTTGTGTGCTTTAGTTAGGATTTCCAAAATTTTCTACCTCTTGAAGTCTTTACTTGCTTGTGAAAATTACTCTTGTATAGTTCGTGTTGTTTATGAGGAATGAACATTTGATTTTTTTTTAATTGTCTAACTTTTCCTCTTGATGTCTTATCTTTCATTACTTTTTTCATACTTGTAAGACTTTTTAAAGCACAATCAATCATTCTCTTCTTTCGATAATTTTCAGGGACTCTAGCTTTGTATTCTTATAGACTCTGCATTTCCGTTTGTTTTCTAACAAATACTGAAATAATAATATATTGTCTTAGGCATATTCTGTTGGAAGGGCTTTAACTCAAAAACTGAAGGAACTAATACCGAGACAAATGTTTAAAGTACCAATCCAGGTAAGGTTCACATCATTTCTCTCAATTAATCAGTGTTATAGGATATATATTCTATGGGAATGGGGAATTTTGACAACAATGCTTGATAATTTCTTTTAGCCATAGTTAGATTCTATTCCCAAGTGTGGAGGTTTTATTTCTTTCAAAAGATAAATACCTGGAGCTTTAAAGTTCACCAAACTGTTTAGGGTTGATGGAGGACTCCGAGGTATTTGAGAAGTAACTTCTGCATGGAATTTCTTAATAGCAGGATGCTTCGAGGGTGTGCTACTTCCTATCTTTGTAACACACTGTATCTGGAAAAAGGGGACTAACATCCAAAAGCCCTCGTGTCTCCAAAGCCAGAATCTTTACAAGTGAAAGACTAATTCATGCATGCTGGAAGTTTTTAAAAGCACGATATTAATAGAGACTAATTTCCAGTGATTGTGTTTCGTTTTGGTTCATGTAGAAACTGTTTCTGACCCTCTATTCATCGGCCTACCAATTTTAAGAGAAGATTCCAAGGGTGCTTCTATCCAGACTAAGGAGACACTTCTAATGCTCGAGTGGGCCAAATAGTTAATTCCATGAAATTCTTTGAACTACCACTCTTGAGATCTATGATGATCTTTAACTTGATTACCTTCTCTTCTACGTTCTTTATCCTGCAAAGGCCAAATGGTGGCACATTAGATGTGCTCAGGTTTTCAGGACAATCATTAAAAGTTGCGATATTCCATTCCTTATTCAAGCTTTGAGCTCTGGGCACCAGAGTGGTTCGACCTGTTTGACTAGGCTCGAGCTGCAGAAGCATTCTTCATTTATACCAATTTTATGGAGTGCAGGGGAATGCTATTTGCTGAAATCTTGAAATTATTTGCCTCAGTCAACGACTGTTACACATTTTTCTCCAACACTTCTAATCACCTTCATTACACATTTTGCTCTTTAACACATCTATTCACCTTCATTACACATTTTGCTCTTTAACACATCTATTCACTTATATCTTGTGAAAAACCTAACTTTCCTTCAAATTCAAGTACCCTACCCCAAATTAATACGCACACACAAACTCACTCAAACAGATATATCAGATGTATTCAACATCTGCTTACTCGTGATTATATTGCATTATGTATCTTGGCAGGCATGCATAGGCTCTAAGGTGATTGCTAGTGAAGCATTGTCTGCAATCAGGAAGGACGTCCTTGCAAAATGCTATGGTGAGTTGCAAACATACTCCTTAATTTAGAACATGTATCTGCATTGACTACGATTCAAATCTTCATAAAATGTTGCTTGGGACTCAGACATGCATGAAATACTTTGTCCCGGTCTTGTGGCGTCATATATGTGAGAGAAGTGATTTTGTTTTGTTCTGTTCTGCTGTCTTGTGTTTTGATACTTACTTTAAGTGGAAGATGCTCTTCCATAGATTTTATATTTTTGGAGGGAAACTACTCTTTTTGAATAAATATATTTACAGATATGGGTTAATTTGAGAGGTTTCTGATGATCTTACTGCATACTTGACTTCTCTTCGTTGATTTTCCATGTAGGTGGAGACATCTCAAGAAAAAAGAAGCTGCTTAAGAAACAGGTACCTTTTTACTTGGCTTTTTATAGTCATCAGTTAGAATTACATTGCTCTTTCCGTGCACATTTTATTTACTCTCAACATTGATTCCTTATCATAGCCTGAATACACATTTCTGTAGTATAGTTTTCTTGTGCGCATAACAGCATAATGCATCTGTATTCGCTCTGTGAAATCTCCAATTAGAAACTTGTAATTTTCTGTGTGTTCTTCTCAGGCTGAAGGAAAGAAACGAATGAAGTCGATTGGTAAAGTTGATGTACCTCAAGAAGCTTTTATGGCTGTGTTAAAACTTGAGAAAGAGGTATTGTAATATTTGTGAATAGAGAATCAAAGTTATATTGACATGATTATGTTCTTTAAAAAAGAAAGGAAAGTGTAGTGTATACACAAGGAGCTGGAAAAATCATTCTGTTTTTATTTTTTTCTTTTGTGGGCTTCTGGAGTAAGAGTGAGTGGCAATGGATTGAGTGAACTCAGTTCATGTCCACAAACAAGACCCGATTCGGTCCTTCGACTCTGGAGGACACAAGACAACCCACGAGCTGACTCATTATGTTTATTTTTTTAAAGAATGTAATTTAATAAGCCAAAAAATGAGTCGACCAATGAGCTAAAGATGATCCAGCTCTTGAAAGCTCGAGCTTGGCTTGGCAAATGTCTTGTCACAATACGAGCTCGAGCGGCCCATAGACCGAGCGATGAGCAGCTTAGTCGTTTTGCTATCCCTAGTTCTTGCCATTGATTGAATCTATAAATAGACAAAAACAGATTCAGTTGGATCAAATTCCCCCAAGAGATAATGGATATTTGCCTCCTCTTTTTTTTTTTAATTAATGAATTTTCATGGTTGTGTCCTTCAGTGTCATATTTGGCTTCTTTTATTTTAGTGGCACTTGTTTTCTATTTTCTTTGAATTTTATATACTGGACTGGATAGAATAATATACATTCATAATAATCGCTTGATAGTCCAATTTAACATATTAAACACGTTCAAAATGATTTTTTATGGTCTCGTCCAATCTCAATGTGACAAATGCATTTTGAACTAGAGAAATTTATGGATATATATTGTAATCGTCGTTGACAGAACGGTTCAATTTTTCGTCTGTTTCTAATTGGTCAAAATGTAGTAGTTTGTTGATATGAAATTAGGTGGCCCAGATAATCTTGCAATTTGCTAAATTCCATTTTCCTTACTAGAAGGGAACTCTAGAGTCTAGATGCGCGCATTTGTCATGAAAATGAAAAATGTTTTCCATGAAATTCCATAGGTGGTCATTTTGATTCATTTCTCAATTCTCATCTTATATCGGTTACCTTGATTTTTTCTTGAAAACGGTTTTGTTTTTCACAATTTAAATTATTAATTTCATTTTCAGTAACCCAAATTTCTTGAATTTATTTTCATGAAAAATAAATTATTGACAATTTGAAATGTATTTTCTTTTCACTTAAATTTCATAATTGCAATCAAACGGACCTAAATTCAACATCATGGAGGATTAGAGGGTGAGAATATTAATGAAAATAACCAATTTTCTAAAAAGTGTGCTTAGACATACGTTTATGCGCTCTTAGGCGTGATTCTCGGCGTTTACACTTCGCTCACGCATTTCTGGACTTTTTTGCGTCTAGATGAGTTTAAGCTTGATTTTCGATCACGTTATTTTGTCACATTTTACGTTTTTTAGAGCACTTAAAACAACATCTCCTTTATTTTGTGAATAATGTGGTTTTGAATAGTATTTTTTGAAGAATATATGATTAAAAAATGTTTAAAAAGTAAAAAAATGATAGTTTTGACTAAGATGAATGATTGAGATTGAATGTTAATAAATTTGATTTTAAAAAAATGGGAATCAAACAGAAATCACTTTCTAAATTATATCCACAAGTAATAATTGGCAAAACGTCTATATTGTAGCTACATTGTGCAAATAACTTCTACTATTAAACTTTGGTATTTAGATCTATAGATCGATCATTCATTGTGTAAATGGTTATTGCTATCTGGTTCAATTTATTTATTCCGCTAAATAGCCGTGTGATTTGCACATTGCATGATGAAACAGACAATTTTACCTCAAATTTAAAATAAATGAATTTTTTTTTAGAAAAACGGAAAAATATAAAATATGAAGACAAAGGAAAGGAAAGAAAAAATAAAAATAAAACAATATCTTCCTTCATTATAAATAATTTATAAATTGGCCTCACTTCATAATTTTAGTAGATTTTAATAAACCTGGTGAAATGTATGATTCTATGTGAATCTTATAAAGCATGTGACTAAAGTTACATTATTTTTAATGCTGTTCAGTAATATTATAGTAATTATAAATTGATTTTATATGTTTTTAAGATAAAATGTATAGTTAAAAATAGAGAAATGAAATGAGTGGTTAAAAAGTAGTTTGAAAAATTGTGATGTATATAAATTGATTTATAAATTATAATAATTGAGTTTACAAACGGATGCTTAAACTAAAATACACTATGTTCGACGGCACAGTCATCTGAACAATTTATTACTGTTTTCGGGGTGAAACGTGTGGTTAATAAATGATTTCGAAAAATGTTTGATAAAGTGATTTGAGATATTGTGTTATTTTTAAATTGATTTTTAAATGATATAACATAGGATAAACTTTTAATTCTTACCAAACATGGAGTCTGGTAACATTGGGTTCAAATATCAAAATATTTCTTGTGTGAAATTTTGATTTGATTTTTGAGGCTATTTGTTAAAAGTTATCTTTATAAACAATATTTTTATGCTTTCGAGGAATAATATGTGGTTGAAAAGTGAAGAGAAAAATATATATGATTAAGCCTCCGTTCAAAGGTAGCCCTTTAAATTGAAATTTAAATTATACAATTTTCTAAATCACATTTTAACCACACACATTTTCTCTCTCTAATTTTGAACTACATATTTTATCAAAAAAATTCAAAAAATTCAATTTAAATGAAAATAATGAGCTGTCGGATAATGCCCAAAAAATGATGTAAGGAATTGTATCAAACAGA
The DNA here is from genome assembly GCA_963555705.1 of Ligustrum vulgare. Lineage (NCBI taxonomy): Eukaryota > Viridiplantae > Streptophyta > Magnoliopsida > Lamiales > Oleaceae > Ligustrum > Ligustrum vulgare. The sequence goes on from OY743168.1 coordinate 86,329,899, forward strand.
TGCTGAATAGTCATTAATTTGTGGTGGACCAACATAAACCGTCAGCTGTAGTAGACAGTGAAATTGGCCATGACAGGCAGAGTTCTATACATATCTATAGTTATTAGCCTTAATATTGGCCGCAATATCACGAACCAATAAAAATAAAATACAAAATATAAAATTGTCGGTCTATAATCTTCATATATATTTATTTGAAAGAGGTTATTCGAAGCAGGGACGGAGTCAGGATTTTACGTGAGTAGGGGCCAAAAATTTCGAAAACTAAGATGGTAAAAAAGTTCAATAATAAACACAAATACGAATAAAGTTGCTTACAATTATTCTTTACGCGTTTTCTTACTCTGAAAACGCTTTACAATAACTTCATTGTCAATTTTCAAAAATATCTCTATCAACATAAACAATAAGACGATGCTATACTCCAACCAATCGCCAAAGTCACTAAACCAAGAAGGGTTAAATCTTCTAAATTTTTTCTCCAAACTTTCGTTTTAGAAATAAATGATTCAATGGTTGACAAGGACTTTTCAATAAATATGCTCTTCGAACTTGATCTCTAATCTTAGGAGCATAATTCGAAATTGGAATTCTTAATTCAGGGTTAGAGGGAAGTTGTGCAACATCAAATTCCTCAATCAAACTTGAGCTCCTATCAACCGTTTTTGAACTTTCTACTCCTACAAATGTATTTGAATCATTCTCAACACTATTTGAACTCTCATCAACAACATTTTCTTGAATAGGTCTTTTTAATAAATATCTCTCCATAATCTATTAATCTGGAATATGACAAATTGACAATACATCTATCAATAATGAATAATCAATTCAAACTTCCAAAGCAATAAATCAAAATTTTAATCCCAAGACATAAGTCATAATCAATTCATTAAAAGTTAAAACTAACAAGACAAACATCAAACATGAAACAACTGAACAACTAACAAGAATACAAGATGTAATTGATGTCAAGAAATAATTGAGATCTCATAATCAATTCATTAAAATTTAAAACTTACATGGTAATTTGATTTGAAATTGGAAAGATTTCACACAACCGGCTCATAACCTAGCAATTGCTCTGCCTCCAGCCTCTGAGTTAGTCTCTGATTGGCGACTGGCACTGGCCGACTGGAGTGGGGACAGACCGGTGATCGATCGATCGTCGACGTGCGGGTGCAGTAGCGCAGGGAAGGACGCACAGCGTGCGGTGCGGCGCAGGGAGCTAAGCGTCGACGAAGGCTAGAACTGAGTCTGGTAGGCGGTTGCAGACGCGCAGTGCTAGAGCGCCGGAGCGGGGAGTGCCAGGTGATGAGGTGAACTGGTGCGTGGAGGTTGCTCAATTTCGATTTGGATTTGGGAAATGAATTCTCGGTTGGTAGGTGTCTTGAGCAAATAGGAAGCAAGACATTGGGCTATAAAATTTTTTTGGGGCCAAAATTAACTCATCTGGACGGCCCATTTCAACCCAAAAATTCTTCAAATGTCAGTGTGGGCCAAGCATCCACCTGGGCCTGAATGAAATCCATCCCTGATTCGAAGTAAAAATATTTTTCTTAAGATGTGTTGTTAGACTATATGAAAATTAAGAATTCATATAGAAAATAGTTTATCTCAAAATATACAAGTAAAAAATATTTTCAAGTAACTCATGCCAAACATATGCTTCGAGTCAGCATTTATACCCCAATTGCAAGATATATGTACTCGAATGACTCGTTTCGATTTTGATTTTTTTTTTAAAAAAAAGTAGATTTTCATAAAATCTAATAAATACATGATTGAAAAATTGACAAGTCTTATTTTTTATAACTTATTTTTAACCACACATTTTATGGAATTTACAAATTTTATGAAACACATACATGTATCAAATTTTCAAAATCTATTAAAAATATAAATTTTATCAAAAAAGTCAAACATGGAATAAAATTAAATATATTATCAAATATGGCATTATACTAAAATTTGCCAATGATAATCTCTGTTTGGAAAACATGTTTTTAAATAATTTTTTTACAACACGATTTCTCAAATACCTTTTTAACCACACATATTTTCTCTCCACTTTTTAATCACACATTTGACCTATAAAACATAAAAAAATGTTTTAACAAAAAATTTTAACATCTGTTTGGCAAAAGTGTTTCTACATTTTTTTTTTTAAATGGGTAATTGCATTCAAAGAAGAAAATATAAGTTCATCCCCCTAAGGAACCAAATGCGAAAATAAACCTAGGAATACAATCGACCCATAATTGATTACATGTAGTAAAAATAGCAAATTTAGCTAGATTGTGGGCTACTCTATTCCTCTCTCGAGGTATGAAGTAACACGATCCACAATTACTACTAATCAGAAGGTTTCAAATATCACAAAAAATGCTGGCCAGCGGTGCGAAGCTGTCATGTGAACCAGGGCAAGGAAAACATCAAGGGCATAACTCTCAATTGCCTTCATCTGAATTTTCCTCTCCAGTGCAAAGGTGATACCTTCTTTAATGGCCAAAGCTACGACAAGCGCCGCATCTGCATGGCTTCTAACACGATATGAAAAGGCCGCATGCACAACTCCAGCTTCGTCTCTGAACCATGCTCCAAGGCCAAGAAACCCTTCATCCTTCCTAACTACAACATTGGTTGCCAGGATCAGGCCATCAGGATTCGCACTAGGACCAACCCATATTGTGTTACGGTTCTCCACCTCCCTTTTGGTTTGCTCTGACTTCATCTTGGCATTCTTAAAATCTCGAATCTTCACCTCAGAAATTCAGCAGGAAGAGCCTCCCCTCGTGTACAACTCCATTCATGGACTTCCATAAGGACCACAGGCCTATACAGACCTTTTCCATCACTGCACTTGGAAAATGAGAGAGCATATTCGCAAGAAGATCATAAAAATGGACCGAAGTAAGGACAAACAAAAAACACATGGGTTGAAGTTTCCTCTCGTGCATCTTGGACTTTCAAGATGGGTGGTGATGTGTCTGTGTCTAAGAAAATCCACTGTTGGGAGGGCCCTATTGAGAATATGCCAAACTAAGTGCTTAGCTCTCGGGAAAATATCCAGTTTCCACAACTTTCCCCACTAGTGGCTTGAGTTCACTCCACCGCTGTCAACCGAATGCAGGCCTTCATTTACCAACATATTATAACCCCCCTTAACTGAGTAGCGACCATCTTTTGAGTGATTCCAAAATAAATTTGTTTGGTTCGTTTGCCCCTCCAGGAGGGAGCGCAAGAATTCAAGTGGAGTCAATTAGCCAAAATGAAGATTCAATAAGGTCAATTTCAGGCACCACTTATTGTTTTAAGATACGCGACCTTCTCGAGACCATGAATCCGGGGTGTGAGAACCTTCATTGCCATTCCATCCATTAACCATGCATCGTCGAAAATTCTCACCTCTTTACCGCTCCCAATCCTCCGTAAACAGCCTCTTTTGATAACCTCCCTCCCCCATATCAAAATTGACCAAATTTATGAGCATCCTTGTTTAACCTCTACCTCAAGAATACTGCAGTTCGGAAAATACTTGTTCTTAAGCACAATACTGACAAGTGGTGACTCGGGGCGTTGAAGGATATGCCAAACTTGATTCACAAGCAAGCATTGATTGAACATTAGCAGGTCCTGGAATCCCATCCCTCCGTTCTTTTTGTTGTTGCACATGGTTCTCCAATTAATCAAGTTGAGTTTCTTTTAACTTGATGTGGCCCCCCACCAAAGCTTAGAAATGAGTCCTCGGATATCATTGCAAAGATTCAAGGGAATCTTAAAAGTACTCATTAATATAAGTTGGGATGGCTTGCAGCACTGCCTTGATCATGACTTCTCTACATGCAAATGAAAACAGGTTATGCTGCCAACTTTGTACTTTTTTCCAAATTTTGTCTTTAATGGTACCGAAAGTCTTCTTCTTATTTTTTCCCACCATGGAGGGGAATCCGAGGTATTTATCATGCTATTTAAGTAATTGGAGCCCAAGAATTGTACCAATGGAGTTTTGTTGATCCGAAGGCACATTAGGACTGAATGAAATGCTTGTTTTCTGCATGTTAACCTGTTGACCTGATGCTGCCCCAAATTGTTGAATGATGTCCAGAATAAACTCCGTATCCTCTACCTCGTCCCTTGAGAATAAAATGGAGTTGTCCGCGAAGAAGAGATGACTAATCTGTGGCCCTCCACGTTTACATCTCATCCCCATAATTTCGCCATTAGAAACAACTGCCTGGATTCTTGAAGAGAGAGCTTTTGCACACATAATAAACAGATATGGCGAAATAGGGAATCCTTGCCTAAGTCAGCGTGAAGGGATAACCTTACCTCAGATATGGCCATTGATGGAGAAAGCTAATTCTAAGGATGAGATACAATCCATAATACGTGCGGTCCATCTAGAAGGGAAGCCCATTTGTTTCATGATTGCCAAAATGAAACTCCATTCGATTCGGTCATACACCTTGCTCATGCCAAGCTTCAAAGCCATGAATTCTTTGTGACCATTGTTGCGCCTACTCAAAGAATGTAGGAGCTCAAAAGCGATGATAGCATTATCTGTGATAAGTCTATCTGAAACGAATGCACTTTGAGTGTCAAAGATCAAAAAAGGCAAAACTTTTTTCATTCTATAAGCAAGACATTTAGAAATAATTTTATAGATAACGCTACATTATAAAATAGGATGGAATTCAGAAATGTACTCCGGGGCTGATTTTTTTGGAATCAGCACCACTATCGTTTGGTTGATTGGTCGGATGGAGTATCCCTCATTAACGACTTTCAAACAACCCATGGAGATTTGTTTCTTGAGGAGGTCTTGGTGGTTTTGAAAGAAAAGGGCCTGGAAGCCATCAAACCTAGGAGCTTTGTGTGCCCCAATGCTAAACAATGCTTCCTTGATGTCATTTGGGGTGAATAGCTCGAGCAAGGCTTGGGCATCATCCTCAGATATGCGTCTGTGTCTATGATGAACTCCTGCCTCCAGCACTTCCTCTGATGGGTTGGTACTTGTAAAGAGGTTGGAGAAGAATCCCACAATATGTTCCACAATTTGTTCCTCTTCCTCCATCCAAATCCCATCCACACCTTTCAATCTATTGATTGTATTCTTCCTCCTTCTTTCGGTCGCTCTTCTATGAAAGAATTTTGTGTTACAATCTCCACTTCATAACCAGTCCACTCTTTCCCTTTGTTTCCAATAGTTTTCTTCTCATCCATTGGTGGTTGCAATCTTTTCTTCCAGTTCCTTGACCTCGGCCATGGCTTGGCTAGTGTTGTTAGAACTCAAGAGTTGGTCTCTTTTCTTCATACATTCGGCTAGGATTTTTTTTTGGTTCTCAAAATCTGTTCTGCTCCAGATTCCCAACTTATCTAAACACCCTCCAAGAGTTCCTTTGATGTTCATAAGAGGGTGATCTTCCTCTCCGCCTCCAAAAGCACCATTGAGAAAATTCTCTGCAACATTTTGGTACCCTTTCTCTTGTATCCAAAAAGTTTCGAATCTTCTTGGTTTTGGTCGTGTCTCACGCTCCATTCTATGTTGCTGTTGAATTGGATTAATGAGAAGTGCCCTATTGTCTGATCTAAAAAATGGCAGGTTAACAGCTTTTGTCCAATGGAAGAGATCAAGCCATGTCGAATTACAAATTGCTCTGTCCAAGCGTGCCTGGAAATGTGCTTCGCCTACCCTGCCATTATTCTATGTCATTTTCGGTCTTGTGAAACCCAAGTCCATCAACTCACAATCCCCCAGTGAACATCTGAAGTTTTCGCAAAACTGTGGGGGTCTAGAAGTACTCTCTAGCCTCTGCTCGATACTCGTTGTTTCATTGAAATCAGTAGCACAAATCTATGGGAAATCATACATCCCTTTGAGTCTCCTCAGTAATTCCCATGAAAGTGTCCTGTTGTTAGAAACTGGGTCGCCATAAAAGCCAATAAACTGCCAGGGGTTAGGCCCATTCAAATTAATAATCCCATCAATGTGATCCTAGAAAATGATTTGATATGCACATCCCAATCATTGCTCCATAAAAGCATAAGTCCTCCACTCCTACCTCTGCAATCAACAACAAAATTTGAACTAAATCCCAAAGTATGCCTCACTCTAGCTACTTTGTCACCAGATAATCTCGTCTCAGAGAGGAAAATGATATCGAGGGAATATGTACAGACCAACTTCCGTAGAGAATTTAATGTGCAGGAGTTCCCCAGCCCCTGCACATTCCAAATTAAGCAATTCATGATGTCCAGCGGTCTTGTTTAACAGGACTCGCCAGTTTTTGTAGTTAGACATCATTACCTCCATGTCGTTAGTGTCTGTCTCCACCCGTTTTCTTTTGTCGCTTCCACGTTCCTCTCCAAACCAGGGTAGTCTCCTTTTGCTCCCTAGGATGGCTTTCCCCTTGTTCTTTGTTCCCCCCGTTCCAGCCAGCGTTAGCCTCTTCCTTGGAGAATAGATAGCTGGTCCCCGCACTCCACTAGACAATTTCTTCCATAATTTCCCACCAGGCTGTTTGCCTAATTTGTTGTCCCCCACCCCGTTGTAACCATCCTAGTGTTGTTTTACTTTTACCTTCTCATCCTCCTAGTTCGTATCATCCCTCATCATTCCCCCCTCGCTTTGCACCTCCGTCAAGGCCGCTCCTTCAAGCCCTTTGGGAGGGGAGTACATCTTTGCATTATCTCCCTTATAAGCGAGAGTTCATTTCCCCCACACCACTACCAGTCAACTCTGTGGCGTTGTTTTCCTCTCTGGACTGTTGGAATCTACTCATGAGTGCTCTCCTAACTCCGCTGGCTGGTTTATCTTTGGACGCCTCTCCTTCTTGTCCCCCTTTTCTTGAGGTAGTGCCAGCTCATTTGTTTCTTCTTGGGGATTGGTTTCTACGCCTCCCACCTATCATAGGAGCCTTGATTTTGTCATTATATTTCAATATTTCCTTACCCCTTTCCTGCTCTCCCTCCTGCAGACATTCGACTGCACGATGTCCCATCACCCCACACCGGAAGCACATTTCTCGTAATCGTTCACATTAAAGAGGAACCGCAAATTCTTTATTCACTATATCCAGACGTACGTTAACCCCTATTTTCAACGGTTTAGTGACATTCAAATTTACTCTAACTCGTGGAACCATACCTGCATAATCCACCTCCAAAACCTCGCCGATTAAGCTCTCGATTTCCCCAAGACCACGGTCAGTATGACACACCAAGGGTACATTCAGAAGGTGAACCCAGAAAGCTGTCATTTCAAAATTCATTGTTGAAACATCACCGATTTCATCATGGATTTTAAGGACTAGGAGTTGGTTGTTGAATAGCCACGGCCCGCCCATAAGAACCCTTTGTCGATCAATCAAGGACTCAAAGTTAAATAGGAAGATATTGTGGTTACCTTTAACATCCGCTCTAAACCCTTTTGCAGTCTTCCAAACAAGATGAAAGACTCTCTCCACAGCATCCCTATTAGTAGCTTTTGAACCCAGAATTTTTCCGACCAAACTCGGCTTCAGGTTGGAAAGCCCATTGCTGCATACCTCTGCACCAATTGAGATCGTTGAGTAGTTGCTATCTTCAATTTTAAGTTGTTCGCAAAAATCCCTTATATCGTCCGAATCCATCTCTAAAGCTACAACTGACACTTGCAGGAAGAGCTCCAATATTCAGGTAGGAAGAAGAAAAAGGCCAGGAAGTGATCTCGGCGATAAACGCCACCGAATGTGGGAGGAAGCACTAGTTCGCGCCAGATACTCTGAGCTGGGGGAATTGTGGTCGTTTCCACATGTTTTTAAACATGTTTTTTACACAATTTTTCAAATCATTTTTTAACTTCACATATTTTCCCTCTCCACTTTTCAATCACATATTCATGCACACAAAACAGAAATCCCAGAAAGCAGCCACTCTTACCTCATTGCCACTAGTAAATCAAGAATTATCACTGTCACAGTATTTTCATTCACTTAACCGTTACTGTATTCTGGGTTGTTGGGATGGGAGATACATTCCGTCGAATCCAGCTTCCGGGAGCTTGATGTGTTGGGAATTATACACAAATTTCCTCTCTAATTAACCTCACAGGAATTTTTATGTTCAAGAATTAATAAGCAAACCAGAAAATAAAACAACAACGCAAAATTTACGGACCGCCAAAACTTTTCACTATATAATAAATTACAATTATATAGACATTGAACTCAACAAACCCCCAAGTATTGTAGGAAAAATAACCAAGATTTACCACATCTACTAATTTCAACTTCTTTGTACAATTCACAAAGAAACCAAGAAAAACAAAGATGTTAGACTACATTTTTCCTCACAATTAGAGATGGCAATGGGTAGGGTATGGGGCGGATTTGGAAAACTCATACCCTACCCACTAGAGATTTATAATACCCATACCCTACTCATATATTCACTTAAGAGTTGCGAGTCAGGTGTGAGTATACTTTTATACCCATTTAAAACCCGTTACGTATTTTAATTTTAATATTTTTTTTTTTGGCATTGGTAAAGAAGTAAAAATATAACATCTATTGTCCAAAAATAAATAGACTCCAATTGTCCAAAAATAAGCAAATATCAAAGAGTCTACTTGTTCAAAATTATATACTGTTAAAATCTAAATACAATAATTTTTTTTAAAAAAATTAATGGGTATATGGGTTGGGTATGAGTTTTTTTACAATACCCATACCCATGTCGGGTTTTTAAATCTATACCCATACCCTACCCACAACCCATTGGGTATGGTAATTTTCGCCCATTTGTGTAGGGTACCCAACGAGTTTTGGGTATGTGGGTATTATTGTCATCCATACTCACAATACTCTCTAGTCAATGTGTTCTGCAACAAAGGAGAATAATACATGTATTTATATAGAACAAATCACGTCATGATTGTATTTCACTTCGACATGGACTGCAGAATTGGTTTCCTTGACCAATTGCTCTTCTCAAGATTTAATCCACTTAGGACATGTACATGTAATCAATAACAACAAATTTCATAATTTACTTTCCATTAGAATTCGTATCCTAATCCAGTTGAATTACAAAACTTATTCTCTAATTACAAATAAAGTCCTCTAACTTTGACAATTTGAGGCAATTACCCAACATGATAATGTTTTCTTGCAGGTCCCTTTTGATTTTGTATTTTTGCTTATAATATTCACGGGAGAGGTTCAATGATTGTATTAATGTGTATTTTAGAGGTTTTAGAGAAATTAATTGGTTTTTATAGCTGGAAGATTTTATTAGAAAAAGTTGGAGTAATTTTAGACATATATTTAAGTTAACCAGAACTAAGAGGAATCTATTAATTTTCTCATATTAGGAGTAACAACGGAGGTAGAGTTGCAGTAGAAGATTATTCTGTGTAGTTCTTCAATTACAATAACAGAAAGGGCTTTGTAGAGAATGTGCTGAACAAGATTAGAGTTAGTTGGACCAAAAAAAAAAAGGTGCTACATCTAGTAGTTGATTAGAAGAGAGATATCCAACCAAGTTCTGCGGACATTTAGTAGATTGCCAGACCAGTTATGCATTACGGTACTTAGCGTTGATTTGTTAACAGGGCGTAATGTTCACAAGATCATGAGATAGATGTAGCAGAATTAGATTTTTGGATGGTCGTGATAGAATAAGAAATGAGTGTGCAGGTCAACAAATGGAGGACTCAAGACAGAACAACTTGAATGGTAGGGACATGCTTGCATAAGTCTAAAGAAGCTCGCAGTCTCAGTAGAATACGTTAGAAGAGGTAGAGGTAATATGGTTGCTAAAATATTGGATTTGTCAGTTAATAGATGTAACATTAACGAAATTGCTCCGTTGACAGACGTGGACAACGTTATGGCGCCAAGTGTCCGACTGGACACCAACATAACGTTGTCCACGTCTGGCAACGGAGCGGCCCTGATAACATTAAATCGGACAGAGTGGAGAAAAGGAATAATTTTGTTTATCCATAGTAGTTTATGGAAACAAATTTCATTTCTTGTTGTTTGTGTAAGGAAACACTAATGAATTCAAGATATAAGAGTAACATGTAAACTCCCACGGTTTATTTTTTTCTTTATCTACAATGTTGATCATTATTTGCATTCAATTGGTTCAGACTCAAACAAGAATATGGCTTGGAGAAGTTCTCAATACAAGATTGGATGAGGATTTGCATACTTCTGATTTGCTTCAAGATGGGGAGCTACTGTGAGTTCTTGACTTTTATTAACATTTTCTATTTCATTTGTTAACAATCTAAGTTACTGCAGGTTTTCCATTTTTTTTTTTCGAGTAGTCGGGCGGAATTAAGAATCTTAGTTTGACGCGCTTTTTGATTTCAGTATCTAAGTACAAATTCATGTTTAGTTTATCATGTTCCTAGATTTTGGGAACGAAAATGAAAGGGAAAAACTCATTTCAATGAAGAACATGCTTTGCTTCCCTAGAAATTTAATCACCTGGCTTGGGAAACAGCTTGCCAATTTCAACTAATTAATGTGAAGTGGGGAAGAGTGGAAATTTAGGGATGTGGGGAATTCTTATGAACTCATTCATATATCTAAATTCAGCTAGCTAATTATGTATGTAATTTTAGCAATGCCAATATGCACAAGTGTAATGAAAGTGGTTTATCTTTTGTGTTGATTGGTGGAGAGAAAGGGAAAGCATCTAGAGCTGTACATAATACATAAAGCATGAGATAATGTCAAATTTTTAATTGTTTTATGAGACAATTTTTCATTGTGTTCAATGATTTCGACTTGTCTGATTTTTTTCTAAAGGTAAACATCATAAGTAGCAAGTAGTCTGTGCCGACAATGTCACAAAGATATCCTGTTTAAGAAATGATTGCTAATATTTTTTGGTGGATGTGCAAAATTTTGGGATTGAATGGCATTGATCTCTTTTCACCATCAGATGTTGTTGAGAAAAGAGACGTTCGAAAAGTTTGCATTTGCATAAGAGCACTCTCCAGGAAAGCCAGGTCTAAGCAACCAAGTGTAAGATGTTTTTTCTTATTACCAGATCCATTTCCTGGTTACTGTTGACAGTATTTTCAGCAGTTTCCTATATTTTTACAAAATCTGTTTAAAACCTTCTAGTCATGCACTAAGATCCATCAACTCTATATTTTTTGTTAGGTTTCGGACTTTGAGTGTGATGTTGACACGTGTCTAAAAATTTTAAAACACTGGACAAGTGTAAGATAATGCACGGTGGGTACATTAACACCTGTCCATCGTGAGTGGAGTAGGTGATCGTTTCCAGAATTTTATTTGCTTATATTATATCTAATTTTGTATCACTAATCTACTATTGCTCTCCTACTGAAATGTAGAAAAATCTATATGCACTGTGATGTGATCCAGATCCCGAATACAATTCTTCAAGCAATAGTGGATGAAAACGCATTCTTGACGACTAAAGAGGCAAGTTTCATGTTGGGCTCAAGTACGAAAATCAAGTTGGAGACCAAGAATAACGAAAATGTTGTAGTCAGGCCATTACGACCGTAGAAACAATTATGCAAACCACGTATTAATTGTAGCTACGCAACCCACAAAATATTGAAATCGACCCAAGAACGTCAAAGAACCACGATTTATGGATCCAATTAAAATTAATTGAACCAAGCAACCAATACAATCAGTGGGATATATTGACCTCTTGATCACAAGTAATAATAATTCTCACCGGGATTTGAACAAACAAGAATAACTTGCAAGTTCGGATTTTATTCAATGAAGAATGAGGTTGTTGAAAGCAAAATAGCCTCTTAATAATAATATCAAAGTTGTGTAAAGTCTGTTTTACAATGAATAGAAAAAGTGTATAAATAAGCAAAATAAACTTAGCCGCTAATTAGGCTCAAAATAGAATTCTAATTAAATTAAAATAGTTAAAATAACTAAAACTGGAAAAAGAGGAAATAAAATCCTAAAATTCGATCCGTTCCATACTTACGGCCGTGTGAGATAGGTTACGGCCGTAAGTCTAATTTTCTTGGAAATCTTATTTTCAACAGAGAGACAGTTACGGCAGTGATGGATGTTGGTTACGACCATAACTTTAAGCAGAATATAATTTACGGCCGTGAGGATTGTTTTTACGGCCGTAATGGCCTGACTGCAACATTTTCGTTATTTTTGGTCTCCACCTTGATTTTCGTACTTGAGCCCAACATGAAACTTGCCTCTTTAGTCGCTAAGAATGTGTTTTCATCCACTATTGCTTGAAGAATTGTATTCGGGATCTGGATCACATCATTCCCTCCTTCTTCAAGATGATTCGTCCCGAATCATAGCTTGGTTCATGGTGTTTCAGTGCACCGCTTGGATCAAAAGGAAAATTCCTGCTTCCATGCCATGAGTTCAATAAATTATGCTCCTTTGATCGGAAAACATGGACGAGATGGATCTTGAACTCCCTTTGCCATACGTAGTGTGGTTGAAGCTTCCAAACATAATTAACCTGCAAAAAAGATTTAAACAAAATGGGGAGTGACATGTTAGCTTCATGAGGTACAAGGTATGGATCCTTGTATTCATGATAAACCACCACCAACTCCACTTCTTGAACCACGAGGCTCTTCTCTTCGCCTCTTTCCTCCTTTGCAATTTCTTCAAACTCAACCACATCTCCGACCTCCACATTTGAATCACCATGTTCATGTACTACCTCATCACTACCAAAATATGGATCTTCCAATTCAAAACTCAAAATTTGAACTTCTATCCCAACTTCCAATTTTTCTTCATCAAATTTTGGAGTTTGATCACCTAACTCCACATTTTCAAGCTCAACTACCTCTTTTAAATTTTTGGCCTCAACCAACTCCATGTTTTCATTCTCTACCCCGTCAACTTTCAATTCATGCATATCCTCATCAATAATTTTAACTTCTTGTTCATCCACCTCTTTATTACCCAATTCCACATCTCCTACCTTAAATGTTGGATTTTTTTCAACTATTTCTACTTTCAACTCTCCCTTCTTCTTCCCAACATTCATATCCTGAGGCTCTTCTTGCAACTTAACTACATTTTTACCCCTCCGTGCAATCATGTCCTCTTCTAGAAGTCTTAATTGATAATTCAATCTGGATAACAAATTAATCTTTTCCTTCACCTCCTTTTGATCTTCAAGTATCTGCTCTAGTGTTAAACTAGCTAGGGTGATTGATTCTCCATCCTTCACAAATTTGTACATGTTTATATTCTTATCATAAAATGCTTTTCTCTCATGCCTCCATGGCCTACCCCCACAACATATGACAAGACTCTAGAGGCACCACATCACATAATACTTCATCACTATACCTCCCAATGGTGAAATTCACTAAGACTTGCTTGGTCACTTTGAACTCCCCACACTCCTTCAACCATGTCATCCTATAAGGTCTAGGATGTTATATTAAATGCAACCCCAATTTTTCAACCATGTTGATACTGGCCAAATTAGAGATGTACTCCCTATCAATAGCCAAACTACACAGCTTATCACTCACACGACATCTAGTCATGAAAGTAGGATAGAACTCATAATTCATCCCTTTATGTAGCTTTCAAAAATTTGAGAGACTCAAATAAGAGGGTCCAGATATTGACAAATATCAAGAAGGAATTTAATATTGACTCGAAAAGGAAAAACAATATCAAGATTTTAAAGAAATTCAAGAAAGTGGTTCTTGAATGGACATATTTTTATTTTTTTGAATTTTGGATGAATTTTCGGAATAAAAAAAAAATAATTTTTTTTATAAATCCGAAAATTCGACAACGAACACGACAAAACAAACGGAACTTAATTCGGATAAGAATTAAGTAAAACAAACACTTTTGAAATTTTTTGGAATGATTTTGTGGATTTAAAGACTCAACAAATTCAAGAATAAGAAGAACGCAAAAAACTGAAAAACAAAACACTCAACAAGATATGAATGATTTTTATGGGACTCGATGATAATCATAAAAATCAAACTGGATAGAAAACTCAAGAAAACAAAATAAAGGTATAACCTTAATTTTTGGAGCCTAAACTCTGATACCAAATGATGCAAACCACGTAGTAATTGTAGCTACGCAACCCATAAAATATTGAAATCGACCCAAGAACGTCAAAGAACCACGATTTATGGATCCAATTAAAATTAATTGAACCAAACAACCAATACAATCACTGGGATATATTGACATCTTGATCACAAGCAATAATAATTCTCACCGGGATTTGAACAAACAAGAATTCGCAAGTTCGGATTTTATTCAATGAAGAATGAGGTTGTTGAAAGCAAAATAGCCTCTCAATAATAATATCAAAGTTGTGTAAAGTCTGTTTTACAATGAATAGAAAAATCGTATAAATAAGCAAAATAAACATAGCCGCTAATTAGACTCAAAATAGAATTATAATTAAAGCAAAATAGTTAAAATAACTAAAACTGGAAAAGAGGAAATAAAATCTTAAAATTCGATCCGTTCCATACTTACGGCCGTGTGAGATAGGTTACGACCGTAAGTCTAATTTTCCTGAAAATCTTATTTTCGACAGAGAGACAGTTACGACAGTGATGGATGTTGGTTACGGCCGTAACTTTAAGCAGAATATAATTTACGGCCGTGAGGATTGTTTTTACGGCCGTAATGGCCTGACTGCAACATTTTCGTTATTCTTGGTCTCCAACTTGATTTTCGTACTTGAGCCCAACATGAAACTTGCCTCTTTAGTCGCCAAGAATGTGTTTTCATCCACGGTTGCTTGAAGAATTGTATTCGAGATCTGGATCACATCACACTGTCTGACAGATTCGACGATTCTCGCTCTGAAGAGTCTGACGAAGCAGAAAGCAGAAATGTCGAAGAACATTCTTTTTCTTCATCTGCTAACAAGTTTGATTCTACTGCCGAGCTACATCCAGGCTTGGAACAATATGTGGAAAAACCAAATGTACCGCAATCTGATACCGAATACCCATGTATAGAGGAATTCAAACATGATCAGCATGAATCAACACGTTCATTCGAGCCAATAGAACTGCTTTCTTCAGAAACTGTTGGAAATGATCTTATGCTTGATAAAATGTCGTCTAATTGCACAAAAAATGATCCAGCGATACATAGCCACAACAATGGTGCAGTGGATATATTCGATACCAGTTTTGCCCTTGAGAATGATGATTCAGTTGCAGGAGATACTTCAAGCGTCAGTGGAGATGGAAGAAATTATATTTCAGGTTACCTGCCATTTTCCGACTTGATTGTCCATAAAACTGATGGCAGCAGTCCTCTTTTCTTTAATGGAGAAAGCAATCTATTTGATTTCTTCCTTAATGTTGATTCTCAAGGACTAACCTCAAAAAATGCTCCAAAGGAAATTTTCCGATGACGAAGACGTTGAAGTATCATCCACCATTAGCATGAGTTCTGTGTTAGGCCGGATGCTTAACTTCGATTTTGAAGACCAGTTTGATGCAGAGGATTCTTCAACGTCAAATGTTTATGTGGACGGTTCTTCATCTACAAATGTTAACACAGATGATTCTTCATCTACAAACAATTCTTCAACTACAAATGTTCACACTTCTGGATCAATGGAAGTTTCAGCAGCGAGAAATTTCCTAGAATCTGAATTCTTACATAAAAATTTGGATACTTCTACCGAAATCATATCTTCATCTCAGCACAAATGCCAACTATCCGGCCATGGTGACACTACTTGTTGGTGTATTGTTTTTCTTGCTTCGCATGAGGTGTGTATTCTTTTGTCTATTCGATATGACTTTATTTGGTTATCTTATGGTCATTTGATTGCAAGCATGGAAAATGAGTTAAAAAAAAAAAGTTCTAGAGATATTAGAAATTAATTTCTGTTGATGTAATTTTCTTTTTCGTTCCTTCTTTTTTTTTGTTGAGATTGAGGTCAAATTGCTCTTTTATATGTAATAACTTTCCCTATACGTTAACTCTCTTGATTTCAGCCCGTACTCCTCTTTCTTTCCTTAATTACAGATCGGATTACTGGGCAATTATTTTATTACTATCAATCTTTCCTAAAGTCTAGCCCCATTTTGCAGGATTCTTGGGACCAATTAGGAATGAATATTCGTATATTCATTTTTCCTTATTTGAGGTCCAATTAACGGGATTCTCATTGTCCTTAATTATGGCATCTTATTAATGGTTTATTGGACTTCGATTTCTAGTCCAATAACTTCTTTTATCATGGTAGGCCCAAAGGAGATCCATTGACACTTGGGCTTATACCCATTACAGTTGCCTCCTTTTTCAAGCATGAGTGATTTTTCACTGTACAGATGAATTTTACACAGTACAGATGAAATCACGTATGTATGAAAAACATGGGATACTTCTATAAATACTCCTTAAGGCCTCACTTCCTTCTCCCATTTCTCCACATCACTTGCAAAAATTCTCTCACTACTTGGTAAGTCTTCTCCCCTTTTTCTTTTGTATTTATTTATTGTATGAATAAATGTGTGTGTATATATATATATATATATATATAATTTTTTTTTTTTTACTACACCCAGCTCGCCGGGCGAGCTGGAGCGTGATAGCCCCAGCTCGCTGGGCGAGCTGGGGGGGGGGGGGACATCACGATAAATTTTTTTTACTACACCCAGCTCGCTGGGCGAGCTAGACGTGATAGCGCCAGCTCGCCGGGCGAGCTGGGGCTACTTACGCTAAATTTTATTTATTTATTTATTTATTTCTGACTTTTATCACCTCAATTACCTTCGTAGGTAAAAATGTCAGCGAATAACGACGTTTTAGATAATGAAGAGATTGACGACATACATGAAGTAGTCGAGCGTAACTTTACATCTTATAGGGACGTCGTTTCTTCCGTCACTCCTACCCATCTTAGGTCTCTTCGTAGGCGATTCGCTATCCCCAAAGCTTATGAATTATTGGCCCCTACTGAAGATCAAAGACCGCACGAGTCTCCCTCTGGCTTCATTACAGTGTTTGTCTCTCAACTAGAGACTGGTCTTCGTTTTCCCTTACATCACTTCTTTATAGATATCCTTAATCGCTACAACGTTTGTCCTTGCCAATTGGTTCCCAATTCATGGTTGTTGATGACTGCATTTTTTCTTATCGCTGAGGCGTATGGATTTAGAGCTGATTTTACTTTATTCCATCGTTTAGTGTTTATAAAAGAAGAACTCTGTGGGCTTTTATTATTTTTCAGCTAGACCAGGTAGGCAATTTCTGACAAAGTTGCCTAGTTCACACCGTGACTGGAAACCTGAGTTCTTCTTCTTCAGGGCTGAGAATTGGCCTTTTTTGGAAGATTGGAGTGATAATGTGGCAAAATTCAAGTCCTTTAGGTTCACCAATCCTCGCATCGAGCATTTCATTGAGTTTTTGAGTCTTCGATTGTTTAAGTGTTCGGAGGTGGTTACGGAGGCAGCTTTGTCTTTAGCGGGAGTGAGTTCTCCTTATAGGATTGATCCTAACCTGAGCTTAGGTATTCTAAGTTTACGTGTGTCTATATATATATATATATATATATCTTTTTGGTTGTACTAATATTTGCTCCCCATTATTAATGCAGCGGCACTCATGGATCAAGCGCAGTTAGCAAAAGCTATGAAGAAGAGGATTGCAAGTGGTAACTCAGGCTCTTCATCGAGTCGTGCTGTGGATGATGCTTCTCGCAGCTCTCGTCAAAAGTCGAAGTCCTCCTCTTCAGTAGATAAGTCTGTGTTGCCCCCAGTTCATCAAAACGCCAATGTCCCTCCGAATGTCGGTGGGAGCTCTAACTTACCCCATGGCACTCAACATTTTCCGGGAAAATTTATTCCTGATTGGACGGTGAAGTCTACTGATTCTCTTCTGGAGAGCCCCGCTACTGCAATGGCGCTTCTCCAGGGCCTCTCTTTGGACAGAGATATGGAGTTAGTCAGTGATTGGGCATCTGAGAACACGGTCTCATCCTTTTATCATGACCTGTCTAAGGTATGGTACATGTAAGAATTTCCTATGGTTTGACTGCATATCTATATTTGATCATAAATACATATATATGTTTTTTTTTTTTTGGTAGGTGGTTTTGGGTGCTAACTTGATACATAACACCTTAGCTCGTCAGACCAATAATTTAATGAATAGTGATGAGCGAGTCTAGAAGTTGCTGAGAAAGTTGGAGGATTCCAAATTAAGGGAAAAGGGGTTGGAGCAGCAGGTTTCTGACCTTCATTCTCAGGTTGCTACCACAGAGCTTGAGACACAGGAAAAGATTTCCAAAGCCCTGGCTTCTTACCGTGATACTGACGAGTTCCGGTCCCTAGTGGATGATGCTATCAACGCGTATAAAATATCCCCTGATTACTTTGAGGGGACAGTTGAGGCGTCATCTTCCCAGTACACTAATGGCTTTGAGGCTTGCAAGAAACAACTTTCGAAAAAGAAGCAGGGAGATTGGAGTTTCTTACGTGTCGAAGAATTTGACGGCGAACCACTAGGCAAAGAAGATAAGTTTGACGATGATAACATGGAGGATTGACAATATTTGGTGATTCTTCACTAAGTTTTTGCGGCATATATTCTAGATTCCAGTTTTATGTTATGATCGTAGTTATCCGAAATGGTTCTTTGGGTAGTGTATTAAGGGCGTTTCTCCTTAATGTATTTTTTTTGTTGATGGCTGGCTCATCTTTTGTTATCATTTTGCGGTATGGATGGCAATGGGGCGGGTTCGGGGCGGGTCAGGGCCGCCCCGCCCCAGACCCGAAAACACCCCACCCCGCCCGCCCCGACTTCGCGGGGCGAGGCGGGTCGGTGCGGGTCTCGGGGCGGGGCGACCTCCCGCCCCGCTAAGGACCCGATTTTTTATTTATTTTTATTTTTTTAATAATAAATAAATTGGTAATGAAATTTTACGTGAAAAATTTAGGCGTTGAACTAGTTAGAGTTTTTAAGTTTGAACTTTAAAAATAATATGTATATACTTGAAGAAAAAAATCAATAAACAATATAATGGTATAGTGGTTGTATATTCTCATATCCCTAAATTCCACAAATGTTCAATTCTTCTGGACTTCATCAAATTTATTTTAGTTTCTCATTTCATTATTAAAAAAAAATAAAAATAAAAATAAAATATTTTTACCGGGTCACGGGGCGGGGCGAGTCCACCCTGAACCCGCCGCGGGGCGGAAAACTCGCCCCGCAGACCCGACGTATTTTGGTCTGTCAATGTTGTACTGCACGCTTAATGAAAATTTGACCTAACAATTTCAAATTTTTTGTGCGTTTTGAAAACCTTAGTGACTCAGTTGTGTAATGCGATTGGTCTCTTGAGTGCTTTTTATGGCCGTATTGACCCAGTCGTTGACTGTGGCCGGCAGTTTAACGTGTTTGTTGGCCATAGTGACCAAGTCATTGGTTAGTTGGCCGCAGTGACCAAGTCGTTGACTGTGGTCAGCCTTCTTGCGCGTTTGTTGGCCATAGTGACCAAGTCGTTGGTTAGTTGGCCGCAGTGACCAAGTCGTTGACTGTGGTTGGCCTTGTTGTGCGTTTGTTGGCCGCAGTGACCAAGTCGTTGACTGTGGTCGGCCTTTTTGTGCATTTTGCGATTGTGGCTTACATAAGATAACTAATCAAGAGAAAGGTTAACTCGGACTTTATTAGAATTCATCTCTACGTTATTGAGGTAGCGTTGGAAAAGAAGAGAGTTTTATTACTGGTAATATTTTTTTAGATTCTGGATGTTCCATGGTCGGCCGAGCTTCTTGCCTTGAAGATCTTCAAGTTCATAAGTGCCAGACTTCACAACCCTTGAGATTTTATATGGTCCTTCCCATCGCGCATCCAATTTTCCTTCCGAGTGCCCTGCTGCGTCGGCCCTCCTTAGCACAAGTTCTCCACATTGGAAGGTTCGTGGCTG
The DNA here is from genome assembly GCA_963555705.1 of Ligustrum vulgare. Taxonomy (NCBI): domain Eukaryota; kingdom Viridiplantae; phylum Streptophyta; class Magnoliopsida; order Lamiales; family Oleaceae; genus Ligustrum; species Ligustrum vulgare. The sequence goes on from OY743168.1 coordinate 86,349,837, forward strand.
TACCCTCTGGTTGTAATAGTTCATCATCTTCCTTCTATACTCCGAAGCTTTTAGTTCCGCCTGGTCCCTTTTCTCTTACAATAGGTCCAGGTTCTCTCTGGATATTTCTTTATTCGCCTCATGGTCATGTAGCTGAATCCTTAAACTTGGGATCCCTATCTCCATTGGGACTATAGATTCGCTTCCATAAGTCAATGAGAATGGTGTCTCACCTGTTGCTGTCCTGGATGTAGTGCGATACGACCACAGAATTCCTGGGATTTCATCGGGCCATTTCCCTTTTGAACCATCGATTTTGCTCCTCAACGCTTTGAGTATGTTCTTATTTGCTGCTTCCGCTTGCCCATTTGACTGTGGATGGCTGACCGAGGTAAAAAACTGCATGATTTTGAATTCCTCGCACCATTTCCTAAGCCTGGATCCTTGGAATTGCCTTCCATTATCAGATATTAGTACTCGTGGTATTCCAAACCGGCTGACAACATTTTTCCAGAGGAATTTTTTCACTTCCTGTTCTGATATTTTTGCAACATCTTCCGCTTCCACCCATTTAGTGAAATAGTCAATGGCCACAATTAAGAACTTTTTTGACACGGAGCGGGTGGAAAAGGTCCCAAAATGTCAATCCCCCATTGATCAAATGGACATGGCCCTGCTATGGGTTGTAAAGGTGCAGCGGGCTGATGGAGAACATTACCGTGGATTTAACAGGCCCCGCATCTTCTCACGGTATCATCCGCATCTGATTTCATTGTTGGCCAGTAGTATCCCTGTCTTAGTACTTTAGCGGCCAAAGCTCTTCCCCCAACGTGTCCACCACAAATGCCTTCGTGGACTTCTCTCAAAATGTAGTATGCTTCACTTTCATTCAGACATCGAAGGAGTGGCTGCGTGAATGAGCGCCTATATAGTTCGTCACCAATTATAGTATACCTCGCACTTCTCCTCGCGATGACCCGCATTTCTTCTTTCGTACTAGGTGTGTATTTTCCTGCCAAATAGTTTGCTATATCGTCTTTCCATCTTTTCTCCTCCTTTTGGTTTGCAATAAAAAAAGTTTCATCAATACTACGTTTCTGGAGCTATTGTAGGAATATAGTATTACTGTTGCGGGGTAATGCTGAATTTCCCAATTTAAATAACGCATCAGCTTCAAAGTTCTCCTCTCGAGGGATTTGCACAACAGCAAATGATGTGAGCTTCGCACGCTCCCCATGTACTTTTTGTAAGTATTGCCGCATAGTATTTTCTCGCGCCTCATATTCCCCCTTCGCTTGCTTCACAACCAACTGCGAGTCGCTATGCGCCACTATTCTCGTTGCGCCTGCCTGGGCGGCCAATTTGATCCCCATCAAGAGTGCTTTGTACTCTGTTTCGTTGTTGGATGCCTGAAATTCAAAGCTGAGTGCAAAGTTGTGCACGTGTCCTGTCGGGTCCTTTAAAACCAAGCCCGCGCCGGCTCCTTGAGATGATGACGATTCGTCAACATGAATCATCCATTCCTGCTCATTGTCATTCTTTGGTTTCCCTTCTGCATGTGTGCATTCCACCACAAAATCTGCAAGCGCTTGCCCTTTGATGGCAGGCCACGGTTTGTAGGTAAGGCCATACTCGCTCAGTTCGATGGACCACTTAAGCATTCTTCCTGAAGTATCCGATTTAGCTAATGTCTGCTGCAAAGGTTGGTCAGTTAGCACTGTCACCTGGTGCGATTGGAAGTAGGGCCTTAGCTTTCGGGCCGTTGTGACTAGGGAGAGTGCTATTTTCTCCGTTCCAGTGTACCTGACTTCAGCCCCGTGCAGCATCTTACTTACATAATAGACAGGTTTTTGCGATTTTCCATCATCTTTTACTAGCACTGAACTTATTGCTTCATCTGATACAGCTAGGTAGAGATGTAAATGATCTCCCTCGTCAGGTTTTACCAACAGTGGTGGCGACGACAAGTGATCCTTTAATTGCTCGAAAGCTATTTGGCATCCATCTGTCCAATCAAAATTCTTTGATTTACGAAGGATTTTGAAGAAAGGCATACCTTTGTCTGCTGCGCGTGATAGGAAACGGCTAAGTGCTGCCATTCTTCCCGTGAGTCTCTGGATCTCCTAAATGTTGCGTGGGGCTGCAATTTCCTGAATTGCTTTTATTTTTTCCGGGTTGATCTCTATACCGCGTTCAGATACCATGTACCCGAGGAATTTTCCAGATCGCACACCGAAAGTGCATTTTGCGGGGTTGAGTTTCATTCCAAATTTTTTCATTACATCGATTGCCTGTTGCAGATCTCGTACGTGGTAGCTTCCCTTGCGAGTTTTGACCAACATATCATCAACGTACACTTCCATATTCTGCCCAATCATTCCCTTGAACATCTGGTTTACTAGCCTCTGGTAAGTCGCCCCCGCGTTCTTCAATCCAAATGGCATCACACGGTAGCAATAAATGCCACTATCGGTCACGAAACTAGTTTTCTCCTCATCTTCTTCGGCCATTCGAATCTGATTATACCCCGCAAAAGCATCCATAAAGGAGAGCCATTCGCATCCCGATGTCGAGTCCACCAGCAAGTCGATTATCAGGAGAGGAAACGGGTCTTTGGGACACGCCTTATTTAAATCCGTGAAGTCGACGCACATTCTCCAAGAGCCATTAGCTTTTGGAACGAGTACAATACTTGCAAGCCATTCTGGGTACATAACTTTGCGAATGTATCCAACTTCCAACAGTTTGTCGACTTCTTGCTCAACAATCTTTGATTTGTCCGCTCCCATATACCTTTTCTTCTACTTCTTTGGTCTCACTCCTGGGTCCGCTGGTAAATGATGGGATATAAGATTGGGGTCGATACCAGGCATGTCTGATGGTTTCCATGCGAATATTTCCTTATTCTCGACTAGGAATGCGCTTAATTTCTGTTCCAACTCTTCACCCAAGGCTCCGCCAATTCTGGTGGTTTTGGTTTCATCTTCCGAGTCTAAGAATAACACTTTCAGAACTTCGTCTTGTCCTGCTGTGAATCGGGCCTCTCTGTCCCTCTTCTCCGAGTTTCTTTGTTGCATTGGTTTACCTTCAGATGCCAAACCTTTCTGTATATTCGTTACAAAACATGTTCTCACCGTGGCCTGATCTCCCCTGACCTCTCCTATCCCATGACCTGTTGGGAATTTGACCTTTAAATGGAGTGTTGAGGAAACTGCTTGGAACTGGTTCAACGTCGGTCTTCCAAGAATAGCATTGTATGGGGATGGGGCTCGAACTATTAGGAAATTCGCCATTTTCATTTTTCTTCGTGGTTCCTCGCCTAAGGACACCAGCAACTCCGCGACCCCTTCTGCTCTAATCACTCCTCCTCCAAAACCAACGAGGGGGGTGCTCACCTTCTTCAAGTATCTCGGATCGAGTCCCATCTTCTCATAAGCTGGGTAAAATAGCACACCTGCAGAGCTTCCAGTGTCGACTAGGGTTCTCCTGACCTCAAAATTTGCTACCATCATGGATATAACGACCGCATCGTTATGTGGGAAATGGACTCCTACTAGGTCTCTGTCAGTGAATGAGATCGGTTCGTCCTGATAACCGCTGATCTGCATAACCTCCGGATTTCCAATGCGGTCCCATACTGAGGTTCTACTCCGAACATCTCGTTGTTATACTTTCCTGGCCGACCTACTATCTCCACAAGAAGGCCCCCCGGTGAGGACAATGATTACTCCTCCTGGTGGGGGGTTGAGTTTTTGTAATTGGTTATACTTAGGCGGCCTTTGCTCTGGAGGTGCGGCGCGTTGCTGTCTTTCATCTTCGAATTTTTCTCTTTTTATGAATTGCCCAAGATATCCAGATCTTATCAGGCATTCCACCTCATCTTTCAACTGGTAGCAGTCTTCTGTTCGGTGTCCCGGTCCTTTGTGAAACCATCAATAGGCGCCGCTCATCGGGCGTCGATCGCCTATCTTTAACGGTTTTGGCCATGAAACTACTCCTTTATTCGAGATCGACATGATTGCTTCCTGTCGAGAGACATTGATGGGAGTGTAGTGCTGATATTTGCCTCGAAAGTCTCTGCTCGGCTCTCGTTGTTTTTGCTTTTTTGGATCTTCCTTGGGGGATCCCTTTGGATCCTTCCTCTTAGTGCCTGTTTCTGTTTTCTCTTTTGCTTTTTGCGCTTCCTCAACATTGATATATTTCTCTGCTCTTTCCAGTAGTTCCGTAATGTCGGTCGGTGGGCTCTTAGTCAATGATATGAAGAAGCATCCTTGTCTCAGCCCATTAGTTAGGATTGCAGCGGACAACTTGGCATCGAGGTTAGGGACATCCAACGCTTCTTTGTTAAATCGTTGGATGTAATGTCGGAGGAACTCACCATGTTGTTGCTTGACCGTCATCAATTGTCCACTGGTCTTTCTGTACCTCTTGCTGCTGGCAAAATTCTTGAGAAAACAATTGGAGAAACTTTCGAAATCAGATGGAGTCAGTAAGAAGTTGAGAGAACCAATTCTGTGCACTGCCTTTTAGGGTAGTTAGGAACACTCGGCATGTTATGGCGTCGTTGAAGCCATATAGTAACATCATGCTGTCAAAACGTTCCAAGTGCTCCCTAGGGTCAGATACCCCGTCATACTCGGGTAGGCTTGGCAACTTGAAATTTTTTGGGAGAGGTTCATCCAGTATTTCTCTCGTAAACGGATTAGCCCGTTTCTTCCGTTCTCGGGCATCCCCGAGGTGGGTATTATTCCAGGGTTTGCTGTTAGTTTGTTGGCGGCTTTCTTCCTGCTCACTCAGTTCTATTTCACCGCTTTCCTCTAGTAACCTCAAGTTCGTTTGAGTGGGGTTTTGTGCTGGAACTGCTGGATGGTCCGGTTCTCCTCGCTGATCTTGTATACCTCTTGTGGACAGCGCTGCAGCGAATGCTGTTCGGATTAATTCGTTTATTTGTTCGGCCGTGTAATTCGTCGTTCGAGCTTCTTGCTGCAAAGTTGCCCCGTTGGGATTTTGTCCTCAAGGTTGCTCCACATTTTCTTGCACTACTCCTTGATTTGTTGGTTGTGGGACACCAGTTTCCGATGGACCTTCCTCTTGCGCTCTCCGGGTTGTCACCATTGTTCTTATTTTCGTGCCCCACGGTTGGCGCCAATCTGTTAATGTAATTTTCTTTTTCGTTCCTTTTTTTTTTTTTTTTGAGATTGAGGTCAAATTGCTCTTTTATATGTAATAACTTTCCCTATACGTTAACTCTCTTAATTTCAGCCCGTACTCCTCTTTCTTTTCTTAATTACAGATCGGATTACTGGGCAATTATTTTATTACTATCAATCTTTCCTAAATTCTAGCCCCATTTTGCAGGATTCTTGGGACCAATTAGGAATGAACATTCGTATATTCATTTTTCCTTATTTGAGGTCAAATTAACGGGATTCTCATTGTCCTTAATTATGGCATCTTATTAATGGTTTATTGGACTTCGATTTCTAGTCTAATAACTTCTTTTATCATGGTAGGCCCAAAGGAGATCCATTGACACTTGGACTTATACCCATTACAATTTCTATGAAAATTAATTGAAAGTGGAATTGTTATTTGATAATTTGAATGTATGATAAATGTGGAAAATGAATTCTCAACTAAACTCGAAGAAAATAATTTCCTTGCTTCGCGAAAATCGAGAGTAGACTGAAAATATTTACCAACAACAAAAAAAGCAATCAAATCAAACGGGTCACTTTCATTTTCCATTTTCCAAGGAAAATCTTCATATCAAACGCACCTTTAGTGAACATCTTCAAGTTTGGAAATTAGAATTAAGTTAAGAAGAAATATACACATACAGTAAAGATAGATCTTTCAACAAAGATACTGTGGACTTGTTGTGTAAATTTGAAATATAAAGAAAATTCCTGTGTACCATATATTCCTTATGACAAAAAAACATGCTCGTTTTACTTTGAAGATAGATCTTCAGTGCCATGCATCGAGCTGTTTCTTCAAATTCTCAGTGTAGTTTGCTAATAACGATGACAGAAAAAAGAAATATGATAATTCTCGTAAAGTCTGGATCGACCTTTCTTTCTGTAGTTAGCCAGTAATAATACTAGAAAAGAGCATTCCAAAGAGTGGCAGCATCTTCACCACACTTGGCATGAACATCCTTGATTCTTTCCACTGATTTACAAATTCCGCTACATGTCCAGTCGAATGATGCAACGCAGACATTACCTGCTTGCGCTTTCCATTCACATTCTGCATAGAAACTAAGATTCTTAATGGACTCGCGAAGGAAAAAAATCAAGAATAGCGACGCTTATTTAAATAATAAGAGGAAAAAGCAAAGTATAGTGCGTACGAGGTGGAGTTCCACAGCACATGTTGCGATCATCAATATGCTCAACTTCAAGACCGATAAACCATGCTCCAAGTGATACATCTTCATTAGCAAATTTATGCAGAATAGGCCTAAAAAACATCGTTAGAAAGGCCGTCGACCATTATTTGTGGATTTTAAAGTTTTTGTCCGACTCGGTTGTCTATGCAAAAGACTAAATGCAACCATTATTATATCAAAACATTCATTTTGTATTTCATTTAATGAGAACAAATGAAAAAATTGTGTGGACATTAGATAACTTACTGGTTGATGGAGATGTATTTTGCCAGATCCTTTGAGATTGCATAGATCTGCCCAGTAGCATGTCGAAAGTATTTATTTCCCTCCTCCCCAAATTTCCAATACTCGGGTTCATGGTATTTAACATTCCTATCAAGAGACAACAGCTTAACATGAAAACATGACATCTGATATGTAAATGTAAAGCACACGCATAATAGGCCATTGCAAACACGAGTGTTGTTATGCACAAGGTTTTACTTATGATGAAGAACTGGCCCTGATTTCATACATCCAATATATATTCTAGGCCTCGAGCGGTGACGAGCAAGAGTTGCAGCTAGCGTGCCTGCATTATCATTGATTATCAGATATATCCTACAATTTCGAACGACTGAAGTTTCAAACGAATTACATCTGATAATGTTCTAGTTCCCAAATATCTATAGATCAAGATAGGGAAAGAAAAGGAAAGCAAATGTACCCAAATTTACATGAACGTCATCATCCACCTTGACGTAAAACTCGGCGTCCCATTTTTCAACTGCTGTAGAAAAGAATGCTTTTGTCTTTGCTGACAACTCGTGATATCCTTCAATATGTTCCTGTAAGATAATGTACTTCGATGTTTGGCTAACCTTAAAAGGAAATCAAATTTACTTGAGAGTATATTTTTGTTTCCAAAGACGTTGCCCTTTTCCTACATATAAATTAAAAGTCGACTTTTACTTTGACAATAGAATAGCAGTTACTTTCAGAACAAGTAACTTATTTTCAACTTTGCCAACAAAATTTTCTTTTACTTTAGAAGTTACTCTTATCAGAAAATCTTTGAAGCCTACAAATCATGCACTTATCGAGTTTCTATTTATACTTACAAGTCTGAGAAAGTCTTTATGCTGAGAGTCCTCCGAGTCAATTGCTCGATCTAAAATGCTGTTGGATGTTGCACTGCGTCACTCAAATATAAGTACGAGGGCATATTTTTTGATGTATTTCTAAGGACGAGCTACGAGTTATAAAAATGATAAACTCTATCTGCAATTCAATAGATTGAAAGTAATAACAGTAAACAGATTATCACTTCGATTAAGTCTAGTTGGCATTATACCTGTGGCCAATCATGAAACGAACAACAATCCCCTTTTCTTGTTCAAGTTGAAGTAAACTTTTACCTAGTCAAGAAATTTAGAGCAACATTAAACAAAAGATCAGGATAAAAACATGCCTTAAAGAACTCAATGAAGTTACACCACCTCGAGGCATCCACGTTTCTCTAACTGAATCACGCCTCTTCCTGCTACTAAATGCAGTGTTTATACCAATGACCATAAATGTCTTTTTCCTCGTCTCAGTACTGCCTGGGTGCACATCAATGGTACTGAAGTTTTCAAAGTTCCCAATCTTGCGGGAATTCTTTGTCGAAGGCAACTCCATACGCAGTTTAGCAATAGAAGAATCCAATGATCTAACATGCCTCCAAGGGATTACACGACTTACAGTGTGTTTTGTAAGTTGATAATAAATAAAATTAAAAATAACATATTTTCTCAAATCACTTTTTTAACAACACATTTTTTTACAGTAGTCTTTCTTTTGTTCTGAGCATTTGTAATGTTGGACCGTTTGGCAGCCATGAGCTGTCAAAATTTTTTTTTTTGGCGTTTTCCAGGTAAAACATGGTTGAAAATTGGACAGAGAAAATGTGCGAGGTTAAAAAGTGATTTAAGAAAATGTGTTGTTTATAAATTGACTCATAAATTGTAATGATTGGGTAAAAGAACACATTGGTAGTGTACTTACTCGATTGCTTCATGGGCTTTGCTAAACTCTCCAATTAGATTCTCCTTATCCTGAAATAGATTTGATAACTCAATAAGGACAACCAACTAAACAGTATAAATTTGGGATCAATTGCGCGAATTCTGTTAATACTCAAATGATAAATGGAAATCGGAAAACATAAATGAATAAATTGGCTTTTGATTGAAAACAGAACAGAACATTAAGGAAGAAAACCTTGTCTGTTGCACAGTCGTCGGAATTAGCAGCCAAATTTTCTGGTCGTCGTCTTGTGGGCATGATCTGATCCTCTGATTCGGGAAAAACCCATATTCTGTGAACAAGAAAATCCAAAACTTCAATACAAATTAATAAATATAATTATTTTTCTTGCAAACCCATTAAAGTTTATCAATACTACAGACAAAGACATTTAAAACAGACTCGGTGCATGGATTTCAATGCATGAATCATTAATATTGTGAAATACGAGGAAAAAACGAAAGATAAATCGAAAATTTAAAGACAAAGAGAGTAAAAACCTGTTGCTGAAAAACGTGCCAAGGGCGAAGCTGAAAATGCACAGAATCACAATCCATTTGAGCGAAACTTTGCCCCTGTTTCTGTTCTTCATCTCTCACTTCGATTTTCCTGATTGTGTTAAGGGGTATAACATTACCCACCGAGTCTTGCAACAATTTTCTTGGTACGAGAATTTTTAGGCCGATGTTGATCATTGACGTTGTCTTTGTTACATTGAAGATTTGACGCGTATAGTTGTTTGATTTGAAAATTGGCCGGTTAGGTTAGTGATACCATGACTTGGCTATTTCTCCCTCTTGCTAAAAAAAAAAAAAAAAAAAAAAAAGTGTAGCCCACACCCTGAGGGCCCGAACCGACCACGCCCAAGGCCATTGGTTCGGGAAGGTAAATCCAGGTTATGCCTCCAAGTAGCCAGGGTGGAAGGGCTTATGGTAAGCATGAGCAAATCTCAATAACTCCCGCTTGCCACAAGGCCAATTCCACCTTGCGGGGAAGGTAAATCCAGGTTATGCCTCCAACTAGTGTCAACTTCACATTTATCGAACCCGTTAGAACATTGATGAATCACTCGTTCAACTGTGCAACTAGGGGTGGGCCAGACCGAGTCGAACTCGGCCCATTTAACTTGAGTTGCAACTAGGTGTGTCCATTTACGTTGAATTTGTTCCGACCCACAAGCCGAACTTAAGGAATCCCACACGAGACGTCCAAGTCCGTTGGCTCACGAGTAGGACGAACCGGCCCAAGCCCGTAACGTCCTTTTTTTTTTTTTTTATAAAAAAAAATGTATATTTGAAGGACTTAAAAATTAAAATAGAAAATTGAATTGGACATTGAGATATATTATTATATTGTATGACATTTGTAACATTCAATTTATGCTTAAAATGTAACATTCTTGTAATATTATAACATTCTCGTAAGTCCGGACTCGATTAAGAATTTAAAAGTTAAAACCTATAATAATAATAATAATAACATAATATTGTTTTGTACTTGTTGTTTATAAATTTTTTAATCCAATCATTAAAATTTATAAACATCAAAAATAAAAAAATAAATAAAAATTTGTATGTAAATAATCACAAATGTACAAGTTGGACACGAGGCGGAGCTCATGAGTGGTGAGTCAGCCCATTTCGCGGCTTGCTGAGCTTTCACGAGCCTATCCACGAGTTTTACGAGTCGAACTAGAATTGTCCAACACTCAAATTTTCTGTCTGATACAAGCCTAAGTCCATTTTTTCATGAGTCGAGCCAAAGCCGAACTCTCAGGCATGTTTGCCACCCCTACGTGCAACATACGCTTAAAGTTTATGTTGTTCTTGTTAGGGAATGGGTGTGGGTCGCATTGATCAGCAAGTATAGTAGAATTGAGAAAATGCGACAAAAATGGAACACAAATATTTACGTGATTCACCAATAATGATTACGTTTACAGGCAAATATAGGAGGATTTCACTTAAATAATCACAAAAAATTGATTAAAATCAATTTTTTATACAAAGTTCCAAGATGATCTTCCCAGGTATCATTTAGTACTCGAGGCTAGGCTTATCATCGATAGGGGTAAAATATCTCTCCGTGTCAAGTGCAAGATGAAGATGTACTATTTCTCGATTAATAATTGACGACTAGGGAGACAATAATATCTACAGACCCAATACCTAGAGGTGTCAAGACGGACGGGCCAACCAGACAAGTGAAAATCGACCCGGATTGACCCGGGACCGCGGGCCGACCCATGACCCGTGCCGACGGTTCACGGGTCAAGAAGTTGTGAACCGCAGGTTTTGCAGGTCAAAACTTTCTCGGACCGCGGTTAACCCACTAGTCCGTAAAATAAATAAATAAATAAATAAACTGTTTTTATTAAATATGGTAATATTGAAAATCTCTCTTCTTCTAGAAACTTTAATACAACTTTTAAAGTAAAACTTATTTTTTTCTCCCTAATAGCTAAAAAAATAATGTTTTTTGACAATGGTAATTAGAAATACATTTATCATTTAATTGTTATTTGTTTATATTTTATTTAAATTTGCAAATTTAGAAGTAATTCATATAACATAAACTATAATTTTAAATTCTATGTAAATATTTTATGGTATAAATATGAATTTATCATTTTAATCATTTTGTAATTAGAAATTTGACAAAAAATTGATATAAATATGAAAAAATCTATGTTTTTATTCATACGGGCTAAATCAGAACAAACCGCGACCCGCATGGGCCAGCGGGCGGGTCTGGGTTGTAGTTCAAAATTTGCGGGCTGACCCGTAATCGGCCCGTAACCCGCAGCGGTCGGGCTTTTTTTCAAACGGGCCGTTACCGGGCTTTTTATTGACGGGTCGACCCGGCTCGAACCACCTGGATTGACACCTCTACCAATACCTGAAGACCCGAAACAAATTAGTGGGGATTACCTGACTCAATAGATTTGCGGGTCAGATACAACGGAAAGTTTAAAAACCCGATAGGAGTACGAGTAGGTATGTCAACGAGCCGAGCCTCGAGCCGAACATCAAGGCTCGAGCTTTGCTCGAGCTTTTTAGGACTGAGCTTTTTTTGGCCCGAGCCGAGCAGAGCCAAAGCTCGCCCAAAAAATTGAGGCTCGGCTCGAGCTTCATCGAGCCGAGCCGAGCCCGAGCCTGTATTTGTAATTACTTAAATGAATTATACACAATAAATGTAGTTAAAATATCAAACATAAGATAAGATTTAATAAAAATGTAAACGTAGATTTCGCAAAGTCTATCTATACTAAAATTAAATTACTAGTTGTTTTATATATATTCAATAAAGGTTACAACTTACAAGTTACAACCCTCCTCCTTTTTCCGGGCTTGGGACCGGCTATGATCAACATAGGCGGAGTTAAAAATTGTACACGAATAAAAAATTTCGTGTACAATTTTTTTAAAAATATAATAATTTAAATTACACAAAATGATTTTTAAAAACTTACAATTTCTTCTATCTTAAATATTGCTCCAAGTCCTCGGCCATGATGCTATCAACTTTATCTTGAAGTCGTAAATCTGTGCATTCCCAATCCTTCAAGCATACAAGAGCTTCTAATATGTCTTCCTTCAGTCTAGATCGTTCGTCTGACAAAATCCTACCACTTAAACTAAATGCAGCCTCCGATGCCACGGTGGACACCGGAGGTGTTAGTAAGTCACGTGCTATTTTTCCTACAACTGGATATTGCCTTTCATTACACCTCCACCAAGTTAAAACATCAAAATTCTCTAATTCTTGTGGTGTTAAAACACTGCGAACGTCCACACACATGTACCTAGCTAATTCAGATGGAATTTCAACGTTTGTACCACCTATCGATCTAGATGTGTTTCCACTGGAACTAATCGAGGGAACACTTGCATTTGTGTTAATAAAGTCCCATAAAGAATTAGAATGCATTGGAGTACTTTGGGAAACATTAGTTTGGGAACTAGAACTACATTGATCTTTTTTTGCAGTATAATAATTGTACATTTCACATAATAAAGATTCCACATTAACATATGATAATTCTATATTTAAATTTTGTGAAATTCCCTTTATAATAGCCTTAGTGCCCATTAAATTTAATCGAGGATCCATCACTGATGCTAAAACAAATAAAGAAGGTAATTCTTCCCAATATTTGCAAAATTTTAACTCCATGGAACTGACTACAACATTAAAAATTGGCAAATTTCTATATTGATTGAATGTTTGTGCAATATGAAAAAAGTGTTGTAAAACAAGTGAAGATGTTGGGTAGTAAACACCACTGCATGCATTTGTGGCATCATAAAAGGCTTTTAAAAATCTTTTTACACAGAATGCAATTTCCCATTCCCACTCTTCTAAATTATTGTCAGATCCATACGTATGTCTACCATTATAATACATTGAAATAATTTTATCATAATTTTCACATGAGTGTAACATAAGGTATGTAGAGTTCTATCTATGTGATACATCCGTAGCAAATGAATGTTCTTCTAAACTATACTCCGCACACAAACTATTAAATGCTTGTTTTCTTGATGGTGATACATTTATGAAATTTATTGCTTGTCTAATTTTATCTAAGGATTTTTCAATATGTTTTAAACCACTTTTAACAATTAAGTTGATAATGTGACAAACACAACGTTGGTGAAAAAATAAACTATCAAATGCAGGGTTAAAATCAGAAATAAATTTATCAATAACAACCTTATTAACGCTAGCATTATCAAAAGTAAAACTACGAATCATATCTTGCATACTGAATTCTTGTATAATCCCTTTTAAAACTAAATGTATGTTAGCGGCATTATGAGGATATTCTACTAATCTAAATGCAATAATTTTTTTGTGTAAAATCCAAAGATTATCAATGTAATGAGCTGTGGCAGCAATATAACCTTTTTTATTACCACTAGTCCATAAATCAGATGTAAATGAAATAACAGTCTCATATGTTTTTAAGGCTTTAATGGTAATTTCTTTCCTTTTGTTATATAATTTTACGGTGTCTGCACAAAGTGTATTTCTACAGTAAGGAGTATACCTGGGTTGAAGATAATTCTGCACAAGTCGGGTGAAGTGAACAGAGTCAATTAAGGAAAGGGGCATTTCAGCGGCCGCCACATATGCAGCCATACCTTCGCGAAATCTTTCTTGCTAATACACAAATGTTGAAAGAGTAGTAGTACCAGAAGGTCCAGAACCACCAAAAACAAGCTGAGACTGTGTTGGGTCACCAACCGGTTTCGCTTTGCACGCCCTTGCTATGTGCCGATTCAAATGTGACGTGCTTGATCCGGGCTTCCAGCTCATTTCCTTACCACAGTAATTGCAGCACGCTTTCCATATATCAACTCCATTTTCAACACCAACTTTTTTCCTTGTCATATGTTGCCAGCAATCCGATGACTCTTTTTTAGCTCGTTTGATTTCAACAATTTCCTCCTCTTGGATATCATCCAAGTCAATGGGAGTATTTTCGGAGACATCGATATGAAAGGGAGTACTAGAACTACCCCTGAATTGGTTAACTTCATCGCTGTTAAACTCCATACTTATCAGTATAACAGTATTATAGTGTAGAAACTAGAATGTAGACTATGTAGTTAGTTTCAAATTTGAAAGTTGAAACTTGAAACCGAGAGAAATATTATCACAATAATTGAAGAATATAGAGAAATAGAGAATTGAATAGAAATTATAGTAAACAAATGACTATTATGACGAAATGAAAAAACTTGTAAGTGAATTGTGAATTAACAAACAAAATGCGACCTATTTATAGAAAAAAAATGTGGGAAAACAAAAAAAAAATTCAAAATTCAAATTTCAAATTTTCAAAAAAAAAAAAAATCTGCATATTTCAAATCAGATCAAAAATCAGATAAAAAATCAGATAAAAAAATAAAAAATGTACCGTGTTGCAGGCAGCCTAGCTGCCTGGAACACGCAGGCAGCCAGTAGCTGCCTGCAAATTTGCAGGCAGCAGGCACGGGCCAATTTTGGCCCGTGTCTTCGGGCCAATTTGGCCCGTTTTGGCCCGCCACACGGGCCCGTGTGGCTCGGCGGGCCACACGGGCCGGCCCCGGCTCGAGCCCAATGAGTATTTTTGGGCTCGGCCCGAGCTTCGGCTCGATCCTACGAGCCTCGAGCCGAGTTTAGCCCGAGCTTTTAACGAGTCGAGTCCGAGCTACTCGAGCCGACGAGCCGTTTTGACACGCCTAAGTACGAGTCATATGTTATTTTTTTTCTTTTTAGAGAATGTTCAGTTGGAAATTGGTCAGCGTGCAAAATGTTTTTTTTTTGGGGGACTAAAAACATCATTGATGATAAGATTTGTTACTTATTGAAAGATAATATGATATCTACACAAAGATGATTTTTATACATATATACTTTTTATAAGATTCTTAAACTCTAAAAGCTTAATAATAAAGGTTATATGACATTAATGCCATGTAGACTATAAATCCCTATCTAAAAGTTGATTATTTATATTTATATCTTCAACTTGTGTAGTCGTGTTAAACTTAGAAGAGAATGTTGTAGCCTACACAGTGAAAGCAACAATGGATCCAAGGGTGGAAAATCGAGAGACAATAAAAAGGCGAACTATGAAAGTATTCATATTCGAGAGGAAGAAATAGTCTAGTTCTCCGAAAGTAAGAATATTGTCATTTGCTTTTCGACAATTATAATTCAACAAACAAAAAATGTTACTTCATTTAACTACCCTACCTACCCCACCATAACTTACCTACCTACCCCGGTCCCAGGCTGTACAAATAATAATACCTGAATTGTAGGAGATCCCGTCTCTTATGTTTCATCAGCACACGATCTCTTATAATTCAACGGCACATGATGATCTGGCTAAATTATTACCATCCAAATATGCAGAGACATGAATTTCTTTGAGAAAGTACCGAAGAAAGAGACATTAATCAAACGACGATGTTCCAAGAATCTTGATATATGCAAGAACATCTTCAAAACCGCATGAATATGTAACGAACCTTTTTTTTTTTTTTTTTTTCTTTTCCCAACGAACTTTAAGATTTATTGGTATTGTATTGCCTTCTTGATTTGACTCCAGGTGTGCATTAAATTCCAAGAATTCATCAATGGAGAAGCCCATTTGACATCACCAGCTGATCATTTTCTTCGTGGATTTGGTTGAGATAACAGCAGAATTCTTGGAATTGGAACTGAGGAATGGATCTCTTCAAGAGAGCCAAGACAATCCGACTGCGCAGCTACAAGGACAAATACCTGATAGCCGAAGATGATCAAGAATCTGTCTGCCAACACCGGGATGGAACAACAAATAACGCACTCTGGACCGTCGAATTCGTTCAAGGAAGAGACGTTTTGCGCATCGTAAGTTGTTACGGAAGATACCTGACGGCCTCAAACATCCCATTTCTTCCCGGGGTTACGGGGAAAAAAGTCATCCAAACTCTGCCAAGCAAATTTGATCCGGCCACTGAATGGGAGCCTTTGAGGGATGGAATGCAAGTCCGGCTTAGAACATTGTGGGGCGATTTTTTACGCCCAAATGGCGGCCTTCCCCCGTGGAGGAACTCTGTGACACACGACATTCCTCATTGGCAGAAATCCTACAACAAGATCTTGTGGGATGTTGAGGTGGTCGAGACCTTCCCAGTGCATCGTCGTACAAGATCAGATTCTGCATTCTACAAATCAAGATCATCAGTTTCTGCATAACTACTTTCTTTTCCAAAATCAAAGCATATATATAAATTCACGAGCATTCGTTAGAATGACCATAAAGGTTGCTGTTCTCCAAATACATTGTATAATATGCATATTGATTTTTTTTTTCCCTCTCATCTGAGTGTTTTCTTGGTTTTTTATTCTTATTGAGTTTTGGGATATGGGAGATAGATGCCCCAGCATAAGCACCGTCTTTCACCGACCGCAAGGAAAGTTTTCTCCCCTACTGTCATAAAAAAAATGACGGTCTTATGAGTAGGGATGTCAACGAGTCGGCTCGCGAACTGAAAATCAAGGTTCGAGCTTTTAGATGTCGAATTTTTTTTGGCCCGAGCCGAGCCAAAGCTCGTCCCCAAAAATAAGGTTCGACTCGAACTTTAAGCTCGAGCTTTTTCGAGCCGAGTCTGGATTTAATTTTTATTTTTATAATAAAAATTCATAAATTTGTTATTGAAAATGTATATATACAAGAGTTGAGCCGAGCTCGTGACCGAATTTCAAGACTCGAGCTCATATTGAGCTTTTTGGACGGGCTTTTTTTGGCTCGAGCCAAGTCAAGCCAAAGCTCATCTCTAATCAAAAAAAAAAAAAGAAAAAGAAAAACCTCAACTCGAAATCTTGAACAGTGAGTCGAGCTAAGCACAAGCTTCTTTCCGAGCCGAGCACTCCATTTTGCCACCCCTACTTATGAGTCTTCCCAATGTCTTTCTTCAATTTGCAGAAAACACCCACTCTCACCTTTGTGAATGTGTGACAGAGTTTCAAATTCTCGTCCAGTTGGTTTCCATGTTTAAGACGTCATGCAAATTGAATTCATTTAGACAAAAAATTGAGGACAATGTACGTTCACCGTAGTCATTTATTCTCTAAATTTATTGTATCTAATTTTACGGTCGAATTCTACTACGAGAACGTGGTATACTAATATGGGAAATCACAAATTCTAAAACAGAGTTAATATCTTGCAAACATACATGGTCATACAGAGAGTCTGCTATCACACAAGGCAAGGTCCATTTGCCACCCGAGTACGACTACAGACTACAGATGATAGAAAAGAATAAAACATAAAAAGACATGAAAAAGAAACATTATTGTTTTTTTAATGAAGCATAAAAGTTATCTAATGAATAGTTTTATCAAAAAATTTATCATTTAAGATTTGAATTTTTGTTTGAATGAATGATGGTGGTCGCCATTGGCAGCATGTCTGGGGATAGGTGGATTTGGTTTTGGTTTTGGGAAATGAGGGAGGGGTGTAGATTGGCGGCATGTCCGAGATCAGTGATAACAACGTTACAAATTGCAAAGTTTAATGATGAACGAGTGATTTTTAAAGTTTAGTGATCCCGTGAAAGCCTTTTGTAAATTGTAAATCAACGTGCAAAGATGGATGTATATGTAACATTATTCTTTTCAAAGTTGTAGAGATATTTACAGGAATATTTCACTTTTATTAGATATATTTCTTTCTGGTGATTATGATCAATGAACCTGAAGACTGAAACTAAACAATAAAAAATTGGATGCTTTTCAGGGAATAAAAAACTTAAGGTGGGGTGGGTTTGGCAATGCCCCTATTTGAAAATCATTAAAATAATTTTTTAAAATCTCATTTTTAACCATATTCTACAATAATCGCTATTCCAAAAGTCATCTTTCAAGATCTTTTGTGTGTGTGTAGAGAGAAGTGAAAAATGTATTTTGGAATGTATGGTTAAAAATTAAGGAAAATTCTGAGTTTGCATGTAATAATAATTTTATTAGAGAATGTGTGGATAATAACCCAAGTGGTCACTAAACTTTGCAAAAGGTTTCTAAGAGGTGTCCGAACTTTAAAAAGCACCTCAATCATTATTAAACTTTGTAATTTGTAACCTCGTTCATCGCTAACCTCACATGACTGCATATATCAGCTGAGACATACTGTCTGTCATGCATGTAACCAAGTCATCATTCCATTAATTTGTGATAGATCGTCAGGACAGTGATGAACAAGATTATAAATTGTAAAGTGTGGTGATGAATGTTGTAATTTTTAAAATTCAATGACACATGAAAACATTTTTTAAAGTTCAATGACAATTAATTTCGATTTCCATCCAAAAAATTTACTTATATCAACTTCATGCAATTAGTGATGACAAAGGAGCTAAACGACCATATTCCAAATCATTCCTCGAGAATTTAGTCTGATCCAAATATTCTCCTGATTTGCTAATTTTTAGGGTGGATTGAGTTCGGGCCGAGGTGGATCGACCACGTTATTTGTGTGGGAATATGGGGAAATGGCCAGCCCAATTTGTCATTTTATGGAAATGGCCTTTGACCAAATTTTTTTCATTTAAAATAATAGTAATAAAAATAAATTTTATTGTTTCCTAATATAACCTTCAGTTTCAATTTCAAAAAACGTCTCCCATTTCAAATACTCAATTAGAATTACCCGACTCTTAACCTACCCCTTCGACTTCTCCTCTCCTTTCCGGCTTTCTCTTGGTTTTCTTCTTCGGCAAAACGAATTAGGCAGACATCTTCTTCTTCTTCTTCTTCAAATTCAAGAATTGGTGCATTCTTCAAAAGGGTTCTTTGGATTTTGGTATAATCTTCCCAGAGGCTGTTCTGGTACGGGTTCTCTACTTGATGTCTTCTCACTTTCTTCACCTATTCACTTGGATCATACACTGAACCGCCACGCTTCTTAGCTAGTTGCTTGTGTTGTTTCTTTATTTTAAGCATTGTAATTGCGTGATGTTTTCTTGGGATTCTTTTTCTGTAATTTTGACAAATTTTGACAAGTTCTTAATATTTGGTAGATTAACCTACCATCAGGGGGTTAACTTACCTCAGTGTCAGTTAACCTACCCTCAGCAATCTGTAAATCGCCCTTTGATTGTAGGTTAACCTACCGAGAACCCTGAATTGTGACAATGATTTGTATGATTTGGTGAGGTTATGTGGCTCGATTTGTTTACCTTCGGTTACTAGTTTTGGATATTGTTTCCTTCTCTTCCAAGTAGCATTAAAATGATGTAGTAATTTATACCGAATCTCTGTTGATGATGCCATGAAAAAGGATATAATGAAGAGTTAACAGATGGCTTCTAAATCTAATTTGATGTATTCTTAATTTTTGTTTGTGAAGAGGTAGGTTAACCTACCCTAGAATCAAAAGGTCGGTTAACCGACCTTGGTCGGTTAACCTACCATTACCATCAGGTATTAACCTACCATTACCATTAATGAATTGATACCTGATGGTAATGGTAGGTTAACCGTGGTCGGTTAACCTACCATTACCCTTACCTGATGGTAATGGTAGGTTAACCGACCAGGTTTGGTAGGTTAACCTACCTGATCGTAATGGTAATGGTAGGTTAACCTACCAACTTTGGTCGGTTAACTAACATTTTGTTGTTAGAACTTTCTTTTGAACAGTGTATTGTTATTAAATATTTTTCTGTGTTTCTTCTTTATTTCCTTGTCCATTTTCATAGCGTAATTAGCACACCCATTTGACTAAAATTGTCTTATATTATGCAGGATGGAGTTTCAAGTGGACATCAATGATCGGTTTACAGGAAAATGTACGAACCTCTGTAACCTAGATGCTATAGATGAGGTTTATAGCGTACTGGATGCAAATCATCGACAAGCTTTCCGTCGGTCTTGTTTTCGAAAATTCTATCTTATGAGAAAAATGCAGTTATCTGGCCAACTCATCCATGGTCTAGCATTGAGAATGCTGAAGTCCGAGAATAAGAATGAGATATGGTTTGGAGTCGGGAATAACAAGGCTGCTAGATTTTCATTCGAAGAGTTCACTCTGATTACGGGGCTGAACCCCGAGGATGAAGCATTGTACAAAGATCAAATACCGGTGACCAATAGACTGGCAGAGACATATTTTAACGGAGCTAATAAGATTGTTCCCGCCCAGTTAAAACTTGCCTTTGACAATTGCGAAGAAATGGAAGACAAGTACAAATTGGGTTTGGCGTATGTCTATGAGTCAATTTTGAGATCCAAACACTACAAGACATCTATTGATATGCATGTCTTGAATATAGTCGACGATAGGTATTTATTTAATCAATATCCAATGGGAAGAAGGTGCTATAATAGCACGATACATGCTTTTTTGAGGAGTTGGGGAGAAATTGCAACAAAACTCAAAGAGGGGGGGGGGGGGAAGAGCGTCTATAATTATTCCCTTGAGGGTTTTCCTTACGCATTGCAGGTAAATAGCAAACATTTGTAGTTCTTTATACTGTGCTTTATTTTTAGATGTGAGAATGAATAAATGATCATGTCTGCTTGTAGGTATGGGCTTATGAGGCTTTGTCGGCCATTGGCAATGATTTTGCAACTAGGAAACCGGTGATTAAAGTTCCGAAGATGGTGAACTGGACGGCCACTGGAGTATTTGAACAAAATGAAATCAGTTCCGTTTTAGACCATCCACAGGTGAGTAACTATTATATGGTATTATTTTATTACCTTCATACAATAATGTAAATGGTATGTAAATATTAACTCTGTCAACTTTTTAGCTTGAAGTTCGTGTCAGACTAATGGCTACAGAGGTTGAGAAGAGGCAACGGCACATGCAATTGTTTGAACCTTTTTCAAGACGAGCAGACCCAGTCCTTGATGCTTATATCCACGAGGATGGAGGTGATGTTATGGCTGATAATGAAGGAGGGGACGACAACGTGGATCTTCTCTAGGGAGATAGAGTCTCTCCTCTTCGACATGATGAAGATCCAGGCAGTGGGAGAGATCAGATTTCTTCACCAAGACAGGTATAGATAACCTACCAAAGAGGTCGGTTAACCTACCGTTGACCGACCACTTTTGTATGTTCACCTACCATCAAATTCAAAAGGTAGGTTAACCTACCAAAGAGGTCGGTTAACCTACTGCTAACCGACTGCTTTGGTAGGTGATAACCTACCATCAAACTCAAAAGGTAGGTTAAACTACCAAAGAGGTCGGTTAACCTACTGTTAACCGACCACTTTGGTAGATGTTAACCTACCATCAAATTCAAAAGGTAGGTTAACCTACCAAAGTGGTCGGTTAACCTACCCCTTTGGTAGATGTTAACCTACCATCAAATTCAAAAGGTAGGTTAACCTACCAAAGAGGTCGGTTAACCTACTGCTAACCGACCACTTTGGTAGATGTTAACCTACCATCAAATTCAAAAGGTAGGTTAACCTACCAAAGTGGTCGGTTAACCTACCTCATCGGTAGATGTTAACCTACCATCAAATTCAAAAGGTAGTTTAACCTACCAAAGAGGTCGGTTAACCTACTGCTAACCGACCACTTTGGTAGATGTTAACCTACCATCAAATTCAAAAGGTAGGTTAACCTACCAAAGAGGTTGGAGGTTAACCTGCCCTCAAATTCAAAAGGTAGGTTAACCTACCAAAGAGGTCGGTTAACCTACTGCTAACCGACCACTTTGGTAGATGTTAACCTACCATCAAATTCAAAAGGTAGGTTAACCTACCAAAGAGGTCGGAGGTTAACCTACTGCTAACCGACCACTTTGGTAGGTTAACCTAAACTCAAATTCAAAACCCACCTACCGTTAACCGACTACTTGGGTATGTTAATAGGACTTTGCTGTTTAATCTTTTTGTGATTTTCTTTTATTCCCTTGTCCATTTTCTTATTGAATTAATGCTTATTTTTAATTATTTGATTTGCTTAGGTTCCATCTTCAGTACCTGATGCTGCACATGAAAATCCACATGCTAGTCAGCAGGCTCCTCATGTACATCAGCCTTCTCACGATTTGGACTTCATATTGGAGGGCTTGAGGACGCACATTGACCAGATTGTTGCTCCTAGATTGTTCAATTATATGGATCGGATGGAGGAGCGACTGCGGTCAGATATACTACTAGTAAACAACAAAGTTGATAGCATGATGGAGTGGATGCAGCGCAATCAAACAAATGAAAATTATCAGTACTAGGAGGATGGGCCCAATGATGGATGGGGTGTAGGTGGAGGATGTGAGGGAGAGGGAGAGGGAGAGGGAGGTGAGGGATACGGAGGAGGCTGGGGTAAGGGATACGGAGGAGGCGGAGATGAGGAGACGGAGGAGGCAGCTCCTAGGGATATAGAGGAGGGGGAGGTGAGGGATACGGAGGAGGATGAAGTGAGGGAGACAGAGGTGGCAGCTGCTGGGGATACAGAGGAGGCGGTAGAGGTGTGGGAGACGGAGGCGGTAGAGGTGAGGGAGACTGAGGTGGTGGAGATTAAGGAGACAGAAGTGGCGGAGATTAGGGAGACGGAGGAGGTAGAGATGAGGGGTACGGAGGAGGCGGGTGTAAGGGAGGCGGAGATAAGGGAGACAGAGGTGGCAGCTCCCTGGGATACAGATGAAGCAGAGGTGAGGGAGACGGAGGTGGCATCTCCTATGAATGATCCTCCTACGAGACAGACGGCCAGAACATATTCACGTAATAAGAGAAGTCTGGCCAGTCAAATACCCGAAGCTGATGTGAGACCAATGGAAAAGCGACTTCCAAAACGATCAAAGTACTTATCTTCTCCATTCACAGCCGAGGGAAAGAAGAGAAAATTTGAGGATGGCTCAACATTTCTTCCCTTTCAGAAGATTGATCCAGTGAAGGAGAAGGCATTTGATACTTGGTATTCACAATTAAAGGACGGGTAAATATTCTATCTATATTTTTATCAATTCAATTTTTTATAATTTATGTCCTTTAGTTGATATTGTCCTTTTTAGTGTCGCATACGAGTTAGACTGGGTCAAAATAAATGACGCGAAGAAGTGGTTTAAGGAGGTCATGGATTCAGGTGCCTGGCTCGACTCCTATGTAAGTAAAACTTAAGGATTTGATCACATTTTATATGTTTTTTTCTGAGCTATTTGATAATATTTTTTTTTTTTTTTTGCCTTCAGCATGTTGATTTGGCGATGTATTTGTTGCAGCTTCGGGCAAAGAACTACCCAAAGACATTCAACAGACCCGTTGCTATACTGGACAGTACATTTCTGAATCTTTTACAATTTGCTTTGACGGAGGGGATCCAATGCGTAGAGAGTTTCATAGATGGTGATTCTCCAAAGTTGGGTAAGAGATGGCGAGATTGTACACATCTGTACATACCTGTTGTAGAAAATAGTCATTGGTTTGCGGTTGAGGTATGTTTCGACGAAGAAACTATATATGTGTATGACCCGTATAAAAGTTGCCTTACGGAAGGGCAATTGAAAAATATATTGAACCCACTGACTACACTTCTGCCGAGCCTTTTAAAGAGAGCAGACATATCTACTATGAATGGCGATTTTACAATTGAAAGGGTCGAGAACACTGCAAAGCAAAGTACACAGTAAGTTTTTTTTAGTACGATAAATATTGTGTCCATACCGTTCTTCTATTTTTCTACAAAAATATACTCATTCTTTATTATCTCATTAATTGCAGAGGAGATTGTGGTATTTTTACCATTAAATTTATTGAATTTTTAATTGCTGGAGAGGAAGCTGAGAAAGTCCGTAACCTGTATATGCTCCAGTGGAGAAAGAAATTGGCGATTGATTTACACGGACTTGATTATGATCCTTAAATTTCTATAACTGAATGTTCTTTGTATTTTTGTAAATTACAATATCTGTAAATGACTATAATTTTTGAATATATTTTTTGGGATTTTCATGACCTGTCCACTTGCATATATCAATTTTTGGGTACTGGTAGGTTTTTCAGCAGGTTAACCTACTCATAAAAATTCAGGTCGGTTAAATGGTAGGTTAACCGACCTTTAACCTACCCGTTAACAGACGTGGTCGATTACTGGGTAGGTTAACCTATTAGTAACATATCAGGTAGGTTAAATGGTAGGTTAACCTACTACATATCAGGTAGGTTAACCGACCTTTAACCTACCCGTTAACAGACGTGGTCGGTTACTGGGTAGGTTAACCGACCTAGTCGGTTTTTGAGGGTTTAAACGACTGAATAACCTAAACCCTAAAAAACCGACTAGGTAGGTTAACCTACCCCTTAACCGACCACTTTGGTTAATAGGTCGGTTAACCTACCTTTAACCTACCTATTAACCGACTTGATTAGTTAATAGCTATTAAAACGTTCGATCAATTATTAAGTTCATTATTAAGTGTGACGTGAACAGTCGATTTTACCAATCGAGGTCCTACTGTGGCATCTTCATCAAATCTATTAAAACGTTCTATCAATTATTAAGTTCATTATTAAGTGTGACGTGAACAATCGATTTTTCCAATCTGAATCAACATTAGCAACTTTCTCAAATCTGTCGCTAACGTTTGATAAATTATTAAATTCATTAAGTGTGAAATTGGACGAAGGATTTTACCCATCGAGGTCTTACGTTGGCATCTTTCTCAAATTTATTAAAACGTTTGATTAATTATTAAGTTCATTAAGTGTGACGTAAACAATCGATTTTACCAATCGAGGTCCTACTGTGGCATCTTCATCAAATCTATTAAAACGTTCTATCAATTATTAAGTTCATTATTAAGTGTGACGTGAACAATCGATTTTCCCAATCTGAATCAACATTAGCAACTTTCTCAAATCTGTCGCTAACGTTTGATAAATTATTAAATTCATTAAGTGTGAAATTGGACGAAGGATTTTACCCATCGAGGTCTTACGTTGGCATCTTTCTCAAATTTATTAAAACGTTTGATTAATTATTAAGTTCATTAAGTGTGACGTAAACAATCGATTTTACTAATCGGGATCAAGTTTAGCAACTTTCTCGAATCAATCAAAACGTTCGCTCAATTAGATCAAGTGTGACGTGTTGAATTTATCGAATCTTTCTTTTTGGTAAATGACTAAAAAATTTGAATTTATTGTTTAGGATTTTCATGACATGACTTGTATAGGTCTAATTTGATTGTATTTACTAGTAGGTTTTTCAACAGGTTAACCTACCTACTAACCGACGTGGTCTGTTACAAGGTAGGTTAACCTACCCCTTAACCGACCACTTTGGTTAATAGGTAGGTTAACCTACCTCTTAACCGACCTGGGTAGTTAATGGCTATGGTTAACCTACCTAGTCAAGACGTTTCAAACCCCATCCTAGTCGGTTAACTGGTCGGTTAGAGGTCGGTTAACCTACCTATTAACCGACCAAATCGGTTCGAAGGTAGGTTAACCTACCTATTAACCGACCAAATCGGTTCGGAGGTAGGTTAACCTACTACAGAACTGAATAGCATGCATATACGCTATTTGATCAGTATGGTAACCTTATAAATATGAACAATTAATACTACCACAATTACTAGTCTATTGTTTTATTGGATAGTGGTACTCAATCATTACATCGTAGTTGGTTGTGCCCAGATGCACCACACCTACCACACTTACGTGTCGTAGAAAACTCTCCGGTCGATGGTATCCTGCTTTTGCGCTTACGTCCACTTTGTCTTGGTTTCATCAACGGTGGCAAGATATTCAACGTCCACCTAAGGTGTTCTGGAACCTCCCAATCAATTTCATTTGGTAGAGGCATTATAGTATCAGAGTATGCTGCTTTCCAAACTGTAGTAGTATAATATGGAGAGCACAAATCATATGCAGAATTCCCTGCCTGTCTTGAAGCAGCGATAGCGTGCTCACATGGAAACTTATCCAACTGAAACTGCCCACATGTGCAAGTTCTATCGATTAAGTTAACAACAAAATGCTTGATTCCATTACCCACATCAAACATATATTCATCCATAGGATCCGCTACGAACTTCTTGGACAACTCAAGTTTATTCCGAATTTTTTTCTCCATTGCCGGGGTTAGATTACTTGTACAGTTTTCTGCATTGCGCCTCTTATAAAACCATTTTTGCAATTTGCACCTGATATACTCAACCAAAGCAAGTACTGGACACTCTCGAGCTTTTCTGAATACCGAGTTCAGCGACTCTGCATTATTTGACGTCATGATGTTGTAACGGATCCCTGTAAAGTGTGACCTAGTCCAATTTTTATAGTCAGCCTCTTTTAAATAACCCCAAAGGTCGGGGTTCCTGCTAAGAATCTCATCCATATGTTTATTAAATTCTTCAACTGTATATGCATATGCCGCTTTCTTAAACAATGACACCATCTCGGAGATGCGATACTTGGCCTTTATGTTGCCTTGTATATGGTATATGCAATGAGCGTGATGCGCATTAGGAAAAACATCTCTTACACCCTTGAGTAGACTCCCATTCCTGTCAGACATAAAGACCAGATCTTCAATATCATCAATTATTGTCTTCAATTTTTCAAAAAACCAGTTCCATGACTCATTATTCTCAGAATCTACTATGCCCCATGCGAGAGGATAGATTTGCATATTTCCATCTTGACATGTTGCCACTATCAGTGTACCTTCATATTTTTCTTTCAAGAATGTTCCGTCCACAGAAATTACTCGCCGCATCAATGAGTGAAATCCTCGAATGCATGGTCCAACCGCCATAAAAAAGTACTTGAAGCGATGACTACTTGGATCGGTGTCAACACATACCACTGTGCCAGGATTAGATCTAACCAAATTGTGGGAATACACCGCCAATCTAGCATAGCTACCATCAGGTGAACCCATTAATATCTCTAAGGCACGTTCTTTAGCCGTCCATGCTTTCTGATAGCTCATACTTACCCCAAACTCCCGACGAATGTCACTAATGATGTTTGCAGGTCTGTATTCTTGATTTGGATTTTGAAAATTATGCATGACATGTGTACCGATAACCCATGACCTCGCTTGTCTATGATCATTTATATGTATACCCAAAGAACAAGTATGTTCACGTACATAACGACGAACTTTAAAATAATCACACTCCTTGTACTTCGTAGCATGCAAACGCCATTTGCAACTATCATCTATGCAAATAATTTTGTATGTACTCTTATTTGATTTTTTAACTTTGAATTCAAAGTTGTGCTTCAATGCAAGCAAATGAATGTGTTGTTGTAGATCTTTCTTGTTCTCAAACACCTGATGATCTTTCAAATCCTCTTCCTCAGGAATCACATGTGACGTATGAGCGTACCTTAAACTTGATCCAGCCTCAAATGTGTGGCTTGATGTGCTACCACGTGCAGACAATGCAACAAGATCCTCATTAGTAAAACGAATTTCAGCTTCATTCTGTTGAACTAGTTCTTGTCCACATGTAGGTAAATTAACATTGTTCCCATTTTCCTCAATAGTGTCACCATTGTTGTTTCGAACAACCTCCAAATCATTCCAGTAATCATCTAAACCGCAGTTCCCATCATTGTCATCATCCAATCTCATCTCAGAATCTACATCATTACGGACCTCGTCTTCAAATTCATCATTAACTGCTACATGTTCATGTTCAACATGATCTACAACATGTCCGTGTTCAACTGTGTTTATTGTATGTTCAAGTTCAACATGATCTATAGCATGTTCATGTTCAACAATACTTGCTTCAATTTCACGTTCAATGAGATTCTTGCTCACAATTGTTACACAAAGGGGAGACTGACCTTTTCTGTTGAGTTCTAGGAGCCATTTCACTTGCCTATCTGAAGTAATCTTGACCGGTGGAACAGAAACTTGTGTATTATTATCAAGGAAAAGAAATCTCATCTCCAAAGTGTGTAAAGAAGAATCAATATGAAGAAGCTCTTGTACATCATGATATAATTCTGTATACGTTGCATTTTTTGACAAAAAAATTGCTTCTGTTGCTTCTTCATTGCTCCAATTCCATATCAATTTAGATTGATCATTCTTCACAAACTCACCATAGTAACAAATAGGAATTAATGTAGTATCATTCATATCTGCATTTAAAAAAATTGAAAAATGTTACGTGTTAACACCAGAATTTATTAAAGGAATTTTTTTTGAACAATTAAGCAAGCAGGTTAACAATTGGTTAGCAGACTGCAAAGTTGGTTAACAGACTTCACTCAGGTAGGTTAACCGACTTTATTGGTCGATTAACCAACCTACTGCAAAGTTGGTAACCTACTTACTGAAGTAGGTTAACCGACCAATGAGGTAGGTTAACCGACTTCATTGGTCGGTTAACCTACTTCAGTACGTAGGTTAACCGACCTCATTGAAGTAGGTTAACCGACCTCATCAATGAGGTCGGTTAACCTACTTCAATGAGGTCGGTTAACCTACGTACTGAAGTAGGTTAACCGAACTTCAATGAGGTCGGTTAACCTACTTCAATGAGGTCGGTTAACCTACTTACTGAAGTAGGTTAACCGAACTTCAATGAGGTTGGTTAACCTACTTACTGAAGTAGGTTAACCGACCAATGAAGTCGGTTAATCGACCTGTGTGCGTAAAATCATATTACCCGCTGTCTAGAATGAGATTTTTGCAATGGATGAAGTTTATACTAAAAAATTCATCCCAAAACAAGCAAAACTCATATAAATACAATTTAAACAAATCAAAGCACCTCAAAATAAGATTAATTTTGGGATATCTTACCAATATCAAATGCATAAAACTTAGGGTTTTTATCAACATTTGAGAAGATGATGAATAGTTCTGTAACAAATCCAAAGAAGGTGGAGAAGATCACAGATAGTAAAACTGAGTTTATTATAATGTGGGTAGCTGGGGGGAGGATCTTTGTTGATGGACACGATTTTGAGAGAGAGAGAGAGAGAGCCGTTGGTTTTTCTTGAGGATTTTTCAGTCCTTCTAAATCGTTAGGTAAGTTTGAAAATTTATCAAGATAACAAGGATAATTTAGTCTTTGTATAAGGATGGAGGCCATTTTAACTTATCAAACAAAAATTTGCCTTTTTGACTTAATGTCTTTTGACCGTGGCCCTTTTAATAAATCCCCCCGTTATTTGTTGGTCGCCCTGGTTATTTATTATTTTTAAAATTATCTCTAAATAAAAGAATAAAATAAAACGTAGAGAAATTAATTTTTGTGTGAATTTGAAGTCAACTAAAACCTTATCATGAATGTCAAATTGGTAAGTCATATACTCAGAATAAAACCATATATAACATTGTATTGTATACAAAATCAAAATCTGTAGCAGCAGCTGCATCATCAAAATGATGAAGCAACGAATCACGGCCGTTGTATTCTGTTTCCTGCTATTGCAATTTTCACCCACCAACTCCAACACAGTCTGCATAATCGGCAGTGGCATCGGCGGCGCCTCCGTGGCGCATTTCCTACGCCAATACTCCGCCGCCTACCACCCATCCCAGTCCCCAATTGCTCAAATCAACATGTTCGAGCGAAACGGGGTCGTTGGTGGACGCATGGCCACCGTGACAATTGCCGGCGAGA
Source organism: Ligustrum vulgare (assembly GCA_963555705.1). Classification (NCBI taxonomy): domain Eukaryota; kingdom Viridiplantae; phylum Streptophyta; class Magnoliopsida; order Lamiales; family Oleaceae; genus Ligustrum; species Ligustrum vulgare. Next base: position 86,379,359 of record OY743168.1, read on the forward strand.
CCTTCGAGGCCGGTGCCTCCATTCTGCATCCCAAGAATTACCACGCCGTGAATTATACCAAATATCTTGACCTTCAATTGAAAAGGCCGAAGTCGAGCGACGATTCTCTCTCCTTGGGTATCTGGGATGGCCATAAATTTGTCTATAAAACATTCAACTCGAAGTCAAAGCTACCAATTGTGCAACGCCTGGTATCACTTGCAAATTCGATTATGATGTTTTTGCGATACGGAATCTCACTCTTTCGTATGAGTAGCTTCGTCGTGGTATTAAACCAATACTCGTGTTTAATTTATTTCAACAAGTTACGTGTGGATAGGTACCACTGGGGTGGCAAAAGTTACCATTATTGAAGGGTTAAACTTTAAAGGATAACACCTTGTTGTTATTCTTGCTTTAGCAAGAAAGTTCTTTATGGATTATAAAAATTCTATGTTGAATATTTTGAAGTAAAATCAACATATTGGTGCAGTTTAGTTGCTTAGGAAACAAATTGATTTATCTGGCTTGCTGTATTTATATCATTCAACATTCATTTCTTTGATCGGCAATAATTCCAGCGTTGGGTACAGGCGTACAGCACTACGACATAGTACTAACGCCAGCATTGAAGTAAATTATTTTGTTGCCTTCCCCTCCTTAATTTGCTCCTCATCCTTCTGATTAATTGAAACTAATATTCCATTCGTAGATATATCTTTACATATTTATCTACTCATCCTTTTTTTTTTTTTTTTCTTTCCGTGGTATGGCAATGTGCAATTGTTGGATAGTATTTCACATACGAGATAACTTCTTTACGTGGTTTTTTGGGTTTGACAACAAGGGAAATGCTGTGATGTTATTTCAATTACAATAATTTCTATATATAGACATTTTTTGGAAACGTGAAAATGGGACATTGTCGACGTAGCGTCTCTTAATTGGACGATGAAGAGGTACTCATGTGATCAAACACATTATCCACCTCTTCATTACCCAATGTCGATGTGCCACCTCAACATATCCCATTTTATATCCCAAAAAAGCATATACGTAAAAGAATTCTTTCAGTTATGGTTTGGTTTTTGGTGATATAATGGTATATATGTTTGTAGGTGGCAGTGAATAACTTTTTGAGGTATTATGAAGGTTTCAACTCCCGTCCTGTGTTTGAGAGTGTGGAGGAGATGCTTAAATGGGCAGGTCTGTACAATCTGACAACACGGACACTGGGAGAGGAACTAGTGGAAGCAGGGTTGTCTCCTGTACTCATTCAAGAGCTTGTCACCGTGAGATACTGTTTCTCTTAGTATAATTTCTAACTTTTAAGTAATTTGTTAATGCATGGTATTACTCAATTCAATATGTTTTATGACCACTTTTTCAACTGTTCACGAAGAACTCAGACCTTAATGGGTTTTCCTCCGCTGATTAGTAGCAATGCCTTTGTCACCTAGTCATTGGCTCATCGCTCCTTTTCTGTGCGTTTATATCTCGTTTATTGCTGTTGCACTATATCCAAACCTCTTCTCTCCATGATAGCATGCCTAGTCGCTCAGAAAGAGTCTGGGAGTCAAACAATGCTCGCCCCCGTCCTCTCTTTCTCTCGGTCGGATAGCGAGTAGTAGACAAACTGACTTACCACTTACTAAGAAAGGGAAGGTAGAAAGTAAGGAAGCCTGTAGTTTTTCCTTCATATCTTTACTAGGAACTTATTTTTGTCATTACATTCCTAGTGCAGATAATATAGCATGTCTGCAGAAGAAGTAATCTTACTGTGTCCAGAAATAGTATCTGTGACACTAACCTCACTACACATATTCATTAAACCATGCATTGCAGGTGGACACTAATCATATGTTCCTTTACCATCCTGAGAACATTTTTTTAGTTTAGTTTCTCAATGAACATGTCAAGAGAATAATCTATGCTAGGCCCTTGTTTGAGCTCCATTATTCACCAAAAATGAGTTTTGGAATAGTGATTTTTTGGAAGAATGTATGGTTAAAAAGTAGGGACAATTTTGGGTTTTCGTGCAAATTATTTTATTAGTAGAAGTATGGTTGAAGATGAGTTTGAGAAAAAATGAATTTTGGAATAATGAGGCTCAAACAGGGGCTAGGTATTTGAGAATAGATTAGTATAGGCTTCTGGGGATAACTTGTAAAATGAGCAATGCCGCTGGGTTGAAACTTAAGATTGCTAGAGACACAACCACTCGTACCCATACTTTCTCCACTCATAATATTAGTAACCACCCTGGTGCACTTCAGATTGCTAAGCTTTACTAAGAATGCGTAAACTTAGCCCATTCATGCTTGGAGAACCACTGTTAAGTGGTCTGATGCAAAAGATGAATTTTGCTACACATGTACTTTCAGATGTTTCACTGTAGCAGAGAAGTCTACTCTTATCTTTTCAGTTACAATGATACATCAGTATATACACAGATATATGTACAAAAAGCTTTTCTTGAAAAGATTGCTTGTGGATCACTGAGTGACCAAGTCTTAGTTGAGTTATTGTCACGGCATTCAAATCTTCTGTGGTAAAAGCTTCCTGCTATCTTTAAAAGGCATAGGTGTAGCTGTAGTTCCAGACAAATCCCAATTTCTTTTTATTTTCACCAAGAGGGATCTGTTAGGCAGGCTACGAAGTACGAACATAGACTACTGGCTATCGCTGGTCAACCTTGGATACTACTCTCCTCCTCCCACTCATGCAGTCACATCAGATGGGATCATTAATAGAAGAAAAGATCTAGCAAGAAGCTTTTACCATGGTTGCATTGGAAGCATAACGCAGGCATCACATTAATGTCAGTTTGGCGGCTGATTTTTGTTGTTTGTTAAAAAGGAATTTGATTTATTTTGAGGTAAAATGTGTAGTTGAAAATGATTTCAAAAAATGTGCGCGGTTAAAAAGTGTTATGAGGAAATGTGATGTTTATAAACTTGCTTATAAACAAGTTTACCAAACACTGTTTAAACATTAATTTCATCAAAATCTAGAGGCTATAAATTTAGCATCTACAGACCTACCTTGGACGAGATCTTTTGTACCTTTTTTGGCCCTTGAAATGAAATACAAGAATATTTAGAGATTTCATAAAATTAGGCCCCATTTGAAAGTATATTTGATTCCAATTTTTTGTTTTTGTTTTTGTGCATATGGGATTTGGCTCCACAGCTCATATGTTAGAAGAAAATAATGCTTTTGTTAGCCTGCTTTCAATAGCATCTTCAGATTACAAAACCATGAAAATGGCATGAAAAGAAAACAAAGTGTAGTGAAAATGTTTTGGGAATGAGAGAAACTGAAGTATTTCTTGTTTTCGACACAGAGACCCATTTGTTGTAAAATTATTGAATAAGTTTTGAAACCTTCTTAAAAACATTCATTCATTTCTAATTCCAACACTCCCAAAAGAGCTCTTTGCTTCATATTATACTGATTTCCTGTACTTCTTTTTCCATTGCCTGATTGCCCCTTCTTTTCTTTGATCTAAAATTTGGTCAATATGTTGCAATTATGATATTGCTAGGACCAAGCTACTGCAAAATTAAGCAGTTTGAACTTGACTTGTGATTTTGAAATAATAAAAAAATTTATCTTTCCTGTACAGGTTATAACGAGGATAAATTATGGTCAAAGTGTTAACATCAGTGGACTTGCTGGTGGAGTTTCCTTGGCTGGATCTGGTGGCGGTTTATGGTCAATTGAAGGAGGAAACTGGCAGATGGCTGCTGGGTTGATCAACAGATCTGATGTTTTTTTGCACCTTCATGAAGAAATAGAATCTGTCTCTTATCTAGGAGATGTTTATGTGCTCAACTCCACCAAAGGGAAGAGTTACAACTGTGGAGTTACAGTAGTTGCAACGCCCTTAGATGAGCTGAATATTGATTTCAACCCTAGAATTTCAATTCCTCCAAGGAAATTACAGCACACACATGCAACTTTTGTTAGGGGTCTCTTAAGTCCTGTAAGTATGTGAAATTCCCTTTAACATCATTCACGTCCAAACTTATCCCTTTAATTTTTTGACGTATACCTGTTTAATTATTTGCTGTGAGCAGGCATATTTTGGTCTGAATTCGCTCTCGGATATCCCAGACTTGGTTGGCACTAAAGAGTCTACTGATGTACCATTCTCGAGCATCAGTATTCTCAAGGAACATGAGAATGATATGACTTACAAGGTATTCTCTCGTGAGCCAATGACAGATGCCTTGCTGGACAAAGTTTTCAGGTATATTTCCAAGTTTGCTTGCAGTAATCATTTGTTAAGAGCTGGACAGCTGTGAAATTGATTCTCTTTATTTATTGCATTAGGGTTAAAAATGATTCATGTAATTAACCACTAGTTTATGGGGTACGATATTTAGCTGCTTGTTACTGCCCAAATACCGGAGAAGTTTGTAATTTTTATTTATCAGTCAACCTATTAGTTGCCATTTTTCCTTATATTTTTCTCTTGACATTTGCATCTGCAGTACAAGAAAAGAGACAATCAAAATCGACTGGGCTGCTTATCCTCATTATCACGCTCCTGAGAAATTTGCTCCATTTATCTTAGATAGTCACCATTTGTACTATGTTAACGCTTTTGAGAATGCAGCCAGCACCATGGAAACAAGCGCTGTTGCGGCTGAGAATATAGCCCGACTTATTCTCTCAAGATTATCCCAGGGAGTGGAATTTAGTACATCAAACTTGAAGAGCGTTGGCAGCAATCCGTCTGAATTGCATTCAGAGTTGTAATTTGCAATTAAATTTGCGCGAGTTTTTGGAGTCTTGACTGCACCAGGCAGCCAAACTGAGAACTATGATATACAATTAGGCATGCATGTGTAAGACTTCATATAAGGGAATCAATGCAGTAGAATATATTGCGTTGAAAACATATCTGGAGTTGATGAGCTCATTTTGTAAGTTATTTCAATCGATAATGACCCGGGTCTTGATTCGGGAAACTGCCCTTGAGCATATCATAATTTGTTGCATCGATGTAATGGTCTCGTGTTTGGATCTGTTATAGGCATTCCACTACCTATATCTTTCAAAATGCAAGTAAATATTTCAGTTATATCATCCAATCTTCCATTAATTAGCACATTTTTGTCTTGATTATGCTTTTCGTTCAAAAATTCTGTTAAGCCCTGTAAAAAGACTGAAGAAATAGATTGTGTGATTAAATATTTCTCTCTCATTTTAGAGCGTGTTAACAGAAGAAGCTTTAAGAATGATGCTTGATGCAAATCACGTAGCAATTGTAGTTACGCAATCCACAAAATATTGAAATCGACCCAAGAACGTCAAGAATCACGATTTATGGATCCAATTAAAATTAATTGAATCAAGCAACCAATACAATCACTGGGATATATTGACCTCTTGATCACAAGCAATAATAATTCTCACCGAGATTTGAACAAACAAGAATAACTCGCAAGTTCGGGATTTATTCAATGAAGAATAAGATTGTGAAATCAGAATAACCTCTCAATTATAATATCAAAGTTGTGTGTTGAATAATGAAAATTACATCCCTATAAATAGGGTCAAAATCTAGATTAAGAGTTCTAATTAAACAAGGAAACAACTACCTAAAAATAAGGAAATAAATAAAACCCTAAAATTCACTCGTATACGATTTTACGGCCGTGACTAATTTCCTTACGGCCGTAACCTTGTTTCTGTTTAACATTTACGGCCGTGATATAAATATTTACGGCCGTAATTTATATTTTCTGAAAATCTTGTTTTTGATCCGAGGCTGCGTTACGGTCGTGACAAATCTGCGTTACGGCCGTAAGTCCAATTTTCTTCAAAATCACAGTTTTCAACAGTAGGTTGGTTACGACCGTGAGCTCCCATATGCTACGGCCGTAATTCTTGAAATTTCATAATTTTCTTCGACGGCTTGAATGAGGTTGATCCACTCGTCGACTCGACTAGCTTCCAACATGAAAACTGTTCATTTTCCTATGTCGAATGTTGTTGCGTCGTCCATGACTTGACTTCTCCTTTGAGCTCCTATCCCGGATCACATCAATGCTCCTTCCTCATGTTTTAATTTTCATTGATTGCGGGTAATATTGATGGTGATGATGTTGGGATCAATGGGATGCAAAGCGAAAAATGAGGGTGGCTAGGGAAATGAAGAGTTCGTTTCTACATGAGCTGATTCTTAAATCATCGAATAAAACTTTTTTAAAAAATAAAAAATAAAAAATTCCCCAGTCAAGATCTATTTGTAAAACTTTCTGTAATTCTTTATGTATAAGTAGTATTTTTTTTTTTGTTAACCCAGGTATCCCAACTTAGCAAAACTTAATCTTGGACCATCAGCCACCGACCCCTCAGTAACTGGTGGATGTAAACCGCGAGTTATGCCTAAGTTAACCAGGGTTCGAGCACCCCTTATACTCTTAGCCCCAAGGGAGCCTTCTTCCATTGTTATTACATCACCAAACTGCTCCAACCAATATTGGTTATTAAATCACTCAGCTGCTCCTACCAGGAATCGAACTCCCCACGTTGAAGTTGCAAACCTAGCAATGTTCTTCCTTTACCAATTTGGCTGTGCCCCGAGGGGCTACAAGTAGCATTATTCATCTCACAAAAAAAAGGGGAGAGACAGGAAAAGATAGAGAGAGGTGCATCGATACATCAACACACATTATGGACTTCTATACTTACCTTTGTATTGATTGCTTGCTTATTTAGAGTTTGTTTGGTGAAGTAAAAATTTATACAACAATTTTTTAAATTCAATTTCAACCATAAATTTTTATTCAAATCCACAATTTTTTATTTTTCAAATGTTTTATCCATACATCCATCAAAAAAATAAAAATCAAAATTACAAAAATCAAAACTTTTCACATTACCAAACAAGCTCTTATATTCATCTTTTTAGCTTATCATAGCTTGCTGCTTTGATTAGCTTATTGAATCCGAAGGGTGAGAGGGATAGGGCTCTTAAAAAGCAGTTTGAGAAAAACTACAACAGTAAAATTTGTTTATAAATTTTGTTTATAAACAGTTACGTGACAACATCTCATTGAACAATATTTTTGAAAAGTCAACAATTTCAACTAATCAAAAATTCTTGCATATCATTTTTGACTTTTCAATAAAAGGGCTAACGAAATATTGATATGTTGCTATTTATAAACAATATTTATAAATAATTGTTTATAAACGGTTTGTCAAACAGATATATTACCTTATACCTCATTTGCCATGCCTGTTGGAGGGGTGTGGAGGGGTAGGAGGGAGTACTGAGGAGTATGTAAAATGTGGGTGTGAATCTTCATGAATTTAGCCATTATTGACTGCTAAACTGAACACTAAACCCGTGTCATGTCCCGGGCAAAAAGTAAGCTATAAATGTGTTGAAAATACACTTGGTTTTCTGTAGATCTTCATGTTTAAATGTGGTTTGATATTACCGAAGAAAATGAATCTTCTTTCATTTTGCTCTGGGAGTTATTGCTTGTTTTGTTCTGCTGAAATCGAACTTCTGTTGGTTTTCTACGTCGTGCAAATTTGTGAACCTTATAATATCTTTTTCTTATGAGTCAAAAGTTGTATTTCATCTTTTGATTAATTTTTTACATCCTCAGTTCAGTTGGGAATTATTGTTACACAGGTGAATCTGGCCAATCATTTTCCCTGCTTACATAATATACGGGTGTGTTTTATTGAGAAAATGAAATTTCTTTTCAACTTTTCTACTTTACTCCGTTTGATTATGAAAATTTTTCGTGGAAAATATGTTCCTCTCCCCTCACTCACGCGCCTCTTTTCTTGGTTTTTGTGGAAAAAAATTTCTTTTGGTTTTTGTGGATTTTTATTTTTCATGGTAGATGGAAAATTATTTTCGACACGTTTAATCAATTTTGTTATTGTTAATTGACTTATTTTATTTTCAAAAAATAACATTATCATCATCAATTACAAATATATTAAAAAGGTAAAAAAAATTTTTTTTTTTATTAAAATAGCAAAAATTTACTTTATTTTTCATGAAAAATAAAGTCAATCAAATAACGAAACTTGGAAAATTCTTCACTATTTCCACCTAGAAAATTTAACACATCAAACACTTTCAATTGATTTTCTACGAAAATATTTTCCAAATAAAATCAATTCCATGGAAAATATTTTCTTTCCACCAATTTTCCACATTCTCACATATTATTTTCCATGAAAAATATGGTTTTCTATGTGATTTTTCAACTGTGCGCTGTTTGATTGCCTAAATTTTCTATGGAATTCATTTTTCCGCTTGCCCCGAAATCCGGTATTTTCCTTATTTTGAATGAATTCGTTTTCCAAAGAAGGAAGAAGATTTTATTTTCCATGAAAAATCTTATACTATTTTCGTTACATTTGATCATTTTTGTTATTGTTAATTGATTTTATTTTTTTCTAAAAATTAACATTATTATTATTATCAAATATAAATGTGTGAAAAAATTAATTTTTTTTATTAAAATAGATAAATTTTACTTTATTTTTCATGAAAAATAATGTAAATCAAATAATAAAAGTTGAAAATTTTCTTACATTTTCCACTTAGAAAATTAAACCAATCAAACACATTAAATTTTCAATTCCCTGAAATTCATTTTCTTTCCACCCACGCTATCAAACGCAGCCAAGGATTTTTTGATAGTCAAACAAAAGATGGAAAATGAAAATGAAAAATATTTTCAAGGAAAATCTTTTACCATCTCCCCCCCATCCCACCCCACCCCCCTCAAAAAATTTTCAGGTAAATAATGTTAAATAATGCATAAAGGGGTTATACCATAAAAAATATTGAGACATTTTTCATGAAAAATTTTAGGAATCAAATATAAAAAAATGGAAAATATTTTAACTGATGAGACATTTTTCATGATAAATCCCTTCAATCAAACACACGTAAGAGACTTTTAGCATGTTTGGCCAAATTTTAAGACAGAAAATTTACTTTTGTAATGTGTATCTTACATAAACAAAAAGAATGTGGGCCGTGTTTGATATCAAACATTTTCTATGGAATTTTTTTTTCCAAATTTTGCATCTTTTGATTGTCTAAGTTTTTCATAGAATTTTTTTTCTTAAAATCAATTATTTTCCTTAATTTTGAGGAATTGATTTTCTTGACACTTTGGTACGTTTAGGTGGAAAACTATTTTCTCTTCGTTTGATCATTTTTGTTATTGTTAGTTAACTTTTTCTCTTCAGAAACTAACATTATTATTATCAAAAAATACAAATGTTTGAAAATTTCTTTATTTAATTGAAATAGCAAAATTTAGTTTTATTTTTCATGAAAAATAATCAATCAAACAATAAAATTTGAAAATTTTCTATTTTTTCCACGTAGAAAATTAAAACAATCAAATACATTAAACTTTTGATTCCCAATAATTCAATTCCCTAAAATTTGTTTTCTTTCTACCCAAATTCTACCATCGCAATCAAACGGACTCGTAATGTTTTCGAGATAAAATATATATAATTGAAAAGTGATTTGAAAAGATATATATGATTAAGTTTGAGTTCGACAAGTACGAATATTTCAAATGTTATAATCAATACATTTTTTCAAACCAATTTTTAACCACACACAATTTTACCTAAAAATACGAATAACACCTAACAAAAGTGTTATAACAACTCTAAAACGGAGACTAAAAAAATGATGTTTGGTGTCTCATGTGTCAGAATGTTTTTTTTTTTTTTTGTTATTTTCTAGATAAAATGTGTAGTTAAAAATTAAATAAAAAAAATATATAATTAAAAAATCATATGAAAAAATATATCACTTATAAATTGATTTATAAATTATAATGCAAAAAAGAACGCTACGTAACGGAAATGTATAAACAAATTGTGAGACTGTAAAAACATAGAGTTAAACACCCCATATGCCACTGTACTTAGTAAAATGATTCTGGAATGCCACTGTACTTTAAATCGTTCCTAGAATGCCATTAAACTTTCAATAATGCATCTCAAATGCCACTATACTATTACAAATGTTCCCCAAATGCCATTAAACTTTAAATAACACTTGATGTGCCACCAAACTATTGAAAAGGTACCCCATTTGCCATTCTCTTCAAATTATTTTATTAATTATTATTTTTTTGTTTGTTTCATGTAAATGGATTTATTCATTTTTTTTGTTTATTCAAAAATGAATTTTCTCTTCATTATGAATATAATAATGAAAGATATAAAAATATATTTGTATAGAGCCTTTCAATGATTTTTTTTATATAGAAACGTGTTGTCCGTATTAATCGAGAAAAAAATTTAAATCCATTTACAATAATGAAATTGAAACAACATAATGAATTCTTTTTTTATGGAAAAGTTTATGTATAATAATTATATAAATTCATTAACGCAATGGATTTATTCATAATTTTTCTTTTGTTGATTTAAGAAATTAATTTCTTTTCATTCTGGGAATATTCATGACATATAAAAAATATATTTGTGTACATGCTTTTAATGATTATTTTTATAGAAAACTTGTAATGTTCAGAGTAATATATTTAGTTAAGAGCTCGCGTGCTTTTAAGTATAAAGCGCCTCTGCTAGACACAAACTAGTTCAGTCATAGGAGCTCGCGTGCTTTTCCACCTCGGCCATTGGCCCAGGGGATATCTTGAACTTCTAATCATGGGTTAAAGTTCGTGGACCCTCATTGGGCCTTCACTGGTGGCCCAATGTGCCACATTTTTGGGTACGATCTCAACAGTTTTTATTGTAAATAATTTTCTATTTCATAAAAAATTAATGATAGAAGAAAACATTTTTCAAGAAGAAATGCTAGATTAATTTGGACAACATATTTCTATAAAAAAATCGTTAAAAAATCAACATAAACATAATTTTACCCATCATTAATATTCTCATAATGAAGAGAAAATTATTTCTTGAATAAAGAAAAAAATATAAATAAATCCATTTACAAAAATCAAAAAATAAATAAATTGATTAATAAAACAATTTAAACGTTTTCGAAGATAATGGCAAGTGGAGCACTCTTTTAATAGTTCAATGGCACACCAAATGCCATTTAAAGTTTAATGACATTTGAGGAACATTTAAAATAGTATAGTGGCAATGAGGGTTTTTACTTTGAAGTTTAATGGTACACCAGAGATAATTCAAAGTTCGATGGCATTTGAAGAATATTTCTGATAGTTCAGTGGCATGGAGACATTTAACTCGTAAAAACATACAAGTTGGCATGTGTACTGGATCATGTCCAGCAAAGCAACAACCCAACCTGTTTTAGGCTGTCGGACACACCGTCCTACTCTTGGTTTTGGCATCAAACTGGAGTGTCGTTAGTCATTATGCCAACCAATAGTATCTGCTGGCGCCGCCATTACTTAGAACCATCACTTTCGCTACCCGCAAAACACAGCGTAGAAAATTGATTATTGAGTAAAGGTAAAGCCCGAGAATCTTTTCATTATAACTCGTATATACAAACAATACACCCATATTTGTGTAGAAGCGCGGCTGCTTTTGTTCTTTGCTGCATCCCAGGTGCACCATCACTGGAATTATATTTTTTATTCCCTTGTATACATTAATAACTTGTCTATTTTTATAATTTTGTCTGGGACATTATCTTTCTGCGTTGTTTGTTGTGAATTGATTGAGATCTGAAGTTGAATTAAAATGTTTGTGTGAATGGAAGACAAGAATGATTTTATAGTTTTCAATTTCTTTAGGGCTAATGTCATGGTAGGAAATGAACAGGAACTGGAAAATGTAAACCCCATCTAATTCTCGTTTGGATTATCTGGATTTGGAAAATTTTCAAGGATGAAAAATAGTATGTATAGAGGATTGATGGATATCTTCAAAGTTGTAGTTACTCGAGAACCAGAATGCTTCTCTTATCTCTAAAAGTATGCACTGAAATTTCCATTTCGTGCTTGCTTTTATATGGCGGTCATTGAATGATTATGCTCCAGGTAACCGTTAATAATACTAGTGAGTAATTCTGTTTTAGCAAAAATTTGCTTCTGCCAAAGTTATAGGGAGATAAATGCTGTCTTCCATGGTCATATTCAGGCATAACAATATTCGATTGATCTGTGATAACAAAAACTTCCCATCAAGTGTTAAAATATGTTCAAAAGAATGATATGATACAATCCTCTAATATACATGGGATGTTAACTTGCTGTGATTGCTTACAGTGGGGATCATAAATATGGCATCTGAACTTGTGAATTCTGCAACAAGTGACAAGCTTACTGAAATGGATTGGGCGAAAAACATTGAGATTTGTGAATTAATCGCACGTGATCACAGGTATAATTTCAATACTTTTATATTGCATTATAATGTTTCTGTTACTGATGTACATTTCTCTTTCAACGGGGACTCAATTCTGTTAGATATTCAATATTTTGACAGAAGGTTCTTGTTGGATGTCGTTTCTTCACTTTTCATCTTGTTCGAAGATTTTTTCCTTTCTCCTCAATAATTGATAATTATTTATAAATTCTGGATGTAGAAGGTCAAATACAACTTGGAAGGTTTTTCTTTCACTTCGATTAATTTATTTCAAGCAAATCTGTAATAATGGTGCTGAAGTTACTTTGTATCTTGCTGAATCAAGTTTAATTCTTACGTGTGACTGAATGTAACTGTAGCCAATTGACCACTGAATTTTTATTTATTTATTATTTTTTATTGTGTTTTGGTAATACAGACAAGCAAAAGATGTTGTAAAAGCTATAAAAAAATGCCTGGGAAGCAAAAATTCAAACACTCAATTATTTACAATACTGGTAAGTACTTATATGGTTCATAATTTTTCTGCTTGGTTTGAACCCTTTTATTTGCGGTGGACTATATGCCCCCCTGACTACTTGCTTGGAAGTATTATAAGATTATTTGTTTCTGGTTGGATTTGTAGCTGCTGGAGATGTTGATGAACAATATTGGAGATCATGTTCATCAGCAGGTTATAGACACGGGTATTCTTCCCATACTTGTGAAGATAGTTAAGAAAAAGGTGGACACTCTTTTCCAAGTCTTATGCTCAGTCATTCTTTGATTTAATTTATAGAAGAAATAATTTTTTTATGTCTGTTTGTACAGTCCGATCTTCATGTGGGGGAAAAGATTTTTCTCATCTTAGATGTGGCTCAGACATCTCTTGGTGGAAATTCTGGGAGGTTTCCTCAATATTATTCTGCTTATTGTGAATTGGTAGTAAGTAATAGCAAGTTAAATTGCACCTAAAAGACTATAGACTTTGTCGACCAAGTTAACATTAAAATCATCTTCCAGAGTGCAGGAGTGCAATTTCCCCAAAGTATTTCTGACACCCCTAAACCACATTCTACATTGGAGGTGAATAAGAATAATTCATCTAATAAGCAATCTGCTGCTCCTCAATTTGAAAGAAAAGCACCACAAACGCATCCCAAAAATGTTTCAGCATCAAGGTACCACTGGTGCTTTCATATAAATTCTCTTGTATCCAATGGAAAAAGAAATCAATCACTCTTAATCTCTATATTTTATTGCTTTTTAGACCTTTTGATTATCTTACCTTAAACGATTTCAAATGTTCCACAGTAGTCTTGAGAAAGCTGGCACTGCTTTAGAGGTCTTACGGGACGTCCTTAATGCTGTTGATACTCAACGTTCAGAGGTATTTAATGTTGTAATAATTTCTTATGATGAAAAGGATAAGCTTGATACTCCTCAATGCTTAATTCATGCAGTAGAGAAATTAATTTAATCTAACGATATGGATCCAACTTTAAAAAAAAAAAAAAAAAAAAAATCACCTGGGCTTGTCAATGAGCCGAAGAACAAGGCTAGGGTAAAAGAGGTATTGGGCTTTTTTGGCCTAAGCCGAGCCAAAGCTCGCCCTTGTTTTTTGGCTCGACTCGGGCTTCATGAGTTGAGCCTGGCCAATCTGTTTTTGTTTTTAAAAAAAAATAAATAAAAAATGTGACTATGTTCGGTTACACTGTAGCAATTATAAATTAATTAATTTATTTTTTTGAGGTAAAATGTGTGTAGTTAGAAAATTGTTTGAGAAATTGTGTTTTTAATAAATTGATTTATAAATTATAATGATTGCGTTAGATAACGGAGGCTAATTTTAGCACAAGTTATACCAATTGTAGATGTAGTTCAAATTTAAATATAAATTTCGTAGATTTTATGCTAATTGTTTATTAAATAAAAGTTACAATCCTCCTCCTCTTTTCGGATTTGGGACCAGCTACAATCAAGCCTAATCAAGGTAGGCGAAGTTAAAATTTCACACTAATAAAATATTTCGTGCACATTTTTTTAAAACATAAGAATTTAAAAAGTTTTATTCATGTACAATTTTTTTAAACGTTAAGAATTTTAAAAAAATACATAATGAGTTTAAAAATTTACAATATCATATCCTTGGAATCGATGCAACTTCTCAGCTACGATGCTGATAACTTTATCTTGAAGTCGTAAATCTGCACATTTCCGGTCTTTCAAGCATAATAGAGCCTCTAATATGTCGTTCTTCTAACAAAATTCTACAACTTAAACTCAACGCAGCCTCCGATGCAATGGCGAACATCGGAGGTATTAGTAAATCACATGCAATTTTTGTTATAATTGGATATTGTCTTTCGTTACACCTCCATTAAGATAGAACATCGAAATTCTCTGTTTCTTGTGGTGTTAACCCACTATGAACGTCCACACACGTACCTAGCTAACTTTGACGAAATTTCAATATTTGCACCACTTACATGTATCGATCTAGATGATTGCCACTGAAACTAATTGAGAGAGCACTCGTATTAGTATTTATCTAGTCCCATAAATAATTAGAGTACATTGAAGTACTTCACGAAAAGTTACTTTGGACTAGAACTGCTTTGACATCTTTTTTCAACATAATAATTATACATTTCACATAATAAAGATACTATATTAGCATGTGATAATTGTACATTTAAGTTATGTGAAATCTCCTTATAATAGCTTTAGTATTCATTAGATAAAGTCGAGGATCCACTCACCGACCAGCTAGTGGCTGCAAAAGTAGCATTTTTTTAAAAAATAGAATTAGCTGGTGCCTCATGGGCTAGCTATAACCTTCAGGTGCATTCTGTTGTATTTTGCAGACAAAGCAGTTTGCAACACGGTAAACATGGGCCATAGTTGTAGAGATGGCAAAAAAGCTTGACCCACCCCGAACCATACGGGGCTCCGAACCTAATGGGGCGAAGAAAAGTCGACCAGTTGACCTGCAAGGCGAGTTTGGGACGGGATGAGAAAACCTGAGCAAAACACGCCCCACCCCGAACCCTTCCCGAATGATTATTTGGACCAAAAAAGTAGAGGAAAAAAGAAGGAAAAAATAAACAAGCCAATAGTGTTGCCCGGCCCTAAATCGAACCGTCCGCCCTGAAATTCGCTAGTCGAGGGACAGATTAGAGTTTTGCTAATTTTCGCTGGGCGGAGCATGGGCCGAAAATGGCTTAGCGGGCCACACAGGCCGGCCTTGGCTCGAGCATTATCTCATTTTTGGGGCTCAGCTCGGATCGTCCCTTCGAGCTACTAGTCGAGCATGTCTCGAGCTTTTACGGGCATAGCCCGAGCCGATGGGTCTTGCCAACCCTATTTTCTCCCCAGCACTCCGCCGCTGCCTCCTTAAAAATCAAGGTGCTTTTGTCCGGCAGATGGAGGGAGAAATCCCCCTGAATTCGTAGTAACAAGGTGGGGTGTATGTGGAAATCTTTCCCGTTACCCCGGAATTCAGGGAGTGATCCCCAGCAATGATTCATGTATTTCTCCCCCATCATTGATTAAAGCGGTGGAGGTGGGATTTTTTTATTATTTTTTTTTCTTCTTAGTTAGATCTATACCCTTAAATTAATTTATTTAAGGTTTAGGATTGGTTGTCAAAAATATTTGTCCACTGAATGAGCCGCATATATTGTAATTCTAGTTCCAAGATCAAGTCCCGAATCTGAATACGTAGCACTGTCACATGC
This sequence comes from Ligustrum vulgare, assembly GCA_963555705.1. NCBI lineage: Eukaryota > Viridiplantae > Streptophyta > Magnoliopsida > Lamiales > Oleaceae > Ligustrum > Ligustrum vulgare. Next base: position 86,395,396 of record OY743168.1, read on the forward strand.
ATTATTTGAGGTATTATGGTTGAAGCATTTGTTAAGGAACTTGGATTTGACATCACAAAGCCAATGAGTTTGCACGCTTAATGAAGATGCTGCAGCTTTTTGCACCTAATTCAATTTTCCATGGAAGGACCAAACATTTTGAGACACATTGTCATTTTGTTCGAGATATAGTATTGCTGAAAATTCATTCTTATGCGAAAAAACTTGATAAAATGCAGATTAGTTTCGAAGTCATTGGGTAGTTTGAGGGTTTAGGTACATCTGTCACATTTCTGGCACCTTCAGGTCACTTTTCTGGCCTCTTCTTGTCTCTTTTCCGATTTTGTCCTATCTTTCATATGATATAATGATCTCCCTAGAGCCTGAGAAATGAGAACTTTTGCTAACATGACTGGGCCACGAATATTATAATCATAAATTTGAAAGATAAAATAAATGGAATAACAATTTATAGTGTCTGAATTCTAAGATATTAGGAAGTGGCCTAATGACCTGCTCATTACTTCGTGTACTTCAATGTTTCTTTTTCCTTGTTCATTTGCCTGATCATTAGTACAACATTATTGTTTTTCCAGGGAGCTAAGGATGAGTTCACGCTTGATCTTGTCGAACAATGTTCATTTCACAAGCAACAAGTGATGCATCTTGCAATGACTTCTAGGTAAGACCACTCCCATACTGTTTTCGAACAAACAACAATTGCAGAATAAGAACACCAAGAAGACCACACTCAAAAAAGCTAGTGAAGTCAAAGAGAGGATCTGAGAGAATTTGAAAAGCCAATACCTGGTTATTTTTATCAAAAGACAACCAAATGTCCAGCAATCTCAATATGATGTTTTAAACAGACAGCTAGAACTAAAGACGAAGTTTATAACGTACCCAGAAATACATAAATGTACATAACTAAAATTCAATGAAAGCAACAGAATAGAAGCAGTAGAATTACATTAATCCCTCGTGTGCAAAGTTTAAAGGCTGACCAGCTACTGCATCACATACAAACCGTATATTTCCATTGAAATAACCTCGAACTGGCTATAAACCTGCATTTCACAATGCATCCAGCCAATTGTACATGCTTGGTCGCTAGTGAATGAAATACATATCTGTCCCTGAGCTTTTGAATTCCCCCTTCAAATTATACCCTTTTCTGACTCCTATTTTTCTTGAAATTCTTCCATATCTGCGAACGGGAATGTATTCCTTCTCCCAATTTACAAACAACTATGTATCATTTCATTTAGTAAGGTTTATTGTATTAATGAAGAGACATGTGCGGGGGAACTGGTATTATGTTCGAGGTGTCTAGGAGCATTGTGGTTATTCATTTCAATGGTCCACAAATGTCTGAGATATGAACAAACAGAAATTTGTAATGGAGGTAATTTATAGGAGAAACAAAAGTCTATTTTGGATGGTCATTAGTTCCACCAAAAGCACAGAAATTTGTCACGTTGAAGTTTCAATTATCTGTTTTTGTATTTTCAAGGGATGACAAGGTAGTTACTCGAGCTATTGAGCTAAATGAGCAGCTTGAAAGAATTTTACGAAGACACGATGCCCTCATATCTGGTAGGACTACGCTCGTATCAACTCACATTGACCATGAACAGGGAGGGGAAGAGGAAGAGCCTGAACAACTTCTCCGAAGGTAAATATATATTACAGTACAATAAGGTGGAATTTGAGGTTAACGATATTTTTCTCTATCAAACACTTGGTGTAAATCCAACCAGATCTCTCAAAACCATGCATATGGCTTCTGCTTCATATCTTGTCATCATAATAATCACAATAATTGTTGGGCAGGATAAGAAAAGGAAAAGCTTGTCTACAACCTGAGGAAGAAGATGGCCAAAGAGATTTGCCATTGAGATTGAAGAGACATTCTGTTCCTGGGGAAATGTTTCATCGCCCTCTCATACGGCCACTAACTGAGGACCAGCCAAAGCAAGAACCTGTCCAGCCACAAACCATAGAGCCAATGCAAGAAACTGCCCAGCCACCTACTGTGGAGCCAAAGCAAGAAGCCAATTTGGAAAGACCAGTGGTTGCACTACCACCACCACCTGCTAAACCTGTTGAGCGAGAGAGATTCTTCCGTGAGAACAAGGCTGATGGTTCTGCTCTTAATGGCCACATGAGCAGCCTCTCATTACATAGTCGTAATTTCAGCACTTCTCTTAACACAAATATTGATTAGAGTGACTGAGTAATTCTATTTTTCCTTTTTTTAAACAAGCATTTTCTGCTGTGCTTTCTAGCATTTGCTGCTAAATCCTTGAGATAATGGGTGTGATTTTGAAAGGTACATCGTGTTCTTAGTATTATCAGAGCCATGAGTGCTGAGTATGAACTTGTATTTGTAAGCCGACGAGGATTTTAATATTATCAGAGCCATGATTTTCAAATTTTCTTTACAAGGCTGTTGGTATTTTGGTTTTTTGCATTTCGAGGAGGCCACGGCTGATTTTCACCCGGAAAGTTTTTCCAATTTTGTTACTACACGTTTAAAAAATAAAAATAAATAAAATAAACTTTGGGACTTTTAATTCTTGTTTGATACTTGGGAAAATTTGGAAATTTTCCCACAAAATCATTTTCAATTATATCACATTTCACACTTTTTCAACAAATTTTCAATGACACATTTGAAAATTTCTCCAATATATCTTGCACCAATCAGGCTCTTAAAGGCTTTTTGAGATTCAAAAATGTTACATATATTTAATGTACACTTTTTGAGATTATTTGAACTTATTGGTATATCGAGGGTGTATTCAACTATAAACCCCTGTTCTCTTTGCTGTTTTGAGGTCGTTTTCTGTTTTTATTTTCGAAAACACTAAAAACGCGTTCTCTTTACTATTTTCGAAAACGCATTTTGGAAAAAAAAAAAAAAAAAAAAAAAAAATTGTACACAAAATGGAAAACGCCCGAAACATCGTTTTGGGCGTTTTGTGTGTATTTCGACAAAAAATGTCCAAAACGCGGAAAACGCGTTTTGGGAAATTATTATTATTATTATTATTATTATTATTATTATTATTATTATTATTATTATTATTATTATTATTTTTTATATCTTAATTTAGAACTAAACTTAATATAAAGTTTTTATTTTTATTATTTTTTTTAGAATTATCCTAGCTTGGAACTAAGCCTAAATAAAGATTTTTTTTTTTTTTTGAGAATTATCCTAACTTGGAACTTAGTTTAAATAAAGTTTTATTGAATTCAATATCAACATTACAAAAAAAAAAAAAAAAATTAAATGAGAATTCTTGTTATATTTCAAAAAATGCAACGATAAATGGACTCTGTTGGTTTTGAAAGAACTTGCATTTTCTGGATTTTAATAGAAGTAGAGCTTTCTCAAGTCCCGAACCTGACCAAGCTGTGTTAATATAGACTCTTAATGCTCAAATTAGTGTGTTGCATGTAACCATATTTTTAGTGTATTGTGAAAGGAAATTTGAGTTAGAGTTAGTAGTATTCTACAAGCAAATTAATTAAAAATAGTTTAAATAGTGTTCTGCAAAATTTCAAACAGAACGTGTTTTCCAGCTTTTCATTTTCAAAAACAGTTATCAGAAATGACAAACCAAACGCGTTTTCAGCAAATTTGAAAACAAAAATGAAAACACAGAACACAAAACATTTTCGAAAATGAAAATACAAAATAAAATACAAACAGAACGCCACCTAACTTTTTAGAGGTCTATAAATTTCCGGGTAAAATAATAATGACTTATAAAAAGTCTCCAAGGTATTAACTTTCTTTCAAGTAGAAAGTAAAAAATGACATTTACACAGATGACATCAAAATGTATAATACCAAAAAAATTGATAACTTTTCTAAAGGTGTTAAAAAATGACTAATTATATCCATGAATTGTCCACTATACCCCTAACACCACTGTAAGATAAAATTTATATTAAGCATGTGAAATCAAGAAGTGATTGATGTGATGTACATCAAATTCCACAAGTACCCAATGGACGAAGGTCTTAACCATAGATAAAAGTTTTAGTAAAAAACATTAATTTTTAAAAATAAATAGAAAAAATGTAATTTTTTTCTCATTTCATTTGAATACTAACTCTCTTGCACCAAGAACTTTTTACTCAATCTCCATTAATATTTGAAGAGATAAAATTTGAAGCTTGACATTCCATTTTGAAAGGTAATCATTTTTATAACATATGACTATGAGTATTAAATATGTTGATGTTTTGTTAATGATTCATCTTTTCAATTTATTGAGATCTTGAGACCCATAGATTTGGACTATAATGAAAACCTACATGTCCTTATAAATGTATAAAGATCCTTCTTTATTGTAATTTTCTTCATATCATAAAGTATTGTGACAGTTGAGCATAGATGAAAGACATTAATTTTTGATGAAAAATTTGAGAAAACCTCTAGTTTTTGAAACCCAGTCGCCCAGTAAGAACTATCGTTTTCGACGAGTCATCTGTTGTTACCGATAGTTTTGAAACATCGAACCCGATAGTTGAATTGTCGAATATCCCAGTACACCACCAATAATATGAACAAATGAATGTGGCGTTTTCTACTTTCTTTATAAATCTTATCATGTCAAATGTATGAATTGCTGATGTACATATACCATTGTCTTAGGAATGAGTGATAATTTGCGATTCATTATCTCGAATGGCAGAGAGTTTGTGAACTTAGATGACGAGTGGAAGTAAGTGGATGTTGCAGGCATCGACCATTAAAGGGTCATGTATTTTCATGATTCATAAGTTCTGTTACTTGTATACGTGTAATGTGGATTACCGACGTAACGCTGTGAAACATGCTACAAGTTCGATAGTAGTCGAACACATATTGGCAAGATTGAATTATCCCGTTTCGAGGCAAGCATCAAAGTTAGGAAATGTTCTAGATGTAGATGTGTTGGGCACAAGATAATAAAGTTAGTATGTAAGACATTTTGAAAATTGAGTTCATTAATGATACGTCACTTAATCATATTACATTTTAGATGAGAATAAAGTATGGTGGACATTACACATAGAAATACTACGAGATAAGATAAATCTCTAACAAAAACAAAAAGCATTCCATTGTTATATTATCCATCAGAACGTCACATGTTGTTTTTCAAATTCGAAATTACAAAAATAAATAAACTAGTAACTCTTAGGTCTAACACCAGTTTAATGTACTTTAACTTTGGGACATATGAGTGTGAAGTTGATCTTCCTCACTTAATACGAATGGGAAATTCATCCGCAGAACAAAACAATGAAGAGTTCACTTTCAAAAATTAAAAAATTATATACACATCATAAGGATGAGAATACATAATTCATCTATCGAGATTCGAGAATGACAGAAAACTATCGAGAATGATAGAATTTTTCCGACAGATGCAGAAACATTTCAGGAAATTCATCTTAGCAAGATAGATTCGTGATCAAGCAATTACATTTTTTAAAAAAAAGTAATGGTATCATTTCCAAACTACCACATGATATCCTATGTGAAGACATTTTAAAATCATAATTAATATGAAAAAACTCACTTCCATATTCAAAAATCAAAACACTTAATACATCAAAATCACTACTAAATCCATTATTTACTTCAATATTCAAAAATCGAAATCAGAACATGCACTTTCTTTAAAAAAAAAAAAAAAACCGCATTACGTATATTCAAGTTGAAAAAAGATGTAGAAGAATGAACTCAAAATATAAAGAGGAACTCAAATCGCACTCAAAAAGCAAAATAGACTAAAAATAAAAACCAAATAGAAATTTATAGTGCCACATCTTTATCATGGAAAGATCCAATAAAGAAATCTTCATATATGTCATTGCAACCCTAAAGAAGGCTCAGAAGCATTAGCATGCTAGCATTTAACGCCGGAGGGATAATAGGGCCCATCACTGTTCCAAGATTTACCACAACTATATCCAAATTTTTTTCCTTGGCAAATTCCCAGGTAGCTTTTTAAGCTAAAGTTTTAAAAGGGGGATACCACACCCCCTTCTGCTTGCAATATTCCTCATTAGTCCAGCACTCCTCATTCTTGACGATATCAGTAGGCTAATTAGGGCTTAGGGCAATGGCGGATACGGATGAGGTCACCACCACACGCTTAACCTCGAGTTCTTTTGCAGCCATGAGTACATTAATAGTGCCTTTAATTGCTGGTGCCAATAGCTCATTCTCAAGATCAAGAAACTTCATCCACAATGCAGGAAGAAGTGAGGTGGAAGACTCTAGCGATGCCAGTGATGGCGGTGACAATGAAATCGTAGTTAAGGAGAAATAGGAGACGAGATTTAGCTCCTTCAAAATCTATCAAGTGTTTCGTTTCTTTCTCATCCTCAGCCATGAACCAATGTAGCTGCTGCCTTCTGTTACGCACACCGCTTCTTCTTCTCTCTTTGCCATTTCACTACCCCCCCCCCCACAAACTTAGCACGAGTTCTCCAGAAAATCGGCGGAGGCTTCCAGTGGCTGATTGATTCCCAGTTTTTGAAGATAATTGGGGATGGATTTGATTTTGGTCATTCTGGGGCTGTGATTTTGACTAACAGGGAGAGTTTTTGTCAAATTATGTGTTTGGGTTGTAGGGTCTCGTGATAGTATGTAGTTTTTAGAAGATATTGTTTACTTTTTGTACTATATTATTTGAGATATGTCAAATCACCACTCATAGGATTCAAATGGTATAAAAAATTCTTTTGAGGGCAAATAAGTAATAAATTGTTATATTTGCCATAATTATCAAAAGTTTTCGTTTTTGTTGATAAAAATGCAAATTGTGTTATGGAGTGCAATTTTCTCAAGTAAAAAATAGAATCTCAAAATTAGTCCCTCTTCATCCCAAGTAGAGGTGGACAAAAAAATCGCAACCAAATTGAAAAAATAAAAAATCGTTTGATTTAAATAAAAAACTAAAAAAAAAATGAAATCAAAAGCAAAACCGATAAAATATATTTGGTTGTATTTTTCCTTGAATTATATCATTCGATACGTTCCCTTGATTTATGTCCCCATTCAATTAGTGATTGATATTTATTGTTCAATTCCTTAACGGATGTCCAATGGTTTGATTTGTTTATATTCCATGAATTTTGTTTTCTATCAATATGTCAAGTATGGAAGACCATTGGCATGTGAACAGAGTTGAAAGCTCTGGTAGGTCTGTGAATAACATTCAGTTGTTATTGTGGGAGTTGGCACAGCGAAATTCCCCTGATGAATTGGGATGGTTATGTGGGATTATGTGGATTATTTGGGTGAACGGAACCTTGTTTGTAACACCCTGAAAAATTCGTGCCTTAAATTTTAAATAGCTAGAAATTTTGATTTAATTATTTTATTCTAGAAATAGTCCATATCATATTTTGGGTAATGAGAGAGTGGTGAAATTTTAAGAAAATGGCAAGAAATTACCTTAATTATGATTTCGGGGGACCAAATTGACGTAAAATAAAGTTATGAATATTGTTTAGGCTTAATCAGACTTAATTTCATAAGGGATTAAGCTAAAAATTTGGGAAAATTTCAGCTTAATTTACAGAATTTCCATTGTTGAGAGCCTAACTTTGAGATCATTGTAAATAATGTGTATCGATACACTTCCAATGCATGTTGTATCATCTTGTAAACCACCGTGAGGTGTACGCATTGGTATCAAAATTTGAGTGCAATTAAGGTCGGGAGTTACCTTAAAAATCGAGCCAAACCTATATAACTGAAAAATGTAGAAAGCCCTAAAAATCTGGAGATTTTGCCCAAGTATGGGAACCTATCCAACAGCCAACTTTGGATAAGTGGTACAAACTGTGGAGTGATCCATTTTCTTTGCATGTGTGATCGTTACAAAGCTTGTAACGTGAACTTTCCAACGATATAAAGAGTGGCCACAACAGACTTTATCTCGACCTTCAAATATTGGTCCAAAAGTAGCCACTCCGAATAGAAAATCTGTGGAATTTCCTAATATAATAATGCATGAGAGGGACACTTGTCCCAAATCACCTGTACACTTAGGGATCTGTTTGGTTGATTTTATTAATTCCAAAATACAACTTTGGTAAATATTCATTTAAATAATCGTCAAACTAATACAAAAATAACATAAAATATTAAATAAGTTGAAATTTAGCCAAACTCATTTCAAAACTTAAGTTCTATATATATACTCTCACTCTGCCCAGATTTAACCTAGAACTCGGCCACAACAGTCAGCAGGTAAAATACTCTACAAAACTTATAATTTTAATAACTTTATCCATTTGTTCATACACTTCCTTTTAATCTATGAATATAAAAGTATTGAACACTCATATAAGCACGAGATTCATCACTTGTATGTTCATAGTTGATGCAGAACGGAAGTATTAGGGTTTACCAACGTAAGCCCCAAACAACGAAAACTATAAAACTCAAGAAATTTGCTCAAAAAAAGGAAATGTATTATTTAGGAAAACAAAAAGGCCTCTGAATAGTCTCGAAAAGCCCTAATTTAAGCAAAAAGACAAAATAGACATCCACTTAATGAAATAATTAAAAATGCTAAAAATGGAAAAACTTCAATCGCCCGGTACACTACCTTAAACTGCAAATTTGATGATGAAATCGACCTCAACCAGGTAAACTTGGGCTAGGACGCTGTAGAGTGCTATGAGACGTTTACGAAAACATATTATAATAAAGATTCTGATACTGATGCAAAAAAGTTATGCTTGTTTTTTCGAAATAGCTCATTTTGTCAAATTTCGATCCAATTCTTCTTCAAACTCCAACGCCAATTGTCCTACATCAATACTATAACCGAAATCGAAGGAAATCAACACTGGAATTCAGATATTATAATCTGCAGACTCGGTCGCTACTAGTGACATTTGAATCTGTCAACCTAGACTTTGAAATTTCGACAGAAAAAAGGAAATGTTCTAGGATAACTTTTCTTGTTTAATTGAAAACCAGATTACAGACCTTAGTTTTTCTAATTTCTAACTTGTTTATACCTATGAATTACAATTTTTAGGTTATACTTCTAAGGAGAAACTCCAACTTTGAGTGAATAAAGTGAATTTGAATTTTTTTGTGTTTCGTAAGTATTTTCGATTTCTATCATAAGTTGTTCTTACATTTAGTTAAAGTATTTATGGATATATATGAGACATTTCTTAGAAATTGTGAGTTCTACTTAAAAGAATAGGTATGAAGAAAATATAGGAAACCTTTAGAGGTTATGTAATCTGTCTAAGTTTTGAAATAATCTCCAGAAGATTATTGTGTTGGATGTACTAAGAATTTATAAATTACTTCATGGGAATCTGTTGAAGAGTGACTTAATTGGAAAGTGAGTTATGAGTTTTGTCACTTCATGTTAAACATAAATTCTGTCATGTATGCATATGGAACTTGATTTAATAGTTAGTTATGAATTTGGAAAGAATTTACACATAATAAGCCTCGAAATAAAGTGGAGATTGGATGGTATTATGATTATTTTTGTTTTAGGTTAATTCCTATTGATAATACATTTGATGTGGGAAATAAGATGTTTAAAGTATGTATTGAAAAATCCCAGTAGAGTTACTTAGTTTAAAAAGATTAGAAATCTGAAATTTTGAGTTCTATAGGAAAGGTTTAAATCAAGCTTTAAAGTAAAAAAATGCTTAATCCTATCCGTGGGGTGTTTAGGTTATGATATCATTCCAAAATACATGAATTTAGAACAAATCAACATTGTTAAACAGATTTCAAGAATCTGTCAAAATTCTTTAAAAATTTTGCATGTGTCCGATGGTTTATATCTCAATACAAAGTGAATGAAATCCTATGGTTCAATCTTCTTATGTGATTAAGTAGCTTCTATGTCGAAAGGAAGTGTATAAGGAATGAATAAACAAAGATGAAATCTATTGCTAAGAATGAAAATCCTGTCATTATTTTTGATAAAATTCTTGTTACATTTTGAGAAGTGTGGCGTTCTGTTTGTATTTTCATTTTCGAAAATGTTTTGTGTTTCCTGTTTTCATTTTTGTTTTCAAATTTGCTGAAAACGCGTTTGGTTTGTCATTTCTGAAAACAATTTTTGAAAATGAGAAACTGGAAAACACGTTCTTTTTGGAATTTTGCAGAATACTACTTAAACTATTTTTAATTAATTTGCTTGCAGAATATTACCGACTCAAACTCAAGTTTCCTTTCACAATACACTGAAAATATGGTTACATGCAACACAATAATGTGAGCATTAAGAGTCTATATTAACACTGATTGGTCAGGTTCAGGAATTGAGAAAGCTCTAGTTCTATTAAAATCTAGAAAATGCAAGTTCTTTTAAAACCACCAGAGTCCATTTATCAGTGCATTTTTTGAAATATAACAAGAAGAATTCTCACTTAATTTTTTTTGTAATGTTGATATTGAATTCAATAAAATCTTATTTAAGCTTAGTTTCAAGTTAGGATTATTCTCTAAAAAAAAAAAAAAAAAATCTTTATTTAGGTTTAGTTCCAAGTTAGGATAATTCTAAAAAAAACAATAGATAAATAAAAAAAATAAAAACTTTATATTAAGTTTAGTTCCAAGTTAAGATAATTCTTTATAAAAAAAAAACGTGTTTTCCGCGTTTTGGATATTTTTTGTGTACAATTTTTTTTTTGTTTTCCAAAATGCGTTTTCGAAAATAGTAAAGAGAACGCGTTTTTAGCGTTTTCGAAAATAAAAATAGAAAACGACCTCAAAACAGTAAAGAGAACAGGGCCTTGTTTTAGGTTATTTCCTATTGATAATACATTTGATGTGGGAAATAAGATGTTGAAAGTATGTATTGAAAAATCCCAGTAGAGTTACTTAGTTTAAAAATATTAGAAATCTGAAATTTTGAGTTCTATAGGAAAGGTTTAAATCAAGCTTTAAAGTCGAAAATGCTTAATCCTATCCGTGGGGTGTTTAGGTTTTGATATCATTCCAAAATACATGAATTTAGAACAAATCAACATTTTAAAACAAAGTTCAAGAATCTGTCAAAATTCTTTAATAATTTTGCATGTGTCCGATGGTTTATATCTCAATACAAAGTGAATGAAATCCTATGGTTCAATCTTCTTATGTGATTAAGTAGCTTCTATGTCGAAAGGAAGTGTATAAGGAATGAATAAACAAAGATGAAATCTATTGCTAAGAATGAATATCCAGTCATTATTTTTGATAAAATTCATGTTACATTTTGAGAAGTGTAGTCTCTACCATTTGCATTTTGATGAGACTCATGAGTATTAAGCATGAAAGAAGCCGTGCTAAATTATAAAAACCTAGTAGAAGGTTTAGTTATAATGCAAAATATTTAATTTCCTGTCCCTTATATGATTTATGCACCATGGTTATATGAAATAAGTTTGATTCATGATAAGTTTGCATATGATGATTGAGAAAGATTATGTATATCATAACATAATCTACATTTGTGATCATTAAACATTAAAAAGTATGTTATACTTAAGAATATTGATCATGAATGTCCCTATTTAGGTCGTTACATATAAGAGAAAAGGCTACCTAATTGGTCATGGGTTGTAAGGTACCCTTTGGGAATAAGTATCTCACGAGACACACTTCGGTGGTAAGTGTCTCTTTTATGCTAGCAAGCCCAAAGGAATGAAAGCCAAGTTTTTTGTACTTGGAGGCATAAAAAGTACGCCAACTATTTACAAATGGTGACCTTGTGTCTTAGGCATACATATGATGCGCGAAATACACGACCTTAATATGGGAAGATCCCAAAGATGAAGACAAAAGAAGCATGAGAATAATCAAGTATATGGTTTATCATGCTTATCATTTTAAGAAAGAAAGGAAAGTATGAAGCAAACGAGTATCATTACCATCATGCATAAAATTTCATACATTACATTTATATTTTGATATTTGTTAAAGTTGAAATGAATATGATGATTTATGCTATTAATAGTATACAAGTTTTATTTCTCATTCATATGAGAAAATGAAAAGTTAAAGTTAGGAAGTAAAGTGTAAAGGGAAAGATTAATGATAATTATTGTGATCCTTTACATCCATGGTAAGACTATTGTTTTGATGTTGATGACAATCATGATTTTACATGTTGTACTTATGTTTTATATGGTTATAGCTACCATAATTATGTATATGAAAGGTGAATATCAAAGTTCAGAGATAAAGTTAAATAATCACATGAATTATACTTGCTTGTTAACGCTTTACTCACTAAGTTCATAGCTTATAGACATTTCATGACTAATGTAAATCAATGAAGATATTAAGTTTAGTAATATTATGTTCCTATGAATTTCTCTAAGACTGCTAATGGTTATCCAATATGTGAGAGATTAGAAAGATATTCATATGTTAAAGAAATACAAGAAATCTGACTTTCCGCAGTGTGATACTATTAACTATATAAAGTTAAATTTCAGTTATATCGTAAGCTACTAGTAGTCTTGAAAAAAAAAAAAAAAACTTACGAGAAATTTTGGGGATGTGACATTGTTGTTCATGGTAGCAAGAGGAGGCCAACATAGGTGCTGGTGGAGATTGTGTAATGGCTATATGACTGGGGTAAGAAAGGCATTGTAGTCGGGGTGACCTCTCCAAGTAGCACGTTGGGTATTGCCTCCATTTGGGGGGGGGGGGGGGGATTAAACTTAACACTGATATAGCTTTCAAGATTGGGACGACCACCTTCTACGTTGGTGCGGTCCTTAGGGATGAATTTAGTGTAGCGGTGGGGGCTTAAGTCAAGTCGTGTACATGTGTTCTTTCAGTGGAGGTGCCCGAAGCTCGTACAATAAAGGAACGTTTCCTCTTGGCACAAAAATTGGGTTACTCATAGTGTTTGATAGAGACAGAATCCAGTTTGATGCTATGAGTGCTTGAGAATGACCTTTCCTACTATCCCAAAGCTGAAACTTTGTTAGATATTATTTCCTTCAACTTTTTAATTGTCAACGTTCTTTCGTTTCTAGGAATAGTAATAAGGTAGTCTATGTTATAGCAGTTTATGGTATAAATTGGTCTAGTCTTTTTCTTAGTATGATAGTATTCCATATATATATTTTTTCAAATAGATAATTTTTAACAATTTTCATTGAGATTTTTGTTGATCATTTAGAGAATAGTAGTAAATGGTCTCATTAATTATTTTTGTCAATGTTAATTTTCTTTATTCATTTGTGAAAACTAGGACATTACCTAAGTCTTTTTCCCAATCATTTAAGGTCGACTATATATATTTTGCTGTTGATTTTATGGTTTTGTTTTCTGTGAGACAAACATCTTCGATGCCAATATAATATTGTCTCAGACAATGACATTCCAAATACCGGTATATTGCTAGCTTCATTTCATTTTAATGCATTAATTAAATCATTTACAAGTATTTATTTGTTTACATTTTCATTTCCTTAACACCTCAAGTGCTAGTTGGGCTATATAGTTAATTTGCAATAATTATTAACAAGTAACAAGTAACAACAACAACAATAATAATAATTAAATTAAATTAAATTCAACGAAAAACTTATTATTCTTTTTTGCTTTATATAAAAGAAAGATTTTTTTTTTTTTTTTTTTTTTGGTATGTACATTTCAACCTGGTTTGCAGTGCACTGAAACAAAATATGTGTATAGACTTGTTATATTCACTTCGCCTGATTTGATATTTCTTTTTATTTTTACCTATATCGCTTCTGGTGTTAATATTTTGTATTCAATTCCTCTATACAGCGCAAAAGAATAAAGGAATCGTATAGAAGTGGAGGAAATGTCACAAAACTTCAAGGTAAAAAATGTTGTTTTGCAATTCTTAGTTAAATACAAGCACTTATCAATAACGAGTTTTGTTAGATTAAATGATGAATGAAGAGTTTGGATTTTTAGGTAGTTTGGTATAATCGTTTTACTTTTTGAGAAATTTAGTGTTAGCATTTGTGTCCAATCCTAAGTTTTGCTTGATGTCAATTAAAAATTATGTCTGGTAATTTTTAACATTTTCCTTTGAAGTTTGTATTTGAGCATGTCATATTTGAGAACTATTAACATGAAAATGAAATTTATATTTTGTATGATTTTAACATCACAGATGAATGTGTGGATCATAAACCCCAACAAAAATGACGTTTAATTCATCCGCAATCAAGAAAATAAACCAGGTTGTCAATTGTACGAACCTTAATTATTGCGAAGTCTATTTTTGTTATCAAAAGTAAAGAAGGTAATGTGGCAAAGAAATATTATTGTAAACATGTATTTCGCAAAAAAATTGCATATATTACTCGTCATTTACATATGATGAAAAAATACATACTAGTGACAAGTATTTAACTAAATATATCATTTAATTTTTTTTAGATATTAAATACATCATTTAATTTAATTTAAACCTATAAATTTTCGATAATTTGAAACTTAAATTATAAAAAAAAAACAATATTTTTCATAAAATCTATTTTAAAAATCCTACATGAAACGGTAATAAAAAGATATTTTTTAGTTTTTAAACAAATAATTTTGTGATGGGGGAACTCGAGTGTTATAAAACTGGAAGTTTGAGCATTCACTTGCTATACAAATTGAGAGTCAAGGACCTAATTGTTGCAGATTTTTAACAACTGGTCCTTTTTTTTTTTTGGGGTGGAGGGCTTAGGGTTTAACCACTCTTTCTTCTTAACGAATTCCAGAAAAACCTAAACCCTGATAAAAACCTCAATTTCCAGAAATTCCGTCAAGATCTTCTGTGCTTCAACCTCCACTCCACGCTTACAATCAATTTGAGAGTAAGACCCATTGAATTACTTCGATTCGTTTCATTCTCCATTTTCCATTTCATTTCACCCACTGTCTGGATTAGTATTATTGTTCATGTTAATGTTTCAATTTTTTGTTCAAATTCACGAATTCTCAAACACTATAGTAGTTAAATGCATCGAACAGTGAATTTTTTGAGCTACAGAGGAATCAGAAGCAGTATTACAATATATTCGAAAACAAACCGACATCCCATATTTCCCATTCCTCAGTGGAATAATGATCTCAGCTATAAATATAGTAATGGGTTTAGTTTTTTTAGAGCATTATTTACGCACAGCAGTTCTACTCCATATTCTTCTCGAACGCCTGATCCGAATGACCCAGCCACCTTGATGAAGGAGGATGGAGTTGCAGTTTGTTCCCAAATGTGGATTGAAAATTTCCGAGAACCCGATAAAACTGTTACCAATTTGACCAATTATTTGAGAAGATTTGAGTTGTGGGTGTTGGCTTACCAGAAAGTATGTGCTGATGAAACAGGTGCTTACATGCCTCGCAGTGCCATCACTCGATCTTCCCTTGAGGACTTGCTGGGGTTGCGCAATGCAGTCCTTGATAATAGGTTTAAGTGGGGATCTAGGTTACAGTTTTTCATTAGGTCTCCCAAAGACAAGACAGATTACGACTCCTTGTCCAAGAGGAAAATTAGAGCGATTTTGACGACGACTCAGCAAGCTGCATTTCAGGACAGAATTGTTCAGGAGGTTTTGTTTATGATTTTGGAGCCAGTTTACGAGGCAAGGTTTTCACAGAGGTCGTTTGCATTTAGGCCAGGGAGGAATGCCCACACAGTTCTGAGGGTAATTAGGAGGAGTTTTGCAGGCTACTTGTGGTACATAAAGGGTGATTTGAGTGTCATGTTGGATGGAATGAAGGTTGGGATGGTTATAAGTTCTCTGATGAGGGATGTTAGGGATAAGAAGGTGATTGATTTGATAAAGGCAGCACTGACGACGCCAGTCATCACGAGTAAGGTTGATGACGGAGAGAAGAAAAAGAAGAAAAGAAAGTATCAGAAGAAGAGAGTATTGGCAGAAGATGAGCCAAAGCCTGATCCATATTGGCTAGAGAGCTTTTTCGGGTTTGCACCAGAGGAGGCTGAGATGCTTCCTTCATGGGGTCATTGTGGAATCCTTAGCCCTCTTTTGGCTAACATATGCCTTGATGAGTTGGACCGCTGGATGGAAGATAAAATTAAGGAATTCTATCGGCCTTCGAAGAATGATGTGATATGGAACAGTTCTAATGGCGATGCAGAACAAGGAAATACATCTTGGCCGGAATTTGTTCCAACTAGTGGCCCGGATAAGACCAGGAAGATTGATTATATCCGTTATGGTGGTCATGTTTTGATTGGAGTTAGGGGACCAAGGGCAGATGCAGCAACTCTGAGAAAGCAGTTGATAGAATTCTGTGACCAGAAGTATATGTTAAAACTTGATAATGAAAGCCTTCCCATTGAACACATAACTAAGGGAATTATGTTTCTTGACCATGTATTATGCCGTAGAGTAGTGTATCCTACTCTGCGGTATACTGCTACTGGAGGAAAGATCATTAGTGAAAAGGGCGTGGGCACGTTGCTGTCAGTCACAGCTAGCTTGAAACAATGCATCAAACAGTTTCGAAAGTTGAGTTTTCTGAAGGGAGATAGGGATCCAGATCCGCAACCTTGTTTTAGAATGTTTCATGCTACCCAAGCTCACACGAATTCTCAAATGAACAAGTTTTTGTCAGTAATGGTTGAGTGGTATCGATATGCTGACAACAGGAAGAAAATCGTTAATTTCTGTTCCTACATCATTAGAGGTTCACTGGCAAAGCTGTACGCTGCAAAGTACAAGCTAAGGTCACGAGCAAAGGTTTACAAGATTGGTTCTCGGAATCTGAGTCGCCCTCTGAAGGAAAAGAAAGGGCAGTCACCAGAGTATCATAATTTGTTACGAATGGGTCTTGTGGAATCAATTGACGGACTACAGTATACTAGAATGTCTCTTGTACCCGAGACCGACTACACTCCTTTTCCAGTTAGTTGGAGACCGGATCATGAGAAAGCAATGCTTGAATATATAAGGTTGGAAGACCCAAAAACTCTCGAGGAGCAACGGAGTTGCCTTAGAGATCAAGGTCTGATTTCACCTCAGGATTATGTTTCGATGCTCGTTTGGAATTACAAAAGGAGTGCTGTTGCAGTCGGCCAGCTTTCCTCCGTGTTAACTGGTGAGAATACTCATAATAGCATAAAGAGAGGATCAGAATCTTCAACATCAAATGACGAAAACAGTTCTCAGAAAAATACGAATGAAGAACACGAAGAAAGGATTTTTGCAGCACGGATGTAAGATTTTGTAATAAGTCCTGTACTTTCAGTGGTCATGGTTCTTTCTTTTTGTATTGTCTACTGGAAAAGCTCTAAACAGTTTCTATAGCAAAATAACATGTCCCATGTTATAAAAGATTGATCATCTGAACTTGAGTCTGTATTATCAAATGTCACACATTAGAAATACGGCGCAGAAATTTTTTGATGAAATGATATTACAGTGTAAAATAGTTGGGATTTTTTTTTTTTTTGGAATTTATTTTCAGTTTCATGTTTTGGATGTCTATTTTTTAGTGTTTGACAATGTACTCGACTTGTCATTTTGAAAAATTATTTCCCAAAAAAGAAAATTCGAATACGTTTACTTTTGAATTTTGAGATATATAAATTAATTTGTTCACTTAGATTTGTTTTCCACATTTTCGGCAATAATGGCAAAAAAGTCATTTCGTAAATAAACAAGTTTTCCATGTTTTGGAAAACAGAAAATGACATTAAAATAGTAAAGAAAACGGGCCTTAAGTAATTGTCTACTGATGTGCAAACATAATACAGTCTAGTGTACCATATGAGGACACCATATGATCAAGCATTGTTGAAGGTCATAAAATGTCCCCAGATTCATCTTACTAAACTCGCCTTTACAAAATATTTTCCTCTGTATCTCTTTCTCTATCCCTCTTTCGACAACATCAATGTGGATTCCGTTCAGTCGGTGAACCAGGAACAAAAGGAACAAAACCCCGTCCACCAAACACTGGGCGCATGAAGGTGTCATCAAACTTACGCCAATAGCGATGCACAGTGTGAGTAGGAGTCGTCAAAAGCATACGTAGACTAGTAGGCGGATGTTCATCACCCAAATTAGTTTCGGAGTCTTGTTGATTCTCGAGGAGTGGTACCCTCACCGACATTGGAGTACTAGGACTAGACGACGCAGCACTGCTCGACTGTTTTGGATATGGTAGCAGAAGTCTTATAAGAGGCTGTGTCATTAGACCACATACCTACAAGACAAAATAAGGTGAGAGCATGTATCAAAGTGAAGGATTATAAAGGGAGTGGGAGATACAAGGCAGGGGATTCTTCACCATAGTCGAGAAAAGAACAACAGTAATAGTGCTGGTAATCATTATCGCATGCGGTCGTAGTTGAGTATGCCCAGAACTTGAAAACTGCAAAAAAAAGCCGTTCGTTTGTACAATATACTTGAGATGAGACACTTCGTCAATGAATACCAACATTCGAAGAACTCGTAAAGGAAAGAAAAAAGGAAGAATGAAATATTGCACATGGTGCTCTGATATTTGCTTTAATAACATTGACATCTTTAATAGAGTTCATACTATGAAACACATCTAATTGTGGCTTAGATGGAGGTTGTCCACATCAAATCTACAAAGATCACCTTATTATAAGCAAGGGCCATAGACACAGCACCTCTCATGAGTCCTGCCCACCATATTATCACCTATCAAATGAGAAGAATGTGTGTAATATATTCACTTTGAACTATAATTGGGATTAAGCTCAAGTGAAAGCAACTGCTTACTTGCTCCCTGAAGGTGATATGTTCGTTCCGAGATTTCTTCGTTAAGTTAGTTAAGAATGATAAAGGAAACACGAAAGCTGCTCTCCCTAACAAAACTAGGCAAAAAAGTATGGAACTCACTGCAACTGAAGTCCCAGGACTGCAAAGAACCCAATTCAGAAAACATGAGAAAAAATGTACAGAAGATGTTTTTAATACACTACAGAAAATATGTAAATCATTCGAATGATCTTCAAGAATTTCCACTCAGATCATTAAAAATATACAATCTAGTCTGAATCTTGTCAGCATACCTGTCACTCACAAACCTCCACTTCTCAATGTCCAAGGCATCCATACCAACATAGAGGAAGATAAAAGTCTCAGCAACAAATGATAAAGTTGCAAAAGCATGCCTGTAAATTCATCATATAAATTACTAATGCATTCATTGCGTGTCTAGTCTCGTACAAGTAAATGAATTTCAATGGTTCACAATCAGATTATAGTGTAAACATACTTTGTAGTAATTCTTGAACTCTCGGTCACATTGTGCCAGGTGTAATGAGACATCACAATTCCACAGAAAAATACGGTAAGAATTCCGCTCAGATAGAATAGCTGCATCAAATTGAAAGCAATTTTATGGCATCCACAAATATCTAAATACCAACTGCATGCTGGAAACAAAAATTCCAGAGTTGATAAATGGAATCTTACTTCGGCCAGAATATATGAAAAATATGACATGAGTATCATAAGCGAGACTTCACGATCTGTAGAGTGCCTGAATTACAACATAAGTTCGCTTCGAATTTCCATAGATGTATTGTCAACAGAAGATAATGCTAGTGATAATACCCAGAGAAGAGTAAAAAATCAGGAATGAATAACTGAAGTTTAGATCAATGCACTTTAGACCATAAAAGTAATGTTCAAAGAATTCTGGTCATGCTAATGAGGGAGTTGTGATATAAGAATGTAAGTATTTCTTATAACTTTAACATGTGGGATTCTGGCCTCTTATAGAAGTTGCTTTTTTCACTAACAAATTCATAAACTATATAGAATTTCAATATTTTTACTACTTATTATACAATCTGTATATACAATAAAGAAGCAAACCTCCAGAAAGAAGGCGTACAAGAGAGGGATCCATACTGTTATTTGTATAGTGCATGGGAGGAAGAGTGGGTGCTGCATAACGTAATAGTCCTCAAAGTACATTTCTACAATAAATAAGGCTTCTGTAGAACTCCCATTTGAAAATCGTGTTTATTTCTTTTCTTAGTCTCATTAACATATATTTCTGTTTCTTTTACATTACAAATGTGAACTCTCTGGTTCATAATCCTATCTATTTTTTCTTAATTCAAAAACTCATTGTCAGCCTTTGGCTAATTAAATATAACAATTTAACAGAAGAAATTTCATTACTGTATTGATATAAAGAAAAGCTGATATCATGACAAAAAATTGCTAACGAAATGTCCCTTTTCGTCAATAAAAGAATAAATTCTATATAAAAATGGAAACTTCCTGATATTTTAAATTTTGGTACCTTCCGATGTATAACTTTTTGATTATATAAGCGCTGAGAAGTCCAGCCTGCGGCAGAAATTAAAATACCATATTGGAGAGAATACCACATGCACACATTTGCTCATGAGAGAGAGAGAGAGAGAGAGAGAGAGAGAGAGAGAGAGAGAGAGAGATACCAAAATGCCAAGAAGCGTGCTTGCAAGAAATAGGTACAAGAAACTTCCAATAAAGTGTAAAGTGATTGTAGGATCAATAGATGTCATATCAGAGCTTTGAATAGCATTAAAAAGCACCACTGAAGTAGCATCATTCACTACACCTTCTCCAAATACTAAACTGTAAAGTAGGGGCGTATCATCTTGACTTAGTACCTTATAACATTAAAAAAATTATCATTTCAGAATGTGTGATTTTTTATAATAATGAAGTAAGCTTTAACATAATTTTTACCTGCAAGGTGCAAACAGAATCTGTTGCAGCAAATATTGCACCAATTGCTGACATGATGGAGAAAAAAGGGAAACCCAAAAAAATTTAGGTGAGCTTCTAACAAGTAAATACGTGAAGTAAACAGAAGTTGCAAGGTAATACCTAGATAATCACTAATATCCAGTGAGCCAATTTCCAGGTTCCTAAAGAATAACATGACACCTGAATCATACACAAGAGGATAAATAATAGAAGCAGATTGTATTTCCATGGACACTAGATAAGCCATAAAGTACTTAATCATCTCTCCTCTTTAGGAAAAAACTTTCTCAGTTTGTTCAAGTTGTAAGTTATCATTTATTTACATTAATGGGTACCCCTTCACCCTTCTTCTTCTTGTTTCTGATCAATATGACAATATTAACTGTTCAAATCCTTCCAAAAAAGAATCAACATTTATGTCAGGTCAGGAGGAGTTAAGGACACCGCAAAAAATCCAGATGTGTCATACAATATTGAAAACAGATCTCTCACAAGCGGTAGTTTTGCCAAAGACACTGCAATTTATGAAAATGGCTTATTTTCGATATTATTTATGCATATTTCAAGAGCTTAATATGAATGCAGTCTACATCGAGAACATACAAAAGGCTTTGGGATGCAAGCGTAAAGCATTAGTAAAAGCAATATCTAACTCAGAAAAATATACAATCTGAAGCATTTAAGTTTGAAGATGGTAACTGAGAATCAAATGGAACTACAGGTAAAGCAGATCCAATGTTACAAAGAAACCATTTTAATATTCTGTAACTAGAAAATTCGCTATAACAGAACACAATCATAAACAATAAGTAAAAATCTTGCTATACAAAGAATTTTGCAGGGGTTAAAAACATTATGGATAAAGAAAAAATAAAAAATAAAGTACCAGTTGATATGACAGCACATGAGATAAGTGTACCAACAGCTCCAAACAACATTATAGTGATGAAATTACGGAAAAATTGTTTCTTCTTAACCTGGAACCTGGGACATGAAGTAATAAAATTTTAAGCTCCTGAACAGATAATTTACTGGGAAAGTATGCAGGTTCTCTAACTTCAGGCCCCCATCAAAAAATCATATTATAATAATGAAGAAAATTTTCTTAGCCAACGATTTAGTAGATATTCCAGCACTAAAAGGTGATAAAAATTGATTGTGATACATCTTCATATTGAAATCGAGAAAAGAAAATTGAAGGAAAACTAAGAACATTCCGTATCAATAGGAATTTTAGCAACCTTCAATCACAACACCTACAAACCATTTGGTGCAAACAGAAAAAAATTATTCAAAAAATAAATAAAAAAGTGTTGCATTGACTCTCTATTACAACGGATCTGGAACTGACGTGATTCTGGACTGCAATAGGTTGTTCCGTCTACTATTATTACAAGAGAGGTGCAGTGATGTGAATGGTCAGGGTACAGAGTAAATTACCCATCTAAAGATGGACCAAAACACCAGGGAAAATGATGAAACTAAGTGGATCCAGAAGAAAAACACAATGCACTAAGACTGTCAATAAGCATGTTGGCTAACATGCACACACATAACGATATAGCGAGAGAATTAGATGGATTTGACAGATTTAGATAACTGGTGAATCATAAATTACATAGGGATGAATCCAAGGAACTTCGGAAAAGCTTTCGGTAGACGAATCCTCTGCTGTAAGTTGTCATGGGAGAGGTTGTATG
Source organism: Ligustrum vulgare (assembly GCA_963555705.1). NCBI lineage: Eukaryota > Viridiplantae > Streptophyta > Magnoliopsida > Lamiales > Oleaceae > Ligustrum > Ligustrum vulgare. The sequence goes on from OY743168.1 coordinate 86,417,826, forward strand.
AGATGCGCTTCTAAAAGAAATGAACAAGATGTGGACTCGATAGCCATGTTATATTTTTACTCAATTATTGCAATAAAATAGACAGTACTGCCATCATATTCAACGATCATTCAGTAGGCAATGTGAGGCAACACAATGATCATGGAATTTTAAAAGGAGACACAAATAACATGTCCCCATTCTTACTTTCCACATCAATATGATTGATAAGTTTATGACTACTGTATTGTTCGGTTACAACACACACATCCATGCACTTGATGCCATTCTAGACCATTACATGACCACTCAACTTCTAAAATATTTCACCCTTCTCCATGTTGATATTTTTGACAAAATGACTGAATTTTCAAATCTGAAGTGATATCATTACTGATGGTCTGCTTTGAAATCTTTCTAGAAACTCCAATAGATGCTTAAAAGGAATGGTTAGAACATATGATTCTAACTCCATTGACAACTACTCCTTCTTCCTTTAATAGCATTTGTTTCTGATTTTTCAAATTTGTCAATAACACAGACTTTTAGTGATACTGCTGGTATTTGTGGCTTCTGTATAAGGGCTGCCTAAACACTTTTCAATTTGATAGTACAGTTAGTACTTAAGATTTCCTTTTTCTTGGTAGTATCATTCTCTCGTTTTCTGCATTCACTCATTTTCTGCAGTTATGTAAGTACCAACTTCGAATACTTTATTTGAAGAGCATTCTTATCTCTTCAATGACAATTGAATGTACCCCAAATATCATAGTACAAGTAACAAGATTGAAGAATCTTTTAGTAGTTTGTTGCTGCCACCATAGTTCTAATAACGCTCAATTGACATCATCCAATGTATATAAACTCTGATTTTAGAGATCAAACTCTAAACCAATTCAACTTCTATTTCACCACAATTACTATCTGCTTGCATACCATCAATATTCAAATAAAAGATCAAAGCTTTTGAAATTCTTCACTTAGCCTCATGGTATATGTCCCTCCATGGAATAGTTCATAGTTGAACATTTTATTGATGTGTTTCAAATCAAATAATGAATCTCCATGGACAAAAGAAATTCTTATAATGATTCAATCAACCAAGAAGCATAGTAATTGCTCCAGATAGACATGTGACAAAACGTATAATCGTACTAGTGAAGTACCTTGTGGACAAGGAAACTAAATAAAAGCGTCCACTTTACCCAGCATTAAATATGATAGGAGGAAGAAGATATATGAAGAAAAGATCCTCGCTGAAGACCAGGAGATGTGAGCTCTTGCCCCTACTCATCAACAATATAACCACTCCAGTACATAAACCCTGCAAGGATCCACATAGAAAGTACATTCTCGTATTACAAACAAAGAATAAAGACAATTCGAAATATGACATAAAGTTCATAGTTAGACAATAATTAGAATACAATTCCTTTATCAGTATTTCAACAAACCAAAGGACAAACAACATAATGATGTAAAATTTAAGTTCTGCACCATAAGTTTTGAATTGTACTCAGAGAAAAGTAGAGAGTAAAACTAACAATGATAAGGGCCGTGATTGATTCATTCATCCAACGATTCTCCTCCAGCAGATGGCCAATGACAATGCATCCGCAAAGGAGGGCCACGAAAATGTTCATTGACACAACTGATGCATGATCAGAGGTGGACAACATGTACAGTTTTTGCACCCAAGCACCCAATTCAGAACCCGTATCCATTTTGAGTGTATTTGAACCAAATTAATTGAAACTTAAGTTCTTCCAGAAAGAGATAATTCAGCTTCAAGTCTCAAAACTGTCTGGTTCGAAATCCACTCTCAAAACAATGCATGAAATTAAACTTGATAGTTTGGAATACATTGAGCTAAGAGCCACCCAAGTTTTATTTATTTTATCCAATTTTGCATCACTCAAAAATGTTAAAAACAAAATTGAAGAGAAATTTCTAGGACATAAATAATAAAAATTAAACAACGAAAAAAGAATGCAAGGTCGTTTATAAGGTATTTTTACGAAAGCATGATCATTCCTTTTTAGGTAAAGAAATTGAAAATATAATATGAAAAGTGATTCAATCTCGCATTTGAAATCTCAATAAACAAAAAGTTGGTAAGAATCACCCGTGATCGCAACTCAGAAAAAGTAGGAAAAAACAAGAGTTTTTGAGGTGAAATTTCTGGAGAGTCACGGAAATTCCCGGAAAATTGTGACCCTCCATCTGTATTTCTATTTATATAGTTATAAAATCAAGCCACTCAATGCCGTGAAAAGTGGGGGGAATCAAAGGAGAAACTGGGAAAGAGAAGTGAATTCAGGTTTTGCCATTTTTTTTGTTCCATGGTCCCTCTAATTTCGAGGATGCTTGGCTTACCTCGAAATATTGTTCGGTTACAACACACACATCCAGGCACTTGATTACACTCTTTCACACGAACGAAGTCCACAAATATTTTATTGCACGTGAGCCCTCTCTACGTGAGAGATGTGCAAGGCCATCTCTAACCATACTCTAAAATTGAAAAAATATAAAATAAATAATATTGTAAATTTTATATTGTATTAGTGAATGACAGTTGTACCCCTAAAACCCTAAGTGTTATTACCTTATGTATCTCTTATTCTCCCTATATATATGGGGGCTTTGATTCATAATAATACACTAGTTTATTTATCTCTTTATTTTCTTATCTCTTTCCCTCTATTTCATAACACGTTATCAGCACGAATCTCTATCAAATTAAGTTAGAATTTTCTTTTTCAAAATCTCATATACCAAAATATTAGTTAGAAGGTAAAATCATGTGCATCGAAATCAATTTGACAGCATATGAATTTTTTTGTTCCGATCGTGATTGAATTGTTCCAATTCCAGGAGGTTGCTTCAATTCCAATAATTGTTCCAATTTCATCTGCCTCCATACTCCAACCAATAATTTGTGCTCGTGTAACAATTGTAACTTGGATGCAAGTCAAGTTCTGCTCCATACATTAACTTTGTTATGTGTGTTTAATGTATATAATTATTTTGTTGTTTAATTTTTTTAAGTTGATTATTCATTATGTTGTTGCTCTCGAAGTAGTACAACAATACATTAATATTTCAGAAGAATATTAATCATAGAATTGATTATTATTCGTTGTTGCTCCTGAAGTAGCGCAATTTTTATTATAATAATATTCGTAAAGAATATTAATTGCTCCTGAAGTGCATAATTTTGAAAGATTTATTATTCAATTGCTCCAAAAGAGCAAATATCTAAAATCTTTAACAATAATTTGTTCGTGCTCCTGAAATAGTACAACATATGATTAATATTTCAGAAAAATATTAATTGTAAATCTGTCCATTATAAATAATTTATTGTTACTCCTGATGTAGTATAACATTATAATTAATATCCTAAAAGGATGTTATTTGCTCCTGAAGAGCATGAATTATAATTTTCAATATTTTAGGAGAATATTGATTTATTATTTCTTTTGGAAGAATCGAAATAAATTCGTTAAAATATATCTTGTTCCAGCAAATTATTATTGTTATTATTTTTTGCTCTTTCAATTTTGTCATTGAAAATCACTACGATATTTTGAATTCTCAAATAAATTATTAGATTTGATTCTACTATATATTAGTTATATATCTAATTTTTATATATGGAATTCATGTGCATGTTTAGTATATTTTGCATATTGGTAAAAGATTTAGCCAATAAAAGATTTAGTCAATTTTGTTAACTTCTATATATGAAGATTCTTTTTCCTGATATATGTTTGGTAATTCATTTTTATATATAAATTCATATTATGTTTATATGATAATTAATATTCTTTAAGATGATTAAATATTTGTAGATGTTCATTTATAAATTCTGATTTAATAATGTATCATGTTGTTGCTCACGAAGTAGAACAACAATAATAGTATTCTAAAAGAATATTACTTGCTTGTCACGAGCAATATATTACAATTTCAATATCCCAGAAGAATATTGATCAAATGCTCTTGAAGAAGCATAATTTAAAACATGTTTTAAATGAATATGGTGTTGGTGTTCTCGAATAAACACAACACACGTTAGATAAATATTTCAGAAGAATATTTTAACGTGACTCTTGTAGAGCACAAATATTGTTAGCTTGAAAGGTAGAATGAATCATTAATATCAATATTCCAGAAGAATATTGACTTATTATTCTTGAAGAATTGCTATTTTAGCAATTCTAATTATTTCAGAAGAATAATTCGTTATTTTGCTCCTAAATAACACAATAAATATTAATTATTGTTATAATTGAATGAGATTCGAATCAATATTCCAGAAGAATATTGCGCTATTGCTACGTTTCAATACTCTAGAAGAATATTATTTTATTGCTCAAGTGATAAACATTGCATTCTTTTTCTCAAAGAAATTCGAATTTATTAATAATCCAAAAGTTTATTATGATGTAGTATAATATATAATTGTGATGATTCCTGAAGAATCATAATTTTATCTCATATGAAATATAATAATGAAATATAATTTTCTCTCGGAGAGCCCAATATTATGAGATATGTTATTAATTTAATATTACAATATTCCGAAAGAATATTGACATATTGATTTTGAATGAGTAATAGAAACGTGCTTTTCGAAGTAGCATATGTTTCGAAGAATATCTCATTTGAGTTCATGTTTATCCCTGAAGGAAAACATATAACTAATGTCATAAGGACATTGATTAGTTTGACTACTTGAATAATATATGATTATATAATGTTTAATCATTGAATTATATCTTATATTGAACCAGAAGTTCAATTTGATTTTATTATTTGGCATGACCAGTTGGACCATCACTGGATCAATAATGATGCGAAATTAAAATGGATATTTAATGAAAAATCAGAAGATTCTTCAATCCAATCATATATGATGTTTGTTCTCTTTTATGAAATTTCTTGACTGTCACTAGTTAAAATAGGGATTAAATTCCCTATATTTCTGAAAAATAATTAGGGTGATAAATGGGTCACCATCATCCTACACGTTGATCATCTAAATATTATTTGTATCTAATAGATTTGATACATATACTAGATGATTGCATGGTATTCGCAACCTGAAGTTTGCGAAATTATTGCTCAAATTTTAAATTATGAGCAAAATTTTCAGATTATATAATCAAGAATGTGTCTTGATGGTGCTAGTGGACATGAATCTCAACATTTTGATAAGTGTTAGTTGGGATATCGATAAATGATTTAACATTTTTGCATGTTAAATGCCTCCAATTAATTTAATTGAGAACAAAATACTTCCCTTTTTGTTTAGGGAATTCTATTAAGCATCATGCCAATATCATAGTTCTTCATATTATAATTGGCTTATGGTTAGAGCATAATATTTCCATATAATTAATAGTGCAATTGATCCACCATAATTCACTGATATGGGAAATAAAGAATGTTGAGAAAAATGCGTTGTTTGAACATATATCCCAAATGGGTGATATTTTACAACGTCGAAAAAAAATGATTGTCAATTTGATTGGACAATTTTCTCAACATTAGGGGGAAATAGCTTAAAATCAAACAAATGTATCATATTATGTTATATATATCCTCGCGATTGATAATACGAACCAGAAGTTCGATTGAAAATATGAACAAAACGTTCAAAGATAACATAATTACAACATGCATAAGAGATTAATAAAATCTCATGCTCTATCTTATATTGATATGTAGCACGCCTGAAGCGTAGCGATATTTGATTCGAATAAAGATCCCCAAATAAATAAAAATAGAGCAAATGATTATAATGGTCTTATTGAGGAGGCATATACTCATGAGAGAGTATTTATTGACATAATTAATTGTAAATCTAGAGAAGAGGTTCAAGTACTTGAAATATTGAAAATTGAGATCTCTATAGTTATGTCTTGTGGGGAAAGAAATCAATTTGAGATGATAATTGTTTCGACACACTTTTTAAAGCACTTATGCAAAAGCAAATTGCGAAGCTAGCCGCATCATAATTTGAATGATAGCGAGGATAATAAAAGAAAATATGTTGAAGAAAATTGACATTAAAATAGTTGGCAAAAATATGCATTAAGGCTAAATAAAACTTATTACAAAACCTGAAGTTTTGGGACCTGAAGTCCAAACACATAAAAGTGTAAAGCCAGTAAAATGCCTATAGGTATAGTCGTAATACACGACTTGTTGCGCAACGAATGTTTCAAAGATCTGGCATAGATACAATATTTTATTTGCCTGAAAATGCATAATAAGTGCCTATAAATATATGATTATTAGAAATGTATATAATGAAAAATGATTTACTCTGATTACTAGCTTGCGCTCTTTGATGTATCAATGAGTGATATCAAAATGTATGATCATCAACTCGGTACGTTGGGAGTATTCTTTGAAGTACCAATGAGTGAGATTAAAAAGGGTAATCAATACCTCGGTACTTTGGGATTGCAGTGAAATAATTAGAGAAAATCCATTTGAAATATAGGAATTGTTATCTATCTAAAGTTTCACGACTTAAATTTGGTGGTAGCAATTTGACAATTGCAATATGAAACATATACGATGCCTGAAGCATACAGTATAATCCTTGAAGGATTAAATATATTTGAAATATATAGTTCAAGTTTTTAAGAAACTTGTTTGATCAAAGTATACATATACTTTGCGATCTGAATATTTAATATGCCTTGAAAAGATTCAATTTGTAATTGAATGTGATTGTCGTATAAAATTATATTTGAAAATTCAGACAATTGATTTTCAAGATACAAATTCATGGTTAATTATTCACCTTAAGTGAATAAGTTAATTGTTCATTGAAGTGAATAAGTCACTTCCAGATTTGAGAACTGCATTAAATGCATTGATGAATATTGATTATAGAACATGGCTCGATGTAGCATGTTCAAATGATTGGAAATATTTTATAGTTCTTCAAGTTCAAAGGAATAATTGAATTTATATTCGAAAAACAAAATAATACAAGATATGCACCATTTATATATGTTTGGTAAACATATTCGATATTGCACCGATTTACAGTTGAAATAATTAAATGCAGTATCAATATAATTGTAATGTTCCAATGAGGGGAGCTAATATACGCTACATTCTTTTTTCCTTAGCCGAGGTTTTGTCCCACGAGGTTTTCCTGGCAAGGTTTTTAATGAGGTAGCTGTCATCAATATCTATTGATATAATCTCCTATACGAAACTCCTTAAGAGATCAAGATATGAATGATTCAATAGAAATTGAATCAGGGGGAGTAGCTGTACCAATTTTCCTTCGTTTAGGTTCTTTTCCACTGATTTTTTCTGACAATGTTTTAATGAGGCAACATCAAAATACTCCATAATTTCAACAAATCTACTCAAGTGATAATGAAGCTGATTTATCTACAAAAGCACCATCAACATCTACATTTAAGAAACCAGTTCACAAGATTGGGATACATCAACTCAATGATTTACAACGATCAACACTAGGGGGGAGTAGCTGTACTCTTTTTTCTTAGCCAAGGTTTTGTACCGTTGGGTTTTCCTGGCGAGGTTTTAACGAGACAACATTCATCTTAATACTCCAAGAACAGCTGTACTCTTTGATATTTTTGTCCCATTGAGTTTTTATCAAACAAGGTTTTAACGAGACAGATATTTTGTAATATTATATGTCATTCAAGGGGGAGTATTGTAAATATTATATTATATTAGTGAATGACAGTTGTACCCCTAAAACCATAGGTATTATTACCTTATGTATCTCTTATTCTCCCTATATATATGGGGGCTTTGATTCATAATAATACACAAGTTTATGTGCTTCTTTATTTTCTTCTCTCTTTCTCTCTATTTCATAAAAAATAAAAATAAAAATAATGACGTTTGCAGTTGAAATGGGTCCACTGTAGTAGACGCTATAAAATTGGTACAACTATTTGGTTACTTCGATTTTTCCCCAAACTTTAATTTAGTTCAATTTTACCTCAAATAATGATTTTAATTTCATTTTTGTCCTTTTTTCTATTTTGAAAATATAGTTATTTGATGAATACAATTCAATTATGGTCCCCAAAAAATTATTTAAAAATTGCATTTTAATTTATTTTGTTGTAATAAAAACTAAGGTTATTTCATCTGTATTGAAATTTATTGAATTTGTGTTTCTTATTTGACAATTATTTTTACCACATAATTAAATTATTACAAATCAAAACATTAAAAATTAAATGACAACAAAATAGATTACTCAACAATATTAGAAACTAGAAAACATAATTGGTACGGTGACATAGACATTGAAAAATAAAAATATTATATTTATTTGGTGTGAAATTTGAAGTTTTTGGTGGGATATAAGTTATATTATGTTTATTTGGTGTAAAATTTGAAGTTTTAGGTTGGAGATTAGTTATAAAGATCGAGTAAGAGAAATTGTATTTTAGTGTAAAGCTGACTGCATTTTAGAGTTCCTGGTTGGAGATGGTTGTGAAATCCATTTGGTAAATATTGCACCTGACATTAAAAATTAGGGGTGGCAAACGGACTGGACAATTTGGGAGTTTGGCTTGGTTCGGTTTGTTAAAAGTGCTGTTCGGCTCATGAAAAAAGGGACTTGGGCTTGAATCAGACAAAAAATTTGGGTATTGGATAGTTCGGGTTCGACTCGTGAAGTTCGTGAATCAATTCAACGGATAACTTTGTTAAAAGTGCTGTTCGGCTCGTGAAAAAAGGGACTTGGGCTTGAACCGGACAAAAAATTTGGGTATTGGATAGTTCGGGTTCGGCTCGTGAAGTTCGTGAACCAGTCCAACGGATAGCCAAACGGGCCATTTCGGCCAGTGATAACGAGCCGAAGCTCGTGAGAGTCTTGTTCTCACGAGCCGACCTTCATTTTTTTGTTATTTTTTTTAACCTATAAATATACCAATTTTTTTTTCTTGATTTAGATCACAAACAATCTCAATTCTCTCAAGTCTTAACTCTCTCAACTCTCAAATCTCAATTGCAATCTTCTACTTTTAGTTATATTCTAATTTGTAGTGCTATAATATTTCGTTTTCACATACAATATTGTCTGAAATTCCATATTTCATTTCATTTCGATCTCCGATTCCAAATTTCCAAATCCATTATTTCTAATGGTACACCCACAATCTCATGGTTATTCTTCTAGCCAATTTGTTGGTGAATTTTTCGGTCTAAACGATATTCCAATTCCAGAAAATTTGGTGGATTTGAAAAATGAGATCGATGATATAGATACCAGAACTCTTCTTAATTTGGATGACATTGTTGTTGAAGATGTTTCTGTTACATATGGATCCGACTCTGCTAGCACGATGGCAGGCTCCAGCAGAAATCCAAAAAGGACGAAAAAATCAAACTGCCTGGATTTTTTCGATTTGATTCAAACAACGGCCAAAGATGCTGATGGGAATCCAGTATTTAAAGCACAATGTAAAAATTGCGGAGGACTTTTCTCTTGGAAGAAGGGTGGGGCACAACACACCTCAAAGCATGTCGAAAATCGGGCTCGGTTGAAGCAAACCAATCTCCTCTACAGTTTGGTCAATCGAGTCTAACCAATTGGGTCTTCAACCGAGAACTAGCGCGTCGAGAAGGGATGGTCATGTTCGTATCGATTGTAGAAAGTTCCCGCTTTCAATTGTAGAAAGTTCATAATTCACAGAATTCATTCAAAAGTATCTCCAACCCAGTTACAAACCCAATTCTAGAAATACTTTACGAGCTGATTGCATTAAAAAATATTTCGAGAGAAATTAAATTTTTATAGATGCTTTAAATAAATATAATGGTAACTTATCATTTACTTCGGACTTGTGGACTGGTAATAATCATAGAGGTTACGTAACTGTTACTTGTCATTACATTGATAATACTTGGTTAATGAACAAAAGAATTATGGCATTTAAAGTTATTGACTATCCCACATAATGCAACAAATATTTTCAATGTACTACTTGCAATTCTTAGAGAATTTAACTGTGATAGTAAAGTTCGTAGTTTTACACTAGATAATGCTTCTGTTAATAAAGCGGTGATAGATAGATTAGTTAACCACATGAATCCTGAATTTGATGGAGTCTTGTTTCATGTTCCTTGTGTGTGTCACATTTTTAATTTAATAGTTCAAGATTGTCTTAAGCATATAGAAAATCAATTGAAAAAAATTAGGTGTGCTTGCAATTTCATTATGATAGCACCTTCTAGAAAACTAACTTTTGATGCACATTGTGCAGAAAATGATATGCCAGCACGATCATTTATTACAGATGTAGGACATAGAAGGAACTCAACTTATTTAATGATTGAACAATGTCAATGTTACGAGAATTTAATATGTGAATATTACAACGGCGACACTCACATGCCCCAAGTTTTGATTTGGGGGCTGATGATTGAGAATTTTTTTTCATATTAAAACTTTTTTGAAACCCTTTTACGATGCTACAAACGAATTATCCGGTGTTTATTATCCCACTAGTTCTTTAGTGTTGAAGCATTTTTATTACATTTCTAATAATTTTAACAAGTACAAAACATTTCCTATTTTTAATCAAATCATTTCAGCAATGGAGACTAAGTTTAGAAAAAATTAGGAAGATGTACCCACTTTATTTCCATTAGCAACGATTATGGACCTTAGAATAAATTTAGAGGGAACTAAACACACCATAAATGCAATATGAAAGAAATTAACTTTTGGGACTCCCTTCACATGCACAGATTTAGAAAAATGTTTATATCAAATGTACGAGATCAATGTCGAAAGGTCAGCCAAAAATGTCGGAAGAACTGCTCCCACCCCTAACGTGACACAAAATCAAGACAGTGATTTACTTTTCTATCTTACAACTATGAAGGGAACTTCTAGTACACAAGCCAGTTGTTCTAGTTCTTCTAGTACCCTTAATAGTTCAGATGAAATTCCGAGCTAGTTAACTATAGGTATTTTTCACACGACCTTCTTAGCATGTTAGACGAGGACGAGAGAAATAATTTTGACATTCTTAAGTGGTGGAGACTAAACGAGCGTCAATACCCAGTTGTTTCTATGATTGCACGAGATCTACTGGCACCTCCGGTATCAACTGTAGCATTGAAGGCTACTTTTAGTGCAGGTGGTAGAGTATTATCTGAATACATGTCAAGGCTTAAAGAAGACATACTGGAGGCTTTGATGTATTTGAAGGATTGGCAGTTTGCGAAGAAAAAGTTACAAAACAGGATAAGTGAAATTCTGGTCGAGGAATTCGGAGGACAATCGTATTGGTGAGTAAATTATTATGTATTATTAATTTTTATTCTTACAATTATGCTATAAATAATATAAGAATTTTTTTTTGCTATATTTTTGATTCTTTCTTTCAAATAAAAAAATTGTACACGTAACATTTTGTTCATGTACATTTTTAACTCCGCCTACAAGAAAGGAAATTAAATGTAGCCGGTCTCAAACTCGAATTAAAGGAGGAGGTTTAAGTTTTTATATTTTCAATTATTCCAGTTGTTACCCGTTTGAAAAAAAAGAGTTGGCCCGTCCGGCTCGTATGGACTAACCCACAAGCTGGACTTAGGCCGGCTTCGTGGGAAACGAGCCGAAAACTGACTGGCTCGTTCCCACACGAGCCGGCCCTTTTGCTGGCTCGTGGGCTTGTCCTGAGCCATGGTCAAACGGGTCGAGCCGGCTCGACCCGTTTGGCATCCCTATTAAAAATAAACACACAAGTTTGAGAGAATAAAAATTTGACTCCGTATAAGCAAAATAAAGATTATGATCGGGGTTCATTGAAATTTAATTATTCTTTTTTTATTTATCTTAAAATTATAAATGACCTTCCTTTTAAAAGTATAACTAATTTATTAATTTCTGATATGGACCAGTAGATCAATCCCTTGCTTGTTTGCTCCAATGCATCTACGGGACATGCTTACTAGGAAATCTAAATCGCTTCGGTATTGAAAAAGAATTATAACCTACCATGGTCAAGATCTTCCCAATGTTGGACCGTTTAAGCCTTTGTTTCATGACCATTAAGAAAAAATGTGTTCTGAAAAACACGTCTAGACAGCGATGGATGTATTACTTTTTATTAGTGAAACACTACCACGTAGACAATAAAGTAGGTGTTAAATGTCACATCTATATATTAATTTTGGGAATGATCTAAAACCCACAAGTGGGTTTGTTATCAAACCCACTTGTAGGTCATAACCCCCAATCCCCTCCCCCTATGGGTGGGTGGGCAGTAGGGCCCACCCACCCATATCCAATACCCACTCGACACTTGTCGAGTGGGTACCATATCTAGTGCCCATATGGGCACTAGATCGGCTCTTATATTAATTTTAACTATTATTTGAGAATTATATTGGATGTACTAAATTTACTCATAAATAACTATTTATTGTTTCTCTCTTATTTTTCTCTTATGTTTTAAACACAAATTACCATGTCAGATGTTAAAATATTTGTTAACTTTAACAAATTAGTTAACAATACACTTAAAAAGATTTTTCTAGCAAATAAGTTTATCTAATATAGATATATAATTGACTATTAATTAACATGTGACACTAACAAACAGTTTGACACATCCATTATAGATGCTCTAAGCAAACTTTATCATTAAAGCGCAAAAAAGAGCACTTTAGAACCCTTATATAACATTTTTTTTTTATTATTCTTGATCAATTTAACAATACTTTTTAGCTTTCACTAAGGCCATGTTTGGTTTGGCTAAAATTAATTAAATTTTATTTGATAAATTACTTTACAAGAAATACAAGTTATGCAAGTTCTTAAGAATATGTAATACCACAAGTATAATCATGTAATTAGAGTTTTTATAATGTGTGCTAATCCATATGTCCTTTTTTCATAGCGATTGTTTATTTGTTTATCGAGGTGGTAATTCAATTGTTCCAACTGGTGCCTAGAAGGATCGCGAGAATGGGAATCTGTGCCAATCATTCGACGATGGGCTGAAGACCCTCATTAACTCTCTCGAAATAATGACATTGGAAGTGATTAAAGATTGAGATGAGGCGATGTAAGTCGATGGTGCGAAAACACTTCCTGATGTTGAAAACTTTTCATAAATGTCTAAAATTGTCTACGTATTGACACAAGGAATTGAGTGTCGATACTAATTAAACCTTTGAGTGACAATATCTAGTGTTCCTCAATATTTTTAAATCCAACTAATGTCGACATCTAAAGTAAATAAGCATTTTTCTTTTATATAAAAACTTATTCTATCAAATATTATCTCAAGATATCACATTTATCACATATGTTATTTTTTGGGTTCTAAATCTTTTTAAGTTGGACTATCATTTCAAATATGACTGAGGATATAAATCAAATATAATTGATCACAAATCAAATATTAATTTAAAAATTCAGTTCGTTTCACATAAATCAAGTTATCACTTACTTGATCGACGGTACTTCAAATGATGACTAAACATATATGTGCACGAGACAGTCTATAGAATCTTAAAACCTTTACTTTGATATCACTTGTAATGTACGTGAGTTTTTCACGACATTTTTAAATTTTGATACCAACTTGTGACATACGAAACAAATCATGAAAATATTTTTATTTTTATTTTCATAAGCTAGTGACGTAAATGACGTCACATAACTGATATTTCAAAATTATTTTACTTAAAATAAAGCGATTTATTTAAAACGTAACGATATTAACTTTCAAAGCATTCTAGTTAATATAAACCAACTGTCTAAAAGGTTATATGGCATGGGGAGAGATATGTGTGCCCATTGAGCAGAATATGATGCGCATGTGTTATTGCACATAGACAAGTTAACCTCATATATTCAAGTCCAGTACAATATATCCAAGATCAATGCAATGTATTCAACACTAACACAATATATTCAAGTACTCAAGTCTAGTGAGATATTCAAGTATCCAAGTCTAGTGTAAGTGTAACGCCCCGAGTTCCGAGGAGCGCGGGAATGTCACTTTTCTAAATTCTTGAATAAACTTTGTTGCGGAAAATGACTAAATATTAAATATCGCATTTATTGAATAAAAGTTTAGCGATAATTCAAATGGAATAAGTAAATTCATACAAATTTATAAAAATGATAATTCTTGATAAAATGAAATAATTATTTCAAAGCTCACGACTTTTAAAAAAATATCAATTTGTGATTTTCCGTCATTGCCAATCACTCGCCACCGTCTCCGAAATTTGCAAAAATTGTTAAAATAACGGGTTGAGCATTTCAAAATGAAATACTCAGTAAACTCATCGCCAATAATTAATCTACAAGATAATTGGACAGGAAATTATATAAATAATGTAGTGACATTCTTTTCTTATTCATAGGCATCACATAGTGAACGCAAATGAACACATTCTTTTCTTTTCTTGGATAGCAGATAAGTTATGCCCAGCATAACATAATTCTTTATCTCAAAAGAGATATTCTTTTCTCATGCAATTAAGCATAAAATCACACAAATCCACATAACACATGCAATTATAATATAAATCAATTAGTGGGGACGAGTCTACCTTAAATCTGACGAGTGCAAAGTTGAGCGGGAAACGACTTAAATCCTTTAAATCTCCGTACGCTTCGTCTAGCCCATAAGTTACATTAGTCTTTTGAAATTTATAGTTTAGAAATGATAATTTACAAAATGAGGGACTAAAATGAGTGCTTTGAAAGTTGAGGGACTAAAATGAATACTTTTGAAAATTGAGGGATTAAAATAAATACTTTTTGAAAGTTCAGGGACTAAAATGTATAATTTGAAAGATGAGGGGCCAAAATGAATATTTTGGAAGTTGAGGGACTAAAATGTAAATTTTCAAAAGTTGTGTCGGAGCTCAAAATGAATATTAAATTATGGGGATTGAGATAAGAAATTTTAAAAATGGAGGGCTTATTAAAATCATTTAGAACTTAAGGGTTGAAATGATAAGTTTAAAGCTAAAAAGGACTAATTTAAATCATTTACTAACTTGGGGACTAATTTGCAAATTCTAAAAAATTAAAAATATGAAATCAGATTTTTCTCTCTCTCTCTCTCTCTCTCTCTCTCTCTCTCTCTCTCTCATTCGTATCAATCAGAGAAGTTAAGGGAGAGAGATGAGAGAAACAGAGGAAGGGACGATGGCGTGCGAGGCTCCTCACCAAATCTGGCGCCGCAGCCGGCGATTGGCCGGCGGAACGCCGCCGCAGGGTGGCAGTGGTAGTGATGTAGAGAAGACAGCGGAAAGGGGATGATTTGGGCAGAACTTTGGGGAGATCCGAGAATAACCGCGGCTTGATTTCGCGATTTTTCGGCGAGCATACCGGCGGTCGAGATAGGTAAGTATCTGGGTTATGTCTTATTCATGGTTTTTGGGTTGATTTTGGGTTTTGATTTGGGTTGGGGTTGGGGAATCTAGATTGGCTGTGGAAGTGGTTTAGAGTTGGTGGTTTGCGATGGTGGATTGACTTTGGATTGATGGAGACTCAGCCGGCTTGGTTTTTAGGTTGATGATTAGATAGAGTAGTGCGAGCAGTGGAGGCTGGTTGGTCCAACAATGGATGTGATGTTGATGGAGGCAGGGCTGGAGGTGAATATGGTGACTGTTTGGAGTGATGAAGCTGATGTTTGGTCGAGGTGATGTTGACTGGTTGCGGTGGTAGCACACGAACGGGAAAAATGGTGGTGGCTGCCGGGTTGGCTATTGTTGGTTGGTGGTTTTGTTAAATCCGGTGATGGAGGAGGGCTGTGGTGGTGATGGTAGTGTGTGAATTTGAGGATTTTGGTTTGTAGGTCGATTGGTGACTGGTTGAATTGCAGACAATGGAAATTTGATTCGGATGATGGCTGCTTGATGAATTGGTTAACTGGTGGTTTAAATCTTGAAATGGAAGCTGGAAATGAAAATTGAAAATGGATGGAGCTGGAATGGAGTGAACTGGGAGAAGGCTGGTAGTGATGGTTTTCTGATGGTGATGAAGATGATGAAAGAGTTTGATGGGAATCAGTGTTGGTTTATAGGTGAATGAGAATGAAATCGTGTGTTGATTTGTGCTGTGGAGATGATGATGAAGAAATAGGTGATGATAGATTTGTGGTAGGTGGGAGTGTGGTAGGTGGAATTGGTGATGATAATGATGGTGCTTTGCTGTATTTCAAATGGTTAGATGCTGGAATTAGTGTATTGATTTAGGAATTATAGTAAAGAATAGTGGAATACATCAAAATTGGAGGAATCTTTGATATGAAATGATGGTTGCATTGGTGGAAAGAAGGAAAACGTGGGGTGCAATTAGATAGATTAGTTATGTAGGATTAGTTTAGGAAAATTAACTAAAAATTAGACTAACTTCGATTAGGCAATGTATTTAAAAACTGATATATTTTGGACTGAAAAATAAATTTTAGAATAACTAAATTTGAGATAAAAATTGAATTACGTATTTGGACTTAAAATAATTTAATAAGGAAAATTGAGATATTTCAAATAAATTTGGAATTTAAAATAATTTTGAAAATAATACTTTGAATAAATAATTAAAATAATGTAATTTTAGAAATTAGGAAATTAAATTTAAAATCGAACGAACTCTATATTTCTCGACTTGGCTAGACGAACGCGTCGCGATGTTGACGTAAAAATGGGTGAGATAGCAGCGATACGATTTTCTAAAATTTTAAAATAATTATTAATTGCGTAAAAATTCTTGGTCGCTACAGTAAGATATTCAAGTATCCGAGTCAAGATATTTAAGTATTCCAGTCTAGTGGAAGATATTCATGTTGAGAATTACACACAAATTCCCTTTCTAATTAACCCCACAGGAATTTTGATGTTCAAGAAATAATTGGGCTAATAAATAAAATAACAACGCAAAATTTACGGACCGCCAAAGATTTTCACTATATAATAAATTGTTACAATTATATAGACTTTGTACTCACCAAACCTCCCAAGTATTGTAGGAAAAATAACCAAGTTTTACCACATTTACCTATTTCTACTTCTTTGTACAAAGCACACATATTTATAGGTAAATATAACCCAAAAACGTGTATTACTTGCGCCCCAAGATATTTCATTGTTGAAGTAGAATAATTGGAATAAGGAAAGAAATTTATGCCAAAAAGATTATCTTCCTTTTCTTTTCACCTTTAACTTGGTCTCCAAGTTAACCACTTTAACAAGAAAATCAATTGTCCAAGATATTTTTGGGTCAAAACCCAACAATCTCCAACTTGACATAAAAATTATTCCACGCCAAAAAATTCAAATTCAATCATTGGGTAAACAGGTAAGCATTAACACTTTGACGATCCCATACTCCACCATATGAGTATAACCACTCAGAATTATCAACTAACTTCGAGCTTTTCATCGACTCATGTCGAAATAAACCTTACTGAAAAATTATGGTGCAACTCTCATGTTTGGCTTTCCTTGGGAGCTCATCAGCCATCAACATCAATTCCACAATACACCTTGCATTAACGGTAAATCAATGCCCGTGTGCAAACACATGTACCCGCCAACAAGAACAAATCCTCTATCATGGAAACTGGCTTCATGCTATAAGGAAGTCCCATCTTACTAAAGTACATCATCACCACCCTCCGCTAGGAGAGTCGCATTGTCCACCTCCGAGCAGTTAGTCGGCTCTGCTCCACCTTTTGGACAATTTCTTCTCACATGACTAGATTTATCACAGTTCCAACACTTTACCTTCTTCTTCATGGAGTGACCTCTCTTCCACTTTTCAGTAACAAGCAAAGCGTTTTCTGATGAACTGTCACTTCAACCTAATCAACTTAACTTCTGAAAATTCCACCATTTCCTTCATGTATATCAAAATTAGCATGATGTACTCAAACGTGGATGGAAAAGACCAGATGAACCTTATCATCATCATCAATCTTAACTCCAATAGATTCTATTTCAGAAACAATCCCATTGAGAACACTAAGATGGTCTAAGATTTTCATATCTGCATTCATTCTCAAAAAATGAAACCGTTCATTCAGATACAAGTTATTTGAGAAGCTCTTCATCTGATACAACTTTTCCAGTTTTTCCCACAGTTCTTTCACAGCAAATATCCCATAAATATTTGCAAGAACATTTTTGGCCAAACAAAGTTGTAACATGCTAGCAGTCTTCAAATCAAAATCTTTCCAATCTTCATCACTCATGCTGGATTTAATTTCTTTGTCAAAACTCGGGGTTGATTTTCCTTCAAAGCTTTCTGCAGTCCCGTCTGAATCATTACATCCATGACTTGTACTTACCACAAGTTAAAATTGATCTTTCAGTCAAATTTCTC
Source organism: Ligustrum vulgare (assembly GCA_963555705.1). Classification (NCBI taxonomy): domain Eukaryota; kingdom Viridiplantae; phylum Streptophyta; class Magnoliopsida; order Lamiales; family Oleaceae; genus Ligustrum; species Ligustrum vulgare. Next base: position 86,436,199 of record OY743168.1, read on the forward strand.
CACGTTGTACTTTTCATACATATTTTCTTTTGCTCCAAAAAAATCTTTGAATCACCTGATGCTCTATTAATTTGACGTCATTTCTCCGTCGACGGCGCTACTATTGGGAATTACACACAAATTTCCTCTCTAATTAACCCAACAAGAATTTTGATGTTCAAGAAATAATTGAGCCAATAAGAAAATAAAACAATAACACAAAATTTACGGACCGCTAAAGCTTTTCACTATATAATAAATTATTACAATTATATAGACTCTGCACTCACCAACCCCCCCAAGTATTGTAGGAAAAATAGCCATGCTTTACCACATCTACCAATTTCTACTTCTTTGTACAACCTACAAAGAACCCAAGAAAAATCAAGACGCTAGACTACATTTTTCCTCACAATACTCTCTAGTCAATGTTTAATTAATTGGCTCCTCAACACACATATTTATAGGTAAACATAACCCAAAAACGTGTATTACTTGTGCTCCAAGATATTTCGTTGTTGAAATAGAATAATCGGAATAACTAAAGAAATTCATGCCAAAAAGATTATTTTCCTTTTCTTTTTACTTTGAACTTGGTCTCCAAGTTAACCAATTTAACAAGAAAATCAATTGTCCAAGATATTTTTGAGTTAAAACCCAACAATTCAAGTATCCAAATCCGGTGAAAGTTATTCAAGACTAGTGCTAGCGCATGTATTTTCAAGAAAACATGACTTCTAATGGGCCCATATTACAAATCAATTATTATCCCAAGCACATATACAACGAGCAGGGTTCAAGAAAACATGACTTTTAATGGGAGCCTATATTACAAATCAAATATTATCCCAAACGCGCATACAAGCAGGGAATTTAATCTTAGATATCAAACAGAGAAATCACTCTCAGATAACAAGCAGGGAAATGACTCACTGATAACAAATAGAGAAATTAATCTCTGATAACAAGCGTAACCACTTCGTGATCCAGTTATTAGACTATGTGGCACGAATATCAACACAACTGCCATAGGCGATTTAACAAGCGGGATAGAGTATGACTGTAATATCATGCAAGAGAATCATTTCCATATCATGCATACGAAAAAACATGAAAATATTTTTTTATGCAATGAAATAACCTTAAACGTATTACAAAATAGCATTTAAGATCATATAATCTAGTACAAGTATTACATCATATAAACAAGTACAAGTCTTGCTCAGAAAATTTATATGTTCAAACAACAGTAACATGAACAAATATTTATTCAAATAACATTGATTAAAGTTTTAACTCATGACGAAATAACTTTAGATGTATCGATACTTAAACGGAAACAGAAACTTCTTAAGACTTCAGTATCGATACATAAGGTTAATCTTTTACAAATAAATGACATGTAAAGAACTGTTGACCTCGGGTTATCATTTTTAATACAAGTTAAAATCATGTAAATAAGGACAATGATTATTCAAGGTATCCAAATAATACTGATTTAGCGATGATAAAATTTGTTAGTCATTTAGATTAAACAAGTGGATAAATAAATGTTAACGCCAAGATAATATTAATGATGATATAAAAATCATATTAAACATGGAATGAGATCACATAATTAATATATTCAACTTATATCAATTAAATAAATAAACATATCATACTCACCTAGATCCAGGAGTGCCTAAATGAAGCTCTTTAAATTTTGTCTATAGATGTATTGATACTTTATGAATATGTATCGATACATGTTCATTTTGGTATCGATATGTGCAGTTGATTTACTATCAATCCTGATTTCTGGGATTTCTTCATGGTTAATTATATTTGGTCGTGAAAAGCATACTTAGGACATCAAGAACATGTTATTACTTTAACATGTCTTTGAGTCTAACAAAAGATTCAAACATAAATCCTAACATTGAAATTCTATAACTTTGGAGGAATAATACCATTATATCACCAATGGTTTTTCTTGGCTAATTTTGGTGTGAGACTTCATTATGGAGGCAATGCTATTTATAGGTAAAAGTGATCGCATGAAATGGGAAAGAACCATGGCCGTATAAAATTTAACTTCAAAATCAAGTAGGAGGTGGCCTCTTCTTATTGCATGAACAATGAAGTCTAAAAGGAGGAGATGGAGAGGTCTAAAGCCATGCAAAGCAGGATGTGTTGAGTTTAAATGGTTAACTAAGAAAAGCTACATACTGGTTATAGCAAATATAGGTGCCACATCATGTTTGAAATTTCCAAAATTCAGCTTCCAAGTGCCGTTTTTGAGCTAAGATATGAGGTATCAAATGAAGTTGAAATCTTGAATTTTTGGTTCTATTTCAAAGTTTAAGTACTTTCTCATACATTTTACAACGCAAGGAATAGATAACCAAGGAGGAAGTTATGCTTTGCCGAAGTAGGCCACAATCTTGAATTTAAGTATTTGGAGAATATTTGATGTGTTCCAGACCGGCGACAATTGGAGTCATAGCGGGCTTGACAGAAAGTTAAATATTCAAGCCAAATAAAAGCGCAGTCCAGTCAACCATGTCGGAATTAGATGCATAATATGTGTTTTTCAAGTAGAAATGTGCCATTAAGCAAAACTCATGGGCTAATGCCCTTGAGCCGACTGATTTTATGGCCAAATTTCATCATTTGGGGCTTCAAAATAGCAAGTCAATTATGCAGACGGAAATTAGGGTTTTTGCGTATTTTTAAGTTATTTGCCTATTTTAGTATTTTACTTTAATTAGAATTCTATTTTGAACCAGTTAGGGTTGATAGGTTCTAGTTTTGCTTATTTATATTCTATTTTCCGTTCATTGTAATCAGATTTGATTTTGATATAAACAGTTTTTATTGAGAATTCAATAAAAGTTATAGGTCCTATGTTTTTTCGAACTTATCAAGAATATTTCTTGTGGCGTTCAAATATCGAACTTATCAAATATTTCTTGAAAATATTTGTGGTGTTCAAATCCAGAAACTAATCAGGGAGATTGGACAAATCCTTGTGGCGTTTCAAAAGTCGTGGTTCTTTATTCCGCATCGTCGAGCCATCGCGTCGTGAATATCGGGTCATGATTCATCCGTCCAACCACAACCTGAGTTCGGAACTTTTCGGCATTTCTTCCGCGCTTCGAATCTCATCATTTGGTATCAGAGCCGGACTCTGAATTCAGGTTCTTGTGTTTTTCTATCCAGTTTGATTTTTATGTTTATCATCGAGTCCCATAAAAATCATCCATATCTTGTTGAGTGTTTTGTTTTCAGTTTTCTGCGGTATTCTTGTTCTTGAGTTTGTTGAGTCTTTAATCCAGAAAATTGTTCCAAAAAATCTCAAAAGTATTTGTTTTGCTTAATTCTTATCCGAATTAAGTTCCGTTTGTTTTTTCGTGTTCATTGTCGAATTTTCGGATTTATAAAAAAAAAATTTATTTATTTATTTATTTATTTTATTCTGAAAATTCATCCAAAAAAAAAAGTCCATTCAAGAACCAATTTCTTGAATTTCCTTAAATTCTTTATATTCGTTTCCTTTCAAGCCATCAATAAAATTCGTTCTTGCTATTTGATGTCTAAATCCTCTTCGTTCTTGAATTTTTGAACGTCACCTAAGGGATGGATTATGATCCGGGCTCTTTATTCCAAACTAGATGTTATGTGGATCATAAGGGGTGCAATTTGGCGATTGATGGAAAGTGTTTTACCAATTTCGTTAGTAGCACCATGGTTGAAAAATTAGGATTACCCCTAGAACCACACCATAAACCTTATAGGATGACGTAGATGAGGGAGTTTGGAGATTTCAAAGTAACCAAACAAGTTCCAGTGTCTATTACCCAGGGAAGGTATAGTGAGGATGTATGGTGTGATGTAGTGCCATTGAAGTCTTATCATATTTTATTGGGAAAACCTTGGAGACGTAGGAGGGAGGTTGTTTATGATAAGAGTATGCACATATACAAATTCCTTAAGAAAGGGAAAACATGCGTACTATATGAGTTGATATTAGAGGAAGCACTAGAAGATTCACGAAGGGTAAGGAAAGAGAGTGAAAAGTGGTGTAATAGGAGGCATCGTGGGGATAAGGATATTGATAAGAAGGAGGGAGAGTTGAAATTAAAAATAAATAAACAAACTCCAAAATTTGATGAGGAAAATGTGGAGTTGGGAAGCGAGGAATTGATTAGGAACGAATTGGGAGTTGAGGTGGAAGTTCAAGATTTGAGCGCTGAATTGGTAGATCCACATTTGGATAGCAATGAGGTAGTGCATGAGCGTGGTGATAAAAATGTGGAGATAGGAGATGTGGTTGAGTTTGAGAGTAAAAACTTTGAAAAGGTGGTTGGAGTAGCAAAAGGAGAACGAGGTGAAGAGAAGGGCCTCGTGGTTCAAAATGTGGAATTGACGGTGATAATTCATGAATACAAGGATTCATACCTTGTACCTCATGAACCTAACATTTCCCTCCCCGCTTTATTTAATTTTGTCTTGCAGGTTAAATGTGCTTGGAAATTTGGGCAACACTACCAATGCCCACAGGAGTTTCTACTTCAATCTATTCATGTAACCCAAGTTACAGGATACTATTTGTCATCCCTCTGGCATGGAAGCAATAATTTTCCATTTGGTCCAGGAGGTGAAGTGAAACAATAGGAACAAAGCTATGATTCGGGGCGAATCATCCTAAAGAAGGAGGGTATGATGTGTTCCAGACCCGCGACAATTGGAGTCATAGCGGGCTTGACAGAAAGTTAAATATTCAAGCCAAATAAAAGTGCAGTCCAGTCAACCATGTCGGAATTAGATGCATAATATGTGTTTTTCAAGTAGAAATGAGCCACTAAGCAAAACTCATGGGCTAAAGCCCTTGAACCGACTGATTTTATGACCAAATTCCATCATTTGGGGCTTCAAAATAGCAAGTCAATTATGCAGACGGAAATTAGGGGTTTTGCGTATTTTTAAGTTATTTGCCTATTTTAGTATTTTACTTTAATTAGAATTCTATTTTGAACCAGTTAGGGCTGATAGGTTTTAGTTTTGCTTATTTATATTCTATTTTCCGTTCATTGTAATCAGATTTGATTTTGATATAAACAGTTTTTATTGAGGATTCAATAAAAGTTATAGGTGGATTTCCTATATTTTTCGAACTTATCAAAAATATTTCTTGTGGCGTTCAAATATCGAACTTATCAAATATTTCTTGAAAATATTTGTGGCGTCCAAATCCAGAAACTAATCAGAGAGATTGGACAAATCCTTGTGGCGTTTCAAAAGTCGTGGTTCTTTATTCCGCATCGTCGAGTCATCGCGTTGTGAATATCGGGTCATGATTCATCCGTCCAACCACAACTTGAGTTCGGAACTTTCCAGCGTTTATTCCGCGCTTCGAATCTCATCAATATTGGTGCATACCTTCAACAAATTACATGAATTTTACATGCATGGAGTAAATATTTGAAAAAAAAATGTTGTATCTTATCGTATTCGAATCAAATATCCGTGCTTCTTAGGCCCAGAGTTTCGACAACTGCCTTTAATGCCTAATTCCTTTTTGTGCTTCCAAAGTAATTAGTCTTCATTGTCAGGACAGTGTAACCCGCTCAAAACCAAGAGAATTACAGCAGCCACGAGATATACCAAGTATACGACTTTCTTTGCACTAACCTTCAACTGAGACCACGATGATTGCTGATGCATTCTAAAATCTAGAAGTTGTTTGGTAAAGGAAAAAATATCACCATAATTTTTCAAACTCAATCTCAACCATCAATTCTTAGTTAAGTCCACAATTTTTGACTTTTTAAATATTTTTCAACTACACATCTATCAAAAAACTAAAAAAAATCACAAAAATAAAAAATTTTCACATTACCAAACAGGTTCCTAATTTTCAGTTTTTTTTAATACTTTGTTCTAGCCTCCACATTCTATCATCTATGTAAAAGACCATAATTGATTAATTTGCCAAGTCTTCAGTGTTTTGGAGAAGAATTTTTCTTCAACACATACATTTTGACACGCCCCGCCCCGAGTAATACTAGTGGATCCGAAATGTGACATGCGCTGATGATGGATACCAACTAAAAGTAGGACCCACCATCAAGGCTACTAAAAACTACAACTTTAGTTAACTTATATTTAAGAAAATTTTTGGCATTATCTCCTCTATAATATGGACTAACCAACTTGTAATCAATACACAAAATCCCAACAAACTCACTATAATTTCCATCACAATAGAAATAAGCCAATTTCTCAAACTTTCATTATAAAACCAACATAAATTGTACATATGGATGCAAAAATACAAAGTGAGCCCCATAACTATCTACATGTGATGCACAAGTACAATAAAAAAAATGAACATGCATCCCAAAACACTGACTACAAGTTCTATGAAATGAGTCATATTAGCTAACACTGTCGTGTGGCTCTGACTCCAAAATCAAAGGCTCACTCCAAAAGCTGTCCAGAAACTCAACTGCTACCTAATAAGAAAAATCGTGGGAAAATATATGAGTTGATAGCTTAGTGAGTGGAGAATCTTGAAAATAATTTTACTTTCTCATTTATACATTTTTATCGAAAATCAACTTTGTATCACTTAATGAATCACATAATAACATAGAATCAAATTCAAAATGTAAGACATTCTCTTAATGCTGATAAATATCAAACTCTAGTCAAATCAATGACATAGTTTAATCATATAATTATACTACTGTCATCACCGTCTGCAATCTCTAGGTATGATCATACCCTAACAAATCAACCAAAAATGTACCATCTGATTAACATCTGTAATCTGGTCATACATGTATAGACTGACTCTCAAGCTAGTCTCAAAGACCTCTGATAATCAATTCTAGAACACGGCCAAGACCGCCTCAGTGAACTATATCATATACGGTCAGACCACCTTAAGGTAATATCATACCCGGTCAAGACCCCTTAGTGCAGTTTAGAACACGCCCAAGGCCGCTTCAGTGAAATAGAATAAGTATATAATCACGGGTACTTTTCTGGCTGATTTCATTTCAATGAGTTCCATTACATGTCTTACATTTCTTGCAACATATAATCATTTCACAATCTTTCCAATTCCAAATAAATCTCATATTCTCATAATATTTCATAATAATTACATAATTAGACATATAAATCACATAATCATGTTTTACGTAACTATATAAGCACTTTATCAATATTTGAAAATAATTAAATTTTCTACTCACAGACTATGTATGTGATAACTAATTTGGCTGGTAAGTCGTCTCAACTAATTTCGTTACCGCCTGAAAATGATATAATATCTAAATCAATGACTAACCATATCAACTACCTCAATAATTGATAAAGGCAATAATAAAATATAGTCTTTTCATTTTTAGGCAAATTTCCTTTTGATAAAAATTAAATTTAAACTAATAATCTAACAACCCTAAATTTGACAAAATTTCGAAATAAATAAATATCACTTACCTTTAAAAATTGATGAATAAAAACTTAATAGTATAACCCCCCCCCCCCCCCCCACCCTCCTCTTTTTTTCTCTGTCCGATTTCTCTATGTCCGTATTCTTAATTTGTATGTTTGAACGTGTCTGGGTGTAATGAAATGGATTGAGATTAAATGAAAGGAATTGGATTAAAGAGAGAGACCACCGCCTGACTTTGCAAAATCTTGTCTTTTTCCCTTTTTTTTTTTTTTTTTTTTTTAAAAAAAACATGGTTTGACATCTTTGACCAAAAATACTGTAGAATGACCAAGGTATTACACATTTTCATTTTTATTGTTGGGAATTACATACAAATTTCCTCTCTAATTAACCTCACAGAAATTTTGATGTTCAGGATATAATTGAGCTGACAAGAAAATAAAACAATAACGTAAAATCTACGGACCGCCAAAGCTTTACATTATATAATAAATAGTTATAATTATATATAATTTGTACTCACCAAACCCTCAAGTATTGTAGAAAAAATAACCAAGCTTTACCACATCTACAAATTTCTACTTCTTTGTACAACCCACAAAGAAACCAAGAAAAATCAAGATACTAGACTACATTTTTCCTTACAATACTCTCTAGTCAACGTGCAATTAATTGGATCCTAAACACACATATTTATAGGTAAACATAACCTAAAAACGTGTATTACTTGTACCCAAAGATGTTTCCTTGTTAAAGTAGAATAATCAGAATAAGGAAAGAAATTCATCCTAAAAAGATTATCTTCCTTTTTTTTTCACCTTTAATTTGGTCTCCAAGTTAACCACTTTAATAAGAAAATCAATTGTCCAAAATATTTTTGGGTCAAAACCCAACACTTATTTCCAACTAAAATTAATATATTTTCATCTTAGAAGTCGTCAGTTACTTGCTTTCCAATCTTTCCATCTTTAATTGAAATAGTGAGATAATAGCAGCTTAGAAATGATGTTGATAAACAAACCAGCAAATGGATAGTAATTTTAAAATCTTTTCGTTTCTACTGTCACTGTTGTTATAATAACAAGGGTTCACAATAGCCCAATAATAACACATCAGAAATCAAGAAGTATAAAGTATAAAGACTTCAACACAAGATGTTTATGCCCGAAAGCCCGAGTTCATCCAAACTTTGGCTACATCTCATTGAAGCTCAACAAAAGTGGATTATGGCTTTGATTTTATTGAAGTATTCACAAAGAATCTCAAAGGATCATTCAAGAGTCAAATCCCAAAAAGAAACCTCGATCTCACACAGATCACACAAATAAATCAATACAAGAAAACATTATCACTACAACCACACACAACTACTCTAACCAACCTAGAGTATTCACACAGAAGAAAAGGGAAGAATAGAAGACACCACAACACAACCAGTTGAAGAAGCGAGAGAGAGAGAGAGAGAGAGAGAGGAAAAATCTGGAAGCCAAATAAATAAGGCAAGTGTGTGTATGTGTGTGTATCAACAACCAACGGTCCAGATATGCCTTGCAGATCAATGGCTCAGATCAAGCTTTGAACAAGGAAACAAGCTTTTGCAGTTTGGTGACGTTTTTGCCCAAATGATAAAAGGACTTGTATCACATTTCCACAACTGTTATTTTAGTACTGTTTTTTCATAAAATTGCATTTAGAAATTCTTGTAATCTATAATCTTAATACGGAATATATAGATTTAAACATGATTCTATTAAGGATCTTAACCATAAAAATTAATTAGTTTAAATCATAAAATATACCAGAATCCATAGCAATAATGTTGAAAAGTTATGAGTTCCTGTCACGACTTTAATTGAATCCCGAAGAAGAATATTGATATGAAATTCACATTCTCTCCCTTAACCTAATCATAAGATCGAACTACAATGATAAAAATTGAGTTCAGTATATTTAGGTAGAGAGAGGGGCCGAATTTCCTTATTGTCTTTTAATCTCAACCGTCCATCAAGGTTGTAGTATTAATAGAAAATACTTCTAATTAAACCAGGTTTCTATTAATTCAGCAGTTTACCTAATTAAATTAGGATATGTAATATGGACCACATAATGAGAAGATATTAATTTCTAACAGTCTCCCACTTGGTCCATATGACAACCCTATTTATGGTTTCAGATATGAATCATAAGGTGAGCAAAAATTTCTAAATTAATATACTTAAAAAAAGTTTATCGTAATTACCTTAGTTAATTGAATAACTGATAAGAGTCATAGCGGTTCCATATTTAATTAAAGAACATGGTTCCTTCCATGTACTACTTATCAATAATCCAATCAACGAAGTGTATAACGAAGCAATCATAATGGTCCCCGTAATGTCTTAATTAAAAGATTATTTCTATCATTATTATCCATTTACATAATGGAAATAAAAATGGAAATAAAAAATTCAGAATTTTCAATAATGAAATTTCAAAATAATTTCCAAATAAGGACACAGAGCAATCCACATACAAGAAAAAAAACTATTTGTTACACTCAAGGCCTATTGCGTCAGCATGTTACTTAAATGTCTTGAGTGGTAACCCTTTAGTTAATGGATCTGTATAACCAATCACCTCAAGGTGATCAGTATGGCTAAATGTGAGCATATGTTTCTTTGTTCCCTATAAGTATCTCAACACTTTCTTAGTAACTTTCCAATGATCAATTCTTGGATTGCTTTGGAACAACATTAGGATCACAAGACGATATTAAATCTTTCCAAAACTTTTGTGATATAGGCATTTTGAGACATTCTCAAAATTCTACGGGATCTATCACAAAATACTTCTATTCCAATCACGAATGATGCCTCTCCCATATCTTTCATTACAAAGTTTTGGGAAAGAAAATCCTTCGTTTCCCGTAATAAACCAAGGTCACTATTGGCAATTAATATGTCATCAACATATAAAACCAAAAAAATGCAAACTTACTCCCACTGATTTTCAGGTATATACATTGATCAAAAATGTTTTTAGTAAACCCAAAAGAACTAATTGTATTGTGAAACTTAATATGGCATTGTTGTGAAGCTTGTTTTAGTTCATATATTGACTTCGTTAACAAACAGACCATGCTTTCCTTTCTATCTATAATGAAGCCTTCTGGTTGTGCCATATAGACTTCTTCTTCCAAACTCCATTAAGAAAAGCTGTTTTCACATCCGTTTTCACATTTGGTTTTAAAAATCCATTTACAACCAACTTTCTTGTGCCCTTCCGGTAATTCAACCAAATCCCAGACTTTATTAGCAGCCATAGATTTCATCTCCTCAAACATGGCATCGATCCATTTTTCAGATTCTTCACATTTAATAGCTTGTGTGTACATAACCGGATCTTTTGATTTTTCTGGATATTCAATAAAATAACCACTAATGGTTTTTGGATCCAGTTTCTTTTCTTGTGGATTATAAATGTATGCCTCTGTTGGGAAGTCCCATACATGCAAATGTCTTAAACTTGATTTCCATCCTTTCCACATTTCGAAAGGTGTCTTAGGAACAACTTTGCTGGAAACCCGATTTAAGATATACACAACGGTCCTAAGGGCATGCATCCAAAACGATATGAGTAAATTAGCATTACTCATCATACTCCTAACAATTTCCATAAGTGTGCGATTGCGTCTTTCAGCTACACCATTATGCTAAGGAAAATCGACACAGTGTATTGGGCACGAATTCCTAACTTTTCTAAGAGTTTAGCAAAAGGGCTAGGACGTTGTCCGGATTCATCATATTTTCCATAATATTCACTACCCCTATCGGATCTAATAATTTTCACCTTTTTACCTAATTGTCTCTCAACTTCAGTAACGTAAATTTCTACAGCATTTACAGATTAAGATTTGTCATGCAAAAGGTAAATATAGCAATAACGTGAAAAGTCGTCAATAAAAAGTGATAAAAAATATTTTTCTCCACTAATTGATGGAGCATCAAAAGGTCCACAAATGTCTGTATGTATTATCTCAAGCAGATCGTTACTTCTTGTGGCTCCTTTCTTGGTATGTTTGGTTTGTTTACCCTTAATACAATCCACACAAATACCAAAATCAGTAAAATCAAGATTTCTGAGAATCTCATTTTTTACTAATAAATTGATTCTTGATTTGTGAGAATCTCATTTCTTACTAATAAATTGATTCTTTCCTTGGATATATGATCCAGTCTTTTATGCCACAAGAAAGAAGAACTTTCATTCATCACATTACGTCTCAAACCAACATTCGGATGTAAGGTAACAAGAAGATTAATTTGATATAAGCCATTGACCAAAATTCCTACACCAACAGAATCATTATTCATGTATAAGATAAAACAACCACCACCTATTTTAAAGAAGAAACCCTCCTTATCAATTTTCGACAAGGAGATTAGATTACGAGAAATAGAAGGAACATAAAGAGTTTGCTCTAAATCTAAGGAAAAAACAAGAGTCTAATACTAAACTAAATGTGCTAATGGCTTGAACCGGGGCTTTGACTCCATTTCCCATGTAAATGTAGTCTTTATTTGGATTTGTGGTTTGGGTTGTAAGGAATTCCTACATCGAGTTTGAACAAATGAACATTAGAACTAAAATCAATCCACCAAGTATTAGAAGGTACTTCAACAAAATTTGATTCGAAACATACAAAAGCCAAAGGCTTGCCCTTCTTTTCGAACCAAGCCTTGCGTTTCAAGCAATCCTTTAGAATGTGTCCACCCTTTTAAAAAAAAGTGGCACTTATCATCCTTCTTAGCTTTCTTAAGTACGGGTCGATCTAATTCATTGGATGGGCTCCTCTTAATGCCCTTCCCAGTTCGTTTTCCGAATTTGTTCTTACCATTATTATGAACCATGTAATTTGCTTGAGCAATATGACCACTCTGTTGCTTAATTCGAGCCTCTTACTGAACCAACTTGTTGGTCAATTCATTCACATTCCACATATCCTTAATCGTGTCATAATGAATTTGAAAAGGACCATACTGTTGAGGCAACGAGTTTAGGATAAATTGGACTTGGAATGAATCAGCCACTTTCATGCCCAATTTGCCTAATTTTGCAGCCAGATTAGTCATGTCAAGTACATGTTGTTACATAGTTTTGGAGCCATCAAAATGGGTTGTGGTGAGTTCAGCCATAAGTTTTCCAGCAATTGCTTTATCTGTAGTCTTAAAGCATTCAGTTATGGTAGATAAGTATTCCTTAGCTATCTCCGTTTCTTTGATGGAAGATTTAATGTTGGAAGCAGTGGTTAGGCCATGAATTTCAACCTCAGTTTGTTGGCTCTATTCCAAGTATTGAAGGCTTTAACTTCATATTCTGTGGACGAAGCATTAAGATTAGCAGGTTTGTCTGCAGTAAGAGTCAAATCAATATCAAGAACCCCCAAATTGAACTCAACACGCTCCTTCCACTCCGAGTAGTTAGTTCCATCTAGTTCAGGAACGAAGTTGATATAGGTATTAAGTTGAGCAGGATGTGAAACTGCATTATAGAAACAAGCTCACTACATTTATTCTTTGAGTTATAAACACAATAAACTTATATGACTAAGATTTATTCATAAGTGAGTGATCAAAACAAACAATCAAACAAGTATGGTATCTGTGGATATCCTACACTTGCTTAATTGCAGAAATAAATCAACCCCGTAACGTTTATTTTACTATTAATGCATGGTATACCTGTGGGTAACGCATAACGTAAGTGAATAAACTAACAGTGATATCACTTTGTCTAACATTCATTAACATAATATGAGTCCATCGTGGTAAACATCATCCAATAATATGAATGTCACATATGACAACAATATGCATGTACTAAACTGAAACTACTGTGGTGATTATCAATTTAGTATAATATGTATATTGTAGTTTGAATGATATGCATAACTTAGTAGAAGTATACTTCATATCATTAACATTGACAAAATAATAATATTTGCTAAAACAATAAGATTTTCAAACCTTAAGGATTAAGTAATCATTAAGTTGGAGGGTTAAATTACAATTTAATTAAAATCGATTGACCAATTATGAAAGATTTTAATCTTGAATAATTAAATTGCAATTTTTCCCAACTTTAGTTGCCAATTTATTATAGTCTCAAACTTTAGGGATTGATTTTGAGAATTTTTAAACCTTAAGGACTGAATTACAAAATCTTTAACTTTAAAAGGCCCAACTTAAATAATTTTACAAATCTAGGGGCTGATGTTATAATATACAGAAATTTAAGGGCCAGCCTAAAAGATTACATAATAACTTTATGGATTGATTTTGTAAATTTAGAAGTCTGAAGGGTTATAACTTTAGGGTTTAAACTTAATTCACAACAAACAGGGAAGACCTGATGTGCAAATAACCATAATTTTTGAAAATTACAATGGAGCCCTTCAGAACTTCAAATTTCCAGTAAGGGACCCTGCCTCAAAATCGTAACAGCTAGGGTTTGCACTCCCTAGCCGCCACATCACACTGCCAGTCAATCCAAAGATCGCGGTGCAGCCCCCTTGCGATGCAGCGCCGCCCCGCCGCTGCGCCCCTACAACGCCATCGTCACGATGCTTGACTGTGATGCCGCACGCAGTGAAAATCCCATCGCTGCGTGCCCATGCCGGAGATGGTAGAATCCCAAAATCGTCCAGAATCGAACTCCAAAACTCAATTTTTTCGACCAACAAATGTAGCCCAGCAGTTTATGAATAACAATACCATATTACATACAGTGTAATCACCATATTCAAAACCGAATCCGGATATATTAAAGTCCACAAACAAAATCAAATCTCAAGTTAATCAAACATATTTCGACCAACATAAAAAAATAAAAAACAGATTTCTGAATCCCAAAAGAACACATATACACAAACCGATTAATAGTTTCAACAACCAAAATCACGCTTAATATATCACAAATCAGATTCATGGCGCTCAGCAGAAGATTTTCACAGGGTTGAATCCGTATATGAAAGAATTAACACATTCATATATATGTATGCACTTTAAATAAATATGATAACTCAACATGATGATTGATCTGATTTATACTCAGAACTAATTATTATAGTCCAACCTATGCTCTGATACGTCCACATGTAATCTATAATCTTAATACAGAATATATAGATTTAAGTATGATTCTATTCAGGATTTTGACCATAAAAATTAATTACTGTAAATCATAAAACATACCAGAATTCATAGCAATTAATGTTGAAAAGTTATGAGTTCCTGTCACGATTTTAATTAATTGAATCCCGAAGAAGTATTGATATGAAATTCGCCTTCTCTTCCTTAGCCTAAGCCTTTAGTCGTGTTTCATAAGATTGAACTACAATGATGGAAATTGAGTTCAGTGTATATCGGTAGATAGAGGGGCCGAATTTCCTTATTGTCTTTTAATCTCAGCCGTCCATCAAGGTTATAGTATTAATAGAAAATACTTCTAATTAAACCAGGTTTTTATTAATTCAGTAATTTACCTAATTAAATCAAGATATGTAATATGAACCACATAATTAGAAGATATTAATTTCTAACAATTCTTTCCTTCCCTTGCATGCTCTTGCATAGTCGGCATACGTCTGTTAGGCAGCCCCTCTTTGTTTAAATGATTTATTGTTGTTTTCGCGGTAAAATATGTTGGTGTAAAGTGATTTGAGAAAGTTTGTATTGTTAAAAAGTAGTATGAAAAGTTTGTGTAAATGATTTAAAATGGGTTTACCGAAGAGATACTAAAAACTCCGTGACCAACACTGTACAGTTGGAATAAAAAAGGCGGTTAACATTTATAAATTGATTCCATGCAAATTTATTTAGAATATGCTTCAAGAGAATATAGGTTACATTACATGAGTATTGTATACTTTCAAAATCTTTACGATCAAGAAACCATACAAGAGAAACATATCTAAACTGTTATTCAGTTATTTATTTTTATTCTTTATAACCCACAAGACATCCTAACGAGGCATTGCGATATATTCTTTTCTAGTCGATGTTCCACCAGAACTGTCCTTGAAGATATTTAATCACATTCGCATCAACCTGGAAAGCCTTGGTGAGAACATCAGGATTAATTGGAGGGTCGGATCCAAAAACTGCATTCGCAATGGTGATGACTCCTGGGTTTTGGCTGCTTAGACCCGCGAATACAAATGCATCAGTCTTCCCCACATTAAATTGGAAATGAATGAGACCTTCTGGAAAAACAAACACATCTCCTGGATACAAAGTCTTGGTAAAGAGCTTGTTCTTTACGTTTGGATCAGCAGGGTTCGAAGTCACGAATCCAACATACAGAGTTCCCTCCACAACAACAAGAACCTCAGTACCCCGTGGGTGCGTGTGGGGTGGGTTGAGGCCATAGGGTGCATAGTCGATACGGACCAAGGAGATGCCAAGAGTGTTGAGTCCTGGTAACTGGTTCACGTTCACGGGCGTGACCTTTGATCCAAGGGGATTTGATGTGTTTCCAGGCTTGTTCAGTCCTGGAAAGAAGAAATCATTGGCACTGACCATGGCAGGATCCTTGCAAATCTTTCCATTCACAAAAACTGCAAGAAAAAGAAAAAGTGACAGAAACAGAAGCCATTGCTAAGTCATAAATCTGTATATACCAACATAAAATGTACTGAAAATTGTCATGAAGATCATATTAATCCTCCGAATGCAAGTTATGCAGAAGATGAAATATTAAAAGAAATTTTTGAGTAGTGCGCGCAATGCACACAAGATAATTAAGGAGTGTAAAATGCATTTACCCTTTGCTTCATCATCCTTAACAGCAACACAGAAATCCTGTAGGGGGGATGGATCAGAAGCATACGTAAATGAAACCAATGAGAAAATAAGAATGGCAATTGGGATGCGAACAGCCATTCTTAGTTCTTCTCGTGGTTTTCGGATGTTTATTTCGTGAGAGGGGATTGCCTATTTATAGTGTAGCCTTCGATTTGAATTAGTCATCATCGAGTTATCTTTTGAAGCAAATGATCTTGCCGAGTCTTCAAAACATAATTGACTACATATTTTCATTTAGTAATTATTAATTGTTGATCAAATCGTTCGTGATTAACTAAAGTCTGGTTTGAATTAATTTCAAAGTTGTTAATCTGTCATTCTCAGTATTTGAATATAGAAGATAAAATGCAATTGCTAATGATCGATTAAATTATGAAAATTATTGAATATGTTCAACAAAAACACCCGATTCTTTGTCATTTGAACTCTAGCAATCCAGTTTCCATTTTGTTCTCGAATTTTCATTTGTTGATTTCTCATTCGGATATCATCCCATCTTCAATTAATTGTTGGCCCAAACTCAAAATATTTGTTTTCCTAATAATTTAATTATTTATTTTTTCCAATGGACTCTCAAACTGATCCTGAAACACTTTTGATTATGGCTTTGAATTGAGGATTAAATGGCCAAGTTAATACTGGTGTTAATGTGTAATACATGTGACTCCCTTCACCATTAGAGACTATTTACCCATTAGTTCTTCAATCATTCTATACACAGACGAAATCTCTCCTGCATACAGTCAATCAGTCTGTGTGTGGTCGTGTTTTAAAAAACTTTTGAACTAAAAAATTAGACTTATACAATACATATGGAAGATACAATTTACATATTCTCCTAAAGACCGACGTTTTTCTTTTCATGTATTATTTTTTATTAGATTCTTCCCAAAAAGAGATGTAGGATAGATTTTTTTGGTATATTTTGATTTTTAAGCATTAATTATTAATTTCAAGTATTTTTCAAAAAAATTCATTAATTTTAATAAATATTGTTATATTAATTGATTTTTCTTTCTTCATATTGACAATTTCTTTATTTATATTGTACATTATCATTTTATTATTTTAATAAAAATTACTAACCGATCAATTATTTAATTAAAATTATATGAATTAATTGTTAAAATATGTAATATATTTTTTTTTTGCATATTGTAGTTATTTAAATTTACATGAAAAATAGAAATAAACAGAATTAGTAAATAAATAAAAATAACGTGAAAATGATAAATGAATTGAAGAAATTTTAAGTTATAAAAATTAACACAACATAATTGAATTTACTTTGAAAATTCGTATATTTATTATTTATTTTAATTTGATGAGAAAAAACCTGAACCGAAATTAATCAGCTAAATTGAATTTAGTTAACAAATTATAAATAATATTATATGACTTAAATGATATATTTTCAAATGAATTAGATATTGAGGAAAAATAAAAAATAAAAAATAAAACTTTTACCTTCAATTTTTGATACAATTTTATAGACAATATATTTACAATTTACTCTAACTTGTTAGCTTACATTAAATTTCTCACTGAGATCTTTAATTTGACACTCATATTACACATTTTAGACTACAAAATAATAAAATGATTATTAAAAAATAATAATATGGAGCCTTGCTTCTACTGCCTGCGAATTGAAGTGGATCACTTATGTTCTTCAGTCCTTACACATTTCTGTTCCATTGCCTATTCCACTGAAATTTGATAACAGGGCAGCTCTACATATTGTGGCTAATCCTATCTTTCACGAGCAGACAAAACATTTTGATATTGATTGTCATCTTGTCCGCAATCACTACAAGGAAGGCTTCCTTCTGCTTGAGCACGTCTCCACCAAGCATCAATTAGCCGATTTGTTTACAAAAATCTTGGCTTCTCCCAAGTTCTATATTCTCATCTCCAAGTTGGGAATGATTGATTTGCATCGACTATTTCTAACTTGAGGGGCCGGGGGATGAAGAATTGATGAAGAGTTAGTTTGGAAAATAAGTCTGGTAGTGGAAGTAGGGTCATTTGCGTCCTTTTCATCTTTTTTAATTTTTTACAGCACTTTTGCTTTTGCCTTTGTTTTGGTATAAAGCCTGTTTTGAACTCTGTTACAGAGTCTTAAGAAAATAATAAGATCTGAGAACAAAATTACGTGCTTTCTTGCTTCAAAGTATAAGTTTCCTTTATATTTACAAATTTCTCATTGGATTCGTGCGTTTGGTATTGTTAAAAAAGAGTTTTTTTTTTTAAATGAATAATAATTTTTTGGAGAATAGATGATTGAGATTTGTTTGAAAAAATATTGTGACCTTGACTTTTAATATATGGTTGAGATTGAATACCGTAGAAAAAAAGAGAAAAGTTTAAAGTAAAAGAAACAAGGGCTTAATTTACACAAGCTAAAATCAATGGAAAAGATGTCACATCCTACTGTTCTTAGTTCATCAGTAACAAGAAGTTCGGTAATCTCCATTTTCCATTCTTGTCAAAAAAGTCGCCTATTTTAAAAAACACATGGTATGTAAAGATTTGGGGTCCATTTTAAAAGGTTAATAATGTTAAGAGGAGTAGTCCAAATATTTATAAATTGGTCATTGTATTCATCTTTATTCGATATGTGATTTTATTCCTTAACAATACATGCCCGCTCAAGATGGTGGCTCTTTGAGCTGACCAATCTTAGTTTTAATTGAATCGAATTGGTCGTTGGAACTTAATAAGCTCTGGTACCATGTTAAGATTTAATGGTCCATCTTAAAATGTTAACCTTATTAGGAGTAGCCTAGCCCAAACTCTTATAAATTGATCAATGTTTTCATCTTTACTCTATGTGGGATTTTATACCTTAATATGAATTTTATTTTATTTTATTTTTATTTTTTAATGTGACTTTTTCGATTTAAAAATGTGGTTAAAAAGTGATTCCGAAAATTGCGGTAAAAGGTTTTTTTGTGTATAAATGAAGTGCGCACGAAGCTCGCCCTTCATGTTTCGCTTGCACATTGTCAGGATTTGTTGCGCCTAGACGCACTTAAGCGTGATGCTCGATCTCGTCGCTTCGTTACGCTTTACGCTTTTTAGAACAATGATAAATGATGTAATGTTTTTAAGGTAAACATATTTTTAAAAAGTGATTTAGGAAAATGTATGGTTAAAAAGTAGTTTGAGAACTTGTGTTATTTATACACTTGATTATAACAAATTTACAAACGGAGGTCAAGACTCAAAGTTACCAAAACACATGAGTTGGACTGTTGGAGTTTTAGATAAAAGCTTCAACTACTTAAAAAATATATATTAGTTATGTGCTGTAGATTTTTTTAATGAAACTTATTGTAATTTAATTAATAGAGATGTAGATAGGTATCGAGCTTTGTTACATGTACAATAATTTTGACAATAAGATTAACAATTAGCTTATGTGTCATAATTCTGTTTTTTTACCCATCACATAAACTTTTAAATCAACAATCAACAAATTTACACATCACCTAATTGTCAACTATATTGTCAAATACATTGTACAAGTAGAAAAATTCGTAGGCATATGATGCTTAATATATCGTTTGCCATTTTGGACTTTTTCCATGCTTATCTAGAACCTGGCAACAAATATCCTTTACTCATAGTAAACACATTTGAACTTTTCTAAAGGTGAGAATGACAGATTAACAGCTTAATTTGACATAATATTCAAATCCCCGGCATGGTTTGAAGTTGAACAGAAATAGCATATTCTGGATTGTCTCCAGAATCTCTGGTTTGCATTACATATGAATTTGGTGCAACTTAGCATCATGATGTCGAAATAGGATGTAGTACAAATGAAAACGTGTACGTAATGAGTTATGTATGACATCAAACTGTTAATAAAAAAAGGCCATTTCCATGTACAAAAGTGAAATTTTTAGCATTTAAGACTTGGAAAAAGGAAACTATTCTTGTTCACTTGCAAAATAAAAGCTGACAGACTAATTCTAATGAGTTCGTGAACAAGTTCCATTAGCCAGCCAACTAATTAATTATCAATAATTTCCATAATTTAATCACGTTTCGAAGACTTGGCAATAATTTCCATAATTTAATCCAGCTTGAGCATAGCAATGGAATTGTGTAAATTATAGTTTCTCATAATTTGCGTCTGCAATTTATTTTGTTAGGTATAAAAATTTTCCTAGGAGTACTGAGAATGACAGATTAACCATTTTGAAATTAATTCAAACCAAAGACTATGAATTTTGAGTTGTTAACTAATGACGATTTGATCAATGATTGATTACTAAATGAAAACACTTCCATGGAAGAAAGATTATTTCACATTGTTTAGTTGTTTAAAATAATGTGCTCTTGAAAATGTATAATTAATTACGTTTTGAAGACTTGGTAAGATTATTTGCTTCAGAAGATAAGTTGATGACTAATTCATATAGGAAGCTGTGCTATAAATAAGCAATCTCCTCTCACAAAATAAACATCCCCAAACCACAAGAAAAACTAAAAATGGCAGTTCACTTTCTAGTTGCCGTTCTTATTATCTCATTGGTTTCATTTACGTATGCTTCTGATCCATCCCCCCTTCAGGATTTCTGTGTTGCTGTTAAGGATGATGAAGCAAAGGGTAAATGCATTTTACGCTCTACAATACTGATCTTCTACCAGACTTTAATTTCGGGACAAATATAATTTTATTGCATTCAGTTTCTTTGTAATTTTCGTGTCAATTTTCAGGACATTTTATGTACTAAATTATGTTGGCATATACATATATATATGGCTCAGCAATGGCTTCTGTTTATCTTGCAGTTTTTGTGAATGGAAAGATTTGCAAGGATCCTGCCATGGTCAGTGCCAATGATTTCTTCTTTCCTGGACTGAACAAGCCTGGAAACACATCAAATCCCCTTGGATCAAAGGTCACGCCCGTGAATGTCAACCAGTTACCAGGACTCAACACTCTTGGCATCTCCTTGGTCCGTATCGACTATGCACCCTATGGCCTCAACCCACCCCACACGCACCCACGGGGTACTGAGGTTCTTGTTGTTGTGGAGGGAACTCTGTATGTTGGATTCGTGACTTCGAACCCTGCTGATCCAAACGTAAAGAACAAGCTCTTTACCAAGACTTTGTATCCAGGAGATGTGTTTGTTTTTCCAGAAGGTCTCATTCATTTCCAATTTAATGTGGGGAAGACTGATGCATTTGTGTTCGCGGGTCTAAGCAGCCAAAACCCAGGAGTCATCACAATTGCGAACGCAGTTTTTGGATCCGACCCTCCAATTAATCCTGATGTTCTCACCAAGGCTTTCCAGGTAGACGCGGATGTGATTAAATATCTTCAAGGACAATTCTGGTGGAACATCGACTAGAAATAAATATCTATGATAAAAACGAATAGCTGAATAAAGATTCTGTAAGCATATAGTATTCTCATGTAATGCAACCTATGTCCTCTTGGAGCATATTTCTAAATAAAATTTCTACAGAATCTATTTTTAATTGTCAATTAATGGCTTAGTTAAATTTTGTTTAATCTACTAAATGAAAATCTTTCGATCAATAACGAAAAATCTAATGTGAAATGCAACACTGCTTATTGCCGAAATTTAAGTGTCAGATATTTTTCATAATTTATTTATTAGTTTATTGTTATTATGTAAATGGGTTGCTGCTTCGAAATATGATTTTCTTCCACCAGACACACCCATTCACTCCAATGGACGCTTTTCCCTTATATATTTAGAAGTTCCCCGGCCATTTGCAGATAGAATAAACGTACATATTCATTATTCTCCTTGGCATCATCAATAAAATCTTACATTGTTCTCTTGGTTTGATCAAACCGTTACTATTTAAATCAAACACTTCCATTGTATCATGAAGGAGATTTTCATTAAAATCTCATATATTGTGACTTCGTTGGATAAGGGAGAAACATTTCTTAAAAGATAACGATTTTCGTGCTTTGGAGTTTATTCAATTTTTCAGATTTCCTATAATTTTTTCTCACTCTGAATTCACAACCTAATTGATCATTTAAGTACCTTGACTATGCTAATTAAGAGCGCAAGGGAAGGGAAAAAGTACATTTCTAAATCCGATTTTACGAAATAAATAATTTTATTTTAATAAAAGAATTTAAAATGATCGTACCATATTTTAAAATGACAGTGACACGTACTATAATCAAAAAGATTTTATAATTACCGCCCATTTGCTTGTTTGTTTATCTGCACATCCTTCCTAAGCTGCCGTTATTTCACTATTTCGATTAATTGAGGAAGTTGACGATAAAAGAATTTGAACATCAAGCAACTGTTGGAAACTTGGATATATTGCAATTAAACAACTTTTAAGAGAGGAGAGGATAATTCAAGAGAGTACTCAACTTTTTATTTTTTGAATTTGACTTGTATTGGAATGCTAGAATCACAATCTTTTATAGCTAGTACATGTTGGGAATTACACGTTAATTCCCCATTTTTTTTAACCCACAGGATCTTTTGATGTTCAAGAAATAATTGAGCAACAAGAAAATAAATAACAACGACGCAAAATTTTCGGATCGCCAAAGCCTTTCACTATATATTAAATTGTTACAAATATATAGAATTTTACTCACCAACCCAATCCCATAGACTACAGAGAAAATACTAATAATGAACTTCTATCTAACACAAGTTTTTACCCTTTGAAATATCTCATAAAGAGTTCACAAGAAATTACAAAGATAAAGCTCTCCAATTCTCTCTAATTAGTCTCACATAAGATTCACAATATTTTGGCTCCATAACATACATATTTATAGGTAAAAATCAACACCTAGAATATGTAAAATTCGTGTCCAAGTAAGTTTCCTTATTGAAGTAGAATACCAAAATAAAGTCTTTTATTTTCCTTTTCATCTTTAACTTGGTCTTCAAGTTAACCACTTTAATAGGGAAACCAATTGTCCAAGATATTCCCGTTCTTAATTTGGGTCAAATATCCCAACAATCTCCATCTTGACACAAATTCATCCGAGCCAAAATATTTAAAAATTAATCATTGGGTAAACAGGCAAGCTTTTTCTACTTTGACGATCACATACTCCACCATATGAGTATAATCACTCAAAATTATCAACGAATCCCGAGCTTTTCATCGGCCTATGTCGAAACAAAATTGCTGAAAAATTATGGTGCAACTCCTATTGTTTGATTTTTCATAGGAGTCCATCAGTCATCGACATCAATTTAACCACACATCTTGCATCCAAGTCAAACCAATGCTGTGTGTAAACACATGCATCTGCCAGTAAGAACACATCCTCTATCATGGCAACCGGAATCATGCCATGAGGATATTACATCTTACTCAGAGTACATCATCATCGCTCTCCACCAAGAGAGTCGCATTGTCCACCTTCGAGCAGTCAGCCGAGTCTGCTTCACCTTTTGGACAGTTTCTTCTTACGTGACCGGATTGTCCACAGTTCCAACATACAACCTTCTTCTTCATGGAGTTACCCCTCTTCTACTTTTCAGTAACAAGCAAATTATTTCCAGATGAATTATCGCCTCCACCTAATATCCGTTCTTCAGAGATCAACTTACTTGTAACTTTTGCAAAGTCCACCGTTTCCTTCTCGTACATCAAAATCGACTTGATGTGCTCAAACGTGGATGGAAGAGACCAGATGAGCCTCAACGCTTTATCCTCATCTTTAACTTTGACTCCAATAGATTCCAGTTCAGAAACAATCCCGTTAAGAACACTTAGATGGTCGGATATTTTTGTACCTGCGCTCATTCTCAACGAATGAAACTGTTCCTTCAGATACAAGCGATTTGACAAGTTCTTCGTCTGATACAACTCTTCAAGTTTTTCCCAAATTTCCTTAGCAGCATATATCCCATGAATATTTGCAAGAACATTCTTTGCCAAACAAAGTCATATTGTACTAGCAGTTCTCAAATCCAAATCTTCCCAATCTTCATCACTCTTTCTGAATTCAGTTTCTTTTTCTTTTCCTTTGTCAGAACTCTCGGTTGGTTTTCCTTTCAAAGCTTTGTGCAGACCCGCCTGAATTAAAATATCATTGACTTGTACTTGCCACAGGCTAAAACTAATTCTTCCATCAAATTTCTCCACGTCGTACTTGACAGACATATTTTCTTTTGCTCCAATAAAATCTTCGAACCACCTGACTCTCTGATACCACTTGTTGGGAATTACACGTTGATTCCCCCTTTTTTTTAACCCACAGGATCTTTTGTTATCTGTAGTCAACTAATTGGTGCAGAAAAGGCATTACGGCCGTAATTGAAATCATTCACGACCGTAACTCATTTAATCATGGCAGTAAAAGCTATTATCACGACCGTAATCAACTATCGAGGGAAAATGCAGAATTTCAGCAGAACCAGGCTTACGGACGTAAGTTTGAAAGTTACGGCCGTAACTATTAAAGCAGTTTTGGACCCGAGAGGCCTTTACTGCCGTAACGTTATTCTTCACGGCCGTAAATGAGTAGCGGCCAGATTTTCCGTATTTTTAATTATTTTATTTCTTTTTTTAGTTTTTAGGTTATTTTCCTATTTTAGAATTTTAGTCTAATTAGAATTCTATTTTGAGTAAATTAGATGCTAGGTTATTTTGCTTATTTATACTTCTTTCCATTCATTGTAACAGTTAAGTTAAGTTTTAGTTTATGAATAATATTTGAGAGAGGATTCTCTTGTTAAAGGTTGAGGAGTCCCTTTGGTGTTCTTCGAGAACAAATCAAACTTATCAAATATTGTGAAAATATTTGTGGCGTTTCCAATTAGAATCTTATCAAGGAAATTGACAAGTCCTTGTGGTGTTTCGAAAACCTTGGATCTCGATTCCGCATCGTCAATTTCTTGCGTCGTGAATCTTGGTTCAAGGTCCTATCGTCAATTTTATCTTTCCAGTAGTTTTAATTCTTGTTTATTTTCCGCGTCAAATCTGATCTAGATCTTTCCTAGGTTTTATTTTTGTTATTCCGCGTTGTTCGACGAGATTTCTTGACTGGGATCTCATCATCTGGTATCAGAGCTTGGATCTATTTCAGATTCTTGCGTTTCTTGATTTTCTTGACTTTTTTCGTGTTCTTCGCGTTCTTCGTGTCAGTCATAATTTCCTTCAGTTTGATCCATAAGAGTCAGTCTAAAAAACTCAAAAGTGTTTTTCTTGTTCGTTTTTCGTCCAAATCCAGTTCCGTTTTTTCTGCCATACTCGTAGTCCAATTCTTTGGCTGATTATAAAAAAAAATCTGAAAATCCCAAATTTTCCCCAAATATTCCGAATTTTCCCATATTCTAAATTTCCATGTCTCGCGGGGAGAGATCTTCATCAATGGGTGACAACAAACGCCCCGAAAGAGGGAATAGGATATTGGAGCAGGGTGTTGAATTATTGGCAGAGATGGAAGCAAAATTTCATAAGGTAATGGCTAGGATGGATAAAAGAGATGCGATGATTGCCCAATTGAAAAAGAAGCAATCGCGGGTAGACTCTATGGCTAGGAGGAGTAGTAAAAGTGAATGTCATGCTAGGTACGGAGATGTGATGGATGAAAGGCCATTGAAGCGAAAAGAGACATCAAAACGGGAGAGTAGTGATCATGTTCACAAAAGGAGGGAGGAACCGACAACCAAAGGTAAAAATAATCTTGATTCCAAGCCTCTTAAGGATAAAAATGTTAAGTGCTTTAAATGTTTGGAACGGGGTCACATTTCACTTGATTGTCCACGTAATAAGGTTAGGTGTGATAATGAAGGGGCTAAAAGTATTGTGGTGGATAAGTCAATTACTGATAGGCATGCTCTTAGCGTTAGGCGTAAGGTGAATGCTTTGGATAATGTGGAAGGGCAGAAGGATAATATTTTTCGCACTAGATGCTTAGTGAATGATAAAGTGTGTAGCATGGTGATTGATGGGGGAAGTTGTACTAATGTAGTTAGTACAATGTTGGTGAAAAAATTAGGCTTACCTTTAACGAAACATCCAACGCCTTATAAATTACAATGGTTGATTGAGTCGGGGGAAGTTAGTAAAGAGACAGGCTTTAGTGACATTTTCTTTTGGTGGATATTCGGATGAGGTAATTTGTGACGTGGTGCCAATGCAAATTAGTCACATACTGTTGGGGAGACCTTGGCAACATGAAAGGGTTGTGCTACATGATGGGTATACGAATAGATAAAGCTTGGTAAAAGGGGGAAAAAAGTTTACTCTAATGCCACTATCTCCAACTGAAGCCCTGAAAGATCAATTGAAGGTGAAAAGTGAGTTTGAGGGGAGAAATAAGAGAGTTGAGGCCACGACCTCAGAAAAAGGAGAGGGAGTGGAAATTAAAGAAAAGAGAGTTGATGCCACGACCTCAGAAAAAGGAGAGGGAGTGAAAAATAAAGAAAAGAGGGTTGAGGTTCAAACCTCAGAAAAAGGAGAGACTGAGTGCAAAAAGCAAAAGAAAAGAGAGTCTACCACAAAAATGAGTCTATTTGCACTTACTCACGCTAACACACCCCTCCCCAATTCTTTAAAATCTGTTTTACAGGTACCGAAGTCAAACCATGGGCTTAAAAAAGGAAAGAAACTTGTTGGCACAAATGAGCAGCCCAAAAAGCCGAGAAAGTTGAAGGAGAAAAATGGACAGCCCAAAAGTCTAAAAGATCGCACGAAGCTTAATCATGATCAACAAGCCCGGCAAAGCAGGGGAAGTTTGAAAAGCCGACCAAAAATGGATTCGAGGTCGAATCCTTTTCAAGAGAGGGAGTATGATATGATCCGGACCAGGCATCGGAGGGCGAAATCGAGCCATCGGAAATATGACAATGATCTACGTGCAAAACGGAGCAAGTTCTATGTTTGGGTCGAGCCGAGAAGAGGGACGGATCAAGCCGAGCCGAGTTATCGAAGTAATTGGTGCAGAAAAGGCATTACGGCCGTAATTGAAATCATTCACGACCGTAACTCATTTAATCACGGCCGTAAAAGCTATTATCACGACCGTAATCAACTATCGAGGGAAAATGCAGAATTCCAGCAGAACCAGGCTTACGGCCGTAAGTCTGAAAGTTACGGCCGTAACTATTAAAGCAGTTTTGGACCCGAGAGGCCTTTACGGCCCTAACGTTATTCTTCACGGCCGTAAATGAGTAGCGGCCAGATTTTTCGGATTTTTAATTATTTTATTTCTTTTTTTAGATTTTAGGTTATTTTCCTATTTTAGAATTTTAGTCTAATTAGAATTCTATTTTGAGTAAATTAGATGCTAGGTTATTTTGCTTATTTATACTTCTTTCCATTCATTGTAACAGTTAAGTTAAGTTTGAGTTTATGAATAATATTTGAGAGATGATTCTTTTGTTAAAGGTTGAGGAGTCCCTTTGGTGTTCTTTGACAACAAATCAAACTTATCAAATATTGTGAAAATATTTGTAGCGTTTCCAATTAGAATCTTATCAAGGAAATTGATAAGTCCTTGTGGTGTTTTGAAAACCTTGGATCTCGATTCCGCATCGTCAATTTCTTGCGTC
Organism: Ligustrum vulgare; assembly: GCA_963555705.1. Taxonomy (NCBI): domain Eukaryota; kingdom Viridiplantae; phylum Streptophyta; class Magnoliopsida; order Lamiales; family Oleaceae; genus Ligustrum; species Ligustrum vulgare. Next base: position 86,464,020 of record OY743168.1, read on the forward strand.
GTGAATCTTGGGTCAAGGTCCTATCGTCAATTTTATCTTTCCAGTAGTTTTAATTCTTGTTTATTTTTCGCGTCAAATCTGATCTAGATCTTTCCTAGGTTTTATTTTCGTTATTCCACGTTGTTCGACGAGATTCCCCGACTGGGATCTCATCAACAGAGAAAATACTAATAATGAACTTCTATCTAACTCAAGTTTCTACCCTTTGAAATATCTCACAAATAGTTCACAAGAAATTACAAAGATAAAGCTCTCCAATTCTCTCTAATTAGTCTCACATAAGATTCACAATATTATGGCTCCCTAATATACATATTTATAGGTAAAAAACAACACCTAGAATATGTAGAATTCGTGTCCAAGTAAGTTTCCTTATTGAAGTAGAATACCAAAATAAAGTCTTTTATTTTCCTTTTCATCTTTAACTTGGTCTCCAAGTTAACCACTTTAATAAAGAAACCAATTGTCCAAGATCTTCCCATTCTTAATTTGGATCAAATATCCCAACAGTACATGTATTCACCATTATTATATTCATCCTCCTAAAAGAATTCATAAATATTTCAAATACGTGAATCCATTGTTCATGTATCTCAACATTAAATGAACAAACTTAATGTATTAATCAAGTTTATATTTCATTATTTTCGAACACCCCCCGGCCCCTTAAACTTGATTTATTGTAACTTCGAGCAAACAAAGAATTTTCACAAATACATCGATCTTTAATGGCTTCGTGAAAATATCAGCAATTTGATCTTAAACTTTACAAACTAGTTTCACATATTGTTTGTGATTGAGTTGAGAATCGAGCACTGGCTTATTTGGACGATTGTGATCGTTCAGTTTCAAAGTTTTCTAATATAGATTTCTCATACGGGCTAAGATTTTGGCCCATGTGTCGTCTCTGTATCTGAAATCAAGGGCGGTGTTTTTTTACTGTTTGTAGTTTTAGAAATGAAAAATGGGGTAATTGGAGATGACATAAGTCGTCTCTGTAGGACTACCATATAAATACCAAAAGCCTGTTTCAATATTCATTTTTCTCTCCATTCTCGTGCTCGAAGGTTTCCAATTATTCTTTGACAGACTTCACTCATAAAAACTTATGGCTGGTGAGTTATTTGTGTCTAACTACGTTAACTTTAAATTTTTTTTGTATGTTTTGTACACTTCATTGCACTTTCATAAACTAAGGAATGCCGTTTGAAGATTAATTAGATAAGCACACACATCCTTATCCTCGACTGTTTGATGCTTACAAATTAATCTTTGAATTGTCCCATTTTGGACAGTTTGACATTGATTTGTGAGTTACTAGTTGTGTTATATTAAGTTTGTCCTAAAATTGCCTAAGTAATAACCATGTGAAAATTTCGATAGTGTTTCTCTTTTATTCTCTGGGTGTGGACTATGTTTAACACAGTGCCCACACTTAGGAAAATAAAAGGGAGATACTGTCGAAATTTACGCATGAAACAAAGGCTATTACAGGATAAATTAACACGTGTAATTCACATATCAATGTCGAATGTCTAGGACCCGTACCTGAAATTAGAATTGGAGTGATAATGGGCATTCTTACATCACTCGTATATTTCTTAATATTTGTTTGTGATTTTGCAGCTATCCTTATTGGCAATGAAAATTGATAAGAGTTGGATTAAGCTTAATAGAATATGCGCAAAGTCCGAAGTATTTTGAAATGGTATGAAATCATTTATAAACATGGTTAGGCCAATAGCAAATGATTGTGGGATAATTACTTGTCCATGCAAATGTTGTTTAAACAGGTTGAAGTAGTTAGTGGGCACCGTGGAGAATCACATATTCTGATATGGTTTCTTGGAAAGTTACGATAGATAGATTTATCACGGAGAGAGTGAGGATGATCCTATTAACATACATCAGCAGAGTGTCGGATCGGTGGATGCGGATGAGATGACAGATGTTTTCAATGATGATCCAACATCAACTGCTTCCGACGTCAATTACGACCAATTATTTGAGGCTCTTCATTCAGAATTGTACCCTGTAGTATCTTCCTTCTCATCATTAAATTTTTTGGCAAAGTTAATGCATTTGAAGGTAGTAAATAAGTGGACAAATAAGTCGTTCGATGAGCTATTGAAGCTGTTGAAGTTGGTGTTCCCCAAACTGAATCTTGTTGATTCTCACTATGAAGCTAAGCTTATGTCAAAATTAGGCTTGGGATATAAATCTATTAATGTTTGCAAGAACGACTGTGCACTATTCTGGAAAGAAAACACATCTAAACAAATATGTCCAGTTTGCTCAGAAAGTTGTTGGTGGAGATTCCTTTTCTCTCATCACTCCGATTTTGCAACTTCACAGGTTCTTTTGACCTTGGTCTAATTAGTTGCTTAAAATTGTTTCTTTCTTTCTCTGGGCTGGAGCATGTGTTAGTCTAAATGTACATTTTGTGCAATCTTTATCTGATTTTTTTTTTTAAAAAAAAACTTTAACTAACGTTAGTTTTTCAAATAGATCCACAAATAATTAGCAAGTCAACAAAATATATGTTCTTGAATAATGTTGAGAAGTTAATTAAAACACCAGCAAAATAATGCTTTTTCTTACTTTGAAATTTCCATTTCTTAGTTCTCGTGTAGGAGTGAATAGATTTACTTATTTTATTATTTTAAGTTAAAAGGCTAATTTGATTACTGTTGAATAGCATAATGTGTTGATAACTGGAGGTGGGGCAGCCCATTTTTGCCTCTATCTTATTTTCTGATTTCTATAATTTCCTCATTCGGACATATTCATTTTACTAGTATTTGTTGAATCATAGTTAAAAGTTCTGATTTTTCTGCCTACAACAAGTTTGATTTTTCTCAGGAGTTGGGAAGAAGTTAAGTGGGCGTATTTGAACTAACATGTATTTATTTGACTGATCATCACTTGGGGGCAAAGTACAAGTTTAGGATCATGTTTTCAAGTTGGTGGTGTTTTTTTCTGAAAGTATTCAAAATTGGCTTATAAGTGAGCTTTTAGTTGAGTGGTTGATGAATACTTAAAATCGAACCTGTTATATTCATTCACACTTGGTAGGTTATGTCTTTATATGCTGTACTTACACTCCACTATCTATGATATATTGCTAGCTAATTTTACCTTTCAAATACTTGATATTAGTAATCATACCCTCAAATTCCCGTTTATGTTGACTCTATTTTGAATTGATTTTTGTATTTGATATCATACCCTCAAATTCCCGTTTATGTTGACTCTATTTTGAATTGATTTTTGTATTTGATAATCTTTTCTATAGTTATTCTGCAATTACCAAGTATGATGTTTATGGATTGGTTGGTCAAGTGTTTGAACATATACACAGTTGAAATGTCTAAACTATGTCTAAGTTTCGATTTTTTTAAAATTGGAATGACATTTCTTTTTGAACATTACAAAGAGAGGGGAGGGGAGGGAAGGGGTGGGGTGTGACTTGAACCTGGGTACACTCCGATAAGGGGGTGCCTTTTCACCATTAGAGCAAGCCCCCTTGGTCTGTCTAAGTTTCTGTTTGGTCACAACACATTTCTCTAAATACTTTTTAAGCACACTTTCTCTCGTAGGTATGACTGACGTAATGTCTCATGGAGGCGACGGTAGTGGATAGCCACCACATGGAGGAGGGCATAGGGTTCCGGCACCGTGCGAGAGCGATGAGTCAGAACATTATTTTTTACTTAATTAGCATCACTTATTTTGAATTTTTGTTGCGCAATTTCATGATAAATCTCTTTCAGGAGCTCCATCGAGGAGAAAGAGATGGTTAGGTTGGAGTTTAAACTTGCAGGCCACCTTTGATAAGAACTGTTAGAAGCCACTTCCAATAAGATTCGACGAAGAAGAAATGACTTTTGGCCCAGTTGGGGGTAATGAAAATCTATTCGTTTGGTTCGTTGGGGGACAAATATGATATTATGTCGTCCCATGCCACGAAAAATGGAAAAATGTTCCTGAACAACTAAGAGCTATCATTAGGAAGCGCATGGAGGTAATAAAATTTGAAATTCTCATTATTAATAATTTAATTTAATTCATTTCATAACTAATTGTTTCAATATTTTTTGTGACTTTCTTAGGAATACTTCGACATTTTTGTTGTGTTGAGCCTCATCTTCGCTAGCGGGTTGAGATAGGGATTGATTGGACCTCTGCTGAATGATATAAAGACTACAAGAATAAGGCGCATGACCACTTCTTGAAGTTTGGCCTAAAGCGTCCGTATCGAGCTATTAGCGAGGTCGACTGACAGAAGTGTGCAGATCATTTCACAAGTCCGCAATTTCGAGTAAGTAGTTTTTTCTGGTAATTAATTAGTCCAATTTTTCCTTTTTGTCCAAACTTATTGCATTTTTATATTTCTTAAGGCTCGTTTGGAAAAAAATAAAATGAATCGGAGTGGATCGAGATATCCAAGCTTGCAGGGTTCGAAAAGTATAGCGACAACGCGACACGCCAGAGTAAGATTTAAATCATAAATTCTTTTATTCAATTTTCTTTTTATTACTTGTCAATGTTCTACTAATGTTGCCCGTTTAATATTCTTAATAGAGGGACCCCGTAAGTCAAAAGTTGCCATCAGTTATAGATTCTTGGAAAGACTTACACACTCGAAAGATCGGCGAGTGGGTCAATGATCTTGCGGCACACGACTACGTAAGTACATACTACTTGATTTAATTACATGTTTAAAACGTTTGACGTTTATTTATTAAATTCGATACTATTACCTAAAATGTAAATTTAGGAAGATTTAGTCAAGGAGAGGGAGAAGCAGACACAACAAGCAGCTTCCACCGGCATGCTTATAGAAGAGCACGCTATTATTAAACATATGCTTGGGGAGAGGAGGGGCAATGTCCGTGGAGTGGCACGAAAATTGAAGGGTGGTTCTCCTTCATTATCATCAACTGGAAGATCATAGTACTCGTTTGAGGTTGGTCAAATTTTAGAGTGTGAGGCTCGAATGAAGGCTCGTATGGATGCTTACAACCATCAAATGATTGATTTTATGCAGCACCTTATGGGTTCTATAAAGATAGCGTTGCTAGAATTACAATTGCCATCAATACCACCACCGTCGAACCTTTCGGACATTTTCGATGATGATGATGCTGAAGAGGAGGATGAAGATTTAGGATATCCTTAGTATAATAACCTTTTTTTTTTTCTCATGTAATTAAATATGAAGATTTAAGATATCCTTGGTATAATAACCTTTTGTTAACCTTTTGTTCTCATGTAACTAAACATGAAGATTTAGGATATCTTTAGTATATTACATTTTGTTCTCATGTAACTAAACATGAAGATTTAGGATATCCTTAGTATATTACCTTTTGTTCTAATGTAATTAAACTTGTAACTTGTGTATTCGGATCTAATATTGTGTTATTTACTTTGTATTTTTATAATTTTGCACATGAAAATTTTTCTGATATTATATAAACTATTTTAATTGTTTTTTATTAATAATATTATGTGAAATAACTATTTTACAAACATACCATACCTTTAGAGAAGACAAATGTCGTCTCTGAAGAACATACAGAGATGACATGTGTCGTCTCTAAATGTTTTATCTTTAGAGATGAAAAATTCATCTCTAAATGCGTAGATTTTTAGAGATGACTATGTCGTGTCTATATGTTTATTTTTTGAAACGACTTTGTTTCTCCGTATGTGAAGAACTTTAGAAACGCCAAAGTCTTTGCAAATGACATTATCGTCTCTAAAAGCTTGGACATGTAGACACGACATTTGTTGTTTTTGTAATTTAGGGACGATTTTTGTTGTCACAATTGACATTTAGGGACGGACCTATAGGGAGGACACTTTGAGACGACAATTTCGTCTCTGAAACATAATAGAGACGACTTCTGTGGGCACAGGGACGCCATTTGTCGTCGCAAATGACACTTTTTGTGGTAGTGATGATGCAAGAAATGACACCATGATTTCTGCAGTGATGATGAGATGCGTCACTGTAGCAGTGCTGTGACCGCCACTCCATAAAGTCACTGATAGCAGCCTTTAGATGCCGTTGTAGCATCATCAGCAGTGATGCCGCTCGTAACCTTCGATCTGTTTATCAGCGGGCACTTCTCTTTGATCTATTTATCCTCAGTCGTTGATCTGTTTTTGTATGAGATCGTGTTTGTGTATGCAGTACTGCTATGCGGTGTAGTGGTGGTGGTGCTTGTGAATGCAGGATTTCATACGGTGGTGGTGCAGTGGTGTTTGTGTGTGCAGAGGTGTGCCATGGTGTTGTGGGCAGGGGCGGACCCAGGGTGGGGCCTCCTGGGGCACGTGCCCCAGCAATATATATATATATATATATATATATATATATATTTTTTTTTTTTTCTGGTAGGTAACTTTTTTTGTTTTAATCTTCAAACTTGATATATTAAGATATAAATATAATAGTGCACCTTTGCAGTGCACTCAGGATTCAGCATTTTGAAGATGATACATAACATATAATTTCTTTTTTTATATAAAAATAGTGCACCAATGAAAGTGGAGCCATGAGCAGTGGGTGATGTGATTTATGTTAATTATATTATAAGTGTGCAAGGTTAATATAATTATTTATTTGTTTGGGGATTGAATATTTTCAAGTACATTTTCATTTTTCGGTCTCTTCTTACAAAAAAAAATGTTTGGGGGCAGTGTGATTTATGCTAATTAATTATATTATAAGTGTGCAAGATTAATATAATTATTTATTTGTTTGGGGATTGAATATTTTCAAATACTTTTTCATTTTTCATTCTCTTCTTACCAAAAAAAATTTTCGGGAGCGCTGCCCCCGAACCCCCGTACCATCTCGTGTGCCCCACTAATATAATAGCTCTGCGTCCGCCACTGGTTGTTGGGCTGGTGTTGTTTGTGTTCAAGGTGCGGTGGTGGTTTTTGTGTTCAAGGTGGAGGTGTAGGTTGAGGTGACTCATAGTGGTGATGGTGGTAATGTGGGGGTGGTGGCAGTATGGTGATGATGTTGGCTGTGGAGGTTGGTGGTGGTTGTGGTAGGGTGGAGTAGTGGGATTGGGGATGGGATGAAGATTACTGTAAATTACATATATGTGACATGTAAATAAATACATGACCTAAAAATTTGAAATTGTGACTCACAATTTTTTACGTTACCATTGAATTTGAATTGTGTCCGTGAAATAAGTTGTGACTCACAATTTTTTAAGTCACCATTGAATTTGAATTGTGTCTGTGAAATAAGCTGTGACTTATAAAATTCGTGATTTGTGATCGAAAAATAAGTCGTGACTTACAAAATTTGTGATTGAGAAATAAATTAACTTATAAAATTCGTAATTGTGACTGGGAAAAAAGTTGTGACTATAAAATTCGTGATTTGTGATCTAGAAATAAGTTGTGATCTATAAAATTTTAATTTGTGACAAGAGAAATATGTCGTGACCAATTATTTGTGATTTAGACATTAGTCGTGACCTTTAATATTTGTGATATGTGATTGAATAATAATTTGTGACCGATCAATTTGATAATTTGTGACTGAGAATAAGTCGCGACTTATAAATTTATTTTTTGTGGCCGAAAATTAAGTCGTGACCAAACAATTTTATAATTTGTGACTGGAAAATTTCATAATTTCATTATATAATAACAACTAAGCCATTATTATAATTTGATACCATGCAAACTTACATAAAATATGTTTCAAGAGGACATAGGTTACATTACGTGAGAATACTACATTTCTCAAACTCATTCAATTATTCATTTTTATTCTTTGGAACTCAATGGATAATATTAATTAAGATGTAAAACTCATGATAGATATTTCTTTTCTAGTCAATGTTCCACTAGAATTGTCCTTGAAGATATTTAATCACATTTGCGTCGACCTGGAAAGCCTTGGTGAGAACATCATGAATTTTATAATCACAACTTTTTTCTCAGTCACAATTATGAATTTGATAAGTCATAATTTATTTCTCGATCACAAATTTGGTAAGTCACAAATCACAAATTTTATAGGTCACGACTTATTTCACGGACACAATTCAGATTCATTGGTGACTTAAAAAATCGCAAGTCACAATTACAAGGTCACAAATTTCAAATTAATTGATCACGAGTCCACGACTTAAAAAATTGAGAGTCATAATCAGAATTTTTTTAGGTCACGTATTTATTTACATGTCAGATATATCTAATTTACACTAATCTCTATCCCATCCCCAATCCCATTACTCAAAAATCACCACAACCACCACCAACTACCCCAGCCAACACTCCCACACTGCCACCATCCCCACATCACAGCCTCTGCACCGCCATAACCACTATGAGGCACCTCCATCACCATTCCACGACACTACTTTTAATTTAGCATGGTTTTGGGCTAGTTCAACCTTCCAGTGACCAAATTTGTGATTGTGCCACTCCTGTAAGCCCCCACCACTATGACTGAGCTTCCTCTGAATGTCCCCAAAAGGATTGTCCACCTCCTCATGATCAGCCAAATTCCCCCAATCCTGAGTGATCATCTCCCCACAATCATCTTCCTTTGTCCAAAATGGTTCAAAGCGAAACGGTCTATGTTATCTTCATCTCCTAATTTTTTGTTGATTTGGAGTCAGACGAAGAAGGATTGGTCGGTGATCTGATTGTTGGAATTCTAAATGTTTAACCTTGGAGTTTCCAAACAACTCTCTCCATATCCCATTACATAAGAATCGATCTAGTCTCTCAAATACATTTGCTGCCTCGTGTCTTTTATTATTCCAAGTGAAAGTTGGCCCAGAAAACCCCAAGTCATATAGTCTGCAATCACTCCAAACCATTCTAAAATCGTTGATAACTCCTAAGCATTGACTGTCTCCTCTAGATCTTTCCGCATCGAAGGCTATCTCATTGAAATCCCCTGCAACAACCCAAGGTAGCATCATCTGACTATGTAATTTTCTTAATAGTTCCCAAGAGAAACGGTCTATTCTCATATTTCGGAGTTAACCTTCAATGTTAAGGCTCGAATCAATCTCCCCATAGAAGTAAAGGAAAACATCATATTGTACAATTGAATATTCTCATTTTAATTTTCTCATCTCTAAAGTACAACAAATCTTTGAATGTTTGTGGAGGTCCTATCATCAGATGCAGCTTCACCTTTCCAAGCATACAACATAGCGAAATTTTAGGGAACCGACAAGTCTTATAATGGTTGCACGTTCTCTCCTCAAACCAAAATACAACTTTGCATGCAAAACTCACATTTGTTGGAAGGATCTCCTAAATCAGCGTATTCTGTTAGTTTAAAATTTGAAAAACGTAAATTTTTGCAACATAAAATTCAGCGAGTAAAACCTTTAAGTGTCTTTTACGTTATCATTTTTTTTAAAATTAAACTAATTGAAGGATATTTAATTGGATAGAGTTAAATGTCCTGTTAGTTTAAAATTTGAAAAACATAAATTTTTGCAACATAAAATTCAGCGAGTAAAACCTTTAAGTGTCTTTTACGTTATCATTTTTTTAAAATTAAACTAATTGAAGGATATTTAATTGGATAGAGTTAAATGTCTTTTTACAACCTATAGTTGACATATTATTTAAGTTTTATTTTGAAGCACTGTTATTAATGTCATTGTTTACGTGAATGAAGGGGAACGATTACATCAAAAAATCATAATCTAATTCAAAGTCATTTTATGATAAAATTGATGTCAATGAAATTTGTATGATAGTTATTTAAATTTTATTGTTTAAATAGATTGAAAGAAAAATTACATTACAATCGAAAAGTACAAAATGAAGGAAAAATAAGCGAAAATATATATTATTTTTTCAATATATTTAATTTAATTACCTATATTTTCATTACTTAAATAATTTAATTGAATTTAATTAGTCTAAACTTCGTTTTGAATCTTGGATCAAGATATGCATGGATTTTTCAATGTTCATTAAGAGTTAAGATATCTCCCTTATATTGCATTTTCAAGTTAATGTTGACGGATGACAATTAATGTCCAGTGAAATTTAAAAATTTAAATGTACTTTAAATGACAATTTTATGAAAAATAGTTACATCTGCATCACTTGGTTAAAATTAATGTTCAATCAATCAATCAATGATTGACTTGTTTTGCATAAAAAATGGCTAAAATTGTAATTACAAATCAAGTAATGAATATACAAAACAATATGAAAACTAATAGCACACAAGAAGCTCATTTAATAAAATTAGAATTCAATGTCAAATAAAAATTTAATTAAGTAGAATGGTTTAAAATACATGCAAGTTTTTCACTAACTATTATTATAATTGTAACGCCCCGAGTTCTAAATACCCAGAACGTCACGTTATCCTTTCAAATCGGTTTTCGAGAATAATGATCTTGCAAAAAATAACTAAAAATTCAATTTCATTTAAAATTCAATGATAAATAATTCAAATGTTCAAAATAACTTAAATAATAATAAGAAAATTCGAAAACTAGGAATTAAACGTGTGTAATCAATTTTCTCAAAACATATTAAAAATTTCTTCAATAGCCACTATCGCGCGCTCCGTCATCAACTCCGAAGTCTGAAAATTTGTAAGTTTAAAGAAAGGGTGAGCATTTCATATAAATACTCGATAGGCTCAACGTGAGATTAAATAAACTATATCATAAATAACACACATAATCATGCAATTTAAGTCATAAATTCTCATAACATCATGCTTAAACAAGCAAGTAATTGTCATGCCCGGAGGCAAGAAGTCTCATGTCCGAAGACAAGTAATTGTCATGCCCGGAGGCAAGAAGTCTCATGTCCGAAGACAAGTAATCTCATGCTCGAAAGCAAGTAACATCATGTCTGAAGACAAGTAATTCTCATAAATCACATAATAACATATAGGAATTTACAATAGTAATTTAAAGAAAAAGTTTTTGAAGTATGAACCTACCTTGAAAGTATTCTCGAGTTTGTTTAGTGAGAAAACGTCAATCTTCTAAACGTCCAAACGTCTCGTCTAGCCAATGTATAAGAAAATTCTTAAACTAGTATTCTGGAATTCAAATGTTTTAAAACGAAAGAGTTTTTAAAAGAAAAGTTTAGGGTTTAAAATGAAAATCTAACTTAGTTGGGATTTGAAAATAGTTGGGACAAAAATAGATGATTTTGAAAGCTATTGGACTAACTCATATGTTTTAAATATTCTTGGGGACTAACTAATTTATTTTCAAAAGTGCAGGGGCTGAAATAAAATATTTTAGAACTTGGGACTGAATTAAAAAGCTTTTAAAAAAAAAGTAGGGCTTAAAAAGTGACTTTAAAACTGATAGGGCTGAAACAATTAACTTTGAAAACAAGGGGGACTAAAGGGATTTGCCAAACTCAAAATATTAAAAATAACAAATTTTCTCTCTCTCCTCCACTTTTCATTAATAGAAAAGAAGAGGGGGAGAGAGGCGGGCGACGGTCGCCCCTTTCACCAGGCTCACTCGGCGGTGGGAGTGGTGGAAGGAGGAAGAAGAGTTAAGCAGATTTGGGTAAAAACCAAGAATAACCAAGACTCGTGTTCGGTTTTGGGGTTGCGATTTCTGGATAAATTCTGACAACGAAGGCCAGTGGTGATGAAGGTAAGTCGTTGGTTAATTAATTTTGGGTTTTGGGTTTTGATTGGGTGAATTTTTGAAGTGGGGCAGTAGGCGTTTTTGGTGTGGTTGGTGAAGGAGATTCTGGCGGTGAAGGGGCATGGTGGTTGATTGGTGTTGTTGGAGTTGGTTGCACTGGTGATAGGCAGTGGTTACATGGTTGGGGGATTCGACCGTGCAATGGAGTTTGGCCGTGGCTGGTTTGTGAAAATTGGATTGTGGTATAAATTGTGGCTTGACTATGATTTTGGTGAACTAAGCAGATTGGAAGTCGATGGTGATTTTGTTTGTGAATTGAACTGGAGAAATTTATGGGTATATATATAGATTTGGATGAGAAGTATTATAGTTGAAATAGAATTTGGTAATGTTGGATATGGAAACGTTTTATTTCAAATAGGATTGTGAAGACTTGGGATACAGGAATACGAGTGTGAATAAAACACCTTACTGAAAATAATTATTTAAAAGATAAGACTTGGATTAAAAATAAATTTGGATAATAATAAAATTGTACTTTGAAATTTTAGACAAAAATAATTCAAATTTAAAATAACTAATAATTTTGGACTTAAATCGAATTTTGGATTTGGACAAAGTTTGAAAATATGAAATTTGGCTAGAAATCGAATGAAACTCAAATTATATTTTACTGGCTCGAAATAATCAACATGGCTAGACGAACACGCGTTAAAATAGGTGAAATTATAGCGACACGTTTTTGAGAAATTAAATCTTTATTTTATAATCAACTGAAAAATTCTCGATCGTTACAATAATAAATTGAATAATCAAATACATATATGTACAAATCAGTAAACTGACATAATTTCTTAAAAATCAAATTATTGTACAATTTGAATTACAAAATAAACATATATAATTAAGTTTTGTTTACAAGACATTAACTTTTTAATAATGAAAATAAAAATTAAGTGTAGGCTTAAGGAATTTATAATTATAATTGTAATGTGTAAAGATATTTTATATAATTCCAAAAAAATAAGTGAGACTATGGTATTGGGAAAACATGATAAATATTGGCACAACAACAATTCAAACAATTCAAACATGGGTCAAAGACCTAGCATATTCTATTTATCAACAGCTTAAAATCACTGAGCCATGAACAAACCCTAATCGTCACTCTCACTACCATCACTACTCTCCCAGTCGCCTACTGAAAATCACCCACATTTCTCCCTCAAAGTTTATCTCTCTACCTACATGGTGATGGAGAAAGATTATTATTATTTTTTTCTTCAAACCCTAGTTCTAACTGTGTTCATTGGAATTTAATATCTGTTAAAACCTTTGATGTTTTAGCTATTAATTTAAGAATTCAACTGCTACATACAGCCACCATTAATTAGACACCAGAAGCTGAGAATTAGACGCCGACTCGGATCCAGACCACAAATGCATAGCCTCTGTCTTTCACTAATGGCGTGTTGAAGACACGTGCCGCTGCGAATCCATCTGAGCCTACTTCGTTAAAATGCGCAGGTGTGGATGTCACCGAAATTTCCACCGTCATGAGCCGGAAGATCCTAACGTAACACCTGCTCTTGACAACCAGCCGTGCCATTATTGTCACTATCCTCGATCCACTACCATCGCTGGTGAATCATGGGAACAGCAGTAGCCGAAATTCATCTTCCCTGTTGACGTCACTTTTTGTCACAAAGCTGGTCAACAAATAAAACGGATTGATCTTTCACTCATCATGTTGAGATAACTTGATTTTGAGATTTTTGGCTAAACAACCAAATCATATAACTGAATTCTAGATAGTATGTGAATTTATGTGATGTGGAACTTCTTATCACCAACTCAGGTCTGCATTGTGTATGACCTGACATTCAGGTCTACAAACGTTTGGACTTGAGCGTCACATCTGCAAGTCATTTGAAGTTAAAGGTTTCTCTTGTTGACCTATGATTATTCACGTATATATTGTTTTGATTATAACAAACAAGATCTCCTGTATTACTAATGGTTTCAATTCTTAAGTTTTATCATATATGTGTCATTTGAATACTCCGAGATCAAATTCGTCATCCATTGAAGTACAAAGCATCATAAAAGAGATTTGAAGTGAACAAGATTGTCGAAGACCGAAGATTAAAGCTTTAAAAGAATTATGTTGAAAAATTTCAACTCATTTGTAAAGGTATCGACTCATCAATTTTTAGCAAGTCTATAAAGCTCAAAATTATTTCTAGAAATCATTAATTGCATAAAAATGATTTTTCAAATCATAACATGAAATAGTTTTTGGAAAAATAAATTTTTTGATATAAAAATAAAAATTCCAAAATTTCCATTTTTGGTCGACTGAAACATATCTGATCGACCGAAACTCTGATCAATCGAAAATGTTTGCTCAACCGAAGTCTAACGGCTCAAATAGTATAACGGCTAGTTTTGAACTTTCGGTCGACCGAAAGTGTAGAAATGGTCGACGGAAACCTCCTGAAGCTCAATTTCTTGACTTATAAATAGCCACTTCTCTTGCATTTATTACCACCAACTTACAAGAGCATTTAAGAGAGAAAATTATTGAGAAAATCATTGAGCTTACTTTGTTTTACATTCTATTTCATTTATTGCAAGGAATCTCTTGATTGTTCAAAACTATTTCATATCTTTATCAAGAATTCCATTTTGTAGAAAACTCAATACTCTTACTTCATTATTGATCATTGATTGAGTTCATATCACCAAACACTTATTGAAGTGTATATCTCTCTTCATACTTAACTAAGTATTATTTGGAAAGAGAGATCACTGGTTGAAAAACTTTGATTCAAGAAAATCTATCTCATATCCTTCTTCAAAGTTTTCATAAACACTTGAGCTTTAAATATTTGCTATCTATTGAAGTGTTATCCTAAAACTCTCAAGATACTTGACTTGATCATATCATTTTTTAAGAGAGTTTATTCGATTGTAAAATTCTCATTTGTACTTTGTTTATGGTTTCGAGATCCTTGTGAAAACTCGATTGTAAATGATAGGTGCTCCTTGTTGTAAAGTCACCTAAGGATTCGATACTCCTTGTTGTAAGTTATCAATATAGTGGATTTGGCCTTGCTCGTGACAGAGAGCTCGGTAACGGAGGACGTAGATCACGTTGGTTGATTGAACCTCCCTAAATCGCGTTTGCAATCTCTTATCCCTTTTACTTACTTGCATTACACTTACTCTATTCTATCAATTTATATTGTGCAACACTATATCTAAGTGCTATACTTACTTTATCAATATAGTTCATACATTTATAGCACACTACATTGATAGTTAAGTTACTTGCAATACTAAGTGCTCATACTTATACCCATTGATTTTTAAGTTTATGATTATTTATCGAAAAAGTTTTATAAACCAATTCACCCCCCTCTTGGTTAGTTTATCTTGGGATAACATCTCTTTGAATCAATAAATTTCTCTCTCTCAAATGAACATAAATCCCCCTATTTATAGGAAAAATGGGTGTAGACATATTTACATATTTGATCATTCATCTAATAATTACATAATGGGGCAATTTCTAATAGTTATAGACAATTTCACCCATATCTTCATATAAGTATCATATTGACCCTTTGAATTTATCTTGAGTAGTCTTGATCCTTAGTTTGATGTGGAACTTGACCAATAAGCTCGTTGACCAATGAATAGGCGACTCTTAACCTTGACCCAAATTTATGGGGTGCAACAAATGTCCCCCAAGGTCTGGACTTTTGATCACCTTAAGTTCGGACCTTGTTCAAATACCAATCCTTGCTTCGAGCCCGTCTGCTTCTTTTTCTTGAGTCGTTTTGGTCGTTCATATGTAGAACTGATGTCCATGTCCACTTGTCAGACCAGAAACATAATTTAGGTCGATTGGAAGATGAAGGTGAAGGATTGAAGTTCACATAGAAACCATTGTGCGTGACAGGCGTTCACCTCGAACCCATAATCAGTAAATTTTGATTGGGTGATACTGTTCTATATTTGATCCAGGTAGTCAAAGTCTTCATTTCATTTATGGACTTGATTTGAGGAGACAGCTGAAGAGTCAAGGAGTTTAAATAATTACTGGTTGAAGAGCCGCTGAGGACCTGAAATAACATCCAGCTGAAGAGTTGAAATAGTGGCCTAGTTGAAGAGCTGATTGCTTCAATTTTTATTTTTAAAGAGTGAATCTGATTCTTTTGCCTACTTGTAAAAAAAAATTCTAAGTATTCAGGCCAGTCCATTTATTTAGATCATTCGATAAAGTCAAATTCCGACGAAGCATACTTGCATGGATCTAAATATCAAATCTGAAGGTAACCCAGTGCACTGAATTAGTTGATAAGAATATAATCAAGATGACCTTAGGGATTGGACCGGACCTTATGGGAGTTGTTATGTCCTAACTCAAGGGTAACGATAATAAAAACCTGATGGACTTGATTCTGTCGTATCTCTCGGGAAATGGCAGTAAAGATCTCAAAGACTAGGTTCTCTCGTGTCCCCTATGTAATAGTATCGAAGACCTTAAGGGCTTGGTTCTCTCGTGTCTCCAAAGGTTTTACTTCGTCATGGGGATTTCACATAGTCATGAGGGTGTACCTCGTCATTAAGGTCAACTTCACCATGGAGGTTTCACCTAATCATAGTCACCTCGTCATGGTAGTTGCACCTTATCATGGTCACCTTGTCTTCATGGAGGTTTCACCTTACCATGGAGTTCTCACCTTGTCATTGAGGTTCACTTCACCATGGTGATTTTACCTCTTCATGATCACCTCCTTGTCATGTAGGTTTCACCTCATCATTGAGGATCACTTCACCGTGGAGGTTTTACCTCATCATGGTCAACTCCTCGTCATGGAGGTTTCACCTCATTAACGAGGATCCCTTCACCATGGAGGTCTTACCTCATCATGATCACTTCCTTATCATGGAGGTTTAACCTCATTACTGAGGTTGACTTCACCATAGAGGTCTTACCACATCATGGTCACCTCCTCATCATGGAGGCTTCACCTCATCAATGAGATTAACTTCACCACGAAGGTTTTACCTGATCATTGTGATCTCCTCTCATGCAAGTTTCACCTCATCATTGAGGTTGACTTCACAATGGAGGACTTACCTCATCATGTCACCTCCACATCATGTAGGTTTCACCCCATCACTACGGTTGACTTCACCATGGAAGTCTTGCCTAATCATGGTTACCTCCTGATAATGGAGGTTTCACCTCATCACTGAGGTTGACTTCACCACGGAGGTCTTACCTCATCATGGTCACCTCCTCATCATTGAGCTTGACTTCACCATGGAGGTCTTACCTCCTCATGGTCACCTCCTCATCATGGAGGTTTCACCTCATTACTGAGGTTGACTTCACCAATGAGGTCTTACCTCATCATGGTTACCTCCCGATAATGGAGGTTTCACCTCATCACTGAGGTAGACTTCACAATGGAGGTCTTACCTCATCATGGTCACCTCCTCATCATGGAGGTTTCACCTCATCACTGAGGTTGACTTCACCATGGAGGTCTTACCTCATCATGGTCACCTTCTTATCATGGAGGTTCACTTCATCATTGAGGTTTCATTCACCATGGAGGTTTTAACTCATCATGGTCACCTTCTTATCATGGAGGTTTCACCTCATCACTGAAGTTGACTTCACCATGGAGGACTTACCTCGTCATGGTTACCTCCTTATCATGGAGGTTTCACCTCGTCACTGAGGTTTACTTCACCAAGGAGGTCTTACCTCATCATGGTCACCTCCTTATCATGGAGGTTTCACCTCGTCACTGAGGTTGACTTCACCATGGAGGTCTTACCTCGTCATGGTCACCTCCTTATCATAGAGGTTTCACCTCGTCACAAGATCAAAAGGAAAAAAATGTTCCAGATTGCCGAGCGAGTTGGGTGGAAAATGCAAAAAAGAGATGAAGATTCAATCACAGAATTTTTCCAATGATGTATCCGCTGAAGATGGGAAAATGTAAGGGATTGAAATATTATGTATGCCGAAAGTGGAACTGTCAAATTTCTATGAAATTTTTTTTATAGCAAACTTTCACACGCACAGTTACAATGGAAAACCAAAATCTGTATGTAATGCACAACTATGAAATTCGGAGGTTAAGAATCTGTATAAATTAAGATTCTGTTGAAAAATTGGAATTTCAGTCAAAATTGAGAGGATATCAGTTGGTTTTAATAATAATAATAATAATATAGATAGATAGATAGATAGATAGATAGATATAGATAGATTTTGTCAAACATGAATTTAAGTTACTTTTTTTACTAAAAGAACTTGGTTTCTAAAATTGTAATTTTAAGCATAAACAAGTTACTCACAATCCGAATCATATAGCTTCTTGTACTATTTCTTCTGGTACTGTCAACTTAGTTGAGTATTTCTGTATGCGGTTATTACTTTTGAGAGGAGTACTGACCTGGGTTTCTTTCATTCTTTGGGTTCCCCTTGACCCAGTGCTCACGAGGACGTCAAAGGACATCAAATGAGATGCAATTTTTTCTTGATAAATAAATAGCCATCATATACGTATTTATCCAGTGGTACTCTAAGAATAGGTATAGGATGGCTGTTGGCAATTGTTTGTTGGGAGTGGAGGGGAGGGGATAATTTCAAATTTGGGCTGTGTAAAGTGATGTTGGCACAACATGTTAAATTAATTTTTATATAGATGAATGTTCATCTAAAATTCACGAACATCATGCTGTAATTATCAAGATCGATATTGAAGCGGAAGCGTACCTGAATTCATTGTTGTGTTTGATTGAACTGGGTTATGGCCTTCCAACTGATTCGTGGTTTTCTCCTTATGTTTCTTCTCTGTTGACGGGGATGCAGAGAATTATGAAAAGCCACGCTCAATTGGGGACCATGACCTGTATAAATAGTTGTAGGGCAACTATCATGTTTCAATGTTATTAAATTGGCCCCTCATCAATTTAAAACATTGAATCCGTCTCTACACTTTAATCTCACGACACTTAATACCCATTAGTCCCGAATAATCTTTAGTGGATCACTTTATTGACTAAATCCTCAAGACAGCACCACACATTTTATTTTATACATGTTTGGCCCCATATTATTGAATTTATCCAACAATCTCCCACTGGGCCATACATGCATCCTTACAAATGTGTACAACCTTATGAGCTCAAAAATGTGCTATCATTATTAAGGGTATTTCCAAACAATCTCGTCCATCAATCATATCAATATAGGATCAAAGCGACTTTCGTTACATTAATCGTAACTAAATCCATCAATGGTCACATATACCAATGCAACCAAATGACATAGATCAATCATGAGAGTGTAGTATGAAAATTACATGTTATGTGATCCAAACATGCCTATTTTCAATTGGTCCGACTTTATTCCTTAGGTGAGATCAATACCAAACATAATGTAACAGAGTAGAATGAACTGAATACTTTATTTCTGTACAGAAAATTATCCAAATACACAAATGTGTCCAAAACCAAAACATAAAGCAACCAAAATACAAACTCCCACTAAATCATGATATCCTCAAGAAATATTACACCCATACGAGCAGTGTGCTCGTGAAAGACCTTGGGTGCTAATCCCTTAGTAAGCGGATCCGCAATCATGGAGTTTGTCCCAATATGCTCTATGGAAATCTGTCTACTCTGTACCCTTTCCTTCACAACCAGGAACTTAATGTCAATGTGCTTTGACTTAGTTGAACTCCTGTTGTTATTGGAATATAGCACTGCAGAATTATTGTCACAATATAACTTTAATGGTCTTTCAATTCCATTCAGAATGCGCAGCCCGGTGACAAAATTTCGCAGCCATATCCCATGATTAGATGCCTCATAACAAGCTACAAATTCTGCTGCCATAGTGGAAGAAGCTACGAGTGTCTGCTTAGCACTCCTCCAGGAAATGGCTCCTCCAGCTAGCAGGTATATGTAGCCTGATGTGGATCTTCTACTGTCTTGGCATCCCGCAAAATCAGAATCGGAGTATCCTACGATCTCTAACTTATCCGATCTGCTGTATGTAAGCATGCAATCTCTTGTTCTCTTCAAGTACCTCATAACTCTCTTTGCTGCTTTCCAATGATCCATTCCAGGGTTACTTAAATATCTGCCTAGCATTCCAACAATGAACGCTATGTCTGGATGTGTACAAACTTGAGCATACATCAGACTCCCAACAGCTGATGCATAGGGAATCTTTTGCATTTCCTTAACTTCAAGATTATTTTTCGGGCACTGATTGAGACTAAATTTGTCTCCCTTAGCAACAGGGGTGTCCCCTGGTTTACTATCCTGCATGCCAAACCTTACAAGAACTTTATCGATATAGCTCTTTTGTGATAATCCAAGAATACCCCGAGAGCGGTCCCGATGTATCTGAATTCCTAATACGAAAGAGGCGTCCCCAAGTTCTTTCATCTCAAAATTCCTTGACAGAAAGCTCTTGGTTTCGTGCAACATGCCTATATCATTAGTGGCAAGCAGTATGTCATCGACATACAAAACCAGGAAAATATGCTTACTCCCACTGAACTTGTGATACACACAATCATCAACAACATTTATCTCAAAACCAAACGAGATGATCACTTGATGAAATTTGTAGTACCACTGACGGGAAGCTTGCTTGAGTCCATAGATGGATTTCTTTAATTTGCAAACCATATTCTTCGAGTCTCCTGACACGAAGTTTTCTGGTTGCATCATATAAATCGTCTCATCAATGTCTCCATTGAGAAACGCCTTCTTTACATCCATCTGATGTAACTCAAGGTCAAAGTGTGCAACAAGTGCCATGACTGTCCTGAAAGAGTCTTTCATTGAAACCGGAGAGAAAGTCTCTTTGAAGTCAATACCTTCCTTTTGTGTAAAGCCTTTAGCTACAAGACGAGCCTTATATCTTTCCACATTATCTTTCGAATCCTTTTGGTTTTAAAAATCCATTTACAACTAATGGGTTTCACACCTTCTGGTAATGGGACAAGATCCCAAACTTTATTGTCTTGCATAGACTTATACTCCTCATTCATGGCATCAATCCACTTTTGAGAGTCAGAACCCTTCATGGCCTGATGAAAATTAATTGGATCATTTTCCATCATTCCATTATTTTCCTCACGTTCTTGGAGAAATACTATATAGTCATCCGAAATAGCATTTTTCCTTTCTCGAGTGGATCGCCTTAATGGTATTGTTTGTTGAGGTTGTTGAGTTTGTATTTCTGGATTTTGGATGGGAGTTTCTTCAACATTATCACGCTGAGTTTCCGGATGTACTTCTTGATCAATGACAGGTATAGAAACCTGCACATTGTCAAAAGTAACAGTAGGAATCGAAATCGATCCTTCCTCAGCTTATTCCTCAAAGATAATGTCTCTAACCTTATTTCTCCCCCCAAACTCAACATCCTCAAAAAATGTTGCAGTTCCCGTTTCAAAAATTGACTTAAGCGTGGGATTATAAAATTTGTAGCCCCTTGATCGCTCAGAATAACCAATAAAGTAGCTGCTAACTGTTTTGGAGTCCAATTTATCCTCATGCGGCCTATAAGGCCTTGCCTCAGCTGGACATCCCCAAATGTGGAAATGCTTTAGACTGGGCTTTCTGCCTGTCCAAAGCTCATAAGGTGTTTTAGCAGCAGCTTTAGTTGGTACTCTATTCAGAATATAAGCTGCAGTCTTTAATGCTTCTCCCCAGAGTGATTTTGGCAAAGTAGAATGACTAATCATACTCCTTACCATATCCTTAAGAGTCCTGTTTC
The DNA here is from genome assembly GCA_963555705.1 of Ligustrum vulgare. Lineage (NCBI taxonomy): Eukaryota > Viridiplantae > Streptophyta > Magnoliopsida > Lamiales > Oleaceae > Ligustrum > Ligustrum vulgare. Next base: position 86,485,500 of record OY743168.1, read on the forward strand.
GTCTTTCAGCTACACTATTCATGCTAGGAGAACCTGGCATGGTGTACTGTGGGACGATTCCACATTCCTCTAGGAATCTAGCAAATGGTCCTGGACGTTGTTCACCTGAACCGTCATATCTGCCGTAGTACTCACCACCACAATCAGATCTAACGCTTTTAATTTTCTTGTTGAGTTGATTCTCAACTTCAGCATTGAAAGCTTTGAACATGTCCAGCGACTCAGACTTTTCATGAATAAGATATAGATGCCCATAACGTGAGTAATCGTCTATGAATGATATAAAGTATTGTTGACCATTCCAGGAAGCCGTAGGGAATGGTCCACAAATATCCGTGTGTATCAATTCTAAGACGTCCGAAGTTCTATTAGCACCTAACCTTCTCGTTTTGGTCTGTTTTCCCTTGATACAATCAATACAAACGTCAAAGTTCGTAAAGTCGAGGGAATCCAAAATGCCATCTGACACAAGTCGTTCAACTCTAGTTTTTGAGATGTGACCTAAGCGCTTGTGCCATAATTTTGCCGAATTTTCTTTATTTAATTTTCGCTTAGTACCACGTGATTCTACATACAAGGTTTCATTATATGATGCAATAGTATCAAGCAAATATAGGTTATCGTACGAACATAATGAACCAGTACCAACAATATTTGAATTTAAAGAAAGACTAAACTGACAATTTCCAAAAGAACAATAATATCCTGATTTGTCCAATAAGGAAATAGAAACCAAATTCCGTCTAAATGACGGTACAACAAAAGTGTCTTTCAAATCCAAATAAAAACCAGTTCCCAATAATAACCTAAAAGTTCCTATTGCTTCAACTTCCACCGATTTTCCATCGCCCACAAAGATGAATCTTTCAGCATCACTTGGCTTTCGGCAGAACAGGCAACCCTTTCTTTGCACGCCAAGCGTTGTATTTGGTACAATCCTTCTTTAAATGTCCAGGTTTCAGGCAAAAGAAACAACCCTCTTTGTCCTTATGTGGCTTCTTTTGATCTGGACCCTTAACAGCTTCATATTCTGTTTTTCTTTTCTTGCCCTTATCCTTAGAGGTACTTGCCAAGTTAGCAATTTCAGTTCTATCCTGCTTCAGCCTTTCTTCCTCTTGCACACAATATGAAATGAGCTCATTTAGAGTCCATTTCTCCCTTTGACAGTTGTAACTGACCTTAAACTGACTGAAATGTGCAGGAAGCGATATCAATACTAAATGCACGAGCAAGTCATCAGACAAGTCGAGCTTTAGTGCCTTAAGTTTTGAAGCAGTATGAGACATCTTCATGATGTACTCCCTTATGTTCCCCTTGCCTCTGTACTTCATTGAAATCAAGCTTTGCAGAAGCGTGCTTGTTTCAGCCTTATCGTTTTTAGCAAAACGCTTTTCAAGTTCGGCAAGGAATTGGCATTAGTTACCTCTTCAGATACTGCGCCCCTAAAGGCTTCCGGAATGCCGCGCTTAATGATCATTAGACTCATGCGATTTGAGCGTTCCCACTTCTCAAAGTTCCTCCTGTCATCAGGTGAACTTGCATCCGTAAGAGAAGCCGGTTGCTCAACCCTGAGAGCAAGGTCAAGATCCATGCAGCCGAGAACAATTAGTGCGTTCTCTTTCCAATCCTTGAAGTTTGACCCATCAAGCATGGGGATTGAGTTAAGATTTGCAGATATTGTGGTAGCAGATGAATTAACTGTATAGAGAAGAAGATGGAAATAGCTTACATTAGTACTTTATTATGCAAATAATAATTTCAAATAATGGTAATACCCATCACAAGATACCTAGCACAACATCAATATTTAGTCTTTGGACAGAAATATTAACTTGTAAGTGGTACCTCGATGTAGTAATCAAACACTGACAATAAGACATGTCAACCAATAAACCTTTCTTTGGACCGATTTATTGATCACACGTTAAACCAAATAATCGTCACGCATTTATTACCACAGGTGCATGTGAAATTCCAGCCAAACATTGACCTTCCTTTGGGCCGATCAATATCCGCATGAACAACACACACAGAAAACCTTCTAATATTCTAAGTCAATTAATTTCCACAAGAGAGGTTGCTTTGGCAACATGTTGCTTCAATTAATTCACTTCGAAATATTATATTTCTCAAAAGAGTCCGTCATACCAAAATTTGAACTTGAATTGAATGTTTTGCATATATTTAAGGCTTTAGGATTTGAATTATGAAATTCAATACTTTAGGATTAAGTGATCATTAAGTTGGATGGTTAAATTGCAATTTAATTAAGCTTGATTGGCCAATTATGAAATATTTTTAAACTTGAAGGACTAAATTGCAATTTTCACAAACTTTAGCGGCCAATGCATTAAAATCAGAAACTTTAGGGATTGAATTGTAAAATTCAGAATTCTTAAAACCCAACTTAAATGATTTCTTAACTGCAGGGACTTAATTTTATAAATTCAGAAGTTTGAAGGGCCAACTTAAAAATTTTATAACCTTAGAGTTTTAAATAATATTTAAAACGAAGTTAGAGGATCAGGAGTTAAATAAAGCAATTTTGTAAATTGCAAACTAGGCCCTTCAGCACTTCAAATTTCCAATGGAGGTCCCTGGGCCAAAAATTTTGAAACGGCTAGGGTTTTCGACCAAACCCTAGCCGCCGCGCCTCAGCCCCAAGGACGCGGCGCCTTCACTGACCCCGTCCGTCTACGTCGCTGCGCGCGATGCGGTGTACCACCGCAACCCACATCGCGTGCGGCGACGCTGAAATTCGTCGCGCGCAGCACCGCTGCAAGTGCAACCCCATTCCGACCTCCATTCGAACAACAATAACACCACTGAATCCATTCCATCATCAACAACACCACAATATACAACAAACCCAACCACAATTCATATATAACAACCCTGAATTCGAAATCAACAAAACCAAATCCAAAAAAAAAAACAATTTTCTTAAACCACGAATTCCGCATATATACACACAGAGAAGACGACCCGCTGGATAGAAAAAAAAAGGAACAAGAATCCATATTTCCTAAATCTCGAATCTGAATTCATTGTAGCATAAAGTATAAGATCAATTTTCGCATGTATACATACACACAGAAGAAAACGATAAGGATGGAGAGAAAAAAATGTGAACTGAATTCATGTTTCGAATTAGAGGCCTGAATTTATTTTCACATACATTCGTACAAAGAATTGATCTGATAATTCAACACGATGTTGGCTCTGATACCACTTGTTAAATTAATTTTGATATAGATGAATGTTCATCTAAAATTCACGAACATCATGCTGTAATTATCAAGATCGATACTGAAGCGGAAGCGTACCTGAATTCATTGTTATGTTTGATTGAACTGGGTTATGGCCTTCCAACTGATTCGTGGTTTTCTCCTTATGTTTCTTCTCTGTTGACGGGGATGCAGAGAATTATGAAAAGTCACGCTCAATTGGGGACCATGACCTGTATAAATAGTTGTAAGGCAACTATCATGTTTCAATGTTATTAAATTGGCCCCTCATCAATTTAAAACATTGAATCGGTCTCTACACTTTAATCTCACGACACTTAATACCCATTAGTCCCGAATAATCTTTAGTGGATCACTTTATTGACTAAATCCTCAAGACAGCACCACACATTTTATTTTATACATGTTTGGCCCCATATTATTGAATTTATCCAACACAACATAGTCATGGTCAGACCCAATTTACATCACTAGCTCATTTCTATATGTTTCTTCTTGACCGACTTTTTTGCAGGAAGTAAAATTGTGGTCGCTTTTTCTTGATGAATATGCTTCTATATATATCTTTCAGTTCTATATATATAATTGGTGAGAATTTATGAAATTAAAATAGAAACCAGAAAAAGGAATTGAAGAATTGAAATGAACTCTCATTGAATTGCCTGACTCTTCTAACTTACTTTGAAATACATTAACTGACTTCCAATCTAACTTCTAACTGTGTTAGCTATTTTTGCTTTTCCTTCTTCTTCAGCTCCATGTTGTCGATCTGTGAGATGATATTCCAAGAATTGGCTTTATGTAATCTATCCTGCAAGAAGTAAGAAAGATCCTCCTTTCTTCTTTGCATCATAGAGATTATAGATAACCCGATACAGATATAGTTATAAAATACATATTGAAAGGAATCGCCGTTGGTTATATCTTCAACCTAAAGTGTTATAGATTCTACTAACAATTTAACTTTTTCATCTTTGAAAATTACTAATTACTAAAGAGTTGACTTTCTATGCATATGGACTGAGCTGTACCATTTTCGGAGATAATTTTTTTTTTTTATATAACGAATAAGATAGATAAATTATATTATCTAATGGCTAAAATAGAAAAGGGGAATTTTAAATAAATATCCAATTTCATGCTAATCACAAAAGTTGTGTCTAAAGTTAATAGTTTTTGCAAAAATGTCCCAATTTGAGTGTAATTTGACTATCTTACCCTTAATGAAACATAATATATATATTTTTTGATTTGATTTATGAGTTGTCATATCTATACTAGTTAATATTCATTAGTTCCATTTAAACTTTTGGTAATAACCACTATAATTATACAAGACAAATATTTTGAACTTGTATTACCAATTTTTTGCACATTTCGTGAGTTACATGGAAGGAAATGCTTGAACAAGTTTTGAGAAAAAAATTTACCAACATATTGTGAATTCATTTTCTATACAAGGAATTTCATTAGAATGTATTATTATCAAATTTTTGTTTCCATTGAGAACTTGCTTTTACTTGTTTTGTATTATCTTAAAAAAATGAAGAGAAATACTAAATAATTAGTTGAACTAATTTTTAAGATTATCAAATTATTGTTGTCAATATTATGATCATTTTGCTGTGTTACTCTCAAATCATATCACCCTTTTTTTTTTTATCATTTATGTTAGTAATATGAGGTTGTTTTGTATTGAATATGTCATTAATGGTAGATATGAAATGATTCTAAATAATGGTAGCTGAAGAAGATGAGATATGCAAATGTTGAGGGAATCTTGATACGTCATTCTTGACATTTATAATATCAATAATGACATTTAAATTGTTGTTCTAGACATTTTTAAAATGTCGAGATTTCGGGTTATGAACTCAAAAATGATAATCGTTTGAAACCCCTTCTTCTAGATAGTTTTTTTTTGTGTTCGCTTACTTCGTGTTACTCATCATAGTATTGTTCTTGGCATCTAGATATGACAGATATAATGAGGTTTGTTGTCTCGCACGATAAAACTTTTCTCAACATTGACGATAATTGAAAGTGGTCTGGCAATCGGATAACGTTCATTGTTGTTTGAAGTGACGTATACTTTACATTTTAGATTTCCTAAATCCCTATTTTTTGTTTGAACTGTACTGTTATGTCAATCAAAAATTAATTACCTAGTATTGAACCACCAAGGTTTAAGGTTAAAGTATACATTTTTTTTTTCTTCACCATATGTTTTGAACAGCTGCAATTGATACATCTAGGACAAGTCAAGAATCAAACATAATATTGCAACTAAGAATGTTTGGGTACGCAATGTGAAAGAGAAATGAAGTTTGGACATTCATCAAATGTTTTATTACATTCATTACAGTTTTCAATACTTTCACATGTGATATATCGACATTTGAGACCTTTTTTCTAGACACTTGACGTTTCAAATGTAAAGTCGAAATAACTTGTGGATAATATATTGTACCCAATTTGATTGACATTTGTACTAGTTTAATATAGAGAGTAGATTATGTGTTAAGTTCTCATTAGTTCACTCACAATAAAATAGGTTACTCACAATAAAATATTATAGTCAACACTTTGTGCTCAATGTGGAATTTGAAAATTGTAGTAAGGGCATTTTAGTCCAAAAAAAGGAAAATGAACATCACTAAAAATTAGAACAATTTTTGCAATCAACAATGTAAAAATGGACATTTTATGTAATTTCCTCAACAGAAAAAATATATTTTCAGATGTGGAAATGTCCAAGTTTGACTATATGCCAATCTTTTGATAATTTTGTAATAACCACATTAATGAAAAGGTGTGAGTTTTATCTTATGAAAATTATGAAATTGGTTCTTTAACTTGGCCAATTGTCAGTAATTGATAGCATATTTTGCTATTTTTTTTTTCAACTGTACTTTTTCTGTAATTTAGTCTTTGTCAATGAAATATGTTCGTGCATCGTACGAGTGTGAAACTAGTTATATATTAAAGTAGAATTAATAGCCATCACCAAAATCCACATATAGTTAATTTCCCGCAAAAAATAACTTTCTAAATTTGAAATTTTTTTTCCAAAAAATAGTATATTAAATATTTTAGCAAGTATTATGGTACATGTGTCATTAATTACATCAGCATCCGTATTATGCTATTAATTAATGGACTCAAAATGTTGTTTTTTCTATTTTATTATTTTGAAGTAAAAAATGTGTAATATGAGTGTCAAATTGAAGATCACAATGAGAAGTTTAATGTAAGCAAACAAGTGAGAGCAAATTGTAAATATATTGTACTTAAAATTGTATCAAAGATTAAAGATAAAAGTTTTATTTTTTATTTTTCCTCAATAACTAATTCATTTTAAATTATATCATTTAAGTTATATAATATTATTTATAATTTGTTAACTAAACTCAATTTAGTTGATTAATTTCGGTTCAGATTTTTTCTCATCAAATTAAAATAAATAATAAATATATGAATTTTCAAAGTAAATTCAATTATGATTTGGTTTTGGGATGTTTTTTCGTGAGAGGGGATTGCTTATTTATAGCACAGCTTCCTATATGAATTAGTCATCAACTTATCTTCTGAAGCAAATAATCTTGCCAAGTCTTCGAAGCGTGATTAAATTATGGAAATTATTGATAATTAATTATTGGCTGGCTAATGGAAGTTGTTCACAAACTCATTGGAATTAGTCTGTCAGCTTTTATTTTGCAAGTGAACAAGAATACTTTCCATTTTCCAAGTCTTATAAATGCTAACAATTTCAAGAGGAAATCGTCGTTATACTATATCGTATTTCGACATCATGATGCTAAGTTGCACCAAATTCATATGTAATGCAAACCAGAGATTCTGGAGACAATCCAGAATATGCTATTTCTGTTCAACTTCAAACCATGCCGGGGATTTGAATATTATGTCAAATTAAGCTGTTAATCTGTCATTCTCACCTTTAGAAAAGTTCAAATGTGTTTGCTATAAGTAAAGGATAATTTATGTCATTTAATTTATTTCGAATTCTTTTTGTTTATTTGATTTGAAATATGTTTTATGATTTCCTAGTTAATTTAGAACATGTTTCTACGTTTTATTAAGCATCATGATGCCTATAGCTACTACATCTCTATTAAATTGCAATACGTTTCATTAAAAAATCGACAGCACATAACTAATATATATTTTTTAAGTAGTTGAAGCTTTTATCTAAAAAAATAAAACTCCAACTCCTGTGTTTGGTAACTTGACCTCCGTTTGTAAATTTGTTATAAACAAGTTTATAAATAACACAAGTTTCCAAACAAGTTTTTAACCACACATTTCTTGATGTAGAACAAAATCGAGGCAAAATTAGACTGAAAAGAGACGTAGCATAAATTTGCAAATTTGATATTCGACGAGACAAGTGCAACTCACAGCTTCGCCTTGACAAATGATGGATTTTGGGAGTTCGTTTTCGTTTAGACAGCGAAAATAGTGTTTTAATATTTTAACGCCATTTATGTCATTTAGTTTATTTCGAATTCTTTTTGTTTATTTGATTTGGAATATGTTTTATGATTTCCTAGTTAATTTAGAACATGTTTCTACGTTTTATGACCTACAAGTAGAGGGTTAATTCATTTTTTTTATTCATTCAAATTATTAATAAAATTTTTGAGATTTCTTCTCAATTCGCTTGGTGGATTCCAAATTTTATATTTTTGTAAGGATTTCGTTTGAATTCCTTGCTTCCGTTCTGCGTCATTTCCCTAACTAAATCGCTTTTCAAACATAAATTTTATCTTGAAAACATTATATTTTTTATCAGTGTTCTAAAACGTGTAAAGCGTGAGGAAACGACGAGATCAAGCACGCTTGAGCGAGTCTAGGTGCAAAAAGTTCGATAATGCGCGAGCGAAGCGTGAAGGACGAGCTTCATGCTTAGACGCGCTTTTTAGAACAATGTTCTTTATTTTTAAAAAAAAAAATTATCACAATTTTTTAAATTACTTTTTAACCTCTCATTTTAACTCGAAAATGTAACATATATATATATATAAAACAGGCGCTTTTTAAAATAGGCGACTTTTTGACAAAAATGGGAAATGGAGATTACCAAGAACAGTAGGATGTGACATCTTATCCATTGATTTTAGCACGTGTTCTGTGAAAACTAGTAAAAAATGATCTAGGTCCATTGATATTACACATTGGAATTTTTCCACTTGTAAAATTAAATTGATAATGTGATTGACAATTATTTGATGTGAAAATGTGTTGATTGTTGATTTAAAAGAGAATGTGATGTATGAAAAAATTAAATTGTGCCACGTAAATCAATTGTTAAAATCATTGCACAACCAGTAAAACTCCTACACGTTGATCTTGCCAAGTCTTCTGTGCTATAGAGAAGAATTCTTAATCCCATCTAAACTTAATATATTTGCATCTTAGAAGGCGCTACTTGCTGTTCCAATCTTTCTATCATCAAATTCTTCAATTATTCTAATTGAAATGATGAGTAAAATGGACAGTTTTTTTTATTCTACTGTCACTACCATTTTAAATATTTTAACAATCATTTTATTTTATTTATTAAAAGAAATAAAAATGTTTTTTCTCTTTCTTTCTTAAAAATTGATTAAGAAACAGACTTTTTTCATTTCCTCTCATGCTTATGTATTAGTGGTGAACGTGAGGTTTCACTTAAAGTTCGGTGACAAACAGAGTTTTAATTTACAGTTGACATAAATAATTGATTAACTATTGTAGTAGTTCAAGATAGATTTTTTGGTCATTCACATAAGACTTTCTTTTAAAAGATTATTAAACCAATTTAACGAAACCTTATTTTAATTCTTATTTTATTTTTTATTAAAGTAAAATAGCCATCACAAAAATTCGTATATAGTTTTCGGCCAAAAAGAACTTTCTAAATTTGGAAAGTTTTGCCAAAAATAGTATATTAAATATTTTAGAAAATATTATGGTACATGTGTCATTAATTGCATTAGCATCGGTACTATGCTATTAATTAATGGAATCAAGATATTTTTTTTTATTTTGTTACTCTTTTAATAATTATTCTATTATTTTGAAGTCGAAAATGTGTAATATGAGTGTCAAATTAAAGATCTCAATGAAAAGTTTAATGTAAGCTAATTGTAAATATGTTGTCCGTAAAATTGTATCAAAGATTAAATGTAAAAGTTTTATTTTTATTTTTCCTCAATATCTAATTTATTTTAAATTATATCATATATGTCATATAATATTATTTATAATTTGTCAACTAAATTCAATTTAGTTGATTAATTTCGGTTCAGGTTTGTTCTCATCAAATTAAAATAAATAATAAATATACGAATTTTCAAAGTAAATTTAATTATGCTGTTTTAATTTTTATGATTTAAGATTTCTTCAATTCATTCATCATTTTCACATTATTTTTATTTATTTACTGATTCTCTTTATTTCTATTTTTCATATAAATTTAAATAACTACAATATGCAAAAAAATATAATACATATTTTAACAATTAATTCATATAATTTTAATTAAATAATTGATCAGTTAGTAATTTTTATTAAAATAATAATAAAATAATAATGTACAATATGAATAAAGAAATAGTAAATATAAAAAAAGAATAATCAATTAATGTAACAATATTTATTAAAATTAATGATTTTTTTTTTTTTTGGAAAATACTAGAAATTAATAAGGGTAAATATATCACCACCACATTTTTTACCCAACCCACCACATTTTAATGGAATTTTTAGTTAAATAGGTTTGGTATGTAATAAGTTTAGTAAAATAGGCTCATCTGTTGAAATGTCAAAATTACCATTAATGAAAAGGACTGTTTAATTTGCAAGATATATCCCCGAACTTAATCAGGTTGATTTAATTCAGTACTTCTGGTTATATTTATATTTTTTAATCTCTTAAGTTCTTCTAAAAATGTTCTATATTGTACTAATTTTTCAAAAGATTTAGGATGATCTTTTTTAGATATATATCCTAACGTTATTCCTTCTGATACTTCATCTTCTATATTTTCGTATTCTTCTATAATTTTATGAACCGTATTTATATTTTTTGCTGTTTCAACATAATTATATTCTATTCTATTTTGGATAGCATAGTCAATATCTTCGTATATCTCTTTTAGTTTAGATTGTCAAACAGAATGTATATTTTTAGATTTTTCAACGATAGTTGATAAAAATAAAATTTCTTTATTTTCTAAATATAGTTTATGATCACGGTTATTAGATGTTGATGTTTGTGAAGTATCCATAGATTATTGGGTTGGTAAATTATTAAACAAAATTTTCTGATATAAGTCCATTCTTTGGTCTAGTAAAATACAATAATCTACAATATATTGTTCGTATTTTTCTAAAAGTTTATTGTATTCTTCAGATGATATATTTTCACTTTCCATTTGAAGTTTAATATCTTCCATTTTATCTTTCAATTTTTCTAAAAGATTATCTAGTCCTTCTGTTGTATATCCTGGTATTTTAGGTTTGGATTGTATTTGTTACTATTTTATTTTCTAAATCTATTTTAAGTTGTAATATATCAGAATAATCTATAATGTATTGATCATGATTTTCTAAAAGTATATAATATTGTTCAGATGATTCATTCATATCTATTAATTGAGATATAATGTTATCTATTTTTTCTATTATCCTATCTAACAAATCGTCTAATCCTTTAATAGTATATCCAGACATTATAAACACAAAGATAAATAATTTATAAAATTTGAAGTAATTTTTCAAACTCTATCAATGTTTGAGAATTGATAATATCTATATCAGCCATAATATCTATGCTTGGTTCAAATAGTATATTATATTTTGAAATACTTTTCTTTCTCTTTTCTAATTTATCAATTATATCTTGAATATTTTGTACCATTATAGATCTTACAGTACCTCTAGCAAAGTTTTCTATCAAATTTTCTTTAAAACTTTTTAATATCTCTTGTGATGCGTATAGTTGTTCTTGGTATCCTATTTTATCAATTTCATTTTCATATTCAATACCTTTTTTACTTTTGATATGCTTTTGAACTTTATATGGACCTCTTTTAGTTCTGGATTTTTTCATGATATAATTACTATTATTCATGATATTAAGATTTTCAAAAATTGGTAAAGAAATATTCATCTCTTCCATCACTGTCATAATCTATTACAGGGTCTGATGTGATCCGGACTAGGCATCGAAAGGCGAAGTCGAGACATCGGCAGTATGAAGGTGATCTACATGGAAAACAGAGCAAGTTCCATGTTGGAATCGAGCCTAGACAATGAGCGGATCAAGCCGAACCGGGTGGTCGAAGTTTGAAGGAAAAATTGAAGTTCACGGCCGCAAACCACATGGGTCACGGCCGTAAGAGCGCCACGGGTTTAGAACAACAAATCAAGCATCCAAGAGTTACGGCCGCAAGGAAAGACCATTACGGGCGTAACCTGGCCTCGGTTAAAAAAAGGAATTGCAGAATTTGTCACTCACGACCGCAAATCTCTCAGTCACGGCCGTAAATCAACAAAAGGGGAACTCTTACGTCCGTAAGAGTTGCAACACGGCCGTAACCTGCATTCCGTTTCAGATTCACGCGCTATTTTTAATTTCCATCTTTTAATTATTTATTTTCCTATTTTAGTATTTTAGGTCAATTAGGATTCTGTTTTGAGCCCAATTAGCGGCAAACCCTAGTTTAGGTTTTTTTTGCTTATTTATATTTCTTTTCATCATTGTAAACATTAGACAAGTTTGATTTGAGATTAATAAAATTTGAGAGAGGATTCTCCAAAATTGAAAGGTAGAGTTATTCCCTTTGTTTCGAACTTATCAAAGATTCGATCTTTGTGGCGTTCACCCGACGAACTTATCAAGAAATTGACAACTCTTGTGGCGTTCACCAATCTTGTTTCTTCAATCCGCATCGTCATTAATTGCGTCGTGATTGTTGGGTCAAGGTTTTACCGTCAATCTATCTTTTAATTTCTGTTCATTTATTCGTGTTCTTGTTATTTCGAGTCAGATCTGATTTAGATCTTTCCTAGGGTTTTAGATTTCGTTATTCCGCGTTGTTCGACGAGATTCCCCGACTTGGATCGCGTCATCTGGTTCAGAGCTTGGATCTATTTCAGATTCTTGCGTTTCTTGAATTTTTTTGTGTTCTTCGCGTTCTTCGTGTCAGTCATAATTTTTTCCAGTTTGATCCATAAGAGTCAGTCCCAAAAATTCAAAAGTGTTTTTCTCCTTCGTTTTTCGTCCAAATTCAGTTCCGTTTTTTCTACCATACTCGTAGTCCAATTCTTTGGCAGATTATAAAAAAAAATCCGAAAATTCCCAAAATATTCCCCAAATATTCCGAATTTCCTTGTTCGTGTCTTAAAATGTCTGATAGAGAGGTTTCCACATCTTCATCTTCTATTGGAGACAGAAAACAGCTCGGGGTGTGAATAGAAGGAATAAACAGGATAATGATGATATTGCAGCAATGAGGGCACAATTTGAGAGGTTTATGGCACAGATGGAGAATCGAGGTGCAGAGCGTGAACAAAGACCTCGAGATCAATCTCATGATGGTTCTCGGGTTAGGAGAGGTAATAGGCGTGAGGTTGGTATGGGTGATGAGGATATGGGAAGTGAAAGTGGTAGTATATCTTTGGGTAGTATGCGAAGGAGGGATAGAGGAGATAGGTATGAGAGGAGGCAGGATAGGGAGCGTCGTGATGCTAGAAGGCATCGTAGGGGTAGAGATGATGTTGATGACGACCTTGGGAAAATTAAGGTGAAATTACCATCGTTCCAAGGTAGGAGTGATCCGGAGGCGTACCTGGATTGGGAGACAAAGGTCGAACGGCTTTTTGATTGTAATAATTATTCAGAAAAAAAGAAGGTGAAATTAGCCGTGATTGAATTCACCGATTACACAAATATTTGGTGGGATCAATTAGTGACGGGTAGGAGGAGGAACCTTGAGGAGCCGGTGGAGACTTGGGGTGAATTGAAAACTATAATGAGGAAGCGGTTTGTGCCAACTCATTATTATAGGGATATTTACCAGAGGCTGCAGGGTATGACTCAGGGGTCGAGGAGTGTAGAAGATTATCACAAGGATATGGAGGTAGCGATGATTCAGGCTAATGTGGTGGAGGATCGGGAAGCTACAATGGCTAGGTTTCTGAGTGGGCTGAATAGAGACATTGCCAATGTCATTGAGCTGCAACACTATGTGGAGCTAGAAGATATGGTGCATATGGAAATGAAGGTAGAAAGGCAATTAAGGCGAAAGGGAACATCTAAACAATCACCGGGAACTTATCCTACATCACAACCGAGGAAGGATCCCAATGATGAGCACGTCCCGAAGGGAAAGGAGGAACTTATTACTAAAGGTAAAAATATTTCTGATTCTCAACCTACTAGGGATAGAAATATTAAGTGCTTTAAGTGTTTGGGGATGAGCCATATAGCATCACAGTGTCCAAATAAAAGGATAATGCTCTTGCGTGATAATGGTGAAATTAGTTCTGAGGATAAATTTAAGGGAATGCCTAAGTTAGTGGATGTTGGAGCTAGTAGTAGTGATGAGGAAGGATTGACCTATCCTGAAAAAGAATCACTTGTTAATCGGCGTGTCCTTAGTGCTAGGGCTAGGGTGGATGAAATTGGTGAGCAAAGGGATAATCTTTTTCATACTAGGTGCTTGGTGGGCAAAAAGGCTTGTGGTATGGTGATTGACGGGGGAAGTTGTACTAATGTGGTTAGTACAATGTTGGTTGATAAATTGGGCTTAAGCTTGATGAAACATCCAAACCCTTATAAATTGCAATGGCTGACCGAGTCGAGGGAAATTAAGGTAAATAAGCAGGCTAGGGTCAATTTTGCCATCGGGGGTTATAAGGATGAGGTGGTCTGTGACGTGGTACCTATGCATGTTGGTCATATATTGTTGGGGCGACCCTGACAACATGACAGGAGGGTAGTGCATGATGGGTTTAAAAATCAATATTCATTTGTGAAGGGTGGGAAGAAATTTACACTTATTCCGTTATCTCCAAAAGAAGCTCAAAATGATCAATTGAAAATCAAAAGTGAGTTTGAAAAAATAAATAAGAGCGTTGAGGCCACGACCTCAGAAAAAGGAAAGGGTGTGAAAATTGAAAACAAGAGAGTTGAGGCCACGACCTCAGAAAAAGGTGAGCTTGAGAGTGAAAAGAAAAAGAAAAGAGAGTCCACCACAAAAATGAGTTTATTTGCATTTTCTAACACATCCCTCCCCAGTTCTATGAAATCTGTTTTGCAGGGACATAACTCAAGCCATGAACGTAAAGCGGGAACGAAAGTTAAAGGCCAAAATAAGCAGCCCAAGAGGCTAAACGATTGCATGAAGCTTAAACATGATCATCGAGTCCAGGAAAGCAGGAGGAATTTGAAAAGCCGACCAAAAATGGATTCGAGGTCGAATCCTTTTTAAGAGAGGGAGTATGATGTGATCCGGACCAGGCATCGAAAGGCGAAGTCGAGACATCGACAGTATGACGGTGATCTACATGGAAAATAGAGCAAGTTCCATGTTGGAATCGAGCCTAGACGACGAGCGGATCAAGCCGAACCGGGTGGTCGAAGTTTGAAGGAAAAATTGAAGTTCACGGCCACAAACCACATGGGTCACGGCCGTAAGAGCGCCACGGGTTTAGAACAAAAAATCAAGCATCCAAGAGTTACGGCCGCAAGGAAAGACCATTACGGGCGTAACCTGGCCTCGGTTAAAAAAAGGAATTGCAGAATTTGTCACTCACGGCCGCAAATCTCTCAGTCACGGCCGTAAATCAACAAAAAAGGAACTCTTACGGCCGTAAGAGTTGCAACACGGCCGTAACCTGCATTCCGTTTTAGATTCACGCGCTATTTTTAATTTCCATCTTTGAAATATTTATTTTCCTATTTTAGTATTTTAGGTCAATTAGGATTCTGTTTTGAGCCCAATTAGCGGCAAACCCTAGTTTAGGTTTTTTTTGCTTATTTATATTTCTTTTCATCATTGTAAACATTAGACAAGTTTGATTTGAGATTAATAAAATTTGAGAGAGGATTCTCCAAAATTGAAAGGTTGAGTTATTCCCTTTGTTTCGAACTTATCAAAGATTCGATCTTTGTGGCGTTCACCCGACGAACTTATCAAGAAATTGACAACTCTTGTGGCGTTCACCAATCTTGGTTCTTCAATCCGCATCGTCATTAATTGCGTCGTGATTGTTGGGTCAAGGTTTTACCGTCAATCTATCTTTTAATTTCTGTTCATTTATTCGTGTTCTTGTTATTTCGAGTCAGATCTGATTTAGATCTTTCCTAGGGTTTTAGATTTCGTTATTCCGCGTTGTTCGACGAGATTCCCCGACTGGGATCGCGTCAGGGTCATAATCATTATCACTACTAAACACATATCCTAAATATAATTCATTATTTATTTCAGTATTATCACTATCAAGCCAAAAATAAATAATTGATTTTGTAATTTCTAATCCTAATATTCTTTTTAATATCGGAAAGATAACTAACAAACATGGCATATACACATGATATAACTTTTTTATTTCATTATTAGGTCTAGTAAACTGTTTATGCATGAATAAATGTTCAATTATGCTATGGTATTCATCCTTATAAGGACTGTTTTGATAATTAAATTTAATAATCCTGAATTCTGTTATGTTAAAAACTCTTCTTCCTCCTAATTCCGTAAAGACAGATATATTAAGAATACTAACCTCTTTTCATGTTCTCAGTACCTTTGTATTTTCCTTCTATTGTTAGTGACCTTCAGGCTTATAGGTTTCTGCTCCACACCCTTCAATGGCTTCCTGCCTTCACGGGTTATTAGTCAAACCTGGATGCCTTCACTGTATAACCTTTTAGATGGAAAATATTTTAGGACAGAGTGTATGGAGTTTTCTTAATAATATA
Source organism: Ligustrum vulgare (assembly GCA_963555705.1). Lineage (NCBI taxonomy): Eukaryota > Viridiplantae > Streptophyta > Magnoliopsida > Lamiales > Oleaceae > Ligustrum > Ligustrum vulgare. The sequence continues at coordinate 86,501,739 of OY743168.1, forward strand.
TCTTCTTTTGGAAATAGGATTCAGAAAACAAGAATTTAGAAACTCGTCATAATTTGATAAGTAGATTGAGATTTTATTGATAATATGAAGATTGAAACAAGATTGGTAAGAGAATTTTTCAAAGACAGAAGATTTTTGGCTTTCTCAAAAACTGAGTGCTCAAGTGAGTTCTGTCTTTCAACTAGCCAGGAGGCCTCTATTTATAATACTACATTGGACACAATTACATTACTACTTACATCATTGTCCTAACAATTTTACAGCTTTTTTCACCTAAGGACACACATGTCCCTCTATTATTTATTACATCACATGACCCTTACATTATAGGGACACTTATCCTTCTCTTTTTTGGTCTTGGTATGGCCCCTACATTATTCTGCATTGTTGAATTAAAGTAGATCTATTGAATAGCTTCCACTTGTCCATCAATTTTGTTGGCATGTGAAGTAGATCCATCAAGTGGCTTCCACATGTCCATCAATTCCTTTGGCATGTGGGGCAGTTTCTGGCTATGCACGCCTCTTGCAAAGTGGCAAAGCTTTCATGGATTTGATGAGTGTCAAATTTATTGATGTATTCTTGCAGGATTGTTGATTTTTCTTTTCCTCCATTAGTGAGTAGGGTCCATCCATTATACTGGCATATGCATTTGAATTTTTTCTCATACAGGTTTTTGGCAATGTTGTAGAGAACTTTAATTCCCAATACCCTTCGGGATCTAAACCACGATCTTGTAATGTTTGGTACTGGTTTAGTATTTTTTCCAACTTCAATTTGGAAATTTCGAGCAACATACCCAATCGTGATAATATGCTCAGCGGGATAATATATCCTTCCATCAATTTCAGGACTGATTGAATAAAATTTTAAATATATGGGTCTTCCTTGGGAAAACTTTGAAATTTCTCCTTTTAGTAAATCATCAAATTTTTCGATTTCTTTCAGATCTTTTCGTGGATAGATAAGATCCAAAAATCCATAATCAGCTGCCATTTTTGTCATGACGGGATCTCCTCCCTGGGTAACGATCAATCATGGGTATACATGGTCTCCAGATGAAATATAAAACAATCACATTCCTGAAGTTCATATATAACTTCAACGGTAGTTTTATATTCGTTTCTTTTGGTAAAAAAGGGGAATCATCTTCCTCTTCAGCACGAATTCTGACTACCCTTATATGTTCATCTTTGGCATTGATTGTGATTTTTCGAGGACTGGCTTCATTTATAACAACTTTTTTGGGACTTGGTTAATCTCTTTTGATCGTTGGTCCACCACTGCTTCTAGAAGATGTACCTGTTTGTATTTTTGATATAACCTGTTTGGTAATCAACGATTCAAACTGAGATTCAATCTCAATTATGTTATCGCTCAATTCTTTAGTATAATTGTGATGAAATGTTGAGACTTCCATCAATTGTTTGAAACTTCCTTGGAAAGTTTCTGCAAGTTGTTCAATTCCAAACTTTATATCTTCAGCTTCCTCCATGAGGAAGTTCATTCACTTTTTGGCGTCTATCAGAGATTGTTTGATATTATCCATCTGCAAATTCAATATTCCTGCTTAAAAAGTCCGCAAGATAATTATTGACACCTTTAATATGAACTATATCAAAATTATAAAATGCTAAATAGGCTTGCCATCTATGGAGCCTTCTATATTGAGGTTCTGGTGGTAATTTGTTTTTTACTAAACTTGCAACTTGAGAATTATCAGTTTCGACAATAAATTTCTTAGATAATAAAAACAATGAAAACTTCTTTATTCCTCTGATGATTGCTAACAATTCTTTCTTATGAGTAGTATAATTTATTTCTGCTTGGTTAAACGTTCCACTAGAGTACCTACAAATTTCATTAAGATTTGTTTTTAATATTGCTGCCCAATACTTATCCGAGGCATTAGTATTAACTATCAGATTATCTTTTTCATCTGGTAATCTTAATTTTGGAAAACTTTTACATTTTTCTTTTAGTGATTTGACAATTTCTGTGTGTTCATCACTCCATCATTTGGTATTTGTCTTTCTGAGTAAAATTTGAATTTTATGTCTCTTTTTTTTTTTTTTTTTATAGATTTTCAATAAATCCTTCTGCATAATTTAAACATCCTAAAAATTTTTGTATTTGTTCTTTTGATTTTAATTTGTCTGGAAAACTTTCTATCTTTTTAGATATATGGGTTTGTAATTTTATTCCTCTTTTATCTATTGATAATCCAAGAAAATCAATTTCTTGTTTTTCTATTATAGCTTTATTTTTTGAAAGAACAATTCCTTCTTTTTTGCATTCATTTATAAATTTCATTAAATGGTTTCTATGTTCTTCTCTATTATTAGAACATATTAATATATCATCAACATAGACAATTAAAAATTCATTAAATTTTCTAAATATGTTATCCATTCTTCTTTGATATATTTGTGGTGCATTTTTTAAACCAAATGGCATAACCATCCATTCATACTTACCTTGGGGTGTACTAAATGCTGTATATTGAATACTATCTTCCTCCATTTTTACTTGCCAAAATCCTGACTTACAATCGAATTTAGAATAATATTGTTTTCCTTTTGCAAGATTTATTAGTACCTCTTTATTTGGTAAAAAGTATCCATCAAATTTAGTATATTTGTTTAATTCTTTATAATTTATTACCATTCTAGCTTTTCCTCTTTTTTGTTCAGAATGTTTCATGACCATGAAAGCTGGACTACTATGGGGTCCATTACTCGGTCTGATTAATTTTTGGTTGAGTAATTCTTTTATTTGAATTTTAAATTCTTGTGTATCTTGTATGGTATACATCATTGGTCTAACTCTTATAATAACATTTTCTGTTAATTCTATTTTAGCTTTTGGATGATGTGGTTTCCAAAATAATAATGGATTTTCTCCATAAATTTTCTCTAGTTGATCAATGATTTTTTCCATGTTGGTTTGTATATTTGTTTTTAAGACTTTTTTATACATTATTCTTTTATTTTTTTATTTCATTTTGTGTAATTGGTTTTTTCTCCCATTTATCACCATGCTGTGTTGGCTAAACTCTGTAAGGTCTAAATTCTCTTGATATTTTTAGTAAATGTCCACAAGGTATTTGTAACATTATCATGTAGTTATTTTGTTTATAATATTGAAATTGTTGGATAAAGTTATTTCCTAGTAATATATCACATTCTAGTTTGTTATAATTATATATTTTATTTACAACTATTTGTTTACTCCCAAGTATTATATCAATTTTATCAGCACTATTAATTATATGAGTACTTTCTCCTGTGACTCCTGTAATTTTTATCTTTCCATTAGTATTCCATGATTTTATTAAGAAATTTTTTAATATTGTTATATCACTTCCCGTGTTAATTAATGCACATGTTGTTATATTTGTTTCAACAATTGTAACTTGTATATAAACAGCTAATGGAAAACTTATTTGGTTATTCATTTATTCAGCTTTTCTACATAGTATAGTTTGACTATTATGAGTTATATATAATCCTTCACGTTTTATACTATAATCTTCTAATCCATCTAGAAAGCTCATTCCTAATAATACATGAGGATTTACCATACTATTATCTACATGACATGGTACTAAGATATTTATTCCTCCTATTTTTATTGGTACTTTTACTTCAAGTTCAGTCATATGTATTTGTCCATCAAAATTTATATATCTATATGGATCAGTTCTATGAGATATTAGTCCTTTATTTCTATTTGAAGCTATATGACATTCACTAGCTCCCGTGTCAATTAATATATTCGATCCTTTTATATGTTCTATTCCATTGAAATATTCACTTTCCATTTTCATATTTCCAGCATTTCTATTAAGTTTTATTTCCCTTGTATTACTAGTTTCTCCTAATTGTTTTCTATTAGGTAAACTTGCAGATCTCCTAATTAATCTGCCATCTTCAAATGTTATGTTATTATTATGGTATTTTCTTCTCTTAACTCTATAATTTCTAGTTTATTTTTTGTTATAGTAAGTTCATAGTTTCTTGGGACTAAACTTATTTGTTTATCTGGGTCTACGACTTTTCCAAAGTCTTTACATTCTTTATGAATTTCAATATATGGTTTTTTAGAATAAATGTTTCCATAATTAGAATTAGTAAATGTGTATAATGCTCTGTATTCTATAGTCATAATTTTATCTCCTGGTTCCATTATATCATCCTTATGTAATTTGAAATGTAGTCCTAAAACTTCATTAAAGTTTCTATCTTAACAATATACAATATTTTGGATAACATGTAAATATTAGTTTCTTATATGCTAGATTTCCTTCCACTGTTCCTAAATGACAGTCTTTCAATTTTATGGTATTCATTTATTGCTACTTTTTCTCTTTTCCATATTCTATCTAGTATTTCCCATTTTCCTATTTTCAAATCTAAAGATAATTTTTGTATCTTCCTGAACTTATTATTATCAAAAGTTACCTTTAATCCATAACCTTCTATTCATTCATATTCTTGTTCATCTATGTTCTTATTTGCTTCTATTTCTTTATTCTGATTCTGATTCATCACTTTATGGAATCTGATTCACTTATATAGACTTCTTGATCATAGTATTCTTCAATATCTGATATTTCACTTAGTTCACTTTCTATTTCTAGATATTCTTTTTGTAATATTTTGACTTTCTTTTTGTTATAATCAGGGCTTATATGCCCCATTTCTCCACAATTACAACATTTACATTGGCTTTTGTCTTTCTTATAAGTTTTATTTTTCTGTCTTTTATTTGGATTATATCTTCTTTTGTAATATCTTCTCTTAGGCTTTATATATTTTTTCCTAAAGTTTCTGAATTTTTTAAACTTTCTATTTTTATATTTTCTTTTATTATTTTTTTTTCTTCTTTCAGGGCTACATCCCCATTGGGTAGGTTTTTCCATATCTTCACAACATATTCTGGTTAATTTTCCTGATTTTTTTAATAATTGTCTTTGTTGACATATATATGCTAATATTTTAAATAGGAATTTTATCCTTGATCCTAATGTTCTAGGTGTTCCAGGGTTATCTCTAATAAATTTTTCAAATTCTATTTTAAAGTATATCCCCCATGAACCTAGTAATTTATTGTAATACATATCTCTATATACTTCTTGGTTTTCATTACTATAGAATTGGACATAATAGTATTCTTTAAATTCACAAGTATATTCTTTAATTTTACACATATCACATATTGTTAAATTTATTAATCTTACTCTTGCATTATCTTTTTCTCTTATTGATTCTGCTTCAAAATTACTTATCCAATTTTCTCCTAAAAATTCATCCGCAATATAATCTACTAACTTTTCTATTCCCTTTCTATCTGATTTTATTAGTTCTGTCTGTACATTTCTTCTTATTAATGCTTTTGTATCACTACTTATTCCTTCCCACCAATTTCTAACATGTCCTTCAAAAGATGCTACTAAAAAAATTATCATTCTATCAGTATTTTCCCATGTATCATCTTTATTGTATAAAAAGAATAGTATCATTGAATCTGCCCAAGTTAATAAGGCTTTTTTAGTATTTATTTTGCAATCTAGATCTAATTTTGTTCCTCTATGATTAATAGATTTATCATAATTATTATTTGGTTCAAATCTATCTTTATATTTATTTCCTCTAGGTGGTTGTCTATCTCTGATTCTATCATAATATTGTCGGTGAGGTTTACTATATAAGGGTGCATAACTTTCATTTGGATCTGGTAATTCATGTTTGGAAGTTCCTATTGGAGCTGGGTTAGGTGCTCCTTCAGTATTCATTAAAACTTGGTATTCATTAAAAATTTCTATGCTTAACTGGTCAAAATTTTCTATAAGCAAATCTAATTCTTCATTTATTTTTGTCTTGTTCTTCCTCAGTTTTTTCTTCAGTTTTTAATTTTCCTAAAGTTTTTTCTATAGATTTTTGTAATTCTAACTCTTCTTCTAGTATTTTTGGTAATATGTTTTTCCTAAATTCATCATCCATACTTCCTACTTCTATTATAATTTTTTCTTGTTCAAAATGTTTCTTTCATATTCTAAGTATTTCTTTTTCTATGAATTTTTTGTCTATTTTATTATCTTTGCTTTTATTATTTTCTTTGAATTCTCTAATCTTTAGTTTTAATATATTTATATCATTTCTTACTTCTTTCAATTCATTTTTTACTTCTTGAACGTCACTTATTAATGATTTTATTAATATTTTTAGATCTTCAATATATTCACTTATTGACATTTTATACTCTTGATTTTTGAGTTTTTTGTACCTTAAATAGTCTGTCATACATATCATCTATTTTTATTTCTAGCTTTTTGATTTTTTCCTCTATTGATATAATTTTTTTATTTTCATTCTTTCTTATTTTCTCGTTTAGTTTATCTATTTTTTCTATAATTATTCCAATTTTATCTTGATTAATTAATTCTCCTGATTTTCTTTGGAATTCTTTTAGGATTTCTTCATCTATATTTTTATCTTCTCCTATCATTTCTTTTAATTCTTTAAATTGTATTGTTAGTTTATTTTGAATATTTTGTAATTTCTCTTTGACATTCATATCCTGTATATTTAATTGTTGTAATTCTTCAATAGCTAATTTATCTTGTAAATTTATGTTTTTATATGTTTGCCATAAAAATGCACTTATCCAATTTAATTGCATGTTAAGAAATCCATCAGATTCTCCACATGAGCTTAATGGTTGAAAAATAGTTGTATTAGCTCCTTTTATTTGATAAGATCCTACTGGTAGATTAATATTTTCTATTATTTGTTTTTCAAATTTTATTTCTGAAAATTCTGTCATTAAATTCTTCCTCTGATATGCTCAACTTCTAATCTTAATTCCGTATCATATTTTACTTCTTTACATATCATTATATTATATTCACAAAATTCTTCAATTGATCTTAACATCGTTTTTCCTTGTTGTGCTCTATAACTTTTTATGTAATATTTTATTTCTCCAGTTATATCATACTTTTCCATATTGATTTTTTCTTTGTTATTTATGATCATAAGTATATTAGGTAATTGTTTCAAAACTGTATTAAAGTATTTTCTTTTACTTTCTAATGATTTTAATCTTAGAAATCCTTTTCTTTTTATATTTCTTTCTTCTATCGTTTGATCTAATAGATTTTCCCTTTGTTCTATTATTGAATCTAATTTTTCATTTGTTTTTATGTCTAAATATTTGATTAACAGGGGTTCTCCCCTATGATAATCCATTTCTATAATCTTTGTATAATTCTTCGAGGAATATCCACAAATAGATCCAATAACAATAAACTTTTGTCAAATAGACTTTGAAATTATAACCTTTTAAAAATAGACTTCAACCATTCAAACCTCCTAAAATACCCCCATACATAGAATTTACAATATAAGTCCTTTAAAGTATAGAAAAATTCATTTAAGTCCTTAGATAATTTTGTTTATATGATTTTAATAGATTTTTGTTCTCTCATAGTAGCATCCCGTCAACTGGTATCAGAGCCATATGGCAGATCTAAAAGATAAATATTATATGACAAAAAATAAAAATAAATATATAATATATACATCAAGATTTATAATTATGCATACATTAACAATACCCGATAATTATAAAATAGAAATCTTGAATACTTTAAAAGATTTAGATAAAGATATAAGAAGAGAAATATATGATCTAATAAATTTCGATATAATAAAAGAAAATTTTATCATAAACGAAATATTAGATTTAATCCACAAAGATATACTAGAAGAATTAGGGAAATACTTACAAATAACCTCATTAACTATAATATTTTGAGAAATGAACTTTGAAATCATAACATTTGGAAAATAGCATTTGACCATTCAAACCCCCTAAAATGCTCCCATACATAGAATTTACAATACAAGCCCTTTAAAGTATAGAAAAATTCATTTGAGTCCTTATAAATTTTTTTTATATAGTTTTAATAGATTTTTTTATATGATTTTTATTCGCTCATAGTAGCACCCCGTCAATTGGTATCAGAGCCATATGGCAGATCCTAAAGATAAATATTATCTGACAAAAAATAAAAATAAATACATAATATATACACCAAGATTTATGATTATGGATATATTAATACTACCCGATAATTATAAAATAGAAATCTTGAGAACTCTAAAAGATTTAGATAAAGATAAAAGTAGAGATATTTATGATCTAATAAATTTCGATATAATAAAGGAAGATTTTATCATAAACGAAATATTAGATTTAATCCACAAAGATATACTAGAAGAATTATATAAAGACTATAGAAATGGTTTATCGTAGATCAGATCCTCAATTAATTAGATATCTGGACATAGAAACAAATGAAAAATTAGATTCAGTAATAGAACAAAGAATAAATTTAATGGATCAAATAAGAGAGGATAGAAATATAAAAAGACAAGAAAAACTAAGATTAAAATTATTAGAGAAAAAGAAAGAATATTATAATAGAATTTTAAAGCAATTACCAAAAATACAAATGATTTTAGAAGACAAAGAGAAAAATAGAAAAGAAAAATATGATGAAATAAGAACATTGGAAGACTATCTAACATATTATAGAATATATCATAGAAAATTAATGCTTGGATCAATAGAAGAATATTACAAATATCAAATAATGAATTATAAAGAAGCAAAATATGAAACGAAACTTATTCTAGAAATTGAACATATCAAATGAAGAAATTAATGACAGAATTTCCAAAAATAAAATTTGAAAAACAAATAATAAAAAATATAAGACTTCCAGTTGGATCTTATCAAATAAAAGGAGCTAATACAACTATGTTTCAACCATTAAGCTCATGGGGAGAATCCTATGGATTTCTCAATATGCAATTAAATTTGATAAGTTCCTTTTTATGGCAAACATATAAAAATATAATGCTGTGTTCGGATCTTTTAGTTTTTTGGTTTATAAACCAAATTTTAAACTACACAATTTCTCAAATCAATCTCTAACCATACACATTTTCTCTCTCCATTTTTTAACTATTCATCTACCTTAAAAACCGTGAAAAAAACTGGTTTTTAATCCACACCAGTCTCCGAACGTAGGCTAAATTTACAAGATAAATTAGCTATTGAAGAATTACAACAATTAAATATACAGGATATGAATATCAAAGAAAAATTACAGAATATTCAAAATAAACTAATAATACAATTTAAAGAATTAAAGATATGATAGGAGAAGTTAAAAATATAGATGAAGAAATTTTAAAAAAATTTCAAAGAAAATCAGAAGAATTAATTAATCAAGATAAAATTGAAATAATTATAGAAAAATAGATAAGTTAAATGAGAAAATAAGGAAGAATGAAAATGAAATAATCATATCAATAGAAGAAAGAATAAAAAAACTAGAAATAAAAATAGATGATATGTATGATAGACTATTTAAGGTACAAAAAACTCAAACTATTAAACCAAGAGTATAAAATGTCAATAAGTGAATATATTGAAGATTTAAACATATTAATAAAATCTTTAATAAGTGATGTTCAAAAAGTAAAAAATGAATTAAAAGAAGTAAGAAATGATATAAATATACTAAAACTAGAAATTAGAGAATTCAAAGAAAATAATAAAAACAAAGATAAGAAAATAGATAAAAAAACTCATAGAAAAATAAATACTTAGAATAGGAAAGAAACACTCTTTGAACAAGAAAAAATTATAATAGAAGCAGGAAGTATGGGTGATGAATTTAGAAAAATATATTACCAAAAATACTAGAAGAAGAGTTAGAATTACAAAAATCCATAGAAAAAACTTTAGGAAAACTAAAAGTCGAAAAAAAAACTGAAGAAGAACAAGATAAAAATGAATGAAGAATTAGATTTGCTTATAGAAAATTTTGACCAATAAAGCCTAGAAAATTTTAATGAATACTAAGTTTTAATGAATACTGGAGGAGTACATAACCCAGCTCCAATGGGAACTTCGAAACAAGAATTACCAGATTCGGATGAAAGTTATGCACCCTTATATAGTAAACCACACCGACAATATTATGATAGAATTAGAGATAAACCACCTAAAGGGAATAAATATAAAGAAAGATTTGAACCAAATAATAATTACGATACACCTATTAATCATGGAGGAACAAAAGTAGATTTGGATTGCAAAATAGATACTAAAAAGCCTTATTAACTTGGACATATTCAATGATATTATTCTTTTTATACAACAAAGATGATGCATGGGAAAATATTGAAAGAATGATAGACTTTTTAACAGCATCTTTTGAAGGACATGTTAGGAATTAGTGGGAAGGAATAAGTAGTGATACTAAAGCACTAATAAGAAGAAATGTACAAACAGAACTAATAAAATCAGATAGAAAAGGTATAGAAAAGTTAGTAGATTATATTGCGAATGAATTTTTAGGAGAAAATTGGATAAGTAATGTTGAAATAGAATCAACCACATAAAAGATAATGCAAGAATGAGATTAATAAATTTAACAATATGCGATATGTGTAGAATCAAAGAATACACTTGTGAATTCAAAGAATACTATTATGTCCAATTTTATAGTAATGAAAATCAAAAAGTATACAGAGATATGTATTACAATAAATTACCAGGTTCATGGAGAATATACTTTAAAATAGAATTTGAAAAATTTATTAGAGATAACCCTGGAATACCTAGAACATTAGGATTAAGGATAAAATTTCTATTTGAAAGATTAGTATATATATGTCAACAAAGACAATTATTAAAGAAATCAGGAAAATTAACGAGAATATATTGTGAAGATATGAATTGTGAAGATATGAAAAAACTACCCAATGAGGATGTAATCCTGAGATAAGAAAAAATAATAAAAAGAAAATATAAAAATAGAAAAGTTTAAAAAATTTAGAAATTTTAGGAAAAGAAATATAAAACCTAAGAGAAGATATTACAAAAGAAGATATAATCCAAATAAAAAAAGAAAAATAGAACTTATAAGAAAGACAAAAGCCTATGTAAATGTTGGAATTGTGGAGAAATGGGGCATATAAGCCCTAATTGTAACAAAAAGAAAGTTTAAATATTACAAAAAAAATATCTAGAAATAAAAAGTGAACTAAATGAAATATCTGACATTGAAGAATACTATGATCAAGAAGTCTATATAAGTGAAATAGATTCAGAAAGCAATGAATCAGAATCAGAATAGAGAAATAGAAAAAATAGAAATAAATAAGAACATAAATAAACAAGAATATGAAGGAATAGAAGGTTATGAATTAAAAGTAACTTTTGATAATAATAAGTTCAGGAAAATACAAAAACTATCTTTAGATTTTAAAATAGGAAAATGGGAAATATTCGACAGAATATGGAGAAGAGAAAGAGTAGAAATAAATAAATATCATAAAATTGAAAGAACAATAGATGTTAAAACTACTCAAGGAATACATAAATTAAATCTTTTAACAAAAAATACGGTTACAGAATTATTAACAAAAATCAATAGAAAACAAAGTGAAAAGATCCAATAAGTTTATTTAGCACGTATCCAAATAATGTTTAAATCCTTGTTTAGAGAAGGATTAGATTCTCCTTTGACTGTAAGTTTACATGATGGAAGAATAATAAATTTAAAAGGCAGTCATTTAGGAACATTCGAAGGAAATCTAGCATTTAAGAAACTAATATTTACATGTTATTCAAAATATTGTATATCATTAAAAGATAGAAAATTTAATGAAGTTTTAGGACTACATTTCAAATTATATAAAGATGATATAATGGAACCAGGAGATAAAATTATGACTATAGAATATAGAGCATTATACACATGATTTACTAATTCTCATTATGGAAACATTTATTCTAAAAAATCATTTATTGAAATTCATAAAGAATGCAAAGATTTTGGTAAAGCTGTGGAACTAGGTAAAACAATAAATTTAGTCCCAAGAAACTATGAACTTAAATAAACCAGAAATTATAGAGTTAAAAGAAGAAGAATACCCTAATAATAACATAACATTTGAAGATGATAGATTAATTAGAAGATCAACAAGTTTACCCAATAGAAAACAATTAGGAGAAACTAGTAATACAAGGGAAATAAAACTTCATATAAATGTTAGAAATTTGAAAATAGAAGATGAATATTTCAATGGAAAAGAACATATAAAATGATCAAATATATTAATTGAAACAGGAACTAGTGAATGTCATATAGCTTCAAACATGAATAAATGATTAATATCTCATAGAACTGATCCGTAGATATATTAATTTTGATGGACAAATAAATATGACTGAACTTGAAGTTAAAGTACCAATAAAAATAGGAGGAATAAATCTCTTAGTACCATGTCATGTAGACAACAGTATGGTAAATCCTCATGTGTTATTTGGAATGAGCTTCCTAGATGGATTAGAAGATTATAGTATAAAATGTAAAGGATTATATATAACCAATAATGGTCAAACTATACTATGTAGAAAATATGAATAAATGAATAACCAAATAAGTTTTTCATTAGCTGTTTATATTCAAGTTACTATTGTTGAAACAAATATAACAACCTGTGCATTAATAGACACAAGAAGTGATATAACAATATTTAAAAATTTCTTAATAAAATCATGGAATACTGATGGGAGAATAAAAATAATAGGAGTTACATGAGAAAGTACTCAAATAATTAACAGTGCTGATAAAATCGACATAATATTAGGAAGTAAACAAATAGTTGTGAACAAAATATATAGTTATAATAAATTAGAATGTGATATATTACTAAGAAATGACTTTATACAATAATTTTAGTATTACAAACAAAATAATTACATGATAATGTTACAAACACCTTGCGGACATTTATTAAAAATACAAAGAGAATTTAGACCTTACAGAGTTCAGCCAACACGAGGTGGTGATAAATGGGAGAAAAAACCAATTACACAAAATGAAATAAAAAATAAAAGAATAATGTATAAAAAAGTTTTGAAAACAAATATAACAATAAGCATGGAAAAAATCATTGATCAATTAGAAAAAGTATATGGAGAAAATCCATTATCATTTTGGAAACCAAATCATCTTAGAGCTAAAATAGAAATAATAGAAAATGTTATTATAAGGTTAGGCCAATGATGTATACCATACATGATACACAAGAATTTAAAACTCAAATAAAAGAATTACTTAACAAAAAATTAATCAGAACTAGTAATAGACCCCATAGTAGTCCAGCTTTCATGGTAATGAAACATTCTGAACAAAAATGAAAAAAAAAAAATAGAATGGTGATATATTATAAAGCATTAAACAAATATACCAAATTTGATGGATACTTTGTACCAAATAAAGAAGTACTAATATACTTGTAAAAGGAAAACAATACTATTCTAAATTTGATTGTAAATCAGGATTTTGGAAAGTAAAAATGGAAGAAGATAGTATTCAATATACAACATTTAGTACACCCCAAGGTAAATATGAATGGATGGTAATGCCATTTGGTTTAAAAAATGCACCACAAATATATCAAAGAAAGATGGATAATATATTTAGAAAAATTTAATGAATTCTTAATTGTATATGTTGATGATATATCAATATGTTCTAATAATAAAGAAGAACATAGAAACCATTTAATAAAATTTATAAGTAAATGTAAAAAAGAAGGAATTGTTCTCTCAAAAAAACAAAGTTATAATAGAAAAACAAGAAACTGATTTTCTTGGATTATCAATAGATAAGAAATGAATAAAACTACAAACACATATATCTAAAAAGATAGAAATTTTTTCAGATAAATTAGAATTAGAAGAACAAATACAAAAATTCTTAGGATGTTTAAATTATGCAGAAGGATTTATTGAAAATCTTTCGAAAAAGAGACATAAAATTCAAAATTTACCCAGAAAATCGAATACCAAAGGATGGAGTAATGAGCACACTGAAATTGTCAAATCACTCAAGGAAGAATGTAAAGATTTGCCAAAATTAAGATTACCAGATGAAAAAGATAATCTAATAGTTAATACTGATGCTTCACATAAATATTGGACAGAAATATTAAAAACAGATCTTAATGAAATTTGCAGATATTCCAGTGGAACATTTAACCAAGCAGAAATAAATTATATTACTCATGAGAAAGAATTGTTAGAAATTATTAGAGGAATAAAAAAGTTTTCATTATTTTTATTATCCAAAAAAATTCATTGTTGAAACTAATAATTCTCAAGTTGCAGGCTTAGTAAAAAATAAGTTACCACCAGAATCTCAATATAGAATGCTCCATAGATGGCAAGCCTATTTGACATTTTATAATTTTGATATAGTTCATATTAAAGGTGTCAATAATTATCTTGCAGATTTTTTAAGTAGGAATATTGAATTTGCAGATGGATAATATCAAAAAATCCTTGATAGATTCCAAACAGCGAATAAACTTCCTCACAGAGGAAGCTGAAGATATAAAATTCGGAATTGAGCAACTAGCAGAGACTCTCCAAGAAAGTTTCAAGCAATTGATGAAAATCTCAAAATTTCATTACAATTATACTAAAGAATTGAGCGATAACATAATTGAGATTGAATCTCAGTTTGAATCGTTAATTACCAAACATGCAGATACTAAACAAGTTATATAAAAAATACAAACAGGTACATCTTCTGGAAGCAGTGGTGGACCAACGATTAAAAGAGATGAACCAAGTCCCAAGAAAGTTGTCATAAATGAAGCTAGTCCTCGAAAAATAACAATCAATACCAAAGATGAACATACAAGGGTAGTCAAAATTCGTGCTGAAGAGGAAGATGATTTCCCTTTTTTACCAAAAGAAGACGAATATAAAACTACTGCCAAAGTTCTATATGAACTCCAAGAATGTGACTGTTATTACATTTCATCTGGAAATCATGTATACCCACGATTGATCGTTACTCAGGGAGGAGATCCCGTTATGACAAAAATGGCAGCAGATTATTGATTTTTGGATCTTATCTACCCAAGGAAAGACTTGAAAGAGATTGAAAATTTTGATGATTTATTAAAAGGAGAAGTTTCAAAATTCGCAAAAGGAAGACCTATATATTTAAAAAAAAAAATTCAATCAGTCCTGAAATCGATGGAAGGATGTATTATCATGCTGAGCATATATCACAATTGGATATGTTGCTTGAAATTTCCAAATTGAAGTCGGAAAAAATACCAATCCAATACCAAATATTACAAGATCATGGTTTAGATCTCGAAGGGTGTTGAGAATTAAGGTTCTCTACAACAATGTCAAAAACTTGTGTGATAAAAAATTCAAATGCATATGCTAGTATAATGTAGGCGTGTATATCTAGGAAGCTTTGCTTCCTTACAAGAGGCCTGTATATCTAGGAATTGCCTCACATGCCAACAAAATTGATGGACAGGTGAAAGCTACTTGATAAATCTGCTTTAATGAAACAAGATAGCACAATGTAGGGGCCATGTGAAGACTGAAAATAATAGAGGGGTAGGTGTCCCTATAATGTAGCCATGTGAGGAAATGAATAATGGAGGGATAGGTACGTCTTCGTAATAAATAATAGATGGACATGTGTGTCCTTGTAACATTATGAAAAGTTTCAAATTATTGTGACCATTATATAAGCAATGATGTAAAAGGTTGTATAGTAGTACCTCGTGAAATTGTATAAATGGAAGCCTTCTAGTTAGGAAAAGGCAGAGATCACTTGAGCACTCAACTTATGAGAAAGAGAAAAAAAATCCTTTGTCTTTGAAAAATTCTCATACCAAAGTCTTGTATCAATCCTCTTTGGATCAATAAAATTCCAGTAATTTTATAAAAAAGATATGAGTATCTAATTTTCTGTCTTCTAAATCCTATTTCCTAAAGAAGATATATTATTAAGAAAACTCCCTACAATTTGTCCAAATTATTTTTCAGCAAGATATTATACAGTGAAGGCACAGACTCAGGTGATGCTAATTACCCACAAAGGTAGGAGGTCGTTGAAGGGAATGATAGTAGAAACCTGTGAGCCCGAAGGTCACTGATATCATAAGGAAAATTCAAAGGTACAAAGAACAGGAAAAGATGTTAGTATTCTTAATATATCTGTCTTTATGAAATTAGGAGGATGAAGAACTATTAAAATAAGTTAACATGACAGAATTCAGAATTTTTAAATTTAATTATCAAAATAGTCCTTATAAAGATGAATATCATAGCATAATTGAACATTTATTCACGCATAAACAATTTACTAGACCAAATAATGAAATAAAAAAGTTATATTATGTCTATATGACATGTTTGTTAGCTATTTTTCCTAAACTAAAAGAATTATTAGGAATAGAAATTACAAAATTAATCATTTACTTTTGGCTTGATAGTGATAATACTGAAATAAATAATTAATTATATTTAGGATATGTGTTTAGTAGTGATAATGATTATGATCCTATAATAGATTATGACAGTGATAGAAGAGACGAATCATTATTTATCAATTTTCGAAAATTTTAACATCATGAATGAAGAAAATTACATCATAAGAAAACCCACATATAAGAGAGGTCCATATAAGGCTAAGAAGAATATTAAAAATAAGAAAGGAATTGAATATGGAAATGAAATTAATAAAATAGGATATCAAGAGCAATTTTGTGCATTACAAGAAATATTAAAAAAATTTAAAGAAAATTTGATAGAAAACTTTGTTAAAGGTACTGTAAGATCTATAGTAATACAAGATATTCAATATATAATTGATAAATTAGAAAAAAGAAAGAAAAATATTTCAAAATATAATATATCATTTGAACCAAACATATATATCATGACAGATATAGATATTATCAATTCCCAAATACTGATAGAATTTGAAAAATTATTTGAAACTATATAAATGATTTACCTCTGTTTTTATAATGCCTGAATATACTATTGAAAGATTAGACAATTTGTTAGAAAGAATAATGGAAAAAATAGATAACATTATATCTCAATTAATAGATATGGATGAATCATCTGAACAATATTATATACTTTCAGAAAATCGTGATCAATACATTATAGATTATTCTGATATATTACAATTTAAAATAGATTTAGAAAATAAAATTATGACAAATACAGTCTAAATCTAATGCCAGGATATACAATCGAAGGATTAGATAACCTTTTAGAAAAATTGAAAGATAAAATGGAAGATATTAAACATTAAATGGAAAATGAAAACATATCTTCTGAAGAATATAATAAACTTTTAGAAAAATACGAAAAATATATTGCAGATTATTGTATTTTACTAGATCTAAAAATGGACTTATACCAAACCAAAAAATATTGTATAATAATTTATCAACCTGATAATTAATGGATATTTCAGAAGCATCAACTTCTAATAACTGTGATCATAAACTATATTTAGAAAACAAAGAAATTTCATTTTTATCAGCTATTGTTGAAAAATCTAAAAATATACATTCTGTTCGACAATCTAAACTAAAAGAGATATATGAAGATATTGACTATGCTATCATAAATAGAATAAAGTTTAATTATGTTGAAATAGCAAAAAATATAAATATAGTCCATAAAATTATAGAAGAATACGAAGATATAGAAGAAGAAGTTTCAGAAGGAATAACGTTAGGATATATAACTAAAAAAGATTATCCTAAATCTTTTGAAAAATTATCATAATATAGAACTTTTTAGAAGAACTTAAAAGATTAAAAAATATAAATATAATCAGAAACCCTGAATTGAATCAACCTAACTAAGTTTGGGGATATATCTTGCAAAATAAACAATCCTTTTCATTAAGGGTAATTTTGACATTTTAACAGAAAGATCTATTTTACTAAAGTTATTACCTACCAAACCCATTTAACTAAAAACTCCTTATTAAAAACAAAAAAGGTTCTTTGATATGGAAAGCCCTTCCACGTATTCACTGAGTCTTTTTTTTGGATCCCCTTCTTCTGGTCCAATTTTCTTGGTAATCCATTTAAGCCCTGTTTCAGAGGTTCTGGAAATAGGAAAGGGTTTAGTATGTGAAGAAAATTGTGTCGCTGTGTGCACGCTTGAGAGTTGAGATAGAGCAAATTGTTGAGATGGAATGAACATGCATCTATGATGGGTTGGGGATGGGGAAGATATTAATGTACCGTTTTTACAATTTCAAAACCTTGATACACTGAGTAGTGAGCAGGCTCACCAGTCAAGTCTCCGGCAGTTTCCTGTAGAAAGAAAGTGTGGTGCACAAATATTTGATTCTTAATATATTAAGGATATATAAGTAAAATAGTATTGGTGTATTTATATATATAAATTTTTTTAATTGGGGTGTAGTTAAAATGTGGTGGATTGAGTAAAAAATTGTGGTGGTAATATATTTATCCAATTAATAATTAATGCTTAAAAATCAAAATATATCAAAAAAATATATCATACATCTCTTTTTGGGAAGAATGTGATGAAGAACAATACATGAAAAGAAAAGTGTCATTCTTTAGGAGAATATATAATTAAATTGTATCTTGTACACATATTGTATAAGCCTAATTTTTTAGTTCAAAAGTTTTTTAAAACACGACCACACACAGACTGATTGACTGTATGATGGAGAGATTTCGTGTGTGTGTATAGAATGGTTGAAGAACTAATGGGTAAATAGTCTCTAATGGTGAAGGAAGTCACACGTGTTACACATTAACCCCAGTATTAACTTGGCCATTTAGTCCTCAATCAACAACCATAATCAAAAGTGTTTCAGGAGTTTGAGAGTCCGTTGGAAAAAATAAATAATTAAATTATTAGGAAAACATATATTTTGAATTTGGGCCAACTATTAATTGAAGAAGGGATATGATATCCGAATGAGAAACCAACAAATGAAAATTTGAGATCCAAATGGAAACTGGATTGCTAGAGTTCAAATAAAAAAGAATCGGGTGTTTTTTTTTTGAACATTCAAAGCTCATAAGTTATGTGCTTGAAGGCGAGGAATTAGTGGCCAATAGCTGGATCATCCGACCCATTTTTCAAAATGCCCTTTGACCCATTTGTAAGTTAAAAAGAAAAAGTGAAAATGGTTTATTATTGGCAAAGTCTAAAATATCCTTACACTTATTTAAAAGAGTCCGGCTAAAACAAAGTGGACTCACCATTCTCGCCTCCAGTCCGTCCAAGAGAAGAAGAAGAAGACTCCGAGTTGTTCAAGAAGAAGATCTATTCATCATAATCTTCAAACATTAGCCAATGTTAGATTACATTTTTAGCTTTGATTCCTAGATTTATAGCTTGAAGTTTGAAATTTTTCTTATGTAAATCGAGCTTGGGTTCATAGAAACATTTTTATGACGGAGCTTGATAAGTACGTTTTTCGTACTTATCTTGACTTTAAATTTAGACAATTACAAGTGTTTTTATGTATTTATTTTGTTTGTTTTAGGAAAAACTCGAATTTGGACACGTTTGGAAGCAAAACAAAGAAAATGGATCAAAAGCGTACAAAAAATGACAAAGTGGGACTCAAGTGAACAAATCAATAGTTGAAGGACTTGAAGTAGCATAAATGAAGACTCGAGTACCAACTCAACAATATTTGAAAGAATTGAGGACTTGATATAAACTCTCCACTAATTACAATTGGGCCTTAAATCCAGTGGGAAGAGGGACTAAAAAGGGCTCTATTTTGCAAACCATAACGGGGCAGATTGTGAACACATATATATATAATTGCTGGGGATAATTTAAAGGGGCAGCCGAGAATAGGAGAGAGGGCCGTGAGGGTGAGGCGGCCGAGAGAACACAAAAGAGGGCGCAGCCGAGGAGCAGCTAGGGGCGAGAGATATACATACATAGCAGCTTTGGGAGAATTGATTGGGATTATAGAGGTGCGCAGCTTTGAAGGGATAAAAACACATACACTCGGCTGCATACAAAAGGAGGAAGCCACCGACTTTTGTGGGGAAATTGTGGCTGGTTTGGAGACTAAACAACTGGGTGGAAACTAATTGGGAGCAATTGAAGTGGGTTGGCAGTGAGAATTATTTTCTGTGCGAGTGGAGGAAAAAGAAAGCAGCCTTGGAGGTAACAAAGAAAAAATTTGCAGCTGGGCATTGAAAAAAAAAAAAAAGCACACGGCAGTTGGTTAAGATTTGAGTTGGAAGAATTAGTTGGTTGGTTTGACTTTGTGATTGAATCAATTGGTTGGTAGACAATTTTGGAGACAAGATTTGAGGAATAGAAGAGTTGGTTTGTTGGGAGTTGGATTTATAATATACATTCACGGCTGGAAGGAGCACGTGACTGGGGAATTACAAATTTGGAGCATCAAACACAGGGATTATACATGGAAAAATGGAGAATTCGTTGCTTGAATCCGAAATTGACACGTTAATTGAAGACTTCAGATTTTCTTCATAGTTTAATAATTCGGGTGATGACTTTCTTTTATTTTTCTTGAATATCTTACATTAATATGTCAGGCTAATTCCATTTATGTATTGGATGAGATGAACCCTAGTTTTTATGTGTTTTAAATCATGATTTTATACTTTAGTAAATTCTTGCGTTTCTTGATTTATTCTTGCATTCCCATTGAATTATTTAATTGCTTGATCACCAATTGGATAATTAGTTACTTGTTGTAGTCTTGGAAAAGTCACAATAGGTTTAGAACGCTGCAAGATGAACACACGAACACTATATGTTAGGAATAACAATATGACGTGTGCAATCTATTTGATAAATTGTTGATTAATGCATCATAAACATTCGCATTCAGACTAGGAATAGATTCGGGTCGTGTTTATGGTAGACGTAATTTGTCTTGGAAAAGAAAGTTAAATATATTAGTTTTATCGATTGGCAAGTACGCATGAATGAGCTAAATTAGAAAATCGAGAATTGAAATAGATAACACTAGGTGGATTCAGATTTCAATACATTCCCTCCATATATTTAAAATCCTCATATTTCATGTTTGCAATTTTAGTTTTATTCAAACAAAACAAAATCGCTTATTTTGTATTTCTTAATTATTTTTCCGTTCGATTAGGGTTAGTAATCTAAAATAAAATTTATCTCAATCCTCGTGGGAACGATACACGGACTCATCATCCACTTTATTACTTGTGCGACCTGTGCACTTGCGGGATTTAGCGCAACAAGTTTTTGGCGCCGTTACCGGGGATAGCAGTTTAAATTTATTTTTAGAATACTTTCATTAATTCAGACTTTAATTTTATTATTTTTTGTTTATTTCAGTTCTCTCACTATTTTTATTTGTTTTTAGGTTTAAGAGATGTTCGAGATGGCTGGAGTTGACTTCGGTAAAATGTCTGTACGTGATTTTTTCATAAGGGAATACTATTTGAAAGCTCTAGGAAATGACGATAGACATATGCTGCTGGGAGATTATATTATAGGACAGAGACTAAGAGAAATAAAAGCTGAATATGAAATTGATGAAGCTGCCCTGGGTGACTTACCATCTGCATTGTTTTTCTCACTTGAATTTGATGTGTATAACTTACCCGTGAATATAATCCTTCCATCGAGAGTAAATGGGTATGAAGTAAAGGAATCACCTCAACTGGGCTTACAACAAATACAACACGAGGAAAATATTTTCCAAGAAGAAGTCATGGTCTCATTGTCAACAAATCTAGATCCGAACATTGAGCTCGAGGAAACTTCAATTAAAGAAGATGATCAAGTGGAGAAGGAGGAGTTGATCACAATAGAGCAAACAAAAAAGGTGACAGTGAGTGATGTTGAACTCACCAAACAATCCTTTGACTCCATTGACTGCATAATAATTGATTTCATCATTAACACCGACGAGATGATTGAAATTTATATATTGAAGTTCGAATCGAGTGGAGAAGTCATGATATACTTTAAGGACATAGGCAACGTGAACTGTTGGGAAAAAAATGAAGACTGGCAAAAATTCAACCGACACAAACAAAGCAAGTCATCAAAAAGCTTTCTTTAAAGTTCCTTGAACGATCCCACCATAAGTCGAGCTTTAGACTATAAACGGAGCGCTTGTTGGGAGGCAACCCAATTTTCTTTCCCTTTCATTTATTTACTTAAGTTTTACTGCTTTTAGTTATGTTGCTTTCTAGAATATAGGGCTTAGTAATTTTATTGATTTGATTTTATAGGGTATCATAATCCAATTATGTTTCTCCATTTGGCCATTTAATTTATTGTTGGTTATTTTGATTGTTTGAGCTAAGTAACACATGTTCTAGGTTGAGTGATATTTAATGTTGCTATATGCTGGAACATGACGTCGTGGAACATTAAAATCATCATCAATCAAGAGAAGAGCGTAAAAAAAAAAAAAAAAGATTGTCTAGCCATCACCCATGGTGCCTCACACATTTCATAGGAATAATCGGGGAGTACCTTCTTCCTTTTCTTCCCCACCCCTTATATTATTACTTTTGCCTTAAGACATTGAGGACAATATCGGTTTTAAGTTTGGGGGGTGTGCGCAACAATTCGAGTAGTTCTTTAATTTTTTTTATTTTTCACTTTCTTTTTGCTATAAAAAAAAAAAAAAAAAAACCATTTTAGTCTTTTGCATGTTTGTGTGTTTGGATAAATAGTCTTGTCGGCTCTTGATTGATACTATTTGAAACTGCGTGATTTATGAACTGGGGACATGGATGTTATGCTTTTATTAATTTTATTCATGCTAGATTATTTATTGAGCACGTGGTCAACTTGATTATTGCGCATATAGGTGGCACTTGAATAGAAAATAGGTTGTTAGTATGGAACTAAGAATACACACCCAAACAAAAATACTACTCGATCACTTGACCTATTTGATAGATAAGTTTGGGGGAGTAGAACTAGTAGTAGTCATTATTTGAGGATGTGTTGATTCCATGTGTGCAAAAACTATGTGTGGAGTGAGTTTGATTGACAGGTGGAAACTAGGTAATGACCAAATGCTGGTAGTCTAATCCCCATTTTTTAAATTATTGCATAAGTAGGAACATGCATGCATACTTTACCTCTCTTTGTAGCCTTTTTGACTCGAGTGCGTAAGCTCGTAGGGGTATTTCTATACCTGGTGCCCTAAAGTCAACTGACATGGGAGCCACCGGCCTAAAGCTCGTTACAGGGGTCATCTAGAAAGCTTAAGAGAGAGAGGTAATTCATTTAGATTTATTTTATTCAAAAAAAAAAAAAAAAAAAAAAATGAAAAAAAAATATGTTGTTAGGATATTGCATACATTTGACACCTTTCTTCGGAGTCTAGTTGACTCGAGTCATTAAGCCCGTAGGGGTATTTCAAAACCTGGTGCCCTAAAGTCAACTGACTTGGGAGCCACCGGTCTAAAGCTCGTTACAGGGGTCTTCTAAAGACTTAATGGAGAAAGGTACTGCATAATTTAGAATTTAGTTGATAGGTTGCATAAGGGGATTTAGATGACTAATGGGTTTGAATTACCTAGTGGATACTTGCAGTTGAGACACTCAAAATAAAGGAGAATCGTCACGGATTCAGATAGTGGTTATTATTAGTTAAACTTACCCAAACCTGAGCGGGAAAGGAGTAGTCATATAGAAAACAAATTTAGAAATCATACCCCAGGTTAGAGAGAAAATAACAATTTTGGGGGGATGTGCATCTCACGAGAAGGGAAGCGAAATATTTGACCATTGAGGGTCGGGAGATCACCTATTAAGCGCACTAGCCTGATTGAGTTGACTAAATACACACACACGTCGAGCATGAATTGAATTAATATTTGTGTGGCATTGCTTGTAAACTGTTCAGGTTATTTAACACATTTTGTTAAAGAGTCATTTTAAATTTTATATTTTATGTGCGCTTGAGTGTATTGCTTTATCTTATTCGAGGACGAATAAGAGTTTAAGTTTGGGGGGTTTGATAAGTACGTTTTTCGTACTTATCTTGACTTTAAATTTAGACAATTACAAGTGTTTTTATATATTTATTTTGTTTGTTTTAGGAAAAACTCGAATTTGGACACGTTTGGAAGTAAAACGAAGAAAATGGATCAAAAGCGTACAAAAAATGACAAAGTGGGACTCAAGTGAACAAATCAATAGTTGAAGGACTTGAAGTAGCATAAATGAAGACTCGAGTACCAACTCAACAATATTTGAAAGAATTGAGGACTTGATATAAACTCTCAACTAATTACAATTTGGGCCTTAAATCCAGTGGGAAGAGGGACTAAAAAGGGCTCTATTTTGCAAACCATAACGGGGCAGATTGTGAACACATATATATATAATTGCTGGGGATAATTTAAAGGGGCAGCCGAGAATAGGAGAGAGGGCCGTGAGGGTGAGGCGACCGAGAGAACACAAAAGAGGGTGCAGCCGAGGAGCAGCTAGGGGCGAGAGATATACATACATAGCAGCTTTGGGAGAATTGATTGGGATTATAGAGGTGCGCAGCTTTGAAGGGATAAAAACACATACACTCGGCTGCATACAAAAGGAGGAAGCCACCGACTTTTGTGGGGAAATTGTGGCTGGTTTGGAGACTAAACAACCGGGTGGAAACTAATTGGGAGCAATTGAAGTGGGTTGGCAGTGAGAATTATTTTCTGTGCGAGTGGAGGAAAAAGAAAGCAGCCTTGGAGGAAACAAAGAAAAAATTTGCAGCTGGGCATTGAAAAAAAAAAGCACACGGCTGTTGGTTAAGATTTGAGTTGGAAGAATTAGTTGGTTGGTTTGACTTTGTGATTGAATCAATTGGTTGGTAGACAATTTTGGAGACAAGATTTGAGGAATAGAAGAGTTGGTTTGTTGGGAGTTGGATTTATAATATACATTCACGGCTGGAAGGAGCACTTGGCTGGGGAATTACAAATTTGGAGCATCAAACACAGGGATTATACATGGAAAAATGGAGAATTCGTTGCTTGAATCCGAAATTG
Source organism: Ligustrum vulgare (assembly GCA_963555705.1). NCBI lineage: Eukaryota > Viridiplantae > Streptophyta > Magnoliopsida > Lamiales > Oleaceae > Ligustrum > Ligustrum vulgare. Next base: position 86,526,710 of record OY743168.1, read on the forward strand.
ACACGTTAATTGAAGACTTCAGATTTTCTTCATAGTTTAATGATTCGGGTGATGACTTTCTTTTATTTTTCTTGAATATCTTACATTAATATGTCAGGCTAATTCCATTTATGTATTGGATGAGATGAACCCTAGTTTTTATGTGTTTTAAATCATGATTTTATACTTTAGTAAATTCTTGCGTTTCTTGATTTATTCTTGCATTCCCATTGAATTATTTAATTGCTTGATCACCAATTGGATAATTAGTTACTTGTTGTAGTCTTGGAAAAGTCACAATAGGTTTAGAACGCTGCAAGATGAACACACGAACACTATATGTTAGGAATAACAATATGACGTGTGCAATCTATTTGATAAATTGTTGATTAATGCATCATAAACATTCGCATTCAGACTAGGAATAGATTCGGGTCGTGTTTATGGTAGACGTAATTTGTCTTGGAAAAGAAAGTTAAATATATTAGTTTTATCGATTGGAAAGTACGCATGAATGAGCTAAATTAGAAAATCGAGAATTGAAATAGATAACACTAGGTGGATTCAGATTTCAATACATTCCCTCCATATATTTAAAATCCTCATATTTCATGTTTGCAATTTTAGTTTTATTCAAACAAAACAAAATCGCTTATTTTGTATTTCTTAATTATTTTTCCGTTCGATTAGGGTTAGTAATCTAAAATAAAATTTATCTCAATCCTCGTGGGAACGATACACGGACTCATCATCCACTTTATTACTTGTGCGACCCGTGCACTTGCGGGATTTAGCGCAACAGAGCTCACCGGAAATGGCGAGCTCCGCCATTGTTGGTACTTCGCTGGGCAGAAGAAGAAGGAGAAACGGTCCGGCTGAACCATTTTTTGTGGCCGGTTTGTTTTTACGGCCGGACCAATATGTGTTGGTCCGACCGGACTGTTTTGACGACATCTTTTACATTATACATAAATTATAAAATTCTAAATAATTTTTTTATTCGTAATATTATTTATCATTTATTAAAAAAATAATTTCATTACTAAATATAATTAGAATTAACAAATGTGAACTATGATTTCATAATTGTAACAAAAATTTAATAATTTAACAATGTTGGAAAATGTAATTATAATGTCATAATTTGTTAATAATAATTACATACAAATAAGATATGTAATTATAATTTCTTAATTTCTTAATAAAAATGAATTAATAATTTCATAATAATTAGAAATAAGATATGTAATTATAATTTCATAATGCAAATAAGAAATTTGTTAATAATATCAAAATAAATGTAATTATAATAATTAAATAATGTTGATAAAAAATTATTAATATTTTTCAGAATAATTAGAAATAATAAATATGAACTATAATTTCATAAATGTAAAAATATATGTAATAGTTTCATAACATTAATAATTGTAATTATAATTACCCAACTTTAATAAAAAAAATAATACAATAATAATTAATAATGTTTATATATATACCATAATAATAATAAAATTTTTCCTATAATGTTTAATTTTCGTACTTGTTCATTTACGTGCGGTAGTCTGCAATGTAGAATGGTTAAATATTGCGGCATACTTTTTTGAACTATGATTTTAACATTTGAAATTATTGCAGGATGGAGTATGCGATTGATCTTGAACTGAGAGGGATTCCAGCTAAAGTTTCCCAGTACAGGAGCTGTGACTTCGACATAGTTCTAAAGAGTCTTGATGAGTATCATCAAGATATCTTGAAGCGATCTCTCCTATGGCGATTCGAAGAATTGGCCAAGATCCAGTTTGCATCGCAGATTATAGATTCTCTGGTACTTCGACTTCTGAAACCAATAGACGGTGGTGCATTTAGTTTTTGCTTCGGAGATGACAAGATAGTCACATTCTCGACTTTTGAGTTTTCTCTCGTCACGGGATTAAAGTGTGATGGCCAAAGAGACCCAAAGCCCGGGAAACTCTAAAAATTGAGGCTTCATCTGAAATACTTCGAAGAACAAAGGACCATTTTAAGGGAGGAGCTCTGGAAAACTTTACAGACTTGTCCTGATATGTTGGACAAATTGAAATTATGCATGGTCTATATTCTCGAGAGCTTCGTGAAGGGCAAGCAAGCAAAGAATGATATCGAATTATATGATTTGGAACTTGTTGATGATATTGAAACTTCAACAACTATCCATGGGGGTCTAAAATTTATGTCAATACCGTTAACATATTTAAGAAAACGTATTCGATGCCCAGTGCGGAGAAGGCCCCCCGGAAGTATGATGCGTACGGCTTCCCTTTTGCTCTGCAGGTAATAATTTTAAACTTTTCATTTTAAATTAGTTTATTATGTTTTTCATCATCATAATAATTGTAAGTTTCACAGATATGGGCGTATGAGGTTATTCCCGCCTTAGGTGACAAGTGGGCAGTTAGGACGGGGACACGATTTCCTTGAATGTTAAATTGGAGAGCAACGGAGGCGCCAAGTGCTAGGGAGCTTTCGACTATCCTCGATGATCCTCAGGTGAGAGTTTATAAATTATTATTAATGTATTATAATATTTGACACATGATTTATAAATTGTTCGAATGTTAATATATTAGCTCGAAGTCCTTCATGAGCTGACGAATTCAACCGAAGAGGAGGAGCAGGACTACATGAGTGGACTGGTATGTAATGTAATTTTAGATTGTTATTTACCTTTTGGGTTAAATAATTAATTTTAATTTTTGTTTATTTATCTAGGATCAACGCAGTCCAGTACGAGACATGTCCCCGCCGCTCATGAGATCTCATTTACCGGGGGCATCTCGCGAACCTTTACGCTCGCCCACTCCCCTGGTATGTTCATGGATTCAGTTTTCAATAAACTATAATATTTTACTGGGGTTAGTTTATTTCCTATTATATTTGTTGGAGTTTATAATTTGAATTTGATATGTTTAAGAGTTGAGAATTATTTTTGGAGTAGTTGGTGATATGGGAGTATTATTGAGTTGTGGTTGGTGTTTTGAATTGTCGTGGTTGAGTGCTTGAATGTTTTTGGTTTATTATGACAATTTGATGTCCCTTTATAGGGTGGCTAAGTCCAATTTTAAGGGGAGACTCCGTCGAAAATTTTGTAGAATCTTAAATAAAAATATTCGACATTTAATTTTCACTTTTGTTATATCTATGATCAACGCAGTCCAATACGAGACATGTCCCCACCGCTCATGAGATCTCATTCACCGGGGGCATCTCATGGACCTTTACGCTCCCCCGCTCCCCCGGTATGTTCATGGATTCAGTTTTCAAAAAGCTATAATATTTACTGGGGTTAGTTTATTTCCTATTATATTTGTTGGAGTTTATAATTTGAATTTGATATGTTTATGAGTTGAGAATTATTTTTGGAGTAGTTGGAGATATGAGAGTATTATTGAATTGTGGTTGGTGTTTTGAATTGTCATGGTTGAGTGCTTGAATGTTTTTGCTTTATTATGACATTTTGATGTCCCCTTATAGGGTGGCTAAGTCCAATTTGAAGGGGAGACTTTGTCGAAAATTTTGTAGAATCTTAAATAAACAAAATTCAAAATTTAATTTCCACTTTTTTTTATTTATCTAGGATCACCGTAGCCAAATATGAGACATGTCCCCGCCGCTCATGAGATCTAATTCACCAGGGACATCTCGCGGACCTTTACGCTCCTCCACTCCATTGGTATGTTCATGAATTCAGTTTTCAATAAACTATAGTATTTTAATAATCACATTTACATGTTATAATATTTGAGTTAAATAATAAATTGTCATTTTTGTTTTTAGCGCCCAGTACCTCACATTGATGATTTGCTTGAGCTTCTGGTGGGGGTCATTCGTGATGAGATGCATGCCCTTCTGGATGAGCTCGGAGGTAAGGTCGACGCCCTCGAAGTGAAGGTCGACGCCCTCAGAGGTAAGGTTGACGCCCTCGGAGGTAAGGTCGATGCCCTTAGGGATGAGCTCCGAGGTTGGCATGGTGTATCAGATATGATGCCAGAGCATGATGAGCTGGATGATATGATAGCTCGGATGACGGAGCCGGATTTTTACACGGTGCCGACTTGGGTAGCTGGGGATGTGACTGAGGGGGTTCTGGTGGCGGAGGAGGTGCCTCGAGGGACAGGGAGGAGGTGCCTCGGGTTGCGGGGGAGGAGGTGCCTCGGATTGCAGGGGAGGAGGTACCTCGGGAGGCGGAGGAGGAGGTGCCTTGGGTGGCGGAGGAGGAGGAGGAGGTGCTTCGGGTGTTTGAGGATGTGACTAATCTGCATGCGTCGACGGAGATGTCGATAGGGTCTCCGTCGATAGGGGTGGCAGAGGAGGTATCTCGGGGGGTGGTGGAGGAGGTGCCTCAGGTGTCGGAGGTGCCGGAGGATGAGTCGACTGAGGGTTCGATGGAGATGGTAGAGAAGAGGGGACGAAAACGTACTGTCGAGGTGAAGGAGCAGATTATAAGTAAGAGGACAAGACAACCCTCATAACATGTTCTTTCTCCCTTCACGGCCGAGCCGAAGAAGAGGACATTCGTGGACGGCACTTATGTTAACTTATTCGGCGTATTCGATCCTGCGAAGCAAAAGGTGTTCGATATGTGGTACTCTCAACTTAAGTCGAAGTAAGTTTCTTATGATTTTGTTTATTTATTTCTTAACTGTTAAAATGATTGTATATGAATTTCTAATTATTTATTCATTCAGGTTTCGCTTCGCCATTGGGAAGACAACAATATCTGATGCCAAAGATTGGTTCGGAATAGTCCTCAGGAGCGGAGCTTGGCTTGCCGATGATGTGAGTGCATAATCGTAATTATGTGAACTCACTATATTATTTGTTGATTAGATAATATATAATTCACTTATATTTTATGTTGTAGCATGTTGATCTTGCGATGGAGTTGCTGCGCGATCGGGCTAGTAGGTACCCGAAATCGTTTGGCTTTCCCCACGCGATTGATCTTGTGCTGCGGCTTTAAAAATGCTGTCGACATCGAGTACTTAATGTACGAAAGCAACCCTACCTCGTACGTGTTTCCAGATTACATGTTGGACTACGTGGTAGGGGCAGAACCCGTGTGTGGCCAGTCGTGGACGGGTTGTACACACATCTATATTCCGGTGATCGCGAACTTGCACATCATTGCTGTTGAGGTCATGTTCGCTGAATCAAAAAAGTATGTATACGACTCCGATCATGGTTGTTTCACAGAGACCCAGCTCCAAGAAGCTTTGATATCCTTGGCAGTCATTGTTCCTCTAATGGCTAAGCGTGCTAGAATTCATGTCGATGATGTACTGGCTATTGAAAGGATCAAGGGGATTTCCAAACAAGGTGTCAGGTAAATTTTCTTATACTCGTATTCTAGTATTTAATTAAATTCTTAACTATGTTCATTTATTTCACTAAATTTTTTTTTTTTTAAACTTACAGTGGCGATTGAGGGATTTTTGCAATAAAATATATTGAGTTCTTGAGCATCAGATGAGATGTCAAGATGATCAATCAAGAACATATACAGAAGTGGAGGATAAAGTTGGCTACTGATTTATTTACGTACAATTGTGATCCATAAGATTTAGAAATGTAAAAATATAGTTTTTATATGTAATTGTGTATATATATTTATTTGTCAATTTCTTTATTACTTTTGAAATTACAACTGCATACATTATTTTCAATTACCGTCATTCAATATTTTCACGTGCATTAATTTACATATTAAAAATTAAAAAAAAATCCACGTTTGGTCACGGTCCGGCCTGTGGGGTTTTATGGTATGGAGGGTTAATGAAGAGTAAAGTTGAATAAATTGCCTCACAAGTATAGATAACAATATATTTTTTGGAACAAAAAAATAGTATATATATATAATTGCTAAATTTCTTTTTTATATTAATTAATAATTGCTAATTTCTTTTTTTTTTTTTTTTGTGAATTTCACCTCTCATGATTGCCTCACAAATCCTCGAGGCATATGCTGCATATATTATCTAAACCCATTATCAACTTCTTTCGATTATCCACATTTACACCTTCACTTTTACGGAACCAAACACTAAAATAGAAAACTAATATACTAATAACATCAGCATATTAATTTTCTATTTTTGTGTTTGATTCTATGGAAATAAAGTTGTGTAGGTAGAGATCGTAAGAAGTTGATAATGGATTCAGATAATATATGCAGCATATGTCTTGAGGACTTTTGTGAAAGCAATCTCGAAAAAGGGAAATGTTCATGAATTGCTTATCTCACAAGGGAATATGATGCATGTTTCTTGAAAAAAAAGTTATTGTGGGCACCACAAAGGTGTAATTATTAAATAATACCGAAACAAAAAATTTATGCATTTCACCTTCACTGGATTGCTTTCACAAAAAAGATCGAGACACATGCTATGTTGATTATTTGAATAATTTTTTTTGTTTCATAATTAATAAATAATCACACGTTTCTGATGGCCTAAAATATCTTTTTTTTGCCTCATGAAACATTTATCATATTTCATCGTATGATAAGCAATTCACGAACTTTATTAACATAGACAAAATAAGATAATTTATTATCAACAACACTACAATTACAATAAAAGTTTTAATAGTGATAAAATTAATTATTCAAGGAATCTGACTAGTACAAGTTTGGCGAGTATGACCGATTGCGCCGCACCTGCCACACTTTTGCAGTCTGGGAAACTCTCCAGTAGATAGTATTCTAGACATACGTACACGTCCAGGAATACGTCTTCGGACATTCGGTAGCAGTAAATTATCAAGCGGGAGCAAGTGTTCGGGAAGTTCCCACTCTGCCTCATTTGGTAGAAGAAATATAGTTTCAGCATATGCTTCTCTCCACAAAGCAGTGGTATAGTACTCAGTTGATAATGACTGTGGTGAAAAGCCCCTATGTCTAGCAACTGCAACTGCATGAGCGCATGGAAAGCTCTCAAGCTGAAACTGTCTACACGTGCACGTGTTGTCATTCAAGTCCACAACATAACCAACATTACGTCCGCATTCGAAGTTGAATCTAAACTAATCCAGTGGCTCCACGCCCAACCTTCTAGCCAGATCTAACGTCTTGAAGAGTTTGATTTCCATGACAGGGGTGAGATAAGATGTGCATGATTGAGATTCCTCGTGTCTATCTTGAAACCAAACCATTAACTTCTCCCTAATGTTCTCAATCATTGCCAAAATGGGTAACTCTCGATCCTTCTTAAATAATACATTCAAAGACTCCACGTTATTTGATGTCATCATATTGTATCGACGTCCTGGAAATTGACACCGTGCCCAATGTTGAATCCCCAATTTATCTATTAAGTACTCCGAGGCTTTCTTACCCTTGTTATCTATTTCGATCATGAATTTATTATAATCTTCAAAAGTGTAAGCCTCTGCCGCTCTCTTAAACAAGGAAATGACCCCAGTGCCATGGTACGTCGTCTTCAAATTGTCTTGTATATGGTACATGCAATTACCATGGTGTGCCTCGGGAAAAAACTTCAGCTATACCATTTATGATAGAATTTTTCCGTTCAGTTATAAAAGCAAGGTCATGGACATCTCCAATTACTTCCCTCAACTTTGAGAAAAACCAATTCATCGCTAGATCATTTTCGCTATCCACTATGCCAAACGCAAGAGGGTATATTTGAATGTTGGCATCTTGACATGTAGCAATAATTAACTTCCCTTCATATCTAGCTTTCAGTGTTGTACCATCTACTTGAATTAGAGGTCGCATCGATCTTCTAAATTCATTTATACATTGTCCAAGAGCCATGAAAAAATACTTGAAGCGATTTTCGTCGTCAGCCTCAATAAAGAATGTCGAACCATGATTAGTTCTCGACATGTTATGACAATACTTGACTAATTTTGCATAACTTTCCTCAGGTGAACCCATTAAATCTAGGCCTTCTGGTAGCTCATGGTCACTCTAAAATCTCTCTGCACATTGTTAATGATATCTCTAGGTCTGTAAATAGTCCTTGGGTCATCAAACTTATGCATTATCTGTCGTCCTATAAACCATGAACTCGCTTGTCTGTGATCATTTCGACGAATGGCCACTTAACAAGTATGTTCTCGTGCATACTTGCGAACTACGATGAATTGATTTGTGTCCATCTTCGTTGCTCGTAGACGCCAACTACAATTATCATCTACACAGACAATTGTGTAGGTACTCCTGTCTGACTTCTTCACTTTAAACTCGAAATTGTGCTTAAGTGCAGTACTGTGCACCGCTTCTTGGAGATCTTGCTTGGTATTAAATAATTGCTGGACTTCCAAATCTTCATCATCTGGAACCACACGTGAACAATTAGTCAATCGTGAACTTGGCCCAGCCTGTGAGTTCTCGAAGTGCTTATGTTGACGTTTGGATAAATTAATCAGATCATTGTTTGTAAATGAAATGTCCTCCTGATTGTCTCCGACTACATCGTGACCTCTATGGATGATAATAGGATCATGGAGTATAGCAACTATATCAGGAATAACATCATCATCCTCAAGAGCTATTTCTAATGTGTCACAAATATCATTCCCATTCTGATCCCAACCATCGAATTCTTCATTCTGATTATTGGGGGTATCCTTTAGTACTATAGTTACACAGAGAGGAATAGTTTCCTTTTTATTCGCCTCAATTAACCACGTAAGTTGCACATCAGAAGTAACAAACAAGGGTGGCAATGCAACAATAGAATTAGAGTTATATAGAAATCCAAATTTCATACCGTATTCAGATGGATCAACTTCGAGTTGATCTTGTAGTTTGCTGTACAAGTCTGTAAATGACATACCTGATGTTAAAAAAATTACAGAAATGTTTTGATCACTTGTATATTTCCATCACATCGCAGATTTTCATCAACTACGAATTCACGAAAATAAGAAACTGGTATAAAATCCATATCCGTATTTTAAAAATAATAAATTTTCAAAACAACAAGTTAGGGAAAATCAGAGTAACTGATAAAAAATAATTGTAAAAAAAAATAGTCGATCGGGCCGGAGCCTCGGTTCGGCCGGACATGACCGGTCCGGTCTGACCGAGTGTCAAGGACCGCAGCTATTACTTAGCCCCTTGACTCACTCGCAGCCAGCAGTTAGCCCAACTTCGGCCGCACTCTGTAAATATTATGTAAATTATTGTAATTCCATTTTAATTGTAAAAGTTTATTATGATTCTTCAGCCCTTTTAACATCTACTGCTGTAACTTAGGTTTTTTCTCCGAAGTCTATTATAGGGGGTATAAGATTTTAAGACTTTCAAGCTTTCTGGTGTTCCCCCGCACCAATCTTTGTAATTTACTGCTTTCAGCAATTGATGTAATTTACTGCTTTCAACAATCAATGAACAATAATGTTTCAATGCAATCAAGTCTTCTCTTGTAAAGTTTTCTTTCATTTGTGATCAAATTCAACTTTCGTCCCGAAGTAAGTGAGAAAAGGCGGAAGGTAGTCTAGCGGAGCAGACTACTGCCGCACGGTGCCCCTTTCTATGCTAAGAGGAAAGACGCCCCGTGAAACCGAGACATGGTCCGGCCGGACCGATGACCGGCACTTTTTGGTCCGGTCTAATGTTCAATTCTTCCGATTTTGTTACAAAACTGATAAAAATCACACTTCGCCATATTAATTTTCCATTGTTTAGTCTACATAATTATAGATCTATAATGATTATTAACTAAAAAATTAACAATAGACGAATTTTTCGATAATTTTTGGTTACTGAAATTATAGATCTGTTGAATAAGTTTAACACAACGAAAATGAAATTAAATACAGTATAATAAATATTGCTAAATCAACTTACCGATAAGAAGTAGTGAATGAAATCTTTTAGTTGAGGTTTGTATTTTTTTTGCGGATTTTTTTTAGCACAAGGAGATAAAAAATGAGAGAATAATTTATCTGTGTATTGAGCACAAGCAGATGAAAAAACGAGAGAATAATGAGAAGTGAGAATTGTATGATTTTTGTTTTAATATAAATATGAAATAAATGAAGAATATAAGAGAAATATGGTTATTAAGGGTATACACGTCATTTTAAAGGAAAATGGGTATTGTGATTAGTTTTTGAAAAGTTAGGGTATTTTGACTTAGCCCATGTTTGACTTGGGTATTTTGAAAATTCTCCCGCTTGAAGGCACGTGTCAAAGATTTGAAGTGTTTATGACAATTGAGACTTGGGCATCTAAAAATTTGAGTTTTAATTTCTTGGCGAGGAAGAACATTGTGAAGGGACAACCACATATTCACCAATCAAATTAAAGGGATAAATAGATATATAAGGAATTTCAAAGATGAAATTTAAAATTTAAGAAATTTATGGTTTTAATACAAAAATCATGCTTTTAATTAAAAATAGGTAATTAAATAGTAATTAAATAGGTTGATACCACAATTATACGATTTATAGTCACATACAAAAATCACAAATTTTATAGGTCACAAATTATGAAATCTCTCAATTACAAATTATAAAATTATTTGGTCACGACTTATTTTTCGACAACAAATATTTAATTTATAGGTCATGACTTATTCTCGATCACATATTATCAAAATAATCGGCCACAAATTATTATTATGTCACAAATCACAAATATTAAAGATCACGACATATTTCTCGATCACAACTAATTTCTCAATCACAAATATTTGGTCACGCATTGGTGTGATACTAGTCATTATATAATAACAACTAAGCCATTATTATAAATTGATACCATGCAAACTTATATAAAATATGCTTCAAGAGAACATAGGTCACATTACATAAGAATACCATGTTTCTCAAACTCATTCAATTATTCATTTTTATTCTATAGAACTGATCAAAAGGATAATATTAATTAAGATGTAAAACTCATGACAGATATTTCTTTTCTAGTCGATGTTCCACCAGAACTGTCCTTGAAGATATTTAATCACATCCGCGTCAACCTGGAAAGCCTTGGTGAGAACATCAGGATTAATTGGAGGGTCGGACCCAAAAACTGCATTCGCAATGGTGATGACTCCTGGGTTTTGGCTGCTTAGACCCGCGAATACAAATGCATCAGTCTTCCCCACATTAAATTGGAAATGAACGAGACCTTCTGGAAAAACAAACACATCTCCCGGATACAAAGTCTTGGTAAAGAGCTTGTTCTTTACGTTTGGATCAGCTGGGTTCGAAGTCACGAATCCAACGTACAGAGTTCCCTCTACAACAACAAGAACCTCAGTACCCCGTGGGTGCGTGTGGGGTGGGTTGAGGCCATAGGGTGCATAGTCGATACGGACCAAGGAGATGCCAAGAGTGTTGAGTCCTGGTAACTGGTTCACGTTCACGGGCGTGACCTTTGATCCAAGGGGATTTGATGTGTTTCCAGGCTTGTTCAGTCCTGGAAAGAAGAAATCATTGGCACTGACCATGGCAGGATCCTTGCAAATCTTTCCATTCACAAAAACTGCAAGAAAAAGAAAAAGTTACAGAAACAGAAGCCATTGCTAAGTCATATATCTGTATATACCAACATAAAATGTACTGAAAATTGTCATGAAGATCATATTAATCCTCCGAATGCAAGTTATGCTGAAGATGAAATATTAAAAGAAATTTTTGAGTAGTGCGCGCAATGCACACAAGATAATTAAGGAGTGTAAAATGCATTTACCCTTTGCTTCATCATCCTTAACAGCAACACAGAAATCCTGTAGGGGGGATGGATCAGAAGCATACGTAAATGAAACCAATGAGATAATAAGAATGGCAATTGGGAAGCGAACAGCCATTCTTAGTTTTTCTTGTGGTTTTCGGATGTTTATTTCGTGAGAGGGGATTGCCTATTTATAGTGTAGCCTTCGATTTGAATTAGTCATCATCGAGTTATCTTTTGAAGCAAATGATCTTGCCGAGTCTTCAAAACACAATTGACTACATATTTTCATTTAGTAATTAGTTGTTGATCAAATCAAATCGTGATTAACTGAAGTCTGTGGTTGATTAAATTATGGAAATTATTGAAAATTCATTAGTGGTCTAATTTCAAGAAGAAATCATTATTCTACTCTTAACGCTGTCCAATTTTCTTTCTTCTACTTAGAAATGGCCAAATTTCATCTCTCACTTGCTGCATTAAATATTTGGGTTTGTGGTCAAGTATAAAAAAACTTCCAAAAGTTGTTGAACTCGAATATTATATCAGTATACTCTCACAAAATCATCTGCTGTCCTATTTTAATTTGTAATATGATATTAAGTTGCTCCAAATTCACATGTCATGCAAGCCAGCGAAGCTGAAGACAGTCCTGTTAACTTGTCAATCTCACCCTTTGAAAAGTTTTAAAGCGTTTTCTATGCGTAAAGGTGATATTTTAAAAGAGCGTTTCAACACAGGCATGGATAAAGTCCAAAATGCATGGCAAATAATACATATACTAATCATCATAATGATGCCTACATCTCAATGAAATTGCAATTAATTTCATTAATTAAAGTTCTGTATATCACATGAATATTAAATATTTCGACAGATATCTACTTATAATGTAACTATTTTATATATAGTAATGTAGCAAATAGGAAATGAAAACTAACTAATTTCTCAATCGCAAATATTCAGTCACGACTTATTTCTCTATCACAAATTAAAAATCTATAGATCACAACTTATTTCTTAGTCATAAATCACGAATTTTATAGGTCACAACTTTTTTTTTTTTTTCAGTCACAATTACGAATTTTATAAGTTACAATTTATTTCTCGATCACAAATTACAAATTTTGTAAGTCACAACTGATTTTTTGATCACAAATCACGAATTTTATAGGCCACAACTTATTTCACGGACACAATTCAAATTCATTGGTGACTTAAAAAATTGTGAGTCACAATTACAAAGGTCACATATTTCAAATTAATTGATCACGAGTCCATGTCTTACAAGTCACAATTACAAATTTTTTAGGTCACGTATTTATTTACATGTCACATATATCTAATTTAAGTAATCTCTATCCCATCCCCAACCCCACTACAACGCCCTACCACAACCACTACCAACTACCATAGCAATGCCATTGCCACACTACCACCACCCCACTCTACCACCATCACAGCCTCCTCACCGCCATCACCACTACGAGTCACCTCCACCTCCACCTACACCTCCACCTTGAACACAAACACCACCATCGCACCTTGAAAACAAACACTACCACCCTCACGACACCATTGCACACCTCTGCACACACAAACACCGCCGCACCGCTACCTACACCACCACTGCATGACATTTTGCATTCACAAGCACCACCATCATTGCACCGCATATCACTACTGCACACACAAACACGATCTCGCACACAAATAGATCGACGACTAAGGATAAATAGATCAAAGAGAAGAGCCCACTGATAAAATGATCGACGGCTTACGAGCAACATCATCGTCGATGATGCTACAACGGCATTTGAAGGCCGCTATCGAAGACTGTATGGAGGGGAGGTCACAGCACCGCTACAGTGATGCATCTCATCGTCGTTGTAGAAACCATGGTGTCGTTGCTTGCATCCTCGATGTGCGGTGGTGCTGTGTGCTCTGCTACACGGCGGTGATCGACGTGGCATAGTGGTGATCGATAGGGCGAACTTTTGCTATTGTGATGGACTCTTTTCCTTCTTTAGTTGTGACTGAGGGTAGTTTGTAATGGAGGTTTGGGGGTAAGATTGGTAAAATAGTTTAATTTAATATATTATTAATTTTGTTCAAGATCCTGTGGCCACGTGAAATTTTACTCTACATTCTGCCAGATTGTCCTGCGGCCGCGTGATAATCCTTATGCACGGCCGCATGGGGGTAATTTCTAGCAATGTGATTTTTGATCTCCAACTTGATTCTTGACTTCTCTTTTGACTTAATCACTTTTTTTAGCCTAGAATCTTTAACCTCTTTGACATGAGATCTCATCATGGATCCTATCTGCACGTGTATTGAGGTTTGACTTGTCTGGATTTCATCATTCCCTCCCTCTTGAAAATGATTCGACCTCTAATCTTGCTTGACTACATTGTTGTAAAATTCCTTGACCTTTGATCTTGCATTGTGGACCACAGGTTCGTGCAATGAAGTTGGATTTTCTCGAATGTCATCATCCCTCCATCTCGAGAAATATTTGACTACGAATCGATACATACAATAAAAATGGAAAATTAGTCATAATAAATGTAACTAAGACTTTATACTCACCGAGTAAGATTAGTTTGTAGGCGTTGTCTTTGGTCTTGCCAAGAGTTTGAAATAAGTCATCACGACAGGGTAGCAATTTGGATTTTGTTTGATCGGGGGGTTGCTCCTTCCACGAATAGAAACAAATCCATCCACTTGGATTAAATGTGATATGCTTCCTACCATGGTTGGTATGGGAAGTACATTAATATCAATCCCCTCAAATGGAAGCTGGAACATTTCGTAAAGGGGCTTAAACAATTTTGCATTTTTATATGCACCTAAACTAACTCTTCCATCAATAAATAAGTGCATTAAGTTCAAAGGAGTTAGTAGGTTAAAATCACAAGCAACCTTAAGAAGGGAAAATTTACTACTAGGATGAACAATTCCATTGCAAGAAAGTTAATGTAGACAAATTTTTCCACTCTTTATGTCATTTTCAAGGGTAGTGCAAAGGAATTGTGTTACAACATGATTAATCACTTTGGTTTGGTCTTTGGTTTGTGAATGACAATTGAATTTTCCCCAAGAACCCTTCCAATGGTTGTTAAGAAAGTTTGCAATTATACCCAACACAATACAACTAGTGACATCAAGTAAAAGCATTACTTCCTTAAAGAAAAGAATTGCCATGTTGGTAGCATCGTTGGTTTCATTTTATGAATAGAATGTGAAATTTTAATACCTCTACCAACAACCACAAAATTAACATCATTTTCCTCTTTAGACCTAGGTAAGTCAAATACAAAGTTCATAGGAACATAAATCAATGGCTTACTAGAGATGGGTAATGGTATGCATAAAAGTTGAGGCAAAAACTTAGATTTAGCCCCTATGCAAATGATGTATTTACTGCAATTATAATCGAGTGCAACATCAACTTCCATTTAAGGTCAATGAGAATGTTCACCTAATAATGTTAAGGTGCCTTAATCCCAAAATGCCCTATCAAGTACCCAACATGTACCTCTTTAACTAGTAAGTCTCGCATGGCACATTTAGAAACAAATAATCCAATTTCTCTAAATAAATAATTATCATGCTCATAGAATTCATCAAAATCTCGCTCACCACATGATTCATAAATGTTAAACAATTTCGGATTATTAACTTGAAAGCCCATAATAAATTCACAACAAAAGGATTTGACATTTAGGCAAATAGGCATATAAAATTTTTTTTCACAAATTAAGAACCCATCATGCCAATGATCTTTACCACATGCAACATTTCCACAAGTTAAAAATACACTTGTCAATTCTACATCAATATCATACAACCATCTCATATATTCAAAACACAATAACCATGTATTCAAAGAAGTGTTAAGAGCATACCTCCTAGATATTGCATCGGTTACTACACTTGATTTACCTTGCTTGTACTTGTAATGTTTCCATGAACTTCTTCCAATCGGCATGCTTTTGGAGTTCCTTGTTACTTTGATAAGTCGGCCTCACAATTTCTTGCACCAAAGAAACAACCAAACTAGGAAGGGAATTATTAGAGTATTCAAGAGAAAGAACATTTTTATGTGATCTCTTCTCTCAACTTATTTTGTATCTATCTTCACTTCCTCTCCTTTTTCTGAGGTAGAAACCTCAACTCTCAGTTCTTCTCTCACCTTTCCTTTTTCTGGAGTCGTGGCTCCAATCCTCATTTCCTCTCATTTTTCTAGGGTTGTGGTCCCAACTCTCATGCTCTCATTTTTCTTCACACTTTTTTCTTCATCAATTTTCTCAATAAAATATTCTTTTTCTTTCATCTTTTCTCTTCCTTCCTCCAACTCCTTTTTGAGCTTCATTTGGTTTTTATGCACTTCCTCCAAACTCAAAGGTAGAAGCACCACCCTTATCCCACTCAATTGGAAGCTATACCGGTTCTTCCTCTTATCATGTTTCACACTCCTATCACTTTTCCAAGGTCTCCCAAAAATTATGTGAGTAGTGTGTATGAGAACTATATCACATAACACTTGATCACTATAGGTTCCAATGTTGAAGGTAAGAAGAACTTGTTCACTCATTCTCACTTTTCCATAGTCACCCAACATTTGCAATACATAAGGATTAGGATGCATCATTATTGGTAATCCCAATTTCTCCACCCTACTAGCACTCACCAAATTATTGCAAATCTCCCCATCTATAATGAGGCTACATGCTTTATCATTCATAAGGCACCTAGTGTAGAAATTTATTCTCCATATTTTTCCACCCCACTAGCCCTTTCCAAAGAATTTGGTTGACTCACTATTCTCTCCACCACTACTTCCTTAATACCACTCTTCCCATGAAATGATGAACTCTTCATTTGTATACTAGCAATATTCTCATCTATCCTATATCCACTCCTATCAACCCATTTTCTTCGTCTTCTACCCATTCTCCAATTTTGCTCACCATCCCCTTCATTACCCAAAACATCCCCACATATACTCCTAACCCCTCTTCTATTTTTCCTTTCCATTCTTCCATTTTGTTCCCTAATCCCATCTCAATACACAATGTTCCCAAATTTATCCATCACTCTTTTTCTACTATCCCTTCTTTCTTCATCACTCTTAATTGTTGCACTCTCCCCTCTTGGTCTTAACCTCTCCAACCTTTCCCCAATATTCTCCATTTGTTTGGTCAGAGTGGTTTAAAGATTTTGCAACAACTCCTTCAAGTCGCAAGCGTTGGAATTTTTCCCACTTTGAGTATTGGAAATGAACATGTTGTGCAAGTGTGGAAGTTTCCTCACAGGAATTATTTTCACTCGTGTTTCACTCAAATTAGGATTTTACCCGGTAATAAGCTCACCACTCTTGCTTTTTTTCACTCAAAGTTTCCTTTCTCAAGCTCTCCAAGGAAGGTAATCAATGAAACTGAGAAAATTAATTCTTGTGAAGTTAAAAACCTTAAACAAGCAAGAGGAATTTTAGAAGTTAATAGACAAATATTAAGTGGAATTTATTTGCTTGCTATAACAAGAAGATGACTTTGGATTTATAAGATAGATGTTAAGAACACACTTCAACAATGAGAGTGAACCTCCACAAGTATTTGACAAGGCATAGACGAAGAACAAATAGGCACAAGCAGTGTAGTTTTCATTGAGGCAATTTATAAAACACTTTGTACCCAATCTTTAAATGGTATTGAATGTGTATATTGTGGATAGATGAAAACCCCCCAACAAGAGATGAAATTTGAATTGTAGGACAAACATTTATGAGTACAAGACCAACAATAGATTGGGAAAAACACAAGCAACTATCAAGGGAAGTGTTTAGTGTAGAGAATAGTAGTTTACACTAGTATAGTTTTCTTTGAGAAATTTCATCAAACACCTTGTGTGCAAACTTTGAATAGCATAGAAATGGTAATCTATGACTATATTTTGATATCCCCAACAACTCAAATATGACAATAACAATAGACCTAATATGTGGAAGTCAATAGATGATCAAGAA
Organism: Ligustrum vulgare; assembly: GCA_963555705.1. Lineage (NCBI taxonomy): Eukaryota > Viridiplantae > Streptophyta > Magnoliopsida > Lamiales > Oleaceae > Ligustrum > Ligustrum vulgare. The sequence continues at coordinate 86,544,412 of OY743168.1, forward strand.
CATGAAGTTTTTCCCAATTTTTTTTTTTTTGATAGGATGAACAACAAACAACAACAAGAAATTAAATGATAGATCATTTATCAAATTAGAACCAAACTCTAATACCAAATTATGCGAACCCCTTTGGTGTTTGGGCAAAAAATTCTCACAAAAATTTGATACCAACCCAAGAAAGCTAAAATAGTAAAATAAGTGATGAAACACCTTAACCTAAGTGATGAGATCCCGGTCGGGGAATCTCGTCGAACACGCGGAATAACGATAATTAAAACCTAGGAAAGATCTAAATCAGATCTAACACGAAAATAACAAGAATTAAAATACTGGAAAGATAAAATTGACGATAGGACCTTGACCCAAGATTCACGACGCAATTAATTGACGATGCGGAATCGAGATCCAAGGTTTTCGAAACACCACAAGGACTTGTCAATTTCCTTGATAAGATTCTAAATTGGAAACGCCACAAATATTCTCGCGAATATTTGATAAGTTTGCTGGAAGAACGCCACAAAGATCGGATCTTTGATAAGTTCAAGAAAAAGGGAATAAACTCAACCTCTCAATTTTGGAGAAAACTCTCTCAACTTTATTAATCTCAAAAACTCAAACTAAACTGTTCTTTACAATGAATGGAAAAGAATATAAATAAGCAAAATAACCTAGTCGCTAATTTACTAAAAATAGAATTCTAATTAAACTAGAATACAAAAATAGGCAAACAATTAATTAAAAACGGAAAATAATTAAAAATCCCCTAAAATCCGGAGAACCTCAATTACGGCCGTGATAAACACTTTTACGGCCGTAAAAGGCTTTCTGCTTAAGACTTACGGCCGTGACCATTTTTCTTACGGCCGTAAATATGGAATTCTTCAATTCTTCATTTGAACCCGAGGCGGAGTTACGGCCGTGATAATAACTTTTACGGCCGTAATTATAAGAGTTACGGCCGTGACAGATCTTCGTTACGGCCGTAATGATCATTCTGTCCAAATAACTTCGATCACTCGTCTCGGCTTGTTCCTTTCGCCTTCTCGGCTCGACTCCAACATGAAACTTGCTCCGTTTTGCACGTAGATCGCTGTCATATTGTCGATGTCTCGACTTTGCCATTCGATGCCTAGTCCGGATCATATCACTAAGTATATCCCACCTAAATTCAAAGGTTAAATAACATAGCCAAATGGATGAAGATCAAACAAATTTCAAGGTGATGGAAAAATTAATAACAAACACAAGAATAAATATACTCAAGATTAGTTGAAAAAATTCCTAAGATTACAAGATAAGGAACTAGGGTTTTTACCTCCCCAAAGGTATCTTCTCTCAAGAAGCTTCATGAACAACCAAGTTATGAGCTAGGGATTTGAAAGTGAGTATTTATAGTACAAGAATTAAGGAAATAAGAAAATAAAGAAAAAACCCAAAAAATAAGTCGAAACTTGCGAAATCCGGCCTTCGGTATCACTGCGTGGCTGCTTAGTTCAAGATCTTGTGGCCGCGTGAAATTTTACTCTGCATTTTGCCAGACTGGCCTGCGCGGCCGTGTGATAATCCTTAAGTGCGACCGCGTGGGGTAATTTCCAGCAGCGTGATTTTCGATCTCCAACTTGATTCTTGGCTCTGACTTAATCACTTTGTTCAACCTCAAATTTTGAGACTCTTTGACATTGGATCTCATCATGGGTCCCATTGGCACGTGCATCAAGGTTTGACTTTCCCAGATCTCATCAAACGACTCCACCACCAAGTCATGATCATGAAACACCTTCATCTTGATCATCTTCAATTGAAGGACCACAATGAAATAGGAATCTTCGACATATCTATGATAATACCGAGGATTTTAGTCTACATCTCGAAAAATTAACTCTTTTTTGTCTATTTGCTGATCATGCAATTTTAGGTTTTGATGATTCATCCAAGATGAAAATCCATAGACGAAGAAATAAAAAAAGAATGATATTTGGGAGTTAGCATCACTTCCAGATGGTCAAAAGTCTATTGAAGTTAAGTGGATTTTCAAAGAAAAGAAGAATGCAAGAGATGAAGTTGAGTGATATGAGACAAGAGTAGTAGCTAAAACCAATAGTAAAAAAGAAAATTCTACAATACATCAAATGTACCATTCACTATGGTTTATTTTATTCCTATGATTTCAAGCTTGTTGGATATTGCGATAGTGATTGGACCAGAGATATGGATGATAGAAAAAGCACAAGTGGTCATGTGTTTTTTATGGGAGATACGACTTTTACACGGTCTTCAAAGAAACAACCTATTATTACACTCTCAATTTGTGAAGCGGAGTATACTGCAATTGCTACTTCTGATTGTCAAGCGATATGGTTTCGAAATTTGTCAAAGGAAGTTTATTTGCAAAAAGATAATTCAACATATATTTTTGCTGATAAAAAGTCAGCATTATCATTGGCTAAAAAATTTTGTTTTTTAATGATTGAAGCAAGCATATCGATATGAAGTATCATTTTGTTCGAGATTGTGTTGACAAACTGACGTAGGTGTGTATGAATGAAATAATAACAACTCAAGATTTTTTATTCAAAAGAATACCAAAATGAATTGCATAAAATTGGATAAACTCCCAGAATAAAAAGTTCTATGTCAAAACAATTGCCTCATAATGTAAAACAAAGAAGAATAAGTAGTAAACCCTAACCCTAAAGTTTAAGATCATATTTCTAATATTTTCATGAAGCTATTGAAAATTGATGTATTTGTGAAAATTCGTTGTATGCTCGAAGTTACCATAAATCAAGTTTAAGGGGGGGGGGGGGGTGCCAAAATAATGAAATATAAACTTGATTAATACATTAAGTTTGTTTATTTAATGTTGAGATACATGAACAATGGATTCATGTATTGGAAATATTTATGAGTTCTTTTAGGAGGATGAATATAATATAAAAGGTTGTGATTCTAGCATTCCAGTACAAGTCAAATTCAAATATAAAAAAAAAAAAAGGTTGAGTACTCTCTTGAATTATCCTCTCCTCTCTTAAAAGTTACTTAATGGCGATTTATCCAAGTTTCCAACACTTGCTAGATGTACCAATCATTTTATTGTCACCTTCTTCAATTAATTGAAATAGTGAAATAACATGATCAATTAGGTTGTGAATTCACCGTGAGAAAAAAATGATAGAAAATCTGAGAAGCTGAATAAACTCCAACGCACAAAAATTGTTATCTTTTAAGAAATGTTTCTCCCCTATCCAACGATGTCACAATATATGGGATTTTAATGAAAATCTCCTACATTATACAATGGAAGTGTTTGATTCAAATAGTAACAATTTGTTAAAACCAAGAGAACACAGTAAGATTATATTGATGATGCCAAGGAAACAAAAGAAGAAGAATAATGGATATGTAGGGGAACTTCTCAATATATAAGGGAAAAAGCGTCTATTGGAGTGAATGAGTGTGTCTGTTGGAAGAAAACCATATTTCGAAGCGGCAAACCATCATATCATACTATCATACTATGTATTAAAGAAGAGCACTTCTCAAAAACATGTTTTTAAATTTTTCCCGCATAAACTAACTTTCTTAAAAGAAAGTATTTCAATTAATCGAAATACTTTCGATAATTACATTATTATTTTGAAATTTAAAAATATGCAATATGGATATCAAATTAAAGATCTCAACAAGAACTTTAATACAAACTCACAAGTGAGAGTCAACTGTAAACATGACATCCAAAAAATCACATTAAAAATTAAAGGGAAAAGTTTTATTTTTTATATTTTATTTTTTACCAATGTCCCACTAGTTCAAAATTGTTTTATTTAAGTCCTACAAAGATTTATAATTTATTAACTAAATCTAATTCAGTCCTAAATGATTCAAATTTGCTTTTCTTATCAAATTAAAGAAATAAATATCTGAATAATTTTTGCAACTTCATATTTCGATCAATTCATTTGTCATTTTAAAATTAATTTTTTATTTACTCATTTTGTTCATTCAATTATATTTAATACTATAGATTTAAATAATCAAAATATGCAAAATATATTACAGACTTTAACAATAGTTTAACTAATTTTTACCAAAATAAAAATAAAAGCATGTTAGCAAACTCATTCTATTTCAAAATAGGATGTGATCAAACAAGTTTATTAAAAACGTATAAAAAATAGGTTTTTTCGAGTAACGTAGCCCTTTGACTATTTTGTGAAAAATAAAAAGTCACGTTGTATTGGAATATTTAATATTTTGATAGTTTGAATCTATGATTTTTTTTTTTTAAATTATTGTCATTAGTCGTGGTTTCACGTTGTAGACCGATTTATATGGAACTTAACTATTTGATTTTAATTTTTTTAAGAATTGATTTTTTGAATAGTGATTTTTTATGTGTTGTGGATTAAACAATCGCGTTGCTTTTAATTTGTTAAGATTTAATTAAACTAACATTTCATATTATTTAATTTGTTACACTCATGTAAATATAGGCTCACATATATCTAATTTATAATGTTAAAGTAAATATGAAATGAAATATGTATTTAAATATCAATTATTGTATTAAGATATGTAGTGATAAATCATTTGTTATAATCTAGAAATTATATATTTTGAAAAGATTAATTATGTTAATAATCATTAAAATTGGATAGTTATACAAATGAGTTATGCAAATGGTCATTTAAGGTTTTTTTTTTTTTTAGCAAGTCATTCTACTAATTATAAAATAATCTACATATAAATTAAAAAAAAAAAAAACCTACTTTTTAACAACTCATTATCCCAAAATTTATTGTTACAAACTTCTTTCCTTGAAGTAATGGTTCTCAAAGAGGGGCTTAAGTAAACATTCTTAAAAAGTAACTATTATAAAATTCATTTTGTAGATAATGAGGGCTCAAACAATGACTAAATATGTTAAGTAGAAAATTGTAATACATCAAGGGAGGTCACTTCTCAAGAATAGATATTAACCCATTTTTCCGCCTAAAACATATTTCCTAAAATGGTAATTAATAATATTAATTACTATTTATTTTTCATTTTGTATAAAATTCAGAATTAAAAGAATCTAATTGAATTCATATTTTTAAATAGCTGCATTTTACAGGTCTTGAAGTTTGGTCCCCCTTCACCTCATGAAAATCAATTTCATTTTTTTTTTTAAATTCGTAAAATAATAAAAAAAACTGTCAATATCACATATATATTTTTCTTTAAAAATAAAAAATGAAAGAGTATGAAACAGGAGTGTTCATCAATCTATTTTTCTTTTTCTTTTTTAATTTTAATAAAACTCTAAGCATATATCACATATATATCTATTTTTTCACTTATCACAAATTCTATGTAAATGTAATTTTGTTTGCCAATTTTAAGCTTTAAATCAATTTAGAATACAATATTTAAAGAAATTTCCTGAAATGGTAAACATACGAATCGTAAAACAATTAATGTATGTATAATTGAACCTTTTTTTTTTTAATTAATTGTCTTCATTCCTTTCTCATTTTAATTAAATATATTTATTTCATATGTCTAAATATAAATTTTATATATGTCAGTAATAAATGATCATGCATCACACTTAAAATAAACACAGCCACTGGCGTAGAAGGGTTTATTCTAAGGTTGGGTGCAGAGGTTGGCTTGTGTGCGGAATTATTGGTCTAAAAGACTTTCACAATCTTGTCTATAATATCCTGTCTCTATTTTATACTGTTCTAAATAGAAAGGATAGAATTCACTGTCTGATCTTAAAATTTTTGTTTCTAAAATTTCTTCAAGTTCTTTGATTTTAAATTGTAAATCAAAACTTCTTTTACTAGTTCTGTTAATATAATTCTTAAAAGGATAAAAATTACTACTATATCCTTGAATGTCTATAACTTTGTCTAAAGTTTTGTAGTCTTCTTCTAAAGTTTTGTCTATGACAAAAACTTGGGTCTGGTGTACTGATAATATATTTACACCTCAGACATATGGAGCTTCAACATCTAAACCTTATAAGAAAAAATATAAGAAAAATTTTAGAAACCCAATTAATAAAATATATTTCTTAAGAAAATCAAATAAGAGAAAACCTTACTTAGATGAAAAAAGACACGTTAGAAAATTTAAGCCAGAGAGAACTTATAAAAATAAATTAAATTGCTTTGTTTGTAATAGCAATGAACATTTAGCAAGAACATGTCCTAAAATAATAAACAATTATGACAAGAAAAGTACTCTTATAGAATGTACTAATGAATATTTAATACAATTAGATGAATACATTTCAGATAAAGAATCTATTTACAGTATAGTATCAATAGAAGATCAGACTAATATAGAAGAAGAACAATCTGATTATGAAATCTTAGATGAATTTACTAAATTCAAAATAAAAGAAGAATCAGAATCAGAACAAGAAACTGAATTCATGGAAACATCTTTAGACTCATGTAAACATAAATGGCAGAAGAACATAGGAATGGATAATATAGCATGTTTTATTTGTAAATGGTACCCAGCAAGAAAACTTAGAGCAAAATGTTTAGAATGTTATAAAGAAGCATGCATAAGATGTTTAGAAGAAAATATGATTCTAGAAAAAGAAGAAACAAACATTGAAGTAGAAAGAAATAAATTAGAAATTTCTGAAATCAGAATTCTTAGAAAAAGAATTGAAAGTCTAGAAGAAATGCAAAAGTTAATTATTAAAGAATTGAAATATTAGAATCAAATAGAAAAGATAAGTAAATCATGATAGAAGAACCAGATTTAGAATGCTCACAAATAAATTATGTCCAAGTAGTTTGTAATCCAGAAAAACTTAAAACAATTAAAGTAAAATGTCAGATAAGAATAGGAAATTATATAATAAAATGCTTATGATTAATAGATTCAGGAAGTAGTAATTGTATAATAAATAAAAAATTAATTCCAGATCAATATGTTATAGAATCCAAAAATCCAATCAATGCACAACAAATGGATGGAGGATTATATACATATACAGAATTATTAAGACCAAACAGTAAAATAAGTTTTGAAACAAATTGCGGACTTAGTACAGAATATACATTACCAAGAGACTCAACATGGGTTAGATCCCTCAATTTAAAAGAAACAGATTTTATTATAGGTCTTAGTTTTTTATTAAAAGACAATGGTAGTGTTACAATTACAAAAGATTTTATACATTTCCAGAAACATACATTATTTACACCAGCCCAGACAATACATTATCCATCAGAGTACGCTGAGAAGCGTGGTGGAAGTCCTAAAGAAAAAATTTGCCCCTGTAATAAAGAAAAAGAATGCCAGCTTTTAGAAAATTTAGAAGAAAGTGATAAAGAATTAGAAGATATAGAAATAGATTATCAATTTATTGATAATGAAAAAATTTATGATATGTTGGTTACAGAACAAGATATAGAAAATTTGATAAATAGATTAGAAAAAATGGAAATTTTAGGAGAGAATGTTTTAAAATACTGGGAAAAAGATAAGATTTTTTGTGAAATAAAAATTAAAAATCCAGAATATATCATAAGAACTAAGAACATAGAAGCAACTAATTTAGATTTGGAAGATTTCAAAATGCATATAGAAGAACTAATGAAATTAGGAGTTATTAGAAGATCAGATAGTCCTCATAGATCAGCAGCCTTTATTGTTAGAAAACATTCGGAAATAGTTAGAGGAAAAAGCAGAATGGTAATTAATTATAAAAGACTTAATGATGATACAGTAGATGATGCATACAAAACTCCAGATAAAACAGTTTTAATCAATGAGATCCAAGAATGTAAAATTTTTAGTAAGTTTGATTTAAAGTCAGGATTTTGACAAGTTAAAATGCACCCAGATAGTATTAGATGGACAACATTCACATGTCCAGAAGGACATTATGAATGGTTAGTCATGCCATTTGGATTAAAGAATGTACCAAGTATTTTTCAGAGAAAAATGGAAGATATTTTTAATAAACATAGCAAGTTTATCATAGCATACATAGATGACATTCTTGTTTTTAGTAGAAACAGAAGAGAACATAGAGGACACCTTCAAATTGTGTTTTCAGAATTTATTAAACATGGATTAATCATAAATAAGAAAAAGATGATTTTGTTTAAAGAATATATAGACTTTTTAGGAGTCAATATAGGCCAGGGAGAAATAAAGTTACAACCTCATATAGCCCTGAAAGCACTAGAATTTCTAGACAAGCTTGAGGATCTAAAACAAATCCAAAAATTTTTAGGATTAGTAAATTATGCAAGACCATTTATAAAAGATTTAGAAAAAATTGCAGGACCCTTATATTCCAAGACCTCTCCAACAGGACAAAGACACTTTAATCAAAAAGACACAAAACTTGTACAAGAAATCAAAGATAGAATAAAAAATTTACCAAAATTAGCAATGCCCTTAGATACAGATTTTCTAATAATAGAAACAGATGGAAGCATATTAGGATGGGGAGTCATTCTATTATGTAAACCAAATAGATATGCAGATAAAAACACAGAAAGAATTTGTAGATATAATAGTGGTAGCTACAAAGAAAAAGGAAACATGAGTAGCATAGATGCAGAACTTTTAGCTGTTAATTATCTTAAGACAGTTTTGAACTTTTTATTATTTCAAAGAAAGAAATCATAATTAGAACAGACTGTGTTGCTATTGTCTCTTTTTATAATAAATTAAAATTAGATTCCAAGAAAACTAGCAGAAGAAGATGGTTGAATTTTGTTGATAGAATTACTAATACAGGAATAAACATAGAATTTGAACATATTAAAGGAGTAGATAATAAAGCAGTAGACATCCTCAGTAGAATGGTAGAAAATAAAGAAATTTTTGAAATAAACTCATTATAATCTTGTTTTCTACAGATGTCTAGATCGCCTCCAAGACCAGGAATTCCTCCGGGAAATTCCTATGCATCATTTCAGACTCCATCTACTCAGAACAGACCAAATTACTCAGAAAGAATTAGATTTGGTAATCAAGAACTTATATGTTTTCCTAGTAGTAACATTTCTTTTAAAGCACTTGCACACGTTTCAATTTCAAAAGAAGAGAAATGCATTTTAGACAACTTATGGATTTCATTTAACAAGAATCCAAAAGACCAGAAGTACTTTCTTGCATGCATGAATGCATTGTCAGAACATTTTAATCAGAACAGAACAAAGTTCAAGTTTTATGTAGTCATAAAAGGTCATAAGTTAGGCGTTTTCCATACATGGTTAGAAGTTTTAGAAAGCATCAGTAATTTTAAAGACCCTCTTTACAAAGGATTTACAAATTTGAAAGAAGCTTTAGACTCAGCAAGACAGCTCATAGGTATTAATTTCTTCATTTCCCCTTCTCTCAAAAATTACCAAGACCCGCCTCTTGATTTTTCCCCAAGCAGAGAAGAGAACATTTTTTGTAATCATTGTGAGTGTATGAAGAACAACTTCAGAGTCATCAATGAAGCTAACCAGAACCTTACTTCAGAAAGAACCCTTTTACAGAAGAAAATCACAGAAATGGAGAAAGAAATAATCAGCCTGAAGATTAGTTTAGGAAAAGGTACTACTGAGCCCAAGAAGTCAGTAGCTAGTCCAGCTCAAACGGTAGCTGGTAAAGACTTTTCAAACCCGTTGATGGCTATGAACTTGCCAAAAGTCCAACAGACTCAGGGAACTGTTGATTTCCCTAGTACACAAGCCCATTTATTTTTTTGAAAAGACCCAGCAATTTCCATTTCAGACCAAAGAAATTTGGGACACATTGGGCCAACCCAGTGGAAAATTTGACTATCTTGTCAAATACTCCCATGAATCCCAAGAACCATTTTCTAGCCCAGTCCAGAATCTCAGCCCAATACAAAATACCCAAGAAGAACTAGTAGTCAGAATACCAAGAGAAAAGAAATTGTCCAAGAAGCCCAAGACCCAGAAGACGATATTATTTCAATTAACCATTTACTTTCTCAGATACAAAAACTTCAAAAGACTCCATCCAGCAAAGAAGAGACATCGTCAAAAAGAAATAAAAAATTTTTAATTAAAAATAAAAAAAGAAAAAGATCTTGAAGAAAAAATGAGTGAGACAATTGAGAAAATTTTTGAAAAAATTTATTCTCAAAATAGAACAGAAAAAGAAAAAGAAATTTCAGAATATCCACAGAACATGCCAGTACCAGAAGACAATGAATCTAGTCAAGGAAATAGTCACGAAGGCCATGAAGGAGAAGCATTCAATAATCCAGATAGCGGAATGTCCTTTTCATCAACAGCAGAACACAATTTAAATACATAAGATGCTGCCGACGCTATAAAACAAAGAACTTTTAAGAAGATGCTGCAGACAAGAACTCTTAGAAAGAAACTGCCAACAGACTTTTTCAGAAAAAGATGCTGCCGACAAAAGCTTTTAGAAAAGAAGATGCTTTTGATAAAATTGTCCAACTACTTTTTTGACCAGAGTTGCTCGGAGAAACGCGTGTCAAAAAAGCATGAGACAACTTTAAAAAAGCAAGGACAGCTGTAAAAAAGATAAGATTCGTTTAAGATAGAATTTGCTTTTGCTCCCAAGAATTTCTCTATATAAGGAGTTGGTTTTCAAAGGAAGATGTAAGAGTTTTCAGCCTGTGATCTCCTTGCTCTCTATCCCGATAAACCTTCCTTATCAGAAAAATTCTCAATCCAAAATTGGAACCCCTGTATAGAAAAATTGTGAATACCTCCAAGGTACTTGTTTCTTTAAAGTTTTATTTTATCCTTTAAGGGATTTTTCGAAAGGGAAACCCTTAGTTGTATTATCTTTATAATGTTTTAATAAATCTCCAAAAAATTTACCTTTATGTTTTACATTTTGTAATCATGTTTTTAATTCCAGTTGTTCAGATGATGTAAATTTTGTTGAAATATTTTAATCATTTCATTCTATGCATATCATAAAAGTATAACTTGATCTTTAGAAGCCGTACTGTTTTTAAGTTAACCCTGAGTGACCCAGAGAGATAAGATTGTTGGTCGAAGTAAGCCTGTTGTGATCTTTAGATACTGGGGAAAGGGATAATTTAACTTAGGAATCTTGTAAGGGAGTGCCAGTGATAACCTTATAGGAAAAGATCAGGTTCAAGTTGATATGTCTTAGGTGGTGGAAAAAAAAAAAAAACTGGTTAACTACTGTTTGTTTTTTTTTTAAATGGGCAATAAGCAGCGTTTTAATTTTGTATGTCTGGCATAAAAAACTGGTTAACTACTGTAGCATTTCACATTACATTTTTCGTTATTGATCGAAAGATTTTCATTTACTAGATTAAACAAAGTAGTCATTAGGTAAAGTCTTTAACTAAGCAATTAATTGACAATTAAAAATAGATTCTGTAGAAATTTTATTTAGAAATATGCTTCAAGAGGACATAGGTTGCATTACATGAGAATACTATATTCTTTGAAAATCTTTATTCAGCTATTCGTTTTTATTCTTTAGAGCTCACAAGTTATCCATAGATATTTATTTTCTAGTCGATGTTCCACCAGAACTGTTCCTGAAGATATTTAATCACATTCCCTTCGACTTGAAAAGCCTTGGTGAGAACATCAGGATTAATTGGAGGGTCGGATCCAAAAACTGCATTTGCAATGGTGATGACTCCTGGGTTTTGGCTGCTTAGACCCGCGAATACAAATGCATCAGTCTTCCCCACATTAAATTGGAAATGAATGAGACCTTCTGGAAAAACAAACACATCTCCCGGATACAAAGTCTTGGTAAAGAGCTTGTTCTTTACGTTTGGATCAGCTGGGTTCGATGTCACGAATCCAACGTACAGAGTTCCCTCCACAACAACAAGAACCTCAGTACCCCGTGGGTGCGTGTGGGGTGGGTTGAGGCCATAGGGTGCATAGTCGATACGGACCAAGGAGATGCCAAGAGTGTTGAGTCCTGGTAACTGGTTCACATTCACGGGCGTGACCCTTGATCCAAGGGGATTTGATGTGTTTCCAGGCTTGTTCAGTCCAGGAAAGAAGAAATCATTGGCACTGACCATGGCAGGATCCTTGCAAATCTTTCCATTCACAAAAACTGCAAGAAAAAGTAAAAGTTACAGAAGCCATTGCTAAGCCATATATCTGTATATACCAACATAAAATGTACTGAACATTGTCATGAAAATTATATTAATCCCCCGAATGCAAGTTATGTAGAAGCTGAAATATTAAAAGAAATATTTGAGTAGTGCGCGCAATGCACACAGGATAAGGAGTGTAAAATGCATTTACCCTTTGCTTCATCATCCTTAACAGCAACACAGAAATCCTGTAGGGGGGATGGATCAGAAGCATACGTAAATGTAACCAATGAGAAAATAAGAATGGCAATTGGGATGCGAACAGCCATTCTTAGTTCTTCTCGTGGTTTTCGGATGTTTATTTCGTGAGAGGGGATTGCCTATTTATAGTGTAGCCTTCGATTTGAATTAGTCATCATCGAGTTATCTTTTGAAGCAAATGATCTTGCCGAGTCTTCAAAACATAATTGACTACATATTTTCATTTAGTAATTATTAATTGTTGATTAAATCGTTCGTGATTAACTAAAGTCTGTGGTTTGAACTTTGAATTAATTTCAAAGTTGTTAATCTGTCATTCTCAGTACTCGAAAATTTTCTCTAGAGAAGAAAAAATGCAATTGCTAATGATCGATTAAATTATGGAAATTATTGAAAATACATTAGTCGTCTAATTTCAAGAAAAAATCATTATTCTAATCTTAGCAATTTCAAGAAATGGCCAAAATTCATATCTCACTTGCTGCATACAGGCATTAATTTGGCTTTGTGGTCAAGTATAAAAAACTTCCGAAAGTTGTTGAACTACGAATATTATCAGTATACTATCACAAAATCATCTGCTGTCCTATTTTAATATGTAATATTATATTAAGTTTCACCAAATTCACATGTCATGCAAGCCACCGATGCTGAAGACAGTCCTTTTAACTTGTCAATCTCACCCTTTGAAAAGTTTTAAAGTGTTTTCTATGCGTAAAGGTGATATTTTTAAAAGAGCGTTTCAACACAGGCATGGATAAAGTCCAAAATGCATTGCAAATAATACATATACTAATCATCATAATGATGCCTACATCTCAATGAAATTGCAATTAATTTCATTAAAGTTCTGTATATCACATGAATATTAAATATTTCGACAGATATATCTACTTATAATGTAACTATTTTATAGTAATGTAGCAAATAGGAAATGAAAACTAACTAATTTCTTGAGAGTTGTGTTGGAATTATATATGCCCATAGAGTATAATTCACGACATTCGAAATAAAATGTTTATTGATTGTATTAATATAAAGTTGTGTTTGTCCACGGGTCGATTTGATATTACAAATTGAGTTTTTAAGTTGTTAAACACGGAAAGATTCAATTTGTGATTCGATCTAAAATTAACGTTCACGATCAGTAAATAAATATGGACAATTTATTTTGATAAGATCGTCTCGATTTTATTAAAGTCTGTCTTTGACTTAGATAATAAAATTGAGAGTACGTTGGGAACGTATTGGACGGGACCACATGAAATTAATTTGTGACATTGACCATACAAATTTAATTTCACTTGATTATTGTACGTGGGACCTTAATCCTAATAGGATAATGGACTTCGATTACTAACTTGAAGTTCTTTGAGGTATCAATGGGTGAGATCAAATTGCTGATCAATATCTCGGTACTTTGGGAATTAAAGTGAACTAACGAGGAACATATATTCGTATTATGGAATCCGTCACCTTTTAGGTATGATCATAATCTCACTGGTTCTTCTAGTGGACAGTTGAATCTGAGCTCAGTAATTCGACAGTGACTGTTGAATTCTATGATGTGATGGGATCACATCGAACTGTCAGACAGAAGATGAGAGTTGAGAATTTATGAATATTCGAAGAAGGGCATTTTGGTCATTTTAACTTGCTCCGAATATTCGAGTTGATCGACGGGGGTAACATGTAAGAACGATAAGTCAGAGGATATAATTATTGATTAATTGTTTCAGTAATTTCAATTTTACTAAGAGTGCAATCTCGTTCTTTTAGTGGAATAGAACGTGATTAATAAATTAATTTTGACTGATCAAGAGTTGATCGGGTCATAATTAATTTATTGGAGCTTAGTTTAATTGGGTCCGATCAGGTTCCCTCGGTGGCTTAACTATAATGGGTTTATACAGGCTTATTACCTGTATTGGGTTGTGCAGAAATGGGCCTGGGTTATGGTACTAGGCCTGGTAGGGTTTTGGAGTGTAAAGAGGTTACAAATAGTCTCCCAAGACTATTTTTCTTAACCTAATAGGAAAAGTGGCGAGACACACACTAAAGTGTGTAGTGTGTGTTTCCTCTTTACAAAGAAACCCTAATCCTAGTTTAACCTAGATCTTGAAAAAGGTGACCACGCACCTGCACAGCTGCCATTGGAGAACACCGAGGAAAGCTTGAGGGTTTGAAGCTTTGGTGAAATCAAGAAGCAGCGAAAAGAGATTATTGTAAAGCACGCTACAAGGGTAATATCTCTTTCTTTTTATGTGCACAAAATTATTTGTTCCAAGTTGAATACATAGAACAGAAAATCCTGTAACGGGATGATCTATCACAAGAAATCAATTTTTGTGAGTAGAACAACCCGGGTTCCCAACAAGTTGAACAAAGGACAATAATAGATCCATTGTTTTAGTTAGTGTTTGTTGTAAAATAAAATTTGTAGAATAAAATTAATAATCTTCTATTAATTTGATTAAAGGAATAAAACAAGAATTTAAATTAAAATAGTAATTTAAATACTAATAGTAAACAGAAATCTATAAGAAATTGGAATGTCAAACCGAGGCTTGTGTATCACACTGTGTTCTTAAAACAGATTTGTCCCCTCATCGTACATGCTTCGAGATTGTTTGAGCATCTGTCTCCAAAGATAGTATGGGGAGGAATCAATAGAAGCTATGCAGTACAATCTCTACTCTAGTGAATTTGAATTCAATTAAAACACAACCACCAACACTTCAACACAGAGCAACTGACGGTATGCATGAGAGATTTCGTGTGTGTATAGAATGGTTGAAGAACTAATGGGTAAATAGTCTCAAATGGTGAAGGGAGTCACACGTATTACATGTTACACTACAAGAAATCGGACCAGCAGCGACGAAAATTAGCGACGACAAAAAAAGCCGTCTCTAATACTCAGCCATTAGCGACGACAAAAAAAGTCGTCGCTAATACCTGAGTACTAGAGACGACTTGTTTTTGTCGTCTCAAAAAATACCCTATTGCGACGACTATGTCGTCTCTATAGGTTCGATTTTTTTTTTTTTTTTTTTTCGATTTTTTTATAAAAATAATATTAAAGTCAATGTGTTGGAACAAATGTTTATATACTATTATTATTAAAATGTGATTCGTTAAAGTTAACTATTATATATTACTTAAAACAAAATAAGACACAAGAATTTATTTGCCTAAACGGTTGGGACATCACTCACCCAACTACTTGGTCAAGAGTTCGAGTCTCCAAGCCAACACTATCATCATATGAATTAAAAATAAATACTCGAGGTTCGGGTCGGGTTCAAATTCGGGCCGAGTTCAAAATAGGTCGGATCGGGTCAAGTTAAATTAATAAATTATTAATAAAATATTTTTCGTTATTAGAGACGACTATGTCGTCGCTAATTATCGTCGCAATATCCTCCGAAGAAATAGAGACGACGGTGTCGTCGTTATTGACTTTCAGCTACGGGCCTAAAGCGACGACTATTAGAGACGACAATGTCGTCGCTATTGATCTATAGCGACGATTTTTAGGCTTTTAGAGACGACTTCTGTCGTCGCTGTTGGTCCGATTTCTTGTAGTGAATTAACACCACTATTAGCTTGATCATTTAATCCTCAATTAATAGTCATAATCAAAATTATTTCAGGAGTTTGAGAGTCCATTAGAAAAAATAATAATAATTAAATTATTAGGAAAACAAATATTTTGAGTTTGGGCCACTATTAATTGTAGAAGGGATACGATATCCGATTGAGAAATCAACAAATGAAAATTCGAGAACAAAATGGAAACTGGATTGCTAGAGTTCAAATGACAAAGAATCGGATGTTTTTGTTGAAAATTCAAAGCACGTAAGTTATGTGCTTGAAGGCACTTGTCAAAGATTTAAAGTGGTGATTATGGCATTTGAGACTTGGGAATCTAAAATTTGAGAGTTTGAATTTCTTGGAGAAGAAGAACATGATGAAGGGACTATCACATATTCACCAGTCAAATTAAAGGGATATATACATATATAAGGAGTTTAAAAGATGGAAATTAAAATTTAAGAAACTTATTATTTTAATACAAAAATCAGATTTTTAATTAAAAAAAATAGGTAATTAAATAGGTTGATGTTACAATTATACAATTTATGGTCACATACACAAATCACAAATTTTATAAGTCATAAATTATGAAATTCCTAGTCACATTATAAAATTGTTTAGTCAAGACTTATTTTTCGGTCATAAATAATAAATTTATAGGTCACGACTTATTCTTTGTCACAAATTATCAAATTAGTCGGTCACAAATTATTATTCCGTCACAAATCACAAATATTAAAGGTCGTGACTTATTTCTCAATCACAATTACAAATTTTATAAGTCACAATTTATTTTTCGATCACAAATCACAAATTTTATAAGTCACGACTTATTTTTCGATCACAAATCACGAATTTTATAGGTCACTACTTATTTCACGGACACAATTCAAATTTATTGGTGACTTAAAAAATATTGAGTCACAATTACAAAGTCACAAATTTAAAATTAATTAATCACGAGTCCACGACTTAAAAAATTGGGAGTCACAATTACAAATTTTTTAGGTCACGTATTTATTTACATGTCACATATATCTAATTTACAGTAATCTCCATCCCATCCCACTACTCCACTCTACCACAACAACCACCAACTACAGCAGCCAACACCACCGCCAAACCACCACCACCCCCATATTACCGCCATCATAGACTCCTTACAGCCATCACCACTATAAGTCACCTCCAATTACACCTCCACCTTGAACACAAACACCACCAGCCCCAAAGCACCATTGCACATCTCTGCACATACAAACACCGCCAGTACAGTACTTGTAATTAAATAAGCTTAAGAGTATTTGCTATTAAACCTTCTTTTTCAATAAAATATCTATGTTATTTTCTTTACTTTTCCTCTTCTGAATACAAATCATTTAAGGATCTATACCGACGTCCAGGTCACTAGGGAGTATCGTCAGGCAGGAGGACGTTAGGGAAACGAGGCCACCGAAGTCATCATAGTGAGGCGTGAGGAGCATTCTAGATAGAAACGCAAAGAGAAATAATTCACACTACCCAATAGTAAGAAGGTTTAAGTTTGCATTACTTTTGGATTACTTTTACATTACTCTCTGATGAGATCTATTGTCTTGGATTTCATTCACAATAATTTACAGTAATTCAAAAAAATTCTGCACACATAGCACCTCATCCTAAAATTGGTATCAGAGCCCCACAACACCATTGCACACCTCTACACACACAAACATCGCCACACTGCTACCTGCACCACCACCGCATGACATTCTGCATTCACAAGCACCACCACCACTGCACCACATATAACTTCTGCACACACAAACAAATCGAAAACTAAGGATAAATAGACCAAAGAGCAGCGTCCGCTGCTAAACAGATCGACAGCTTATGAGTGACATTGTCGTTTATGATGCTACAACGACATCTGAAGGCCGCTACTGGAGACTGTATGGAGTGGCGATCACAACACCACTACAGTGACACATCTAATCGTCGCTGGAGAAACTATGGTGTCTTTGCTTGCATCATCAACGTGCAGTGCCGCTGTGTGCTCTGCTACACGGCGGTGATCGTCGTGGAACAATGGTGATTGTGAATTGAATTGGGTGGATGGTGTGAATTAGGGTTGAATAGGTAATGGAGGTTTGGGGTAAGATTGGTAAATTAATTTTATTAAATATATTATTAATTTGATTATGACCTGATTTTTGTATAAAGAACCTAGAAATTTGTTTTTTGAATTGTGAGCATAAAAAGTAGGTGGGGATGTAATTTCCACCAAATTAAATTTGTGAAGGATGTCTTAAAGGAAAGCAATCCAACAAAGGTTTTCCAAAGTAGGCAAGTTACCTAGCAACAAAGCCTCTTGAATTGGTGCATATGGATCTTTTTGGAGCAATCAAACCATCATCTTCCTATAAAAATAATTATTTATTTATTGATGAATTTTCTCTCAAAACTTGGGTTTATATTCTTAGAGAAAAGTCTGATGCTTTTGAGAACGTTAAGAACTTCAAATTGGTGGTGAAAAATAAAAGTGGCTACAAGATCAAAGCTTTACGCTCGGATTCTGGGGGAGAATATATTGCAACAAATTCAATTTTTTTTGGTAAATAACATGGCATACATCATTCTTTGACTGTTACTACGACACCTCAACAAAATTGCGTAGTAGAGAGGAAAAATAGGAGTATCATGAAAATGGCTAGAAGCGTGTTGAAGACTAAGCAATCGCCAAAGGAATTTTGGGTTGAAGCTGTGCAATTTGATGTATCTGTGTTTGCTTAATCGATGTCCAACCAAAAGTGTACAAAATATGACTCGACGAGAAGCCTTGGAGTGGATTCAAATGAAGCGTGTTGCAGCTACTAGTTTTTGGAAGCTATTCTCACATTCCAAAAGAAAATAGGAGCAAACTGTATGATAAAAGTGAGAAATACATCTTTATTGACTATGATTCAAGATCAAAATGTTACAAACTTTATAACACGAAGAAT
This sequence comes from Ligustrum vulgare, assembly GCA_963555705.1. NCBI lineage: Eukaryota > Viridiplantae > Streptophyta > Magnoliopsida > Lamiales > Oleaceae > Ligustrum > Ligustrum vulgare. Next base: position 86,563,315 of record OY743168.1, read on the forward strand.
GAGAAGGTAGTCACTAGTAGAGATGTCAAATTTGATGAAGAAGACATATGGAATTGGAATTATCAACAAGGTGAAAATTATAATTTCTTCCCTTTTGATGATAATGAACAAGAAGTTGGAGTGATTCCACCTCAACCAACGCCACCAACGACTCCACCACCAAGTCATGATCATGACTCACCTTCATCTTCATCATCTTCAAGTGAAGGACCACAATGAAATAGGAATCTTCGAAATATCTATGATAATACTGAGAGTTAACTCAACATCTCGGCAAATTAACTCTTTTTTGTCTATTTACTGATCATGCAATTTTAGGTTTTGATGATTCATCCAAGATGAAAATCCATAGACGAAGAAATCAAAGTCATCGAAACGAATGATATTTGGGAGTTAGCTTCACTTCCAAATGGTCAAAAGCCTATTGAAGTTTAGTGTATTTTCAAAGAAAAGAAGAATGCAAGGGGTGAAGTTGAGCGATATGAGAAAAGATTAGTAACTAAAACCAATAGTAAAAAAGAAAATTCTACGATACATCAAATGTACCATTCACTTTTATTCCTATGATTTCAAGCTTGTTGGATATTGTGATATTGATTGGACCAGAGATATGGATGATAGAAAAAGCACAAGTGATCATGTGTTTTTTACGGGAGATACGGCTTTTACGTGGTCTTCAAATAAACAACCTATTGTTACACTCTCAAGTTTTTTTTAAATGAAGACTCCTTCAATTCATCTTTTTTTTTTTGGGGGGGGGGGGGGGGGGGGGGTTTCGTTTCTCCTACCATTTTATTCCAAAAAAGATGAAAATTACACTTAAAAGGAGGGGGAATAAACACCTTACCTCCAAGATGGATGCCTAGTTACAACTCAAAGAACTCTATACGAAATGCATGCTAAAAATTAAATGACGAGTACTTACTTCCTGTTTATTCAAATGCCAAAAAAATTGAAAGAAAAGCTATATCCATTACCCTATCTTTGTCTTAGATTAATCTTCATTCTCTTGGTAGAATCCCATTTGTGACCAGCTTGAATAAACCTTTCCAGAGTATAATGTATTCTCCTGATAATACTGTTACAATTGATAGAAATTCCTTTATGTTTGGATCTATTTCTTTCATTCTAAAGATAACACAAAGTCAGTAAAGGAGTGGTAATTACGACATCGCCAGGTTGCCCCTGTGATTGAATAATCCATTTAAGAAATATTTTCCTCGGTACATCACAATCATCTATACTGATACTACACAATTGACAAAAATGAGCCCAAACCAGCTTAGCCAAATTGCTTGAAACAAAAATGTGCTTGATTGTTTCTTCTTGATCACAGCATACACATTTTGATGCCAGGGATATGGAAAGTTTTTTCTTCAAAACTTCATCGGTTGGTAGCCAACTATTCCATAGTTTATGAATGAAGACAGAAATTTGGGTTGGAATGGTGGAATTCCAAACATATCTTAAACTTAACTGCTTGGTCTTTTTCTACATGACAATTTCACTGCATGAACTAATTGAAAAATGACCATTTTTGTTAAGGGACCAAACAATTGGTTGAATCTTTTGAATTTCTTACTGGAAATGTAGTGGGAATATTTCACTAATTTTCTGCATATTCAATCCAGAGTTATCTCTCAATTCAACAACAAATTTAACTTCTTCTCTATCATTCTGGTATTCAAACAAAGATCTCCCGTGAAGCCATCTATCTAAAATAATGAAATTTTCCCTCTCCCACATCCCATCTAATGTGAGGTTCAGCCTGTTGTTTGATCATTCTCATTCTTTTCCAGATTTGTAATGCAGACGCAAGGCAAGTAGGAAGTAGTGGGTGGTACTCAGAACAATATTTGACCCTCAACACCTTGCTCTAAAACGACTGCTGAAGCCTGAATTTCCACTAAATTTTAAAATCGAAACAATTACTAAGGTCCTCCAATTTTCTGCGATTTATTCCCCCTTCATCATATGGGAAGCAAAGGTCAATGAACTCCAATTGATATGTCTGTTATTATCTCTATCTGTTCACTGATATCTCGATGCGAGATATCCCCGCAAGTGCACGGGTCGTGAGAGGGAGTCCGGATTATCGTCCTACGATGACTGCTATTAATTATCGAAATATTTTAGTTCTACACTTTATTTGAACGAACAAATGAATTTGATGTTTTAAATTAAAACTAAGAAGATGAATTAACTAATTAAATTGTGAAATTGTTTTGTTTTAAAAGATGATTGTAAAGTGGTTGGGATTCACGATTTCACCTAATCAATTAAATTAATTCCAATTCCAGTTTTATTTCCTAAATATGCATTCGGTCGAATTCACTAATTTAAATTGAAATTCCTCTCTCGATTTTAAATCAACTCTACCTAAATAAGTCAATCATGTATCTCTACAGCGGGTCTGAATATTCCTTATCTAGATGTATTACATTTTCACACACGACCGCAATAATTACAAGAGTATATCTCTATCTCTCGTTCAATTACCGGATTTATTACCTAGATCTATGTTATTAACTCACCTCTCGGATTATGGAAATAACACATAAAATCATGAATAAGTGGTCAGTTCATTCACGTATTAAACGCAATAATAAATCAACACATGCATTAAAGCGTTAAAACACGGAATATGGAATTAAAATAATTAACTAGGCTACATCGTTCATCCCAACATCAAATTTAGCTACACATCATATTTAAATAAAAAAAAACAAAATATAATGACGTTAATTGAAAATAACAACGAAGAATGGAAAGTATCTTCAATTCACGCCCCTCTGCGATGCTTTCCAAGAATTTGAATTAAAATATCTGTTGTGGCTCGTTCTATGGAGAGGCAAAGGTCTGATTTTCGTGCAAAGAGATTGTATTTATAGTTGGTGAAGAGATCAAGTTGAAGAAGGAAAGAAATTCATCAAATCCGCGGGCGAGTCTTTTTTGGTATCTGTACATCGTTCAGTATTTTGACCATATCTTTCTCTTTCCTTATCCGATTAAGATGATTCAAATTTATTTAGAAAGATAACTTAAAGGGATACAATTCTTCTTGAAATAGGATTTTTGTAATTCGAACGTTTACTGCCCCAAAATTTGGTCTCAAAGTCCGACTAGAATTCTGTCCAGAATCTTCTAGAATTGGAATCAATTTTATGGTAATATTCTTATCATATTCCATTCCTTTTTGACTTCTACTTGCATCCAATTGACTCCTAAAAATCCTCAAAGTATCTTCTTATTATCCAAATCAATCATTTGATATTTTCAAGTTGGTCCCTTATGTTTAATTTGCTCTTCAATCCTTCAACTTCCAATTGCAAAAATATAGTCCCCATACTTTGGAATCTTCTCAATTCGCTCGTTTCAACTCTCAATTCCTTCAACTGGATCCTCCAACTTCTTATTCATTTACTTCGGAACATTGCATCTTTTCGATTGACGTCACAAACTTATCAATTGCTCATTTTAGCTCCAATTAGCATTCAATTATGCATTTTTCTCATCAATTACTTCATTCTTCGTTTTTTGGGATATTTTCTGCAAAGTAAACAAATAAGCACAAATTAAATAGCATATATTCTAAAACGATAATAATTTATTCTAATTTAGACATACAGATAAGTGTATAAAACACACTTATCACTATCTCCCCAAAAAAACGAGTTAAACATTCTGTTCAGGGTTTTGAAGATAGCTTTTGGAGGTTGCATTGTCTGCAGAAGGTGAAAAGGCATACTGTTTAGCCCATGTTTAGCAAATATCAGCCTTCATCCAATCGATAGCAATCTGTTCTCCCATGTCAATATTTTATTTCTGATTTTATATAGGAGATCATCATATAGATAAATCTTCTTCCTCCCTTTAGTGATAGGGACTCCTACATATTTAATATATAGGTAGATTTTGGAATTGAAAACGGGGACTGGAAGCAATACTCAACTGGTGGTGATGATACTTAGTGTAGAACTTGCTCTTGAGGGAGTTAAGTGCTTGCCTTGAATGCTCATAATAGCTGGAAATGAAGTTTAAGAGCCTCTGAACATGATTTTCCTGAACATTCATGAAGATAGCCACATCATTCGCAAATGCAAGGTGAGATATAACAATCGGACCCCCATAAATATATGCCATGGATGGATGTAATTCAAATAATTTGTTGATACCTCTAGATAAGACCTCACCCATAATTACGAATAAAGAGGGTGAGAGAGGATCCCCTTGCCATATACCTCTTGACGGTTGGAAAGGCTCACTTAAATCACCGTTGATTAATACAGAATAATTACATGAGCTGATGAGGTTATATATTAATTCGTTCCAGTGTGAAGAGAAGCCAAATTTGTTCAATACTTTGATGAGAAAAGTCCAGTCTACCCTGTCATACGCCTTGGCCATATCCAATGAAAACACGACATTTCCTCCTCTAACATTTCTATCAATCTGAGAAAGAAGTTCTTGAGCTAGTAGAATGTTATCGAAAATGTCTCCACCAGGTGTGAATCCACTTTGATTAAGAGAGATAAATCTGGGTAGGATCAAGTTAAGTCTTGTACTAAGGTTTTTGGAGTTCACCTTGTTGCTAAAATTGCATAGACTAATCGGTCTAAAATCCTTCCAGGTATTTGCTTCATTTTTTTGGGAAAAATGATGATTGTTGTGGCCGCCACTCCTCCAGGCAAGGCTCTTCTTTCAAAAAATTCAATAATAGCATCATGAACATCAAATTTGATAATCTCGCAACATTTTTGATAGAATAGGCTGTTACAACTAATACTGGAATATGTAAATAAGATGTTTTGATTTCAGAAGAACAAACAAGAACTGATGAAATTCAATAAACAGAATCAAAAACAAAATGTAAAACGGAAGCAGGAGCCGAGGCCTGTGCGGGCACAGTTTCCTTAAAACAGATTCGCCCCCTCACCAACCCGTGCTTGAGTTGTAGGGACGACTGTTTCCCAGGATACAACGGGTACAAGCAGTAGCAAAGCACTATGGAACTGCTCCAACAAACTGAACGGATGCCTGAACAATCACCAAACAGAAAGAAAGCTGGGAAGAAGAAGAAGAAATCTGGGACTGTATTTTGGAGTGCAAAACCGTGTGTTTTCAGAATGAGGAGGAGCTGGGGTTAAATAGCAGTGAAGGAGGAGTTACACAATAACTCTCCAATTTACTCACCAATTAACAGAAATTAATTTGGGAGTTAGAAGTTTCAAATTTGAAAAATTAAATTTTTTTTTTTCAAAACGTAGACCACGCGAGGAGCCAATTTTTTGGTTCATTCGGTTCGACATTCGTGTGCACAGGTCGCGCCCGCACACAAGTTCAAGGCTCGAAGGCCAATTCGAACCAAGATTTGCACCCCCCCCTGCGCGCACGTGGAGAGAGCCTCTATGCTACACATTCTTACAACCTCTCAAAGTGTAAGTATATATAAAGTGGTTCCAAATTTTATTTCTTTCCTATGTGGGACAAGTTTTAACTCATTTCCCACCAAAAACCATATTCCACATGGTCCTCTTTGAACTCCAATTTCTCATTCATCCGAGCATCAATTTTGGCAAGTGAACATATCATTTCGATGTTCTCACGGAGGAGAACACAACCCAACTTCGATCCTACGCAAAGGTCAAGTGGGTCCCACCCAAAATTGAGTCCAAAGGCAGCCATTTGCTGCCTAAAAATTCTGCCATTTTCCAACAATCCCCCACATGAATGAAAATTGTGAGAGACAAGACAACACAAGACACAATGACTTGGTGATATAGTTCAACAGTTGAAACCTGTATAGGATAGGTAGGTATTACCCTTTGAACCTTCCCTTATGAAAGTAGATTTACTTTACTAGCTGACCAGTAGACTCGATGTCCTTGAACTGTTCTGCCTTTTGTGTAAATGATGATATACCTTACACAGACCTAACATAGTTCAGTTCTCATTATTATGTTCGTTTGTGGCCATGAACATAGGCCTGGTTCTGTGAGAGTTTCTAAGAATTTAGCCCAACATAATTCCTTTAGAAGCGGCCCCACTTCTCTCTCACATAGGTGATCTCTTAATTAAGAGTAGCCCGCTCTACTCCGCTCGGATTCCCGACACATAAGAATCATTAAAAGCATATTGCTTATCCTTCGTTCTTACGGGCATCACTGTTACATCATAGGAATGGGCAAGGGACGTTAACCCCCACAGTGATTCAATTAAGTCTTTACAATTAGGTTGTCCCTTTGAACCTAGATCTTGGGATCTCCAGTCAATTAGGTTGGGTTTTCATTGTATTAACTCATTCTTCCAAGGGCTTAAGTCCCATTCCTCTGGATGATTTTGCGACTAACTCTCTATTTAACCCTTTGGTTAGCGGATCCGCAATGTTATCTTTTGACTTTACATAGTCAATCGAGATAACTCCAGTTGAGAGTAACTGTCTTATGGTATTATGTCTACGACGTATGTGTCTAGACTTACCATTGTACATGTTGCTTTGTGCCCTTCCAATCGCAGATTGGCTATCACAATGTATGCAAATTGCTGGCACAGGTTTTGACCATCTTGGAATATCCTCTAAGAAATTGCGTAGCCATTCAGCCTCTTCACCACATTTATCTAGAGCTATAAACTCAGATTTCATGGTAGATCTTGCAATAACTGTTTGTTTAGAGGATTCCCATGATATGGCTGCACCTCCCAATGTGAACACAAATCCACTAGTAGACTTTGAGTCTTTTATATCAGATATCCAATTAGCATCACTATATCCTTCAATGACTGCCGGATATCTGGTATAGTGCAGTCCATAATTACGAGTATATCTTAAGTATCTTAGTACTCTTACTATTCCTTTCCAGTGGTCAGACCCTGGATTACTAGTATATCTACTCAGCTTACTAACTGCGTAAGCTATATCTGGTCTTATGCAACTCATTAGGTACATAAGACTTCCGATTATTCTAGAGTACTCTACTTGAGAAATACCATCGCCTTTATTTTTCGATAGATGTTGACTTGTATCTATTGGTGTTCTAGCCACGCCAGTGTCATCATTATTGAATTTTTCCAAAATCTTATCCACATAATGTGACTGACTTAGAACAAGTCCATCTGATGTCCTTGAAATTTTAACTCCAAGAATTACATCATCTAAACCCATATCCTTCATGTCGAATCTTGAATTCAACATATTTTTAGTAGATTTAATCATCTTATCGTTGCTACCAACGATGAGCATGTCGTCAACATAAAGACATAAAATGACATAACCTATTTTTGTGTCTTTGATGTAAACGCATTTGTCACATTCATTGATTTTAAATCCACTTTCCATCATTGCTTTGTCAAATTTTTGATGCCATTGTTTTGGTGCTTGTTTTAAGCCGTATAATGACTTCACCAATTTACACACCTTGTTTTCTTGTCCTGGTGCAGAAAACCCCTCGGGTTGTTCCATGTAAATTTCTTCTTCTAAATCTCCATTTAGAAAAGCAGTTTTGACATCCATTTGATGTACTTCAAGATTATACAAAGATGCAATCGCTAATATCAATCGAATGGAAGTTATTCTCGTTACCGGAGAATAAGTGTCAAAATAGTCAAGGCCTTCTCGTTGCCTATAACCTTAATTACAAGTCTTACCTTATACTTATCAATAGTTCCATCTGCTTTCATTTTCCTTTTGAAAATCCATTTGTAGCCTAGTGGTTTGCTTCCCGGGGGAAGATCAACCAGCTCCCATGTATGGTTTTGCAGAATGGAATCTATTTCACTTTTAATTGCCTCTTTCCATTGAGGTCCTTCAGAAGAGTTTACTGATTCTTTGAAGCTTTGAGGTTCAGTTTCTAGCATATATGTCAGAAAATCAGGACCATAACACTTTTCTATCCTTTCTCATTTGCTACGTCTTGGTTCAACCTCAACTTCTTGGTCTTGACTATTCTCAATCATAGTCTCATATGTCCGTTTAGAAGAGCTTGCTTCAGCTTCTTCATTGGACTTATATGGAAATACATGTTCAAAGAATGACGCATTTCTCGATTCCATTATTGTGATTTTGTGTATATCAGAAATTTTAGAATCAAACACAAGAAACCGATAGGCACTACTGTTATGTGCATATCCGATAAATATGCAATCAACAGTTTTTGGTCCTATTTTCACCTTTTTTGGTGCAGGTACAGCCACTTTGGCAAGACACCCCCACACTCGTAAATATTTGTAGGAAGGCTTTCTTCCTTTCAATAACTCGTAGGGGCTCTTATCTTCTTTCTTTCGGGGCACCTTATTTAAAAGGTAATTAGCTGATAACACAGCTTCTCCCCACATGTTTTGAGGTAACCCAGAACTCAACAACATTGCATTCATCATTTCTTTCAATGTTCTATTTTTCCGTTCAGCAACACCATTTTGTTGAGGTGAATAAGGTGCTGTTGTTTCATGTTTAATTCCATGTTGTGCACAGAATTCAGCAAATGGTGATTCATATTCACCACCTCTATCACTTCTCAACACTTTGATCTTCTTGTTGAGTTGATTTTCAATTTCATTTTTATAGAGAACAAATTTCTCTATCGCTTCATCTTTACTTTTAAGCAAATACACAAAACAATATTTTGTGCTATCGTCAATAAAGGTAATAAAATATTTGTTGCCTCCCCTTGTTTGTACAGATTTTAAATCACATACATCGGTGTGAATTAAATCAAGCGGTTTAGTTTTTCTTTCAACGGATTGAAATGATGACCTTGTCAATTTTGCCTCAACACAAGTTTTACACTTATGTTTATTATCAATTTGGAATGTAGGTATGCAATTCAAGTTAATTAGTCTACGCAAAGTTTCGTAATTAACATGTCCTAGTCTACCATGCCACAAATTGGAAGACTCAAGCAAGTAAACGGAAGAGTTGTTCATTTTATTAATTTTTGGCTTAATAGCCATTACATTAAGCTTAAAAAGCCCATCACTAACATAACCCTTTCCTAAAAACATTCCAGACTTAGACAAAATAACCTTGTCTGACTCAAACACCATGTGGAAGCCATGTTTGTTCAACAGCGAGCCGGATACCAAATTCTTGCGAATCTCCGGCACATAGAGCACATTGTTTAGATTAAGCTCTTTCCCAGACGTCATCTTTAGAACCACCTTTCCATGGCCCTTGATTTTAGAAGTCGCTGAATTTCCCATGTACAGCTTCTCCCCATCCGCTGCTTCAAAACCACTAAACAACTCCTTGTCAGAGCAAACATGTCGGGTGGCACCGGTGTCTATCCACCATTCTCTCGGATTTGAACCCACCAGGTTCACTTCAGAAATGACAGCTGCAAGGTTGATGTCAGATGCATCTTCAACCATGTTTGCTTCTTTCTTCTTCTTCGGCAAACGGCACTCCGTAGACTTGTGACCAATTTTGTCACAATTGAAGCATTTTCCTTGAAACTTCTTTTTAGAAATTCCGCCCTTGGGCCCCAACTTGAGCCCTTTGCTACTAGATGGCCCAGACTTGGTTTTGTTAGGTTTGGAGCTTTGCCCATGCTCCACAACATTTTCTTTAGCCATAACCGGATTGATCCCTCTTTCAGAACTTTTGTTGTCTTCTTCTATTCGAAGTCTAACAATTATTTCCTCAACATTCATTTCCTTTCGCTTATGCTTTAGATAGTTTTTAAAATCCTTCCACGCAGGTGGTAGTTTTTCAATTATACAAGCCACTTGGAAGGACTCGCTCACAACCATTCCCTCGAAATGAATTTCATGCAATATCACTTGAAGTTCTTGTACTTGACTGATTACAGGTTTGGAGTCCACCATTTTGTATTCCAAAAAGTGACCAACAAGAAACTTCTTGGCCCCGGCATCCTCGGTTTTATACTTTTTGTCTAAAGACTCCCATAATTCCTTAGCCGTTTTTATTGTGCAGTATAAATTATATAGTGAATCAGCCAAACCGTTCATCACATAATTCCGGTACAGGAAATCCGAGTGCTTCCAAGCATCAACTGCACTAACTGCTTGAATGTCTCCTTCACCCTCTTGGAGCACTGGAGCATTTTCAGTCAAGAACCTCGCAAGATTCAAGGTGGTCAGGTAGAATAACATCTTTTGCTGCCACCTTTTGAAATTCAGCCCATTGAATTTCTCCGGTTTTTCCCCATGGTTAATTGGAACAGTCACGGTTGGAGCTGCAGTTTGAGCCACGGTTTGTGTCAAAGCATGACTTGGAAATTTAGCCACAGATTGAGTCACAAAAGGACTTGGCATAGCCACAATCGAACTTGGCATAGCCACAACAGAACTTGGCATAGCCACAGTCTGAGCTGTTTTGAAAAATTTTAGAATCTGTTTTAAGCTTGTTTCAACTAATACTGGAATATGTAAATAAGATGTTTTGATTTCAGAAGAACAAACAAGAACTGATGAAATTCAATAAACAAAATCAAAAACAAAATGTAAAACGGAAGCAGGAGCCGAGGCCTGTGCGGGCACAGTTTCTTTAAAACAGATTCGCCCCCTCACCAACCCGTGCTTGAATTGTATGGACGACTGTTTCCCAGGATACAACGGGTACAAGCAGTAGCAAAGCACTATGGAACTGAACGGATGCCTGAACAATCACCAAACAGAAAGAAAGCTGGGACTGTATTACCACGCGAGGAGCCAATTTTTTGGTTCATTCGGGTGCGCAGGTCGCGCCCGCACACAAGTTCAAGGCTCGAAGGCCAATTCGAACCAAGATTTGCACCCCCCCCTGCGCGCACGTGGAGAGAGCCTCTATGCTACACATTCTTACAACCTCTCAAAGTGTAAGCATATATAAAGTGGTTCCAAATTTTGTTTCTTTCCTATGTGGGACAAGTTTTAACTCATTTCCCACCAAAAACCATATTCCACATGGTCCTCTTTGAACTCCAATTTCTCATTCATCCGAGTATCAATTTTGGCAAGTGAACATATCATTTCGATGTTCTCACGGAGGAGAACACAACCCAACTTCGATCCTACGCAAAGGTCAAGTGGGTCCCACCCAAAATTGAGTCCAAAGGCAGCCATTTGCTGCCTAAAAATTCTGCCATTTTCCAACATAGGCCACCAAAACCATCAGGCCCAGCCACACTGTTTTGATTCATGGAGAAGATAGCCTCCTTGATTTCTTCCATGGAAGGATGCTTGGTTAGCATTGTGTTTTCCTCATTAGTGATCACTGTAGGAATAACCTCAAGAAAAGACTCATCATCATTAGTAACTGTCTTAGTAAACAACTGTTTAAAAAATTCCACAGCAAATTGCTTCACATTTTCAGTGTCAGATATTATGTTCCCCAGATCATTAGAGACAGACAAGATTTTACTTATGTTTCTTTGTCTGTTAACAAAGGCATGGTAATACTTTGTAATTTTATCTCCTTCCAATACCCATTTTGCCTCTGCTGTTTGCTTCCAGTATAACTCTTCTCTAGACATCATAAGATTCAGTTTAGCATAAGCCAAGTGTACCTCAGTCCTGGCTTCACCAGTTTTACATTGATCATGAATTTTCTCTTTTTCTAAGGCAAGTTCTTTAGCTTCCTTATTTGGGTAAATATGTTCCCAAAGACCTCTTTGTTCCACTGCTTGAGTGTATGCCTTAGTCTCAAAGATATCTTTGTTCCACTGCTTGAGTGTACGCCTTAGTCTCTTAAGTTTGAAGAACAAACCGTAATTCGTAAAGACCCCTAGAGTAAGGATCTAATGGTGTTTCCAAACATTTTTTGATAGCTTCATAAAAAACCTTCATGAGAAATCCACATATTTTGAAATCTAAATGCAGCTTCAATTGTTACCTATTGTCTAATGCATTGCAGTAGGATTGGGCTGTGATCTGAAGTGTCCCTGTTCAACAATTGAGGATGAAAATTATTGAAGTCTTCTCCCCATTTACCATTCATTAAGAACCTATCTAACTTTTCCCAAATAGATCCATTTTTCCAAGTGTGAGATCCCCCTTCAATATATATGATACTCTTCTACTCCATACTCTATCATCATATCAGTAAAATTCACCATAGCTCTATGATTTGGCCTGTTTCCCCCTTCTTTCTCAGATTCTTGTAAAATGGTATTAAAGTCTCCTCCTATCAACCAGGGATTCGAAATAGAAGAGGGTAATGAGACTAGTTCTTGCCATAGGATCCTCCTTTCTCCAGCAGTGCATTTAGCATATACACTAGTGAAAGTGATGTACTGATCCTGCCACATTAGTTGAATTGAAAGAGATTGTTCCTTATCTTCTATAATTTGGCACTTCATATCCTGTCTCTAGAAATTCCAGATTTTCCCAAAACAATGATCCATAGAAAACTTGGTACAAAAACTTTGGATCTTCTTATTATCCACCGTAGGTTCCAATAGTATGAGAAGACCAATATTATGCATTTGAATTAACATATTTAATCTTTTAAGAGAGGAATAAACCCCTCTAACATTCCATATCAAAATATTCATTGATCAACTAAATTGATCCCTTTACCCCTCCTCCTCCTTTGATTTTTTTGGACAGGTTTTTGATGAAGCGGAGTATACTGCAGTTGCGTCTTGTGTTTGTTAAGCGATATGGTTTCGAAATTTGTTAAAGGAAGTTTATTTGCTACAAGATAATCCAACAGATATTTTTGCGGATAAAAAGTCACAATTATCATTGGCTAAAAAATTTTGTTTTTTCATGATTGAAGCAAGCATATCGATGTGAAGTATCATTTTGTTCTAGATTGTGTTGACAAACTGATGCAGGCGGAACATGTATGAATGAAACAATAACAACTCAAAATCGTTGATTCAATAGAACACCGAAATGAATTGCATAAAATTGGAGAAACTCCCAGAATAACAAAGTTCTATGTCAAAACAACTAGCTCATATTGTAAAACAAAGAAGACTAAATAGTAAACTCTAACCCTAAAAGCGAGAAATAATGAAAAGACGAAAATGGACATAATAACTCAAAGAATCCAATTTTTAGCTATCTAGATGAGTTCAAAAGCACAAAATCAATAAGTAGTAGAAGCAAAGCTACTTGTCCAATCCAGCTCGTTAAGACGATTTCAAAAACATATTATGGGCCAAAATATTAGCTCGTATGCGAAATCTATGCCCATTTCTTCGAAAACTTTGAAACCGAACAATCTCAATCATCCAAATAAGACAGTGCTTGATTCTCAACTCCATCACAAACAATATGTGAAACTAGTCTGTAAAGTTTAAGATCATATTACTGATATTTTCATGAAGCCATTGAAGATCCATGTATTTGTGAAAATTCGTTGTTTGCTCGAAGTTACCATAAATCAAGTTTAAGGGGCCGTGGGGTGTTTGAAAATAATGAAATATAAACTTGATTAATACATCAAGTTTGTTCATTTAATGTTGAGATACTTGAACAATGGATTCATTTATTTGAAATATTTATGAATTCTTTTAGGAGGATGAATATAATAATGGTGAATACATGTACTAGCTATAAAAGGTTGTGATTCTAGCATTCCAATACAAGTCAAATTCAAAAAATAAAAAGTTGAGTACTCTCTTGAATTATCCTCTCCTCTCTTAAAAGTTGTTTAATTGCAATTTATCCAAGTTTCCAACACTAGCTTGATGTTCCAGTTTTTTTATCGTCAACTTCTTCAATTAATTAAAACAGCGAAATAACGACAGCTTATGAAGAATGCAAATAAACAAACCAGCAAATGGGCGGGAATTATTAAATCTTTTCGATTGTAGTACGTGTTACTTTTATTTTAAAATATGGTACAATCATTTTAAATTCTTTTATTAAGATAAAATTATTTATTTCGTAAAATTGGATTTAGAAACGTACTTTTTCCCATCCCTTGCACGCTTAGCATAGTCAACGTACTTAAATGATCAATTAGGTTTTGAATTCACCATGAGTAAAAATTATAGGAAATCTGAGAAACTGGATAAACTCCAAGGCACGAAAATCATTATCTTTTAAGAAATGCTTCTGACGCGATCCTAGTCGGGGAATCTCGTCGAACAACGCGGAATATCGATATTTAAAACCCTATGATAGATCTAGATCAGATCTGACTCGAAAATAACAAGAACACGAATAAATGAACAGAAATTAAAAGATAGATTGACGATAGGACCTTGACCCAAGATTCACGACGCAAGAAATTGACGATGCGGAATCGAGATCCAAGGTTTTCGAAACACCACAAGGATCTCGATTCCGCATCGTCAATTATTTGCGTCGTGAATCTTGGGTCAAAGTCCTATCGTCAATTTTATCTTTCCAGTATTTTAATTCTTGTTATTTTCGAGTCAGATCTGATCTAGATCTTTCGTAGGGTTTTAAATATCGTTTTTCCGCGTGTTCGACGAGTTTCCCCGACCGGGATCGCGTCATCTGGTATCAGAGCTTGGATCTATTTCAGATTCTTACGTTTCTTGAAATTCTTGAATTTTTTTTTCGCGTTCTTCGTGTCGGTCATAATTTTCTTTAGTTTGATCCATAAGAGTCAGTCTCAAAAATTCAAAAGTGTTTTTCTTGTTCGTTTCTCGTCCAAATCCAATTCCGTTTTTTCTGTCATACTCGTAGTCAAATTTTCTGGCAGATTAAAAAAAAAAATCGAATTTTTCGAGAATTTCCTAATTTTTTTTTTACTTTTCGTATCTTCCATAAATTCCTTAATTGTTGATCCTTGGTTTGTTCTGTTGACCTATGGTCAATTTGACCTTATTGTTTTGATCATAACAAACAAGAATTTATTGTGTTGCTAACAAGTGTGCTTCAAGTGTTTCATGTAATGATAAATATTCAAAGTACTCAATGTTCAAAACGTCTCTCAAAGATATAAATCAAAATTATGTGATCGAGCTCATGAGACGCAAAGAAGATCATGAAAGAATTGAAGATATTCAAAGGATCAAAATTGAGGTTGAAAAGCATGACATGAAGATCAAGAATTCAAGCATACAAGATTAGAGTTGATTTAACATATGTAAAGGTATAACACTCTCAATCTTTAGTGATGAAATTCAACGAGCTCGAAAATGATTTTTTATGCATCAAGAAACTTATTTGAAAATTCATCAATTGCATAAAAATGATTTTTCAAATCATAACATGAATTAGTTTTTGGAAAAATAAACTTTTTGACATTAAAATAAAAATTCATGTTTTTATACTTTCGGTCGACCGAAAGTATACTTGATCGACCGAAAGTCTGGTCGACCGAAATAAGCTAATCAACCGAAAGTTCAACGGTTAAAAATGCAACGGCTATATTTTATGATTCGGTCGACCGAAACTCCAGAATCGGTCGACCGAAACTGGCTGAACTTGAAATTCTTCATCTATAAATAGTCATCTCATTTGCATTCAATTCAACAACTAAGAAAAGATTTTATACAAACTTTCTTGTGAAAATTTATTGTTCTTACTTGGTTTATATTCATCTTTTATTTTCATAAAACTTTGATTGATCTAAACTTTGTTTTATCAAAATCATCAAAGTTTTTGGAAGAAAGTTTTGTGAAGATTCTTGGTTTTACATTGTTTAAACTTCTTCAACAACTTCACACTATATTGGAATTGAAGTGTAAGTCTCTCTTTGTTCTAAACTTGTTTTAATCTTTTATAAGAGAGAAATTCCAATTAAGGAAATTTGATTATTTGTGCTACATTTTTCATCATCATTTGATTCATCAAAGTTCCATTGCCTAAACACTTTGAGCTTAACTTATTGTTAATTATTCAAGTGTGGCATCTCTTGGTACTTAAATTGATTCAATATTTTAACAAGAGATCATTTGAAAAACTTTGTTTGATTGCATTGAACTTTTCATTATCATTTGCATCAAAGTTTTTCTCTAACACTCGAGCTTAATTCATTGCTATCTATTGAAGTGTTAGCCTAACTCTCTCGGTACTTAATTTGAGTATATCATTTGTCAAGAGAGTTATTTCAATTGTAAATTCAATTCATTATATCTTGTGGTTTCGAGAGCCTTGTGAAAACTAGATTGTTGGTTTCGAGAGCCGTGTGAAAACTCGATTGTAAAGGATAGGCGCTCCTTGTTGTAAGTCGCCTAAGGATTTGGTACTCCTTGTTGTAAGTTACCAAAATAGTGGATTTGGCCTTGCTCATGACGGAGAGCTCGGTAACGGGGGACGTAGATCACGTTGGTTGATTGAACCTCCATAAATCTCTCTTATCCCTTTTACTTACGTACATTGCACTTACTCTATTCTATCAATTTATATTGTGCAACATTATATCTAAGTGCTATACTTGCCTTATCAATTACGTTTACACATATATAGCACACTACATTGATAGATTAGTTACTTGTAACACTAAGTGCTCATATTTGTACCCATTGGTTTTTTAAGTTTGAGATTATTATCGAAAAAGTTTTATAAACCAATTCACCCCCCTCTTGATTAGTTTACTCTTGGGCTAACATGTTCTTGGGTAAAATTTAAAGGGGTTGAGTGTGATACACGAGTGAAAATAAACACGAGAGGAAATTTTGTTTGTCTTTGAAAACTAACCATGTCTCGTAGGGAAAAATCTCCATCAACAGGTGACCACAAGAATTTTAAACAGATGGAGGCCATGAAGGTAAAACTTGAGAGATTGATGGCTAGGATGGAAAGAAGGGAAGCAGAATGGGAAAAGGAGCAACATCAGGCGGATTCTAGGGCTAGGAGGCATAAGGGGCGTGAAGCCAATTCTAGAGGTGGAGATGGGGGTGATGAAAAGCCATTGAAGTATAAAGAGACATCAAAACGGGAGAGTAGTGATCATGTTCATAAAAGGAGGGAGGAACCGACAACCAAAGGTAAAAATAATTCTGATTCCAAGCCTCTCAAGGGTAAAAATGTTAAGTGCTTTAAATGTTTGGAACGGGGTCACATTGCACTTGATTGTCCACGTAAAAAGGTTAGGTGTGATAGTGAAGGGGCTAAAAATGTCGTGGTGGATGAGTCAATTATTGATAGGCATGCTCTTAGCATTAAGCGTAAGGCGAATGTTTTGGAAAATGTGGATGGGTAAAGGGATAATATTTTTCGCACTAGATGCTTAGTGGGTGAAAAAGTTTGTAACTTGGTGATTGACGGGGGAAGTTGTACTAATGTAGTTAGTACAATGTTGGTGGAAAAATTAGGCTTACCTTTAACGAAACATCCAACGCCGTATAAATTACAATGGTTGACTGAGTCGGGGGAAGTTAAGGTGAAGAGACAGGCCTTGGTGAATTTTTCTCTTGGTGGATATACCGATGAGGTAATTTGTGACGTGGTGCCAATGCAAATTAGTCACATACTGTTGGGGAGACCTTGGCAATATGAAAGGGCTGTGCTACATGATGGGTATACGAATAGATACAGTCTAGTAAAAGGGGGAAAAAGTTTACTCTAATGCCACTATCTCCAACTGAAGCCCTGAAAGATCAATTGAAAGTGAAAAGAGAGTTGAGGCCACGACCTCAGAAAAAGGAGAGGGAGTGAAAAATAAAGAAAAGAGGGTTGAGGTTCAAACCTCAGAAAAAGGAGAGACTAAGTGCAAAAAGCAAAAGAAAAGAGAGTCTACCACAAAAATGAGTCTATTTGCACTTACTCATGCTAACAAACCCCTCCCCAGTTCTTTAAATTCTGTTTTACAGGTACCGAAGTCAAACCATGAGCTTAAAACAGGAAAGAAACTTGTTGGCAAGAATAAGCAGCCCAAGAGTCTAAAGGACTGCACGAAGCTTAAAAATGATCATCGAGCCCAGGAAAGCAGGAGGAATTTGAAAAGCAGACCAAAAATGGATTCGAGGTCGAATCCTTTTCAAGAGAGGGAGTATGATGTGATCCAGACCAAGCAACGAAGGGAGAATTCGAGCCATCAACAATATGATAGTGATCTACGTGCAAAACGGAGCAAGTACCGTGTTGGGATCGAGCCGAGAAGAGGGACGGATCGAGCCGAATCGAGTAAAGGAAATTGTTTATGCAAAAAAGGCCTTACGGCCGTAATGGAAATTCTTCACGGTCGTAAAACATGTATTCACGGCCGTAAATCTTACAATCACGGCCGTAAGAAATTCTTCACGACCGTAAAAGAGGAGCGGGCCAGATTTTGCTATTTTTAATTATTTTATTTCCTTTTATTATTTTAGGTTATTTTCCTATTTTAGAATTTTGGCATAATTAGAATTCTATTTTGAGTAAATTAGATGCTAGGTTATTTTGCTTATTTATACGCTTTTCAATTCATTGTAAAGTTAAGTTAAGATTGATTTTGAGATTAATAAAATTGAGAGAGTTTTCTCCAATTGAAAGGTTGAGGAGTCCCTTTTGTGTTCTTCAAGAACAAATCCGACCTATCAAATATTGTGGAAATATTTGTGGCGTTGTATTTATCAAATATTCGCGAGAATATTTGTGGCGTGTTCGATTAGAATCTTATCAAGGAAATTGACAAGTCCTTGTGGTGTTTCGAAAACCTTGGATCTCGATTCCACATCGTCAATTATTTGCGTCGTGAATCTTGGGTCAAGGTCCTATCGTCAATTTTATCTTTCCAGTATTTTAATTCTTGTTATTTTCGAGTCAGATCTGATCTAGATCTTTCCTAGGGTTTTAAATATCGTTTTTCCGCGTGTTTGACGAGTTTCCCCGACCGGGATCGCATCAGCTTCTCCCCTATCTAATGAGGTCACTATATATGGGATTTTAATGAATATATAGTATTCATTAAAATAGTAACGGTTTGATCAAACCAAGAAAACCTAGTAAGATTATATTGATGACATCAAGGAAACGAAAGAAGAAGAATAATGAATATGTACGTATATTCTATCTGCAAATGGGGTGAGCAAAAATCAGAGTATTGATATAGAAAGCAAACTATTCTCCATTTCTAATATTAAAGTCTTACAGACCAAGTGCAAGGGGAAGGATATATATCTATATATCTGTTTATTCTAATACCCAGTAAGAACATGACAATTGTACAACAAATCAAATAAAACTAAACATAAAATGGAGAAATCATAAAGAAGAGAAACGTAAAAAAATGAGAGTAAAAAATGAGAAATGCGACTTCTTCCTTCTTTCATATATTTCTTCAGCCCCTCCTCAAGTTGGAGCTTGTTGGAATTATATTTGCCCATAGAGTATAATTCACGACATTTAAAAGTAAAATATTAATTGATTGTATTAATATGATGTTGTGTTTGTCCACGGGTCGATTTGATATTACAAATTGAGTGTTTAAGTTGTTAAACACAGAAAGATTCAATTTGTGATTAGATCTAAAATTAACGTTCACGATCAGTAAATAAATATGGACAATTTATTTTGATAAGATCGTCTCGATTTTATTAAAGTCTGTCTTTGACTTTGGTAATAAAATTGAGAGTACGTTTGGAACGTATTGGACGGGACCACGTGAAATTAATTTGTGACATTGACCATACAAATTTAATTTCACTTGATTATTGTACGTGGGACCTTAATCCTAATAGGATAATGGACTTCGATTACTAACTTGAAGTTCTTTGAGGTATCAATGGGTGAGATCAAATTGCTGATCAATATCTCGATACTTTGGGAATTAAAGTGAACTAACGAGAAACATATATTCGTATTATGGAATCCGTCACCTTTTAGGTATGATCATAATCTCACTGGTTCTTCTAGTGGACAGTTGAATCTGAGCTCAGTAATTCGACAGTGACTGTTGAATTCTATGATGTGATGGGATCACATCGAACTGTCAGACAGAAGATGAGAGTTGAGAATTTATGAATATTCGAAGAAGGGCATTTTGGTCATTTTAACTTGCTCCGAATATTCGAGTTGATCGACGGGGGTAACATGTAAGAACGATAAGTCAGAGGATATAATTATTGATTAATTGTTTCAGTAATTTCAATTTTACTAAGAGTGCAATCTCGTTCTTTTAGTGGAATAGAACGTGATTAATAAATTAATTTTGACTGATCAAGAGTTGATCGGGTCATAATTAATTTATTGGAGCTTAGTTTAATTGGGTCCGATCAGGTTCCCTCGGTGGCTTCACTATAATGGATTTATACAGGCTTATTACCTGTATTGAGTTGTGCAGAAATGGGCCTGGGTTATGGTACTAGGCCTGATAGGGTTTTGGAGTGTAAAGAGATTACAAATAGTCTCCCAAGACTATTTTTCTTAACCTAATAGGAAAAGTGGCGAGACACACACTAAAGTATGTAGTGTGTGTTTCCTCTTTACAAATAAACCCTAATCCTAGTTTAACCTAGATCTTGAGAAAGGTGACCACACACATGTACAACTGCCATTGGAGAACACCGAGGAAAGCTTGAGGGTTTGAAGCTTTGGTGAAATCAAGAAGCAGCGAAAAGAGATTATTGTAAAGCACGCTACAAGGGTAATATCTCTTTCTTTTTGTGTGCACAAAATTATTTATTCCAAGTTGAATACATAGAACAAAAAATCCTGTAACGGGATGATCTATCACAAGAAATCAATTTTTGTGAGTAGAACAACCCGGGTTCCCAACAGGAGCATGGTGTAGATCATCAATTCCCAACTTGGAAATTAGCAAGTGGAATTGTGGAGCTACAAGTGGCTTCGTAAATAAGTCCAACTAAAGATGTGAAGCTAAGTATTTTGGATAGATGAATCTATCCTTGAATTGATTTCGAACTATGTGACAATCAATGTCTAAATGTTTTCTACGTTCGTGGAAGACCGGATTAGCACTAATGTGAAGTGCTACTTGTTGTCACGCCAAAGGAAAATAGGCAAGTGCAGTGGAAGATGAAACTCCTTCAGAATGTAGGATATCCACTGCAATTCGCATACAGTGGTGGCTAGACTCCTGTATTTAGCCTCTGCAGTAGAAAAGTGAGACTGTAACCAATTTCTTCGTCTTCCACGAAATCAGTGAACCCCTAAGATAGATGTAGTAACTAATCAAGGATTTTCTTGTGAAGCCCAATCAGCATCAGAATACCTTTCTAGAATAAAATTGTTACATGCTGGGAAGAACAATCCTTGTGAAGGTTTTCCTTTTAGATACTTTAAAAGATGAAGTGCCATGTTCTAGTGTGCCTGACATGGGGCATTAACATATTGACTGAGCTGCTGGACAGCAAAAGTAATGTCGGGGAGTGTGAAATTCAAGTACAATTAGTGCCCAATTAGTCTTCTATACTTCTCAAGCTCAAGTAGCAAATACCCAGCATCTGTTATCAGTTTTGTTCCCATGTATTCCTTTCCCTTCTAGCTATATATCTCCAAACCAAGAAAATATCTTGCATACCCTAGGTCTTTTATTGTAAAATTTTTGTAGGGATAGTGTTTTGTAGCCCAAATCTCAGCTTCATCTGATCCTGTGATTAAGACATCATCTACATAAACAAGTAATATGAAAAGATATTGATTAGTTTGTTTAACAAACTAACAATGATCATTGGCTAATTGTTGGAATCCAAATGTTGTAAGTTTTGAGCCAAATTCTGCATTCCATTGGTGTGAAGCCTACTTTAAGCCATAGAGACTCCTTTTGAGTTGACAAACCTATCCTGGTTTAGCTTTATCATACCCCTCCAGTGGCACCATATCGACCTCTTCATCAAGGAAGCCATGAAGGAACGCATTATATATATCTAGCTAATGTAATTGCCAAGCCTTTGCTAATACAACTGTAAAAAGTATCCGCACTATCACCAGTTTCGCTACCGAAGAAAAACTGTCAAAGTAATCCACACCTTGCTGTTGCTGATAACCCTTTGCCACTAATCTCGCCTTAAACCTGTCAACACTCCCATCTGGATTTAATTTCACTTCATAGACCCATTTTGACCTAATGGCTTTCTTTCCGTTTGACAAAGAGGTTAGTATCCAAGTTTTATTTTCTTCGAAAGCTTGCAGTTCTTTCTTCATTGCATGAATCCAATCAGAATTCTTACTAGCCTGATAATAAGAGCTAGGTTCTTGGATACTAGACATGTTTGCTAAGAATGTTGCGAATGCATGACTTATATGGGGTGTAAGTGTATAAGGATAAGTTGGAGGTGTATGTTTAGAAGAATGGATTTTAATTTTCTCTTGACTATAAGCAGTTGGTAAATTTCCAGTAATAGAAACACTTGTAACATAATCTTGCATCCAGGTGGGTGTAGACTTGGTTCTTGTACTATGTCTTGGCATATCAACAGATGGAAGTTTATCAGCTGAACTAGGAATATCTGAAAAAGGTACTTGGATTAAAGGAATGGAATCTAAAGAATTGGAATAATCTGGTGAAGAATTAAAATCATCTGATGTTAAGTCAGTATCAATGGGTGTTGAATTTTTTGAGAGAAAGTCTGGATTGCACTGAGTATCACTATGGACAGGTAAGACTGGTGATCTTGGAAGAACTGTAATACCTTGTTCAGTCAACGCTTATTTCTTGGTCAAAATGTCAAGCCTAGTAAAAAAAAAAAGAAAAAAAAGAAAAAAGGACAAATTTGGAAAAGTTAGGCGGTGGATATATTTTTTCTATATCAATTCATTTCATTCACTTAACACACACACAATTACACACATTCAATTAGAGAGAAGCCGAGACAGAGAGAAAATCGAGAAGAAGAAGAAGAAAAAAAAGTGAGAAAAGAAAAATGAGGCGCCGTCGACAACGTGGTTTGTATTATTAAGCTTTTGTTAGTTGATTTTGAAAGGTAATTGATAATTTATTTATTTCAAAGTTTTGTCAAATTTAGGGTTGTTAGATTATTAGTTTAAATTCAATCTTATCAAAAGAGAATTTGCCTAAAAATGAAAATATTATATTTTATTATTGCATTTTTCAATTATTGAGGTAGTTCATATGGTTAGTTATTAATTTAGATATTATATCATTTTCAGGCGGTAACGAATCGGTTGGGACAGCTTATCAGCCGATTTAGTTTGCACGTACATAGACTGTGAGTGGAAAAACTTAATTATTTTCAAATATTGATAATTGCTTATGTAATTACGTAAAACGTGATTATGTGATTTATATGTCCAATTATGTGATTATTGTGAAATATTATGATAATATGAGATTTGTTTGGAATTAGAAAGAATGTGAAATGATTATATGTTGAAAAAAAATGTAAGACATGTGATGGAAATCAATGAAATGTGAGACAGATATGTGAAATTGAAATCGGCCAGAAAAGTACCCATGATTATATACTTATTCAAGTACACTGAGGCGGCCTTGTCCGTGTTCTACACTACACTGAGGGGTCTTGAACGGGTATGATATTACCCTGAGGCGGTCTGACCATGTATGATATAGTTCACAGAGGCGGTTTTGGGTGTGTTCTAGAATTGATTATCAGAGGTCTTTGAGACTAGCCTGAGAGGCAGTCTATGCATGTAAGACCAGATTACATATTTTAATTAGAGGGTACATTTTTTGTTGATTTGTTAGTGTATGGCCATACCTAGAAATTTCAGACGGTGATGACAGTATTCTATTGATATGATGAGACTATGTCATTGATTTGACTAGAGATTGATATTTATCAGCATTAAGAGAATGTCATACATTTTAACTTTGATTCTATGTTATTATGTGATTCCTTAAGTGATGCAAAAATATTTTTCAATAAAAATGTATAAATAAGAAAGTATAATTATTTTAGAAATTCTCCACTCACTGAGCTATCAACTCATATATTTTCCCACGATTTTTCTTATCAAGTAGCAGTTGAGTTTCTGGGCAGCTTTTGGAGTGAGCATTTGATTTTGGAGTCAGAGCCACACGAAAATGTTAGCTAGTATAACTCATTTCATAGAACATGTAGTCAGTGTTTTGGGACGCATGTTCATTTTTGGATTGCACTTGTGCATCACATGCAGATAGTTATGGGGCTCACTTTGTATTTTGCGTCCATATGTACTGTTCATGTTGATTTCATAATGAAAGTTTGAGAATTTGGATTATCTCTATTGCGATGGAAATTATAGTGAGTTTGTTGGGATTTTGTGTATTGATTACAGGTTGGTTAGTCCAAATTATAGAGGAGATAATGCCAAATTTTTTCTTAAAATGGTTAACTAAATTTAATGTTTTTAGTAGCCTTGATGGTGGGTCCTACTTTTAGTTGGTATCCATCATCGGCACACGTCATGTTTCGGGTCACTAGTGTTACTCGGGGCGGGGCGTGTCATGAACCTTTGGATGATATGTCATATGACTCAACTCTATGGGTGTTGACACAAGAAGATTGACATTAGTTTCATCATTTATAGATTGTTGAAAGGGAAAGGTAGTTTCAAACAAAATGACATCTCTCGAGATATAAACTTGTTTTGCGATTAAATCAAAGACTTTATACCCTTTTTGCCCTGAACTATAACCAAAGAATACACATCTATTAGCTCTTGGGTCAAATTTATCTTTGTGTGGATGTGTATCTGTGACATAACATAGACAACCAAAAGTCCTGATAGTGAGCTGGACTTCTTTTTGTACAAAATCTCATAAGGAGTAGACCAGTTTAAAAGAATGGTTGGTATTCTGTTTATCAGAAAGGTGGCCATCAGGATTGAGTGGGACCAAAACCTTTTTGGTAGGTTAGATTGGAACATCAAAGACCTTGCTACTTGAAGCAAATACTTATGTTTATGCTCCACTTGTTGGGGAATATAAGCAAAAGTTTTTGGTGAAAAATTCCTCGAGATTTTAATAGTTTTTGGAACTCTGAGCTAGTAAATTCAGTACCATTATCAGTTCTAATGCTTTTGACATCCTTGTGGAATTGTGTTTTGATTAGATTGAATAGGCTCTTCAAGGTCTTAACAACTTGAGTTTTATGAACAAGAAGAAAATTCCAAGTTCACATACTAAAATCATCAACCACCTTAAGCATGAAGGGTGTTCCAGTTATGGAAGAGTAAGAATTGGAGCCGAAATTAATCGATTCTTCCATTCTAGAAAACTCTTTTCACATTCCTCAGTCCATACAAATTTAGCATTCCTTCTAGTTAAACTGGTCAGAGGAAGAGCAAGTTTAGAAAATCCTTCTACAAAACGACGATAATAACCTGCTAAACCAAGAGTATTTCTGTCACACTAGTAGGTCTTTCCCATTTCATAACAGCTTCTGTCTTCTGTGGGTCTACATAGATCCTCTCTGCTGATATGATATGTCCCAAAAATACCACTTTGTCGAGACAAAATTCACATTTACTAAATTTAGCGTATAACATCTTGTCCCGCAAGGTTTGCAAAATGACTCTGAGATGTTCTATGTGCTCATCTTGATCTCGAGAATACACCAATATGTCATCAATGAATACAATCACAAATCTGTTTAAGCATGGGCGAAACACTCTGTTCATCAGATCCATAAATACTGCTAGAGCATTGGTCAACCCAAACAGCATCACAAGAAATTCTTAATGGTCATATCTAGTTCTGAAAGTAGTCTTTCGGTACATCACTATCCCTGATTTTTAGTTAGTGATATCTAGAACGCAAATCAATCTTTGAAAATATTGTAGCACCCTGAAGCTGATCAAAGAGATCATCAATACGTGGCAAAGGATATTTATTGCGGATTGTCACCTTGTTCAATTGTCTGTAATCAATACATAATCACATGGTACCATCTTTCTTCTTCACAAATAAAACAGGTACTCCCCATGGAGATACACTAGGTCTAATAAAACCTTTGTCGAACAATTCTTGCAATTAAACTTTCAATTCTTTTAGTTCTGTTGGAGCCATTCTGTATGGTGCCCGTGAAATAGGTGCAGTTCCAGGAATCAAATCAATAATAAATTCAATATCCCTGTTTGGTGGTAAACCCGGTAATTCTTCTGAAAACACATCACGAAATTCTCGGGCCACTTGAATGTCTTCAAGTTTTGTTTTACTTATATTTGTATCAATAACATGAGCCAAATATGCATAACAACTTTTGTTGAGCAATCTTCTAGTGTCAATAGCATATATGACACAAGATGGTAATACTCTGCGTTGTCCACTGAATATAACTTCAAGTTGTCCTGGTTGTTTAAACACAACTTCTTTTTGGAAGCAATATAATCAACTGAAGCATGATTTGTAGACAAAAAGTCCATGCCCAAAATAATATCAAAATCATGTATGCCAAGAGATATCAAATTTTCCTTCAACTCATGATCATTCACTTTAATCCCACAATCTCGATATACACTATCAGTCAAAAGTGATTATCCTACTGGTGTAGCAACTACCAAACAACTATCTAAAAGTTCTGACTTTTGGTTTACATATATAGCAAGTGAAAATGAAATAAAAGAATGCGTGTATCCATGATCAATCAAAATACAAGCATCTCTATCAAAGACAGATAACATACCCATAATAACCACTGGTGACTCTTCTGCTGTCTGTTGAGTCATAGCAAAATCCTTTCCCTGGGTCTTCAGTCTTCCTGCCTGGCCTTTTAGCTTAACACTGCTACTACCAGCAATATTAGACTGGACGCCACTGTTTATGTCGGCTTTATTGTCAAAATTACTTCTTTGGATCTGACTCTGTCTCGTGTCACCAACACTTAGTTGTGGAAACATCCTCTGTGACATGCCACTTTCTTTTAATAAGATAGGACAATTCTTCCTAATATGTCCTCCTTGACCATAATGGTAACAAACACTAACACCCTGGAATTTTAAGCACTCGCCACGATGAGATCTTCCACATAACTGGCATTGAGGAAATCTAGCACTTCTAGAACTCTCATCTTGTCTGAAAGTGAATGGTCTCCAGAAAGAACCTTGAGTACGAGGATGACTGGAGATAGGTTGTTATACAGTACCCTGACTGAATCTGGAACCCTGACTTCCTCTTGATTTGGGTTTGAATTGACCTGAAGTGGACACACTTGGTAAAAATCCTCTGTTATCCCTCGGAGGTGGTCTATAGCTAGAAGCACCTGACCATGTCTGTCTGCCACTTGTTCTGAAATGCGTCTGCTCTTTACCAATTGATCTCTCTGAAATGCTCTTCTCTACTCTCAAGGCCGATTCTACTAATTTCCCAAATTCATTCCAACCAAAGGCTGTCACTGCTAATTTGATCTCTTCTTTTAGGCCATTTTCAAATCTCAATTTCATTGCTAACCAGAACTTTTGCATACTTTGAAAGTTCAATAAATTTCACCTGATATTTAGCAAAAGTCATGTGCCCCTATACTAACTTCAAGAATTCTTCCTACTTTGCATCTTTAAGGATAATAAGCATCATAGAAGACACGTTTGAAATCTGCCCAAGTGATAATAGAAGGATCCCGATATGTGCTGCGTACTGACTGCCACCAATCATATGCCCCATCTTCTAACAAGAAAGTAGCGAGGCGCAATTTTCGATCATCTGGACAACCCATAACATCGAAAACTCTTTCCACTTTGATCATCCATGCCTGAGAAATTGCAGGATCAACTGTTCCTGTAAACACTTTAGCCCCTAATTTTGTTGCTCTCTCAATACAAATTTTTTTTTTTCTGTACCACGCATAGCTATAACAACAGCAGTAGCAATCCTTTCAACATCAATAAGATCATTTCCCGCTACATTTCCTTGTCCCAAATGTTCAGATGGTTGATGAACAGATTTTTCTATCCTTTCAGGCTCTCTAGGGTCATCTCTTGACTGATGAACATATTCTTCTACCCTTTTGGGCTCTCTAGGGTCATCTCTTTCAGGAGCAATGTAGGCCTAGGGAAACATATCTTGCAGCCTTCGAGTCTTGCCACCACGGGGCATGACTCACCTATATGCATGATATGCTAAACATCAGATTGCATGTATAATGCAAGCACATGGACTCAAAACTATGCTCTGATACCAAATTGACACGCGTCGCCCCGAGTAACACTAGTGGACCCGAAACGTGACGTGCACCGATAATGGATGCCAACTAAAAGTAGGTCCCACCATCAAAGCTACTAAAAACTGTAAATTTAGTTAATTCATTTTTAAGAAAAAAACTTGGCATTATCTGCTCTATAATTTGGACTAACCAACCTGTAATCAATACATAAAATCCCAGCAACTTTACTATAATTTCCATCGCAATAAAGATAAGCCAATTTCTCAAACTTTCATTATGAAATCAACATGAACTGTACATATGGACGCAAAATACAAAGTAAGCCCCATATCTATCTACATGTGATGCACAAGTGCAATCCAAAATGAACATGCGTCCCAAAACAATGATTACATGCCCTATGAAACGAGTCATACTAGCTAACTTTGGCTCTGACTCCAAAATCAAGGCTCAACTTCAAAAGCTGCCCAGTAACTCAACTGGTACCTGATAAGAAAAATCGTAGGCAAATATATGAGTTCATAACTTAGTGAGTGGAGAATTTCAAAAATAATTATACTTTCTCATTGATACATTCTTATCAAAAAACAAGTTTACATCTCTTGACAATTCACATAAAAACATCATATCTTCTCATATCACATCATCAATAGTTTACTGTCAACATAGTTTGTAATTTCTAGGTATGACCATACCATAACAAATCAACCAAAAATGTACCCTTCGATTAAACATATGTAATCTAGTCACACATGTATAGACTGCCTCTCAGGCTAGTCTCAAAGACCTCTGATAATCAATTCTAGAACACGGCCAAGATCGCTTCAGTAAATTATATCATACACTGTCGACTGTCTCAGGGTCATATCATACCCGGTCAAGATCACTCAGGAGCAGTATAGAACACGGCCAATGTCGCCTCAGTGAACTAGAATAAGTATATAATCACGGGTACTTTTCTGGCCGATTTCAATTTCACATATATGTCTCACATTTCATTGATTTCCATCACATGACTTACATTTCTTTCAACATATAATCATTTCACAATCTTTCCATTTCCAAACAAATCTCATATTCTCATAATATTTCACAAGAATCACATAATCACGTTTTACGTAATTATATAAGCAATTTATCAATATTTGAAAATTATTAAATTTTTCCACTCACAGTCTATGTACGTGACAACTAATTAGATTGATAAGCTGTCTCAACCGATTCGATACCGCCTGAAAATGATATAATATCTAAATCAATGACTGACCATATCAACTACCTCAATAATTGAAAATGACAATAATAAAATATAATCTTTTCATTTTTAGGCAAATTCCATTTTGATAAAAATTGAATTTAAACTAATAATGTAACAACCCTAATTTTAACAAAACTTTGAAATAAATAAATTATCACTTTTAAAAATCGACTAATAAAGTTTAATAGTATAAACTACGTTATTGATGGAACCCTCTTTTTCTTTTCTTTTATTTTCCTCTCTCTTCTTTTTTTCCCCCTCCAATTTTCTCTCGTCTCTGTCTCGATTTCTCTCAGTCCGTTTATCTGAATGTATGTAAGTATGTCTGAAATGTATTGAATTGATATGGATGAGAATTTGGAAAAGATACCACCGCCTAACTTCCAAAATTTTGTATTTTTTTTTTAACAAAGCTTGACATCTTTGACTAAAATTGAATGTTGGCTTCGCAAAGGCATTACATTACCTAAAAAACATTACATTCTTTATCACTGTTCTAAAAAGGGTAAAACGTGACGAAACGACGAGACCGAACATTACGCTTAAGTGCGCCTAGGAGCAAAGAACTCCGACAATGCGCGAGCGAAGCATGAAGGACAAGCTTCGCGCACACTTTACTTATACACAAAAAAACTTTTACCGCAATTTTCGAAATCACTTTTTAACCACATTTTAAAATCGAAAAAGTCACATTCAAAAAAAAAAAATCTACTATGTTAAGGGATAAAATTCCACGTAGAGTAAAGATGAAAATATTGACCAATTTATAAAAGTTTAGACTACTACTCTTAATAAGGTTAACTTTTTAAGATGGACCCCTAAATATCTTTACATGGTATCAGAGCTCATGAAGTTCCAACGACCAATTTGATTCAATTAAGACTCAAAAACGAACACACGGATTTCAAGATTGATCAGCTCAAATGAGCCACCATCTTGAGGAAACATGTTAATGTATAAAATAACACGTCGAATAAAGATGAATACAATGATCAATTTATAAAAGTTTGGATTACTTCTTTTAACAAGGTTAAACTTTTAAGATGGACTTAGAATCTTTACATACAAGGCGCTTTTTAAAATAGGCGACTTTTTGACAAAAATGGGAAAATGGAGATTACCCAACATCTTGTTACTGAACTAAGAACAGTAGGACGTGACATCTTATCCATTGATTTTAGCTTGTGCTTCCTGATTCCCCCACTAGCTTGTGTAAATTAAGAATCCAACATTATTATTATTTTTTTCTTTTTTCTTTTGAAGTGGGGATCCAACATTATTTGGACAAAGGAAAAATATTTAAATTTGGTTAATTCAATGTTTGATTTCCAAATACACTTTTAGTTTTCTTAATCCCATCTAAACTTAATATATTTGCATCTTAGAAGGCGCTACTTGCGGTTCCAACCATTCTATCATCAACTTCTTCAATTAATTGAAATGACGAGATAACAGCAGCTTATCAAGCAAATGGAAAGTTTTTTATTCTACTTTCACTACCACTTTAAAATATTTTAACAATCATATTAATTTTTTTATTAAAAGAAATAATTTTTTTTTTCTCTTTCTTTCATAAAAATTGATTAAGAAACGGACTTTTTTCCTTTCCACTCATGCTCATGTATCAGTGGTGAACATGAGGTTTCACTTAAAGTTCGGTGACAAAACAGAGTCTTAATTTACAGTTGACATAAAGAACTAGTTAACTATTGTAATAGTTCATGTTAGATTTTTTGGTTATTCACACAAGATTTTCTTTTAACAGATTAAACGATCGATGTTTAACGAAGTCATTATACAATAACAACTAAGCCATTATTATAAATTGATACCCATGCAAACTTATATAAAATATGCTTCAAGAGGACATATGTTACGTTACATGAGAATACTCCATTTCTCAAACTCATTCAATTATTTATTTCTCTTTAGAACTCAAAGGATAATATTATTAAGACGTAAAACTCATCACAGATATTTATTTTCTAGTCGATGTTCCACCAGAATCGTCCTTGAAGATATTTAATCACTTTCGCGTCGACCTGGAAAGCCTTGGTAAGAACATAAGGATTGATGGGTGGGTCGGATCCAAAAACTGCATTTGCAATTGTTATGACTCCCGGGTTTTGGCTACTTAGACCCGCGAATGCAAATGCATTAGTCTTCCCCACATTAAATTGGAAATGAATGAGACCTTCTGGAAATACAAAGACATCTCCTGGATACAAAGTCTTGGTAAAGAGCTTGTTCTTTACGTTTGGATCAGCAGGGTTCGAAGTCACGAACCCAACATACAGAGTTCCCTCCACAACAACAAGAACCTCAGTACCCCGTGGGTGCGTGTGGGGTGGGTTGAGGCCATAGGGTGCATAGTCGATACGGACTAAGGAGATGCCAAGAGTGTTGAGTCCTGGTAACTGGTTGACATTCACGGGCGTGACCCTTGATCCAAGGGGATTTGATGTGTTTCAAGGCTTGTTCAGTCCAGGAAAGAAGAAATCATTGGCACTGACCTTTGCAGGATCCTTGCAAATCTTTCCATTCACAAACACTGCAAGAAAAACAGAAGCCGTTGCTTAGTCATACATCTGTATATGCCAACATAATTTAGTACATAAAATGTACTTAAGATTATCATGAAAATTCTCACGAAAATTGCGAAGAAACTGAATGCAATAAAATTATATTCGTCCGAAATGCAAGTGTGGTAGAAGTAAAATGCATTTACCCTTTGCTTCATCATCCTTAACAGCAACACAGAAATCCTGTAGGGGGTCGGGATCAGAAGCGTATGTAAATGAAACCAATGAGAAAATAAGAATGGCAATTAGGAAACGAACAGCCATTTTTAGTACAAGTTTTGATGTGGATTGTGGATGTTTATTTCGTTAAGAGAGGATTCCCTATTTATAGCACAGCTTTCTATTTGAATTACTCATAAACTTGTCTTTTCAAGCGAACAATCTTGCCAAGTTTTCAACACGTAATTAATTATAATTTTTTTTTTCAAGAGCAGTTCATTTTAAACGACTAACAATGTACGTGAAATAATCTTTCTTAGCTGCCCCAATCGTGATTAGCTAAAGCTAAACCACTCCGAAAACTCGTGGTTTAAATTAATTTGAGAGTGGTTAATTTGTCATTAATTCTCAGTACTCTAACGGAAAAAAATTTACTAGAGAAAATAAAATTATGGAAGTTATTGACATTTCATCAGTTGGCTGGCTTATGAAAGTTCTTCACAAATTCATTAGAATTACGGGGTGTCAACTAAAATTTTGATGGATCTTAAAAGCCTTTCTAGATTCATTGTCCCCTATTGAGATTTTAATACATTTTAACGAAATCCATTAAAATATAGATGTCCCAAACTTAGATTGTAATGAATTTCAATGAAATCTAATTTTATGTTTAGTAACATTGTAACAATTATAAATTAATTAATTTATTTTTTGGAGAAGAAATGTGTAATTGAAAAATAGAGAGAGAAAATGTGTATGGTTAAAAAATGGTTTGAAAAATTGTATTATTTATAAATTAGTTTATAAATTGTAATGATTGCGTTAAAGACAATAGGCTTAAAATCTAGATAATTTAACTCATAGATTTATAAGAATTTTATTTAATATAAAATATTAATAGAATGATTTAAAAGATTTAGATGGATTTCAAGCTTAAAAATACATAACAAACACTTTTGAAATTTTTTCATTTTTAATAAGATTCTTATGAATTTGTGGATATTCAAATCTTTATATCTTTATGGGTAATTGGTGCAATTGGTCCATACCTTTCACACTTCTTATGGAATTCGTCCCAACGTTTGATTTTTTGACAAATTCACCCTTACCTTCGCCTTTTCTTGCTAAAAAAGTTATTGCCGTCTAATTCCATTCAAAAATCCGTTAGTTGACCAAAAAATCACCTATTGACTATTTTAATGAAGGACAAACAAGTTATTTCCTATTATTTAATTCAAAATGATGTAAAAGAAAGAAAAAGAAAGCAATTAAAATGGCAAACGCCGATCAAGAAAGTTTAGGATCACCGGCGGTTGATGGGAACCCTTTGGTGGCCATGTTCCTGGGGCGTGCCGATGTGGACAGGATGTTTGGGGTTGTGGGTATCTCGGTTACTTTACTCGTGAATCGCGTCATGGCTTTAGGGGTCCGGTTTATTGCATTTCACAACGAACAGTAGGCGGGATAGGCCGCCTCCGCCTATGGGTATCTCACCAGCCGCCCTAGGTTGCTACTTTCTATCTCAAGTCCTGGTTGTGTCCATGGCCTAGCTGGACTTTCCAACGTAACCGCTAATGCCTGGCCTATGGTCTTGATTTTCGGATTCTTCGATCAAAGTTTCATAGGTCGTGGCGACTTCCAAGAGCTTGATCAAATTGCGGCAGTAAAACCCTTCTTGAAATTTTCAGTCAAAGCTATCGATATCAGTCGAATCCCCGCATTTGTTCTCAGCATCATTGACTGGGTCATTGCCGGCAGGCCCAGTGAGACTTATTTGGACATTCCGACAAATGTTCTTCACCAAACAGTTTAGGAATTTGAGGCCGATAGATGAATTATCCAAGTTGAAAAGGCACGAAACAAAGAACTGATTGAAAAGCCAACGATTAATTATTCAAAAATTGAAATGGTAGTTGAGTTGTTAAGGAAAGCTCAGAGGCCTTCGACTGTGTTTGGTAAGGGAGCGGCTTATGCTAGAGCTGAAAATACATTGATGAAACTAGCAGAGAGCAGTGCAATTCCATTTTTGCCTACTCCTATGGGTAAGGGGTTGCTGCCCGACACGCACGAGCTAGCAACAACGGTTGCCAGGTCACTAGCTATCGAAAAATATGATGTGGCATTGGTGGTTGGCGCTCGGCTTAACTAGTTGTTCCTTTTTGGAGAGTTTCCCAAGTGTTCAAAGAATGTGAAGTTTATACTTGTTGATGTATGTAAAGAAGAAATTGAGTTGAGAAAGCCATCTTTGGGGATAGTGGAGGATGCAGAAGATGTAGTAGAGAAGTTGCATAAGGAGATTAAGGATGATCCTTTTTGTTTGGGGAAGACTCATCGTTGGGTTGAGGCTATAAAGAATAAAGTTAAGGAGAATGTAGCAAAAATGAAGGTACAACTAGGAAAGGAGGTAGTGCCCTTCAATTTTCTTACGCCGATGAAGATAATCAGGGATGCCATTTTGGGGTTGGACAATCCTGCTCCCATACTAGTTTTTGAAGGAGCTAACACAATGGTGTTGGCCGCTCTGTACCGGTTCAGATGGAGCCAATGAATGATATATACCGATCTATGGGGTATGAGGATGTTGGGTGGGTGGGTGGGTGCGTGGGTGGGAATGGAGTTGAGAAGAGTATGAATAGTAACAAATCTTTTTTGTTTTTATTTTTGTTTTTGTTTGTTTTTCTTTTTCTCTTTCTTTTAAATCATTTTATTTTAAATCAAATAATAGGAAATGACTTGTTTGCCCCTCATTAAAATAGTCAATAGGTAATTTGTGGGTCAACTAATTGATATTTGGATGGAATTAGACGTTAAGGATATTTTTAGCAACAAAAGGTGAAGGTAAAGATGAATTTGCCAAAAAATCAAATGTTGGGACGAATTCCACAAGAAGTGTGAAGGTAAGGACCAATTGCACAAATTACCCTATCTTTATATATATTTTATCTTTATAAAGGTTGGATAGTTTCTAAAAACAATTTCCCTCCCATTTTTCATTTCCATAAATAATAAGTTCCCATAAAATTAAACAGTGTGAATGTAAAGTGAATTAATAGTGTGAATGCAAAGTGGATGTATGTCAATTGTCAATACAAAATCTGGATAAATGTGAAATACTGAATGAGTTCAATTAATATTTTTAGTTATCTGTATTAAAGTTATCATTTAATTATTATTTATTTATTTATTTATTTATTTATTTATTTTCTTAATATTATAAATTCTATGTGTAGCTATTAATATAAAAATTGTGTTTTAATTATTAATGATCAAATCATTTGTTATCTTTACTATTAAAAAGCATATTTTCTAAAATATATACGTGGTTAAAAAATGCGTTTCTTATAAATAATTTATCGAAAAAGTTATTGAACGAAAACCAATATTGAATAATTAATGCTTTGATTTTATTTTAGTTAATAATATCAATAGAATGATTAATATTTTTTAATCATTCTTAATTTTAATAAATTTTTAAAGATTATATAGAGTATAAGACTTTTTGTATAATTTCGTTATCTCCAACTTTACTTGGTTGTTGACTATTTGACTTTGATTTTTTGAGAATTGTTTTTGTGAAAATGTGATTTTTTAGAATGTATAGTTAAAAAGTAGTATGAAAAATTGTAAAAAATAATTTTTTAAAGAATGTGTGATTAAGAATAAATGTTCAGAAAAATTGATGCATAAAAAATCAATTCCATATGGGAATTGATAAAGTACTATGTCTTCTGGGTTAAACAACCGTGTCGTTTTTATGAATCAAGATGCATATATGATTTCTTAGTATATAAAGTTAAATGTATTTGTGATATACATTCATTAAAATTTAATCAAAACTAACATGTCATGTTGCTTAATTTGCTATATTCATTTAAGTATATGACCACATGTATTTAATTTGTAATGTTAAAGTAAATATGAAATGTAATATTTGCTTAATAAATTTAAATATCAAATATTGTAATAAAATAGATAGTACCAATTCTAATAGTACTATTCGGATAGTGATAAATTATTTGTGATAATCAAGAAATTATATTTTGAAAAGATTAATTACATCAATAATCATTAAAATTGAATAGTTATGCAAATGGTCATTGAAGTATTTTTTTTTTTTTAATTAGTAAGTTATTTGAGTTCCTAACTATTACAATTGTGGCAATTTAGTAAAAAAAAAAAAGAAAAAAAAAAAGAAAATTGGCCCCTATTCAATACAATTTATTCAAACCCTCATTTTTTAAAAAATCATTTTTAACTAATATTCTATTAATAAAATAATCCACATATAAATTTAAAAAAAAAAAAAAAAAAAATCATACTTTTTAACAGCTTATTGTACCAAAGTTTATTGTTATGAACTACATTATTTGAAATAATGAGTCTCAAACATGTGCTTAAGTATACATTCTTGATTCTCCCCAAAATCATTATTATTAATTTCATTTCCTAAAATGGTAATTAATAGTATTAATTCACTATATATTATTCATTTTGGACAACACTCAAATTTAAAATAATCCAATTGAATGCATATTTTTAAGTAGCTGCATTTTTCAGGTCCCGAAATTTCTTGGTCCTCTTCCCCTCTTGAAAATCAATTACAATTTTTTTTTTTTAAATTCATAAAAAAAAAAAAAAAAAAAAAAAAAAAAAAAAAACTTTGTCAATATCAAATAAATATTTTTATTTAAAAATAGAAAATGAAAGAGGATGAAATAAAAATGGTCATCCATCTATTTTTCTTTTTCTTTACCTTTTCGTTTTAATAAAAAAATTCTGAGCGTATATCATATATATATATATCTATTTTTTTCTACTTATTACAAATTCTATTTAAATGTAATTTTTTTTTTCCATTTTAAGTTTTAAATCAATTCAATTTACAATATTTAAAGAAATTTCTGGAATAATAAACATACGAACCTTAAAAAAAATTAAGGTATATGTAATGTACCTTTATAATTAATTGTCTTCATTCCTTTCTTGTTTTTAATTAAATATTAATTTCATATGTTAAAATATAAATTTGACATATGTAATTAACAAATGATCATACATCACACTGATGTAATACTAGTATTTATTAATGTCTTAACAATTTCAAGAAGAAATCGTTAATTGTCAACAGTTCACAACCGTCTATCCATTTTTTCTACGTGAAAATAGGAACCGTCTATCCATTTTTTCTACGTGAAAATAGGTTTCTTATATGGTAATTATATTTGCACCACAAATTCCTATAACTACACCACATTTGAATTGCATTATTGGTCCATAATCTTTATATATTATTACATTTATGTTCTTTATTTTTTTCCATCAAGTTCTTATCATTAAATCTTCAACAATTTTCAAATTTTGTCCTTCATAATGGGTTTCATCCGATTTTTTATTATTATCGTACTTTAAAAAAAATTAACAAGTATTCAATTAAATTTTTAATTTTTTTTACTTATTAAGTGTACAAGCAGTAAATAATTCTTTTTTATTCTTCTTAATAAATTTTTTTGACGGAAATCAATAAAAGAGACGAGATATATTAATTAATGAAAGAATTAAAATAAGAATACGATGAAAAAAAGTTAGGGGACATAATTGTAATATTGATTAAAGGTTATGAACATTTCTTACAATTAAAATGTGGTGCACACGTAAGAAGATGTGGTGGCAATATCTTTAGCCTTCTTATGTATCTCACTTGTTGCGGCCTGCATGCTTTAATTTGGTCTTTGTTAACATTGCCAAAGAATTATGAGAATCAAATGAGATAAGAAAACCCAAAAATCCAAGTCAACAAGTTCAAACAGAAAGATAGCTTAACAAGATGAAAACAACATGATCCTACATTAAATAGAGTTGTTCATTTGTTATTATTTGATGTTATTTTTTATTTGGATAAACACTATCTATAGAAATTGTAAAAAGTTATTCATCCTATTTCACTATAAATTGGAATCAAGGTGTTAAAATGCTTATTACCTTGGGTCATCATTCATTAAAGTTACTTTTCCATATTTCTTCTTCCTGGTGATCAACTGGGGCAATGCTACACACCCAGCGATGCTCACCACGGGGATGACCCCACTCACATAGGGGTGGGGCCTGTGCACGGTAAGCACCGCTAAGAGTCTTGCATAATTCTTGATACATTAATTGCTGTCATACATAACAGAAATATTATTTACATAACATGATGTTTGTTGCACCAAATTCATATGTAATGAAAGACAGTGTGTATGAAGAGTATCCAATATATATTATTTCTGTTCAAATTAACAATGTGCGGTGGTTCGAATATTATATCAAATTAAGCTGTTAATCTTTCATTCTCTCATCTTTAGAAAAGTTCTTTTCTGTTTACTTATATGTAAAAATTAAGGGAATCCTACACATGCATGGAAAAAGTCCAAAATGCAAATGATAGGGAAGATTGAATAGTTCCAACCAGTTAAACAAATTAACAACAACAACAATAACAACAACAATAACAACAACAACAATAATAATAATAATAATATCTTGTTTATTAAGCTTGATTTCAAAGTGTAGAAATTCTCGATCTTAGAAAAACATCTGTAAGTGTTGGAAACACTAGTACAAAATTACAAAAAAAATAACGTATTAGCGTCGTTTTTCTCAAAAAACGACACCTCAAAAAACGCGGTGGCAAAATTGTAAATAAAAACTTAAAAAAAGCGTCGGTTCTTTAGTAAGAACCGACGCTTTTAAAGCCGCGCAAGTAAGGGCGTCGGTTCTTTAGTCAGAACCGACGCCTATAATCATACTATAGGCGTCGGTTCTTATTAAAGAACAGATGCCTTTTAATTAAAGGCGGCGGTTCTTTAAAGGAACCGCAACCATTAATTTAAGTATTTCTAGGTTTTAGTCTCTTTCAGCTCATTCACCCCAAGCCCGTCTCTTTCAGCTCATCCCTAAGCCCGTATGTCGAGTTCCTATCACGCTGTTGCCACCATCACCACCGACAGGCCGTGCAGCTCCGGCGTCGTCTCCCCCGCCGCCGGTACCCTTCTCGTTCTCTTCCTCCATGAGCCTCTCTTTTCTCTTCTCCGCCGCACACCACCCCCACCCTGCTCCCCTTTCTTTTTCCTCCGTGCGCCACCCCATCCCCCCATCGTTCATCCGTACCGGCACCTCCGCCAACCGCCACAGTCCCTCCCCCAGCCGCCACCGTTCATCAGTACAGTAGTTTTAGTTGTTTGGAATCACTAATACTTTGATATGAAAAGGATGGCTCCGACCTCCCTGGCGCAACTCCGCTCCTTGCGATACCATTCGAAAACCGCTCTAGCCCCGACCTCCAGTCGCGTCTCTAGCAACAGCAGCAACACCGCTCGTCCTCTCTTGCGTGACCGCTTCTGCCCTCCTCGCAGCAACTATCCCCTCTCGCCTCTAGGTAATTGGTAAATTGTAATTATTTGGTTTTGTGATTTGTATATTTAGTAATTTCTAAGTTCTAATCAATAATATTGATTCTTGATTTCTCAATTTCAAACTTCTAAGGACACTACCCGCTCAGAGCCAGTGCCGCTTCCAGTGCTACGATCAAATTCTTGATCTTTTCTGAATTTCTCATTTTAATTCTCAGGTACTGAGGCTAACCCTTATTCATTATGATTGAAGTTTTATTTGGAAATCATGAATAAATGTTAATTTTTTGTTTTTGCAATGTGGGTCACTTGTGAACCCTATATTCATCTTGCTGAATTTGAATTTTGATTATTTTGATTTTGGTGAATATTGGATATTTGGATTTGTGAATTGTGATTGTTGAAATTTGTGAATTGTGATTGTGATTTGTGAATCTGCGTGAGATCAGTATAATATGTGTGGGTTTCAGAAAGTTATCTTTAAAAAGTATTTTGTTATATTTAGCTGCCAATATAATACTAATGCAATGTGGAAAATTATGAGAAAATATCCTTAGTGGTGATTTTTCTGTTTTTCCATATATTTGTTGCCATTATGCTTTTCTAAATAGCAGTGAAATTTCAATCTGTATTTTATGATGCATAATACGCTTTGTTCGTTTCAACTGGACAATATTTTCTATATTACATTTTTTTCCCTAGCATTTGAAACATGGCAAATGGTGTACGGTTGTGGCTCTGGCTTTTGAAGCAGCTTATAAAAGGGGCGATCCCTCCCCTCCCCTCCCCCAACATGAAAATCTTGGCTCCACTACCGAGCTTATGTTTGTTTTAATTCCTAGATGCAAATCTACTTGACATGAAAAATGGAAAATCTGAGCAGATAGCATCCAGAGGATTTAGAATCTCAATTTTAATGTTGTGGGGGGATGGTTACATCTCTCATTAAATTTTCGTGCATAAAGTACATTTTTTCTCAAAATAGTGGTGGTGCTCAGTTAAAGAATAGTTATGTTTCCAAACAGTGATATAAATGATTTTTCTCCTATGAAATTGGATAATGTGTTGTATTGTTGCCTCAAAAATGATATGAAATTATAGGATCTCAATTTTTCTTATACTTGATTTTGCACCTATTTATCGTCATAAGTTAATTCTGGATTTTATTCATTTTGATTTCTTTATCTTATATTATAAGTTCTACTGAACTCTATGTTGTATTTTGTGCAGCGATTACCTTTTCAAGCTCTTGCTAATTGGAGATTCTGGTGAAGGAAAATCATTTCTTCTTTTAAGATTTGCTGTAAGTTCCTAATCAATCTTTAATAAAATTACCATCCTTCTTTAATCAAACATGTGATCTTTTTAAATCTTTCTTCTGATCCAGTTTTTCTTTGTTCTCGTAAAACTTGTTTTGCTGTCTTGCATGATACATCAGCATTTTAATGTTAGCAGATGGTATTATCTTTTTGTGGTGTCATCACTTGTTATTGTTAAGGACCTAATTTTTGCATCCATTGGAGGAGGGGGCGGGTGGGGTAGTTATCCTTTTGATTTCCTCTTGTGATTTGCTTCACTTGCTATTGACGCATTTTTTAAGGAAACCGTCATAGCCTGCAAATGGGGTGTTCCTCTTTCTATATATTAGTAACTCCTAAAATATGTTCTGTATATTTGCACTTTATATTGTTTATTGATAGGGTTTAGTTATGTTCATCGCATTTGAGATATGACCAAAATTCCTCATAAAGTGATGCTTTCCGTATCTTTTATCTTTGTTTTGAGGACGATTCATATGTTGAAAGTTATATTAGCACCATTGGTGTAGACTTTGTAAGTGATCAGTCCGATGATGCCTTTTGTACGGTCTACCAAATTCAAAATTCTCTCTTTTGTAACTATTTCATGTGTTCGTTGATGCAGAAAATTCGCACAATAGAACAGGATGGAAAAACTATTAAACTCCAAATCGTAAGTTTTTGCAATACCCATTATGGCTTTGCGAGGAATTTAAGATTTCGATTATGGTTCCCTACATGTTAAACTGCTTTGCACAGTTTGGGTATTTTGTGGTGTAAATTTTGCAAGAATGGCAAATAATTGAGTTTGATCATATAGCCATGTACATTCCCATGGCTCCAGTCCATGCCCTTATACCCCAGGTCATTATGCCCTATGTCTGTTGTGTTGTTCTTAGTTTCATGTTCAATTCTCATTTAGTATAATGTGTTTCCTTTTGCAGTGGGACACTGCCGGACAAGAAAGTTTTAGAACAATTACTAGCAGCTACTACCATGGGGCACATGGTATCATTGTAAGTAATGCCAATTCTTGCCAGGGTAGTTTCCTTTTTCCTCGTTCAAAAGCTATTTATCTAAAACTTGAATTGCTTGTCTTCTTTTTACCGAGCATTAGTTGTATCGTCTTTCACTCGACAGACCAAAGTATTTTTGAGAATTGAGGCTATGAAGAACTACACATTTGAAGCCACACCAGATGATAGGAGTGGTGACTTGCAACAGGTTTTGTTTTATCCTTCTACGATGTCTATCCTATTGTTTTTATTAGGGAGGGATGTTTGTCTTTAAAGGGAATCAACTGCTTTATGCAAGGAAAGATGAAGGGACTGGGGACCATGCTCCCTTGGATGATATCTTTGATATCTGCTACAAAGCTACTACTGTGTGAATAAGGATGAGGGGACTACCGGACTGGTTACCTTACTCGTTGGAGGATGCCCCGAGTCCATCCATTACAAATTGACTACCAATTAGAAATCTTATCGATACCTACGACCAGTGTATGTAAATTTGACTCATTTTATGTTAACATGTACATATTTTTTAACAATATTGTGAATACAAAATTAATTATTTCGAAATTCTGTTTATTGAGTTATTAATTTTTGTTTTGCATTCCTCGATTATTTATTTGTTGAAGATAATTAGTTGGTGTATGTGATTGTTATAGTGTATATAGGTATAATGGAAATATAAATAAAGGAATAAAAAAATAAAAAAATTCATACTAAAAGCCGTCAGTTGTTGAATGAAAACCGACGCCTTTCATATAACTAAAGGCGTCGGTTGTTACTTAACAACCGATGCCTTAAGTCATATAAAGGCGTTGGTTGTTGAATCAACAACCGACCCCTTTATATGACTTAAGGCGTCAGTTGTTAAGTAACAATCGACGCCTTAAATTAATTTAAGGCGTCGGTTTACAACCGACGCCTTAAGTATACAGTTTTAGCGTCGCTACTATAGGCGTCTCCTGTACAATCGACGCCTTTTCTGTTTTACAACCGACGCCTTTGACTCTTATTGTACTAGTGAAAAGTGATTAAACTTTAACTACATGGCCCAATGATGCAAGCCCAACAATTTTGGTGACCCAATTTTTGATTTCTGCAACCTGGTTCCCCATTTACTTCATTTGCAATCTCACTTTTTGAAAGCACTGCATTCTTGAATTGGACGGTTGAGATTAAGTTTGACAAAGTATTGGTGTTCGTTGGATGCAGGGCTTTATCTGATTTTTCCTTAAGGGTTGGGACATCTCATTCTTCTGAATACTTCGACCAGATGCTTCATTCCCCCCCCCCCCCTCTTCTCTCTCGCAGTTTCGGTTTTTCTCTTTCAAGATCTTCTAGATCTTCTTCTTCTTCGTTCCTAAATTTTCTTGGTGAGGTTTTGAGCAATATATGGTTTTGGTTGATGTGTGATGAACAGTAAATATTTTGGATTACTTGGTGTGATCTGTTGAGAGAAAACTTAGAGAGGTTGGATATGAGGGCAGATCTTTGAATCTATAATAAAGGTTTTGTATCATTTGTGCTTTTGAAAATTTGTTATCTAGTGGATTTAGAGCAAAAACCCAATTTGTGGATGCTCAAACAGGTGATGTAAAATTTGCAGGACATTCGGGCCTTTTGGCGAAACAAATCGTGGTGTTCTATAATTTCCTTCCAAATTTATGGTTATTCCGTGATTTTATTTACCAAATATCCTTAAGTCTGAATACATGATGTAAGAAAAACAATCTACAAGTCTGAATAAATGTCAACGTAACGTAGTAGAGAACAATGTCAAATCTAGTAGACATTATGTTATACAACAAAATACCACATAAATACAATAAAATGGTCCCCGTTACATATTCAACATACAACAAAAACTTGACGATAAATTCATTTAACAGAAGTGATTCTCAATTTGTTGAAGCTACCAAATTAACCAAGGTCTGGTAATCAGATAGTAGCAAATTTCAAAGTGTCCCCGTGGGAAACAATTCAATTTTGGGTGTGGAAATTTGGATCCAAACTCAATAGAAAAGGGAAAAAATGAGACCAATTGTAGGGAGACAACATAGTATATTCCACGACGTAGATCCAATTTTGCAGCCCATTTTTCAGCCCAAATATTCAGTTCAGCAGATGGATAGATATTGGACCGGAAAATGGAACAAGCCCAAGTCTGGTGACCCGGAATTCTCAGCCGAAATGTATCACCGCCTTAAACCGCACCATTGGATCATTGTTCTTAAATCTGAGCCGTTCATTCTGATTGATATTGGTGATGCTGACTTTTGATCTGAAAATTTTTCAGCAGAAGCAACGTTTCGTCTCTCAATTTTCTCTCTCTCATTTCTCTCAGAAAACCCTAAACTTTTTTCTGATTCTCGCATATCTTTGTGGTTCAATTACTGATTCTTCGTGTAAAATCAGTGTTTCTTTGTGGTTTGTATACAGATTGTTATTCTGTATAGGTTTCTTTGTGGTTTGTTGCGAGTTTGTTTTAGGTTTCTGATTTCTTTTGTATAAGAGACGCGATCTTTGTATTTTATGTTTCAACTCTTTGTGGTTTTTGAGTTTATGAAAGTTTTGAAGTTTTTGTTTGAAATATTGTTTGTATTCACTTTGTGGCCAATTCTGGGTATCGATCTCTTTACACACGATACATCAAAATGCATCCGAAACCAATTCTTCACTCGTAATCTCAGCTTGTCCATCTCACAGTTTGGAGCTGGAAATGGCTGTAAACTCTTATGACATCTGCAGAATTGTATAAATTAGCACTTTAGAACCCAAAGGAAAGGTTGATTTTCGAACCAGAGTTGGATTTATTCAATTGGGTACTCGTGCCAACTTTCCTGGATGTGGCAAGGCGTAAGTCTCAGCACATACCGATAAAAGTTCTAAAAATATTATAAAAATTAAATACGCTCTTAATAAACCACAAGT
Source organism: Ligustrum vulgare (assembly GCA_963555705.1). NCBI lineage: Eukaryota > Viridiplantae > Streptophyta > Magnoliopsida > Lamiales > Oleaceae > Ligustrum > Ligustrum vulgare. The sequence goes on from OY743168.1 coordinate 86,607,810, forward strand.
CATCTTTAAAATATATAATATAAAAAATTAACAAATATTAAAGTCTAACTTGCAAACAAATATCAAATAAAAAAGTAGCAAATAGTCATGTACTTTCTGTATCGCTGTAGTCATCCTTCCCTTCTTGTCCGAGGTTAGTTCTTCTTCTGTTTGGAATTTCGCGTCCCAATTTTGGGATTATCGTGGATAACATATAATAATAATCAAGAAAACGTAATAAGAACAAAGAACATAATCTTGGTGACCAGTTCGGTGCCAAATCGCACCTACATCTGGAGGGCTCCTGATCGAGCCCGTTCCACTAGCCAAATTCCAATGAAAGTTCTTTACAAGATTCCCGCACACAAACCGTGCGCCAATTCCTTCACGAGGAATTACCAAATCACAACCCCTATTCTCTACAATATCACCGCACCATAATACTACACAATAACACTTCCAATTAGCCTATACAAGGACTCAATTATGCTACAAAGTATTTTTTCTACATGGTGCAAGAACTCGGGTGGATTTCACAAGAGAGGAGAGGGAGAGGGCTAATCTATTTTATTCCATTCCATTATCCAAATGAACTCAAGCCAAGAATATATTAATTGTCAACTTAATCCTAACCATAGGATCTCGATCAATGGTCCACAATAAAAGCATAATATCACTAATTGCACCTTTAAGTCCTCCAATTTTAAGCTAGTTGCTAATTAGGCCCTTCAAGTATGAAATGTTCCAATTTGGGGATCACATATCAATATCTTCTTCCTCCTTCCTTTGAAATTTCTTTTCCTCACTTTCTTTTCTAGGTCTGGATCAAAACAAAGCATGTTAGTTAATTAGCTAAGATTACCAATAAAATTGACTAGCAACGTGAAGATAAAGAGAAAAATGGTGAAATAGCAGTGAGGTTAGCAATAAAGTCTAAATAGACAAGAAGAACGGGTGCGGACACCTGAGCAGACCTGAACTTAAGATTCAATTGTAAATATCACCGAGCATGCACCTTAGTAAAATTGATGCAACAAATGGCACTCAAGATTTAATGAAAACATCGTGTGAGAAAGGACTCAAGACGAAAAGCTCAGAAAAACTGTCGAAACAATGTAACAGTCAGACAATCTGTTTCAAATTTACTAAACCAGTGGCTGTCCAATTGGTGTAACAATAAACTGAAAATTACATGAGACTATTTCCCATTGAATGGACACCAATATGAATGAGTTTTCCATACAGATAAGGTAACAGCCACTCCTTCCATTAAAATCAGTAAGCTCAATCTTATGGATGCTATGATAAGATGGCAGTGGGCAAAAGAGAATAATTATGTCAAATAATATGGCCTTTGTTTTCAGTAGTTATTCATGGAACTACTGTTTGACATTAAATTGTACTATTCTTAAGAGATGATTAGGGATTAAAGCATAAACGAATAAAAAACCAGACTAAAACGTAGAATAAAGATCTAGAATTCCTAAATATAAATATAGTATAGCAGAAGTTGTTGCCTTTGAACTTTGAAGAATTGGGATTCAAATCCATACCAATATCACTTGAATCTGAAGAAACGCCCTCACAAGCCTTCATAGCTCTGCACATGGCATGAAGAGTCATTTTCTTCACCTGTACAAAAAGCAGAAAAATTTAAAATCTATGGACCTGCATGCTGCATAAGAAAACGAGTAAATAACTTTTTGTGTTTGAGAAGATCGAACTGAAGATTATGTTAGCAACTACAACAAATAACCTGGACTTAAACTAAACGAGCACTGCTGGACTTAAACTAAACGAGCATTGCTGCTTCTCACCAAAAAAATTAAGAGGAATAGAACAGGGAAAAGAAACATAAATCCTAGAAATTATCTGGTCATGAAAACAAGAATTTAAGGCAGTTGCACAAATCAGCAACAACCATAAACTATACCCTTGTTTGAGCCTATTTTTTAACTCATTTTCCCCCCAACTCATCAACCATACATTCTCCCAATAAAATAATTTTACAGGTAAACTCGTAACTTTTACGCACTTTTTAAACCACATTCTAAATAAATAAAAAATAAAATTACAAAATTTATTCTCAAAAAGTACGACCCAAAAACGGACTATATAATTGAAAAGACTGAATATTAATGACAAACACAACCAGTGGTGTATGCATATTGTACCTCCAACTTGTGTTCTTGATGTAGGACAAAATCAATGTAAAATTAGATCGTAAAAGACTAGACTGTAATATACAGATTTGACGTCCGACATCTGTTTCATCCCCATAATATGTCTATTTTGAGTAACTCGACGAGACTAGTGCAACCCACTGCTTCTGTGACATACAATGGATTTTGGGTATTCGAGATCGTTCAGACAACAAAAATAATCTTTTAGTATTTTAGTGTTATTTCTGTTATTTAGTTTATCTTGAATTCTTTTTATTTTATTTGATCTAGAAAAGGTTTTATGTTTTCCTAGTTGATTTACAATACGTTTCTTTATTTTATTTAGTTAATCTAGAATATGTTTTGTACTTTTTCTATTTGATTTAGAATACATTTCTTTGTTTTATGACCCTATAAATAGAGGATTAATTAATTGTTTTTTATTCATTCATTGTTTTTTATTATGGACCTGCATGCTGCGTAAGAAAACGAGTAAATAACATTTTGTGTTTGAGAAGATCGAACTGAAGATTATGTTAGCAACTAGAACAAATAACCTCGACTTAAACTAAACGAGCATTGCTACTTCTCACCAAAAAAAATTAAGAGGAATAGAACAAGGAAAAGAAACATAAATCCTAGAAATTATCTGGTCATGAAAACAAGAATTTAAGGCAGTTGCACAAATCAGCAACAACCATAAACTATACCCTTGTTTGAGCCTATTTTTTAAAACTCATTTTCCCCCCAACTCATCAACCATACATTCTCCCAATAAAATAATTTTACACCTAAAATCGTAACTTTTACGTACTTTTTAAACCACATTCTAAATAAATAAAAAATAAAATTACAAAATCTATTCTCAAAAAGTACGACCTAAAAAGGGACTATATATAATTGAAAAGACTGGATATTAATGACAAACACAACCTGTGGTGTATCAAAATTGCACCTCCAACTTGTGTTCCTGATGTAGGACAAAATCAATTTAAAATTAGATTGTAAAGAACTAGACTGTAATATACAGATTTGACGTCCGACATCCGTTTCAGCCCCATAATATGTCTATTTTGGGTAACTTGGCGAGAAGAGTGCAGCCCACTGTGACGAGATCCCAGTCGGGGAATCTCGTCGAGCAACGCGAAATAACGACAATTAAGCCTAGGAAAGATCTAAAACAGATTTGACGCGAAAATAACAAGAACACAAAGAAATAAATGGAAATTAAAAGATAGATTTGACGGTAAAACCTTGACCCGACAATCACGACGCAATTAATGACGATGCAGATTGAAGAATCAAGATTGGTGAACGCCACAAGGGTTGTCAATTCCTTGATAAGTTCGTTGGATGAACGCCACAAAGACCGGATCTTTGATAAGTTCAATAAAAAAGGTAATAACTCAACCTTTCAATTTGGAGAATCCTCTCTCAAATATTATTAATCTCAAAACTCCAACTGTTCTATTTACAATCATGGTAAAGAATATAAATAAGCAAAATAACATAGTCGCTAATTTACCCAAAAATAGAATTCTAATTAAACTAGAATACTAAATTAGGAAAATAACCTAAAATTATAAAGGAAACAAAATAACTGAAAAATCCCCGCAAAATCTGGCGCTGGTCAATTACGGCTGTGACGAACTCTTTTACGGCCGTAAAGGCCTCTCTGATCCAAAACTGTTTTATTAGTTACGGTTGTGACGAATCTCATTATGGCCGTGGAATGCCCCTGCTTGAATGTTACGGCCGTAACTTCCAGACTTACGGCCGTAAGCCTCGTTCTGCTGAAATTCTTCCTTTTTCCCCGATAGTTGGTTACAACCGTGATAATAGCTTTTACGGTCGTGATTACATGAGTTACGGCCGTAAAGGATCTTCATTACGGCCGTAATGTCTTCTCTGCATAAATAATTTCGTTTACTCGGCTCGGCTTGTTCCTTTCGCCTTCTCGGCTCGATTCCAACATGAAACTTACTCCGTTTTGCACGTAGATCACTGTCGTATTGCCAATGGCTCGACTTCGCTCTTCGATGCCTGGTCCGGATCGTATCACACTACTTTTGTGACATACAATGGATTTTGGGCATTCAAGATTGTTCACAGAGCAAAAATAGTCTTTTAGTATTTTAGTGTTATTTCCATCATTTAGTTTATCTTCAATTCTTTTTATTTTATTTGATCTAGAAAAGGTTTTATGTTTTCCTAGTTGATTTAGAATATGTTTCTTTATTTTATTTAATTAATCTAGAATATGTTTTGAGATTTTTCTATTTGATTTAGAATACGCTTCTTTGTTTTATAACCCTATAAATAGAGGGCCAATTCATTGTTTTTTATTCATTCATTGATTAATAAAATGCTTGAGATTTCTCTCAATCTTCTTGGTGGATTCCAAATTTTATATTTCTTTTAAGGATTTTGTTTGAACTCCTTCCTTCTATCCCACGTCAAGTGGTATCCGAAAGAGGATTTTCCTTGTTCAATGGCCAACAACGAAGTCGGAAGAGTGAACCCTTGCGATACTAGTTGTAGGGAAGGCAATGTAGATCTATGGGCAGCAATTGACGAGCAACGGAAAATGATGGAGAGGTTGGAGGGCATGCTACAACAAAATTCGAGGCGTCAACCCAACCTAACCCAACCCCAACGCACTGGTTGTTAACGCCCCTGCCCTTACCAACAGAGATGGAGTTGAGGGAGTTTCCCTTGGCCACTAGGGCTGCTAGAGATGTGCAGTATGGCGATACTAGCGATGAAGATTCGGAGGAGGATATTGCTCCTCCACGTAACAACAACAATAATCGGGAAGACTATCGTGTTAATGCAGATATTTCCTACTTTACTGACAACTTAAGAGTTGAAGATTTTTTCAATTGGCTAGGGAAAGTTGAGAACTTTGCTGATATGATGAAGGTTTCTGATGAAAAATTAGTGAAGATTGTGGCATTTTGCTTGAAGTGTTCTGCAGCAAAATTAGTGAAGATTGTGGGATCAATTGCAGGAAACCCTTCATGAACAAGGAAAGAACAAAATTCGCAGCTGGAGAAGAATGAAGCAGTTATTACAGAGATGGTTCTTTCCTTCGGATAACGAAAAAACTCTCTATCGTATGTACCTTAATTTTGTGCAGGGCAATCGTTGTGTGCATGATTATGTCTTTGAATTCCAGAGGTTGGCTAAGCGTAATGACCTTCAGGAGTCTAAAAATCAGAAGATTGCTCATTTTACAAGTGGGTTGAAGGTTTCCATCCAAGAGAAAATTGGGTTGCAGATAATGTCGACATTGGATGACGCCATTAATATGGCCTTACGAGTTGAGGCAATGGAGAACGAGAAGAAAACAACCAATTCTTGGCGAGTCCCTCAAACTGATCCATCATCCTCTAGTACTCTTGAAAGAGGAAAGACTGCTCAACAATCCATTGCAAATAATCAGGTCGCTCAAAATTTTGAAATAAATACCAGTAATTAGGGACGAAATCAACCTCAGAAGGAGAATCCACATGTCAAACCAACAACAGTAATTTGTTATCGTTGCAATAATTCAGCGCATCAGTCCAATGTATGCCCGAAACGTAAGCAAGTTAATCTGGTTGAGGCAAAGGACGATGATGAAAAAGAGGGTGTTACTTGTAATGAAACAGGAGATGTGATCGCTAGTGGTAGGAAGAACGTTCAAGAGAAAATCGTGAATTTTATTTATAGGGATGAAATCAAAGAATACGTCATTGAAGAAGTAGAAGATTGTGCTGCGAATGATAACATTGAAAAGTTAAAAGCCGAGGAAACAATTTTGATGGCTTGCTTACATGTTAAACATGTTAGCTATTATATCTTGAAGGAACAACCCAATGGTGATGGCGATTTATTCATGAAACCACAATTTATTGGAGCGCTAATCCACAGGTTTGAGAAATTTAAATTCAAAGGAACAAGACATCACCAATGGCTAATAGCTTGGAAATTTTCGAGTTCAAATTATAACTCGGGCTTGAGTTATTTGGAAGTGGAAGGGTGTAATATAGGACAAAATCAATGCAAAAATAGATCGTAAAGGACTAGATTGCAATATACAGATTTGGCGTCCGACCTCAGTTTCGAGCCCATAATATGTCTATTTTGAGTAGCTCGATGAGATGAGTGCAACTTAGCTTTACTGTGACATACGATGGATTTTGGGCACTCGAGATCATTCAGACAACAAAAATAGTCTTTTAGTATTTTAGTGTTATTTCCATCATTTAGTTTATCTTGAATTCTTTTTATTTTATTTGATCGAGAAAAGGTTTTATGTTTTTTTAATTGATTTAGAATATGTTACTTTGTTTTATTTAGTTAATCTAGAATATGTTTTATGCTTTTTCTATTTGATTTAGAATACGTTTCTTTGTTTAATGGCCCTATGAATAGAAGGCTAATTCATTGTTTTTAATTCATTCATTGATTAATAAAATTCTTAAGATTTTTCTCAATCTTCTTGGTGGATTCCAAGTTTTATATTTCTTTTAAAGATTTCATTTGAATTCCTTGCTTCCGTCCTTTGATTAATAAAATTCTTGAGATTTCATTCAATCTTCTTGGTGGATTCCAAGTTTTATATTTATTTTAAGGATTTTGTTTGAATTCCTTACTTCCGTCTTGCGTCACTTCCTTAGGCGTGTGATTTTGAGGAACAAAAGTCCAAGTTGACCTCCTAAAATCTTCAACCACCGTAAGCATGAAGGGTGTTCCAGTTATGGATGGTTGTCTATAAGACCCCAAACATCTATGTGTAATAGATCAAAGGTTTCTTTAGAATGAATATTACTGGTAGGAAAAGGTAGTCTAGACTGTTTTACCCTATGACAAGTATTACATTGCCTAAGATCATCAATTTCTGATTTGATGTAAGAAGTTTAGATGTCTCAAAGTTTCATATGATGCATGACCCAATCTTTTGTGCCATTCCATAAAAGAATAAGCATAATTTTTATTGATGGAAACTTCTTTATTACAATTCTAAACAGAATTAGAAATAACAGAACAAGATGAATCAGAACAGACACGAGTGGATGACAGCTGATTACATATATCAGTCTTTTCCTTTAGGATACAAGATTTATCTAGCAAGTGTAACTTTCCTATCAATCTACCAACTTCCAAAGTCTTGTTTATCTGTGATGTTTGTTGAAGAAACAGAGTTTGTAGATACATTACTTCCTATGCATTCATCTTCAAAATCAAGTGGAGAGTTGTTCATGTTTGCTGGAGCTCTTCCTCCACTTTATCAGTCTTTTCCTTTAGGATACAAGATTTATCTAGCAAGTGTAACTTTCCTATCAATCTACCAACTTCCAAAGTCTTGTTTATCTGTGATGTTTGTTGAAGAAACAGAGTTTGTAGATACATTACTTCATATGCATTCATCTTCAAAATCAAGTGGAGAGTTGTTCATGTTTGCTGGAGCTCTTCCTCCACTTTGGTTCTTTGTCCTTTGCTCTTTTGAATCTTTGTACCAGTCCGAATATCCATGAAGCTTAAAATAAATATCCTTTGTATGTCCTCTAAAGTTGCAATAATCAAAAAATGCATTCTCCTTATCCACTGCATGATATCTTCGAGTGTAACCTCTTCCAAAGCCTCTATTTGAACCAGATCTTCCAACCATATTTCCCTTACCTCCTCCTATTCTTCCATAACTCTCTCTTCTAAAAGATTGAAAGTGTGACTATGAATTAACATACATTGTTGAATTGTGATTAATGTCTGAGAATATATTTTGAACATCTCGTTGCTTCTCAACTCTTATGTCCATTGAATAGGCTTTATTTACTATTGGCAGTGGTTCCATGACAAGGATTTGATTCTTTATATTGTCAAAAGTGTCATTAAACCCCATCAAAAATTGCATTAAACGAGTGAAAGAGGTCAAATCTGTAACTTCTTTTGATGCAGTGCAAGTGCATCTTGGCATCGATATTAAACACATCAGCTCATCCCAGAGTTATTTTAATTTGGTAAAATACTTCACCACAGACATTGTTCCCTAAGAATACTACTGAGCTCACGCTGTAATTGATATATTAAAGGTCTATTACATTCACCGTACCTCTCTTCAAGTTCAGACCAGAGATCTTTATATGTAACTGTATAAATGAAGGTATCTACGATTTCCTTTGAAATAGAATTCAAAATCCAAGAGTGCACCATGCAATCCACCCTAATCCATTGTTCTAACTTATTTGAATTTTCTGCAGGCTTTTCACAATCTACATTAATGAAACCGAACTTCAATTTCGCCCCCAAGGCAATCTTAATTGACCTACTCCAGCTAAGATAATTGATCTTCGTTAATGGGGAAGTAAACAGAACCATACCTGGGTGATCCTAGCTTTGTAGATCTAACGGATCTCCATTAGTATACTCCTTTTCAGCAGCATCTCCTTCGACGCCTGGTACTTGTGGATCGATTTCAGTTGCCATATGTAGACATTAAAAAAATCTTGGATTGGATCAAATTAATTTATTTTTTTAATCCAATTAGGTCCATTAAACAAAGTCCACACTAAAGCCCACCTAAAAGAAACCCATGGATGAGGCCTATCCTACTTTTCAAAACCCTAACAATTTTATTTAGTTATTTAAATAATGGAGGTGGTTACAAATTTTCTCTATAAATAGGACCATTGGTCCTGGAAAAAAAAGCAAGAGAAAAAATATTGCAGGTGAAGAATACAAAAATTCTTTGAAGCTTCAAGTCAAGTTTAAATCCAAGAAGATCAAATTCTTCTTCAAATCAAGCCAAGTCCAAATCTGAGAAGATCAAAGTCTTCTTCAAATTAAACAAGTTCAAATCAATTCCAAGAAGATCAAAGCTTCTTCAAATCAAAGTAAGTACAATCCCAAGTTCAAATCCGACTCTCAAGTTCTAAGCGCCGACAAGCAAACTCTCAAAAAATCAAGTTTTTTTTTCCAACAAATTCAGAAGTCTAGGAATCAAGCCACGTGGCCCCTCGTCTTCAAACACGCAGATCGCTAATCGGAGGATTTTACAATTTTGCATTCGCAAGAGTTGTCCACTTGTATTTTCTCAAATTCAATTTGTAACAATTTCAGTATTTTAATAATACTTCAAAATTCGTCGCACAAATTTCTTCCCACGCCTAGTGGGACACTCTTGCCTCTCATCTTCCGTTCTGCAAAACTTTCAAGTTTCAACAAATACAACAGATATGGTAAGCGAAAAAGCGAAGGAAACTGTGACTCGTCTTGAAGAAACACTTGCTGAACTTTTTCATGTGACTAGAGCCCAAACAAAATCCGGGAAAAACTCAACTGGTTACACCATTAAGGAAGTTCTCCAAAAATGGCAAGATGAAAATCCCTTTCAAGAAGCAGGGCTCCCGTTCATCAGAAAAGAACTTGGTGAAAAGTTCTTGTTCTGGTTCTATCTCCAGTAGCAGGTCTGTGTCTGGATCAACTCATGCTACTTCTCTGCAAAAATGGGGAGACTATACCACTTCTGAAGAATCAATCGCGCCAGTGATGGTAACCGAATTGACACCGGACACTGATGATCGAGTTCAACAAATGGCAGTTTCCATTGAAAAGTTGACAAAATCTTTGGAGGAAAAAGATGCACAAATCGTCGCTCTCATGCATCGACTTGAGTTGCAAAACCCTTTGAAAAAAGACAACCCAGAAAATGCAATCTCTTCTAAAGTTAAAGATCCTGAAATCCAAGAGTACCAGTAGAAGCAAGATATGCATGAGCATACTATTGTGGAAAATGTATTTTATGACACCACTAAACTCTCTATTGGCTCCTTGTCCGTCCAACAACTTCAACATATGATCACTGACACCATCAGTGCTCAACACGGTGGCTCACCACAATCTTCATCGATTTATGCCAAACCTTATTGTCGTCGAATCGACAAAATGAGAATGCCTCTTGGCTACCAACCACTGAAATTTCAGTGTTTTGATGGAAAGGGCAACCCGAAACAACATCTAGCTCATTTCATTAAAACATGTAACAATGCTGGCACATACAATGATACCATGGTAAAGCATTTTGTACGCTCCCTCAAAGGTGCTGCATTTGAATGGTATATAGACTTGACGGCTTGGTCAATTGACAGTTGGGATCAGCTCGAACGTGAGTTCCTCAAACATTTATATAGCAACAGACGGACCGTTAGCCTTCCAGAACTTGCCAGATCAAACCAAAATAAAGAGGAACCAGTTTTCGAATACATTGAATACTGGAGAAATCTTGTCCTTAATTGCAAGGAACGTATCAACGAAGCATCCTCTATTGACATGTGTGTGCAAGGCATGCATTGGGGACTACTTTATAATCTCTAAGCAAATATGCCTCACTCTTTTGAAGAGTTGACCACATGTGCTCATGATCTAGAAATTCATATCACAAGACACGAAAGTTACTTGCCAAGTGACTCGCATAACAAAAAGGATCCCAAGAAAGAAGTCAAGAAAGACAATAGGCTAGGTAAGTTTAAAGAATCTCTAGCCATATCTACTGCTCCTACAAAAATCACTTTTCAAAAATCAAGTTCAAATTAAAACCAAATTCGAAGCCAATGCAGGAGTTCAAGTTTAACAAGGCATAGGAACAAAAGAAGGGTCTTCTAAGTTTGAAAGAACTTGAAGAAAAGGAGTATTTGTTCTCAGACTCCGAAGTTTCTAGAATTTTCGATCAACTCCTTGAGTAATGAGTAATTGAACTTCCAACACCGTAGAGGCTAGAAGAGGCTAGTCAAGTTGATCATCCCAAAAACTACAGGTTCCACATAATAATTAGTCATCCAGTGGAGAGATGTTTCATGCTGAAAGATCTTATTATTCGGTTGGACAAAGAAAATAAGATCAAACTTGAAACTGGTGAAAACCCAATAGCTGCTTGCTCAATGATTTCTTTGGGTCATTCAATACAATCCCTATTTCAAATAAAGAGTAGTTTATCCCTATTGCATATGGTTATGGATAAGTTCTTGCCTGGGGTAATAGAGTTTGGACCTCAACTTCCATAAGGAGCTATTCCAATAGAGTTTGAGGTAGATGGAGAAGTCACCATCATAGACATCTATCTAGAAATGGCTAGACCACATGCTCCCAATCGTCCAGCATTTTATGAAATTATGACAGATGATTTGGATGTTTGGGATCCTGGTTCAGAATTTGAAGATGAGATCGGTGATGGTTGGTCCACCTTCATAAGTAAGAAGGAAAAATATCAAACATCAAACAAAACAGGTAGAAAACCATCTTCTATACCTCTTGCAGGATCAACACTGGGGGCATTGAGTATGGAAGTTTCCCCTATTGAAGAAACCCCTTCAGAAGAAAGCCATATGGGGTGTACTCTTGTAAAAAGACGACACCGAAAAGCTCAACAACTATCAAGTCCTGACACCCTTGATGAACAATCAAGGCTAAGAAGGAGGCCAAGAAACAGCAAGAAGAAGTCCAAAGCTAAGAAAAGTTCAGCTCCTAGACCTATAACTTTGGGAGAGTATTTTCCTCAGGGTTTCTTCGACAAAGAATGTTTCACTTCTAACGTCATTGGCTATGATGGAGAAAGTGAATCAAAGAGTGTTGCAGGAGAGAATTGAAAAGCGAGGAAAGTTATCTCACGTATCAATAATATCTCTTCAAACACAAGTTTGTCTTAGGCTCTAAATCTACCTTTTGATGATCGGATGGCTTTTATCACGACATTGATTGATCCAGAAGCTTATCAAGGGAAAGTGTTAGAACCAATTACTTCTGTAACTTACCAAGACTGTTTGGACACCATCACGTTGAATGACAATGACTTACAACTTGGATCTCGTTTGCATAACAGGCCACTATATGTCTGCGGTTATATCCGGGAATGCAATATACATCGGATAATGATTAATGTTGATTCTACAGTAAATATTATGTCAATCAAAACTATGAAGAAAATTGGAATAAAGGTGGGAGATCTGTCCAAAAGTAACATCACGATTCAGGGACTCAATCAGAAAGGTCAAGGAGCCATTGGCATTATACGCTTGAAGCAACAAATTGCAGACCTAGTTTCCTCAGCTCTCTTCCATGTCACTGATGCCAAAATATCTTATGAATTGCTTCTTGGTTGCGTCTGGCTGCATGAAACTGGAGTGGTACCCTCAACTTGGCATCAATGTTTTAAGTACAGCCGAGATGGAGAAGTCAAATACGTGGTAGAAGAGACCAATCCCTTCCTAAAGGGAGAAACTTACTTTGTAGACGCCAAGTTTTACCTTGAGGATGAAGAATTTCATTCGACAGGGGTATCTACAGGGGGTTTGAAATGAAAAGTGTTAATAAAAAATTCGTAGCTCCACCGCATCAACTTATGACAGGTAAATCAAAACTTACTTGTGAAGAGACTTCTAGAGGTAAACAGCCTCAGGTAACATCAAAAAGTGTTGAGTTATCGAGGAAAGAATTAACTTTTTCGATACCTAACATTACAAAATTAGCTCTACCACGTCAAGTTATGAAAGCTACAAAGGTTGGTGAAGCTTCAACATCTAGTCCAAGTATATCAAGACTTCGTATCTCTTATTCATCTGAACAAAACTTCACACATGCAAAAGGGGTTGACGAAATGAAGAAAACTTTAAAGGGATGTTACAATCTGAAGGCCAATAAAATGTTTGAAAATACTGGGTTTGGAAGAGGAGAACCCCGAAAATTGGTTGATCTTGACGCAGTACTTGCAGGTGGACGTGTTCCATCAGGTTTGGATGGATCAATTATATCACAACCAAAATATGGTTTAGGATATAGTCCAAATCAATCGAAACATATTAAAGTTTAGAAGGTCTCCTCGAATCCAATTATGATTCAAATATGTGAAATTCTTGAAGAAAAACCCAAAGAGTCGAGACCTTCTGTATTTGATCGAATTTAAAGTGAAAACGTTAGAGTTTCGGTATTCGAAAGGCTAAAGGGAGAGTCTTCAACAGCCGCTGAATCAAAAGACAAAGTCTCGATCTTCCAGAGGTTAAGTAGTAATGATCTTGTATCTGCTCAAGTCAATGAAAAAGTACGGGCTTCTATAGAATAGTCTCAAAGACAATCTACCTTCTCTCGACTTGGAATTAAGAATTATGATCTGAGTTTAAAGACTCAACGTTCCAGAATAAGGCACAGAACTAGAAAGACTTCCAAGCTTCAAAAGAATGACGGAGATGAAGAAAAAGTATTGATAAATCACATTGCTTTTGAAGAAATTGGTAACCCAGAATCTGAAGTTGAAGACTCAACCACATAGATGAACCTAAACTAGCTCCACCAACATTTGAAGAATGGGGGAAAGCTACTATGGACGATTTGAAACAGTTGAACTTGGGAAGAGAAGAAGAGCCTAGGCCAATCTATGTCAGTACCCTTTTGAGTCCAAAAGAAGAATCTGATTACTTCAACATACTGTAGGAATACAAGGAAGTGATTGCATAGACCTACAAAGAAATGTCAGGGTTGGATCCTAAAGTTGTTGTGCATCATCTTGCAGTAAAGCATGGAGTTCGTCCTATCAAGCAACCTCAAAGAAGATTTCGGCCAGAATTGATTCCCCAAATTGAAGTAGAAATCAACAAACTCATTGAAGCTGGGTTCATACTTGAAGTCAAGTATCCAACTTGGATTGCTAACATTGTTCCTATCAAAAAGAAGAATGGACAGTTACGAGTTTGCGTCGACGTCCAAAACCTAAATCAAGTTTATCCTAAAGATGATTTTCCACTTCCAATAATAGAGTTAATGGTGGATGCAACAATTGGATATGAGGTTCTTTCTTTCATGGATGGGTCTTTCAAGTACAATCATATCCGAATGAATTTGAAAGATGAAGAGCTTACGACATTCTGCACATCTAAAGGCATCTACTGTTATAAAGTCATACCTTTTGGATTGAAAAATGCCAGGGTAGCTTATCAACGGGCAATTAAAAAGGTTTTTGATGACATGATGCATGAGAAAGTTAAATGTTATGTGGATGACCTTGTTGTAAAGACAAAGAAAAGAGACAATCATCTACAAGACTTACGAGATGTTTTCAAAAGACTCTGGCACTATCAGTTGAAAATGAATCCACTAAAATGTGCATTTAGGGTCACTTCTAGATATTTTCTTAGCTTCATAGTCCGACATCGCAGCATTGAGATAGATCAATAAAAAATTGAGGCCATAATTAACATGCATGAGCCCAGCAATTTACATGAACTAAAAATTCTTCAAGGAAAGTTGGTATATATTCAAAGATTTATTTCTAATCTTGCTGGACATTGCCACCCATTCAACAAGTTGGTAAAGAAAGATGTGCCACTTGAATGGAACAATGCATGTCGTGATGCTTTTCAAAGCATGAAGAAATATCTATCTCATCCACCAGTGCTTACAACTCCTGGAAAGCCATTGACTCTCTATGTTGCGGCACAAGAATATTGTCTAGGTGCTCTTCTTGCCCAAAACAACGATGAAGGAAAGGAGAATGTGCTCTATTACCTGAGTCGGACATTAGTAGGTGTTGAACTGAAGTACTCCCTAATTGAGAAAATGTGTTTGTCATTAATATTTGTAGCTAAGAAATTGAGGCATTATATGTTAGCACACACAATCAATCTAGTCTCAAAGGTGGATCCATTAAAGTACATAATGTCTAGGAAATGGTCACTTCTATTATCGGAGTTCGACATTAAGTTTATTCCTCAGAAGGCTGTTAAAGGACAAGCATTTGCAGACTTTCTCGGTGGTCATCCAATTCCAGCAGAATGGGAACTCTCTGAAAACCTTCCAGATGAAGAAGTCTTTTACACTAAAGTTGTACCTTCATGGAGGCTATTCTTTGATGGGGTAGCTCGAAAGTACGATGCTGGACCAGGGGTCATATTTGTCACTTCCTATGATCAAGTTATGTCATATGCATTTGCTTTGACAGAAAAGTGTTCCATTAACATGGCAAAATATCAAGCTCTCATTATTGGTTTGGAGACTGCATTGGACATGGGAATTAATCAATTAGAAGTCTTTGGAGATTCTATGTTGATAATCAACCAGCTTCTGTCTGAATATGAAGTCAGAAATTTGGATCTAAAGCCATATCATGAGTACGCATCAACACTCTTGAAGGAGTTTGAATTAATAAAAATCAAATTTGTTCCAAAAAATGAAAACAAAGAAGCTGATGCATTAGCCAATTTGGCTACTGTTCTAGCTAGATCAGATTAAGAATTTATCCACCAGGTGTCAATTGTT
This sequence comes from Ligustrum vulgare, assembly GCA_963555705.1. NCBI lineage: Eukaryota > Viridiplantae > Streptophyta > Magnoliopsida > Lamiales > Oleaceae > Ligustrum > Ligustrum vulgare. The sequence continues at coordinate 86,623,235 of OY743168.1, forward strand.
CAAAAATGGGTAATTCCACCACTATTGCTAGAGAATCTGCAAGAAAGCAATAGCATTGAAATTTCTGGTGGAGAAAAAGTTGATTGGAGGCAACCAATAATTTATTATCTTCAACATCGGAAGTTACCAGATAATCCTTGTCATAGGACTGAAGTCCGAAGGAGTGCTTCTCGTTTCATATTCTACAAGAACACACTCTATCAATGTTCATTTGATGGAGTTTTTCTTTGATGCCTAAGTAGTGACAAAACATCACACGTTCTTGAAGAAGCTCATTCTAGAATATGCAGTGCTCATCAGTCCGGACCCAAGCTCCATTTTCGAATAAAAAGAATGGGGTACTATTGGCCAACTATGCTTCAAAATTCTATGGACTATGCAAGGAAATGTGAGCTTGTCAAGTCCATGGAAATTTCATCCATCAGCCTCCGGAACCATTACACCCGACGATAGCCCCGTGGCCGTTGATGCTAGGCCTTGATGTGATTGGACCTATAACTCCAAAATCTTCAGTTGGACATTCATAAATCCTTGTTAGAACTGATTATTTCTCCAAGTGGGCTGAAGCTGTACCGCTGAGGGAAGTAAAGAAAGAAAATTTTGCAGATTTCATTCGTGTTCAAATCGTTTACCGGTATGGAGTTCCTCGACACATCATCACTGATAATGGAAAGCCTGTCTGCAATAGCCACATAATTAATTTATGTGCTAAATTTGGGTTCAGAAAATACAATTCCTCCATGTATAATGCAGCACCCAACGAACTTACAGAGGCATTTAACAAGACCCTGCGCAACCTGTTGAAGAAAGTCGTGTCTAAATCAAAAAGGGACTGTCATGAAAGAATTGGAGAAGACTTGTGGGCTCATCACACTACTTATCGGACCCCGACACAAGCTACCCCTTATGCTTTAGTGTATGGAGTAGAAGATGTCCTACCTTTAGAATGCCAAATTCCATCATTGCGGATTGCTATTCAAGAAGGGTTGACAACAGAAGAAAATGCCCATCTTCGACTCAAGGATCCAGAAGCTTTGGATGAGAAGAGATTAGAGGCACAAATGCACTTGGAATGTTATCAATCTTTTATGGTGAAGTCCTTCAATAAGAGGGTGAGGCCAAGATCATTTCAAGTAGGTGATATGGTACTTTTAATGCGCAGACCAATCATGATCATAAGAAAAACTGGGGGCAAGTTCCAACCTAAATTGGATGATCCATTTCTTGTTACACACGTGTTCACAAATTGAGCATACAAGATTGTTGACAAAAAATGGATTGCAAATTGGACCTATCAACGGAAAATTCCTGAAGCATTTTTACGGTTAAAGTTCTTTAAATTTTTGTTGTACTTAACTATACTACTTCGGGCCCACAAAAGGATAAACTGTGAACGGCCCTATAAACAAAAAAAAATGTGTTGTTGTAACGAATTATGTTTTGACTTGATCCCTTTTGGGTACGTAGGCAGCTTGGATGGAACATATAAATTCTAGTTCAGTCAAAATCAATAAATTCTTTATATTTTTCTTGTATTAATCTTTCTTTTCCAAAAATAAAATGTACAAAAGAGATGTAAGAGAAAAATCCAATAAAGAATGATGTTAATGAATCAAAGTTCATACTACATAGAAAAAGAAGAAGAAGAAGAAGAAGAAGAAGAAGTCTTCATTCTATCTCCATCAATCATTGTCAATCAACTGCAAGAAGTTTTCTTCAAGAGCCTTCCTTTCTTGGTCAATGGAGCCTGCAATTGTGGCATCTTTAGTCTGCGCTTTCTCCAATGTGGTCTTCTTTGTCTCAGGTGAACTGGTATTTTCCTGGAAAGTTTGGAGTTCATCGCGAAGTCTATCACTCGGAGTTCAATTCACTAATTCGAACTTCCAAAGAAGAACATGTGGAATTCCCTGCTGCTATCTGGTTATCAAGAGATTTCAACTGCTTAGCCTTTTCTTCTGCAGTCAAACACTCCAAGTACCGCTGTCTTTTAGCAAGATAAACGTCAACTTCTCCAAGAAATGCATCCATATATGTCTCATCAAAGGCATTGGATCTGCACAGAATTGATTGATGATCACATCCCAAAGAGTTGATTTGCTTTCATTCCACCAAGTCAGAATGTTGGAAAAACCATGCTTCAAAGCTTCCTTAAACAATGCCCATAGGAAATTAATCTTGGCTTCTTGTATAGCATTCTTCAAGAAAGAAGATTCTTCAGTAAATCTATGCAGAGGATCAGAAATGGAAGAACAAATTAGTGTCATCTCATGATTATTTATCTTCTGACCTAGAGCTGGTAATGCTAATAAAGGTGAGATAGTCGATGTAGCCTGTCCAATCTCTAAACTGCTAACTCGCAAAGGCTCGAAATTCACCTCGTCATTAAGATCATCTTGATTAGGTGATATGACACCGTTATTAATACTGCTTGGGTATTTGCAAGGAGGCTCATGTCTATCGTTGCCATAAATTTCATCAAGTGCACCAATCGTCTCATGGTTCTCATTAGGATGATCTGCTGAAATGTTGTGAATCCTAGAATAAAACATCTCTTCAGGAACTTGTGGAAATACTACAACAAATAGAAAGTTGAAGAAATTAAATACCAATCTATTAGGCCATTGAATGAGCTAAAAAAATAAAGATGTATACCTGCGTTCCGTGTTCGAGGTGACATATTCAACTTTTTATCGCCATAGGATAAATCTGGAATGCTCAAGTCATGTCTAAATGTTTCAGAACAAGCTTCCTTAGGATTCTCCACAACTTGAGAATCTTTGGGTCGTATTGTCCGCTTCCGACGCAATATTTGAGAAAAGGGAATCTGAAGTTCAAATTCGAAACAGCAAATGAGATGTAAATTATCATTCAAAAAAGAAAAGAAAAAGAATGATAAATAAATCTTACCCGATCTCTCCATTGGCAGTTACAAAAGTGTTGGTTTCCGAGCACCAAACTTCACAAAGAGCCCGATAAATAGAGCCAGGACGAGAATAGTCCTTAGTGGCAAAGTAAACTGCATGAGCCAGTTCAGGAAGATTTTTCTTAATGAGAAGCTTATGAATCCAAATGGACCATTCCCAAAACTTCGATAAGTAAGAAATCTCTCCATGATAATGGACCGTACTTCCCCATTTGATCTCTTCTCTCAAAAATGACTGCTTTTGGAACGAACGTTGTGTCTGAAGCGTGATGTGGAGGATACAAACAATGATGTCTAGTATGATTTGAATTCCTCTGTCTGACACTGAGAACACACATGTCTATACCCTGCAAAGGAACTGCACAGACGAAGGGGTAAGTCATTGACTTGTGGATGGTGAGCTTAAAGTCTCCTGTCAAGTTGCATAGAAGCTTCAAGGTAGCCTTGGGGAAGCAAAGGATTTGACTTTTTCGTACAGGATCATAAAATTCCTTAATTTCAGGTAATTTCAAATGTTTCTTGCCTTTGGAATTTGGTTTTTACATCCCTAAAAAAATTAAAAAATCAGCCAATAGATTACCAAAAAAAACCAAAGTTTATATCCTGAAAATTTATTATGCTGGGGAGTATCCAATTAGATACATTTCGCATATTTTTCAAGTCTTCAAAGTTTTCATCCTGACAGTTTTTTTATGTCGGGAAGTATCCAAATAGATACATTCCACATATTTTTCAGGTCTTTAAAGTTTTCATCCTGAAAATTTATTATGTCAGAGAGTATCCAAATTGATACATTCCGCATATTTTTTAGGTCTTCAAATTTCAATCATGAAAAATTTATTTTGCGGGTAGTATCCAAAAAGATACATTCCGCATATTTTTTTAGATCTTCAAAGTTTTCATCATGTAAATTTATTATGCTGGGGGGTATCCAATAAGATACATTCCGCATATTTTTCAGGTCTTCAAAGTTTTCATCCTGAAATTTTATTATGCCGAGGGTATCCAAAAAGATACATTTCGCATATTTTTCTAGTCTTCAAAGTTTTTATCCTGAAAATTTATTATGCCGTGGGATATCCAAAAGATACATTCCGCATATTTTTTAGGTCTTCAAAATCGTCAACCTGTAAAAGTAAATCTAGCGGGGGTATCTAAAAAGATACATGCCGAAAATTTACCAAAATTTCAAAGTACATGTTTAAGAAAAAGAATTTGTTCAAAACACAGTTCAGTCTTCAAATTGTTCGTCTGCTTTTGATGATTCTGTCAAACAAAAAAAAAATTTGGTTAATTGGTTTCTGCCAATGCATAAATCAATTGAAACCAAATTTATTGTTTTCACCAATTTGATTGATTTCTTCCAATTGCCATATTTACACACAAAAAAAAAAAAAAAAAATCTGTGAAAGGCATAAAATCACGCCTCTCTCACGTACACATCCCCCGCACACGCACACGCACACACGTAGCATGGACACACACACACACACACACATCATGGACAAACACACACATATTCCATGCACATACACAACACACACACGGGCGGACCTACAGTTGGTACTTGTGGGGCACGTTCCCCACTAAAAAATCTTTTTTTTTTAAAAAAAAAGAAACTAGAATTTGAGATTTTAGTTTGTTAAAAAAAAATTGTTTAAAATTTTTTTTTATGTTTTCAATGTAAAATAAGTGGTTGAAAAGTGGTGAGAGAAAATTAGTAAAGTTAAAAAGTGGTTTGAGAAATTGTATTGTTTAAAAACATGTTTTTTTTATAGTTTGTCAAACAGAGGTTAAATTATGTACTTTTATTTGGAGTTTGTACTTTCAAATTAATATTTTGTGCTATTAATCTCTTTTGAAATTTACATTTGGGGATTGAATATATTTTTACAATTGTTTATTTGTTTGTTTGTATAAGTTATAGATAAATATTTTAAGCTTAAATCCACATTTCCTGTGTGATGATCAACATAATAAAAATGGAGATAAAGAAGAAAGGATTGAACTTGTTGAAGAAACGGATGGAGTTTTGATCTCTTCCTAAAAAAAAAAAAATCGGGGGTGCAAAAACACAGAAGTATATCTCTGTGCCCCCACTGTTACAAAATGTCTGCGTCCCCACTGAATACACATGTGCATGCCTAAATACATTGTGCACACACACTGATGCACAATCATGCACAAACGCATATATGAAATACTGACATTACGCATTAATGCGTTAATTTTTTTCTTTTTTGTTTAAAAAAAAAGTGACGTATTTAATCCTGTATATCACTACATCATATTCATGAATGGATATAGATGTGCATGTATATATGGATTAATTTGAAAGCATGATTTGTACAATTTCATTCTTTGAAATAATCATAGAAAATGGGCTCCTTGAAGGTAATCGAATGGTAGAATTGGTTATCTTTCTCTTCTCCTCTTAGGCTCTGTTTGATATGCATCTTTTTCCATGGAAAATATAACTTTCCATTTGATTGCAAATTTTTCCATGAAAATCATTTCTACCTTATGACCCTCACGTGCCTATTTTCCATGAAAAGGGGGAATTCATTTTCTTGTGGGTAGAGGTGCTTTTATGTTCTGGGGAAAGTTTTGTACAAATTTCATCACGTTTGATCATTTTTCTTGTTGTTAATTGATTTATTTTTATTTCAAATATTAACATTATTATTATTATAATTACAAATGTGGGAAAAATAAATAAAAAATTGATTAAAATAGCTAAATTTTGTTTTATTTTTTTATAGAAAATAATGTCAATCAAACAAAAGTTAGAGAATATCTCACTTTTTTTACATAGAAAATTAAACTAATCCGACACATTAAACTTTCAATTCTCAGGAATTCAATTTCCTGAAATTCATTTTCTTTCCACTCAAATTACACTCTCGCTATCAAACGCAGCCTAATTGCTTTCTTGATATGTGCACAAAATCCAATAGTCAATTCAAAAGCCAAATAAATTATTTTTCTTTCTTGAATTTCTCAAACTCACCACAAAGTCAAGGCCCCTTGATTCCAAATTCTTCTATCTTTTCAAAACATGATGTGAACGTAGGGTATATACTTTTAACTTTTTGTATGGGACTCTAAACTATTTGTGTTTAATAAAGTATATAGTTCATGTTGATATAAAACTCTTTGATTAGAAGGATAAGTTCTAATGGAGTCCAAGATTAAATCAAACTCTAAATAAATTCAAAATTTTAAACCTCAATGTTTGGGCTCTGTTTTTTTTTTCGTGTTAAAAAAAAACGATTGACTTTAAGTGGTTCAACCTCAAACAAATTTATTCCCAAATTCAAGGATAAAAATTCTTTTCAAAATCTCAAATTCATAACAATAGTATAAATTTACTATTGAAAATTCAAATTTTAAACTGAATTTCAAATTTCAAGATTTATCTATTTATTTATTTTCATAATAAATAAATAAATCTTGAGGGGGCATTTGTAGACATTAAAAAAAAAATCTTGGATTGGATCAATTTTTTTTAGTCCAATTAAATCCATTAAATAAAGTCTACACTAAAGCCCACCTAAAAGAAACCCAAGGATGAGGATCATCCTACTTTTCAAAACCCTAACCATTTTATTTATTTATCTATTTATTTAAATAATGGAGGTGGTTACAAATTTTCTCTGTAAATAGGACCATTGGTCCATAAAAAAAAAAAAATATTGCAGGTGAAGAATATAGAAATTCTCTGAAGCTTCAAGCCAAGTCTAAATCCAAGAAGATCAAATTCTTCTTCAAATTAAGCCAAGTTCAAATCCGAGAAGATCAAAGTCTTTTTCAAATCGAATAAGTTCAAATCAATTCCAAAAAGATCAAAGCTTCTTCAAATCAAGACAAGTCAAATCCCAAGTCCAAATCTCAAATTCAAATCCAAGTCTCAAGTTCTAAGCGCCAACAAGCAAACTCTCAACAAATCAAGCTTTTTTTTCAACAAATTTAGAAGTCCAGGAATCAAGACACGTGGCCCCTCGTCTTCAAACAAACAGATCTCTAATCAAAGGATTTTGCAATTTTGCATTCACAAGAGTTGTCAACTTGTATTTTCTCAAATTCAATTTGTAACAATTTCAGGATTTTTAATAATATTTCAAAATTCGTCGTACACCATATAATCTTAGCAGACAGAGTTTCAATTTAGAAAATTATTTTCAGTAATTTGGATCGTAGAACCTGCGGCTCTGATACCATGAGCAAAAATCAGAGTATTGATATAGAAAGCAAGCTATTCTCCATTTCTAATATTAAAGTCTTACATACCACGTAAAAGGGGAAGGATATATATCTATATATCCGTTTATTATAATACCCAGTAAGAACATTACAACTGGACAACAAATCAAGTAAAACTAAAACGTAAAATGGAGAAAAGCATAAAGACGAGAAACGTAAAAAAAATGAGAAATGGGAATTTCTGCCTTCTTTCATATATTTCTTCAGAACTTCTCAGTATATAAGGGAAAAAGCATCCATTGGAGTGAATGGGTGTGTCTGGTGGAAGAAATGTAAGGATTTTAATCGATCATGTGGGCTTATATCTGAATTATTGTGTATTGAATAAAATGCTATCAAATTTGGTTAAGCCCATTTAAAGTGATCTAATAAGGATTTGGTATATTGGGCTTTAATGCATCTAATTAATGTATGGGCTTTTATGTGTAAATACCAGGCCATTACCTAATTTCATGATGGGTCAAATTAGGTTAACAGGCAATTCAGTATATAAACACGGTTATGGTCCCTGAATCGTATGTACTATTCATTCTGTCTTACATCCCATCATCAGAGAGAAAATTAGGACTACATATTGATTTAAAAGATCCAACCGTCGAATCGTTCATCGTGAATCATGTTTGATTAAGGTACGCTTCCGCTTCAGTTATTTAATTCTTGATAATTCAGAATGATATTTTAGATTATAGATAAATAATTGTCTGTGATAAATTATCTAACAAGTGGCATCAGAGCCAATCATCAAGTTGAATTATCAGATCTGTGTTCAATAATACAAGAAATTGGACCTGCCATGCTTAAAACGAAATATAGATTCGATAGAAGATTTCTGTGTATAAGCGTAACTTTGAGTCATGAATGTTGTGTTTTCGTTTATACCATGGAATTTCTAACTGTCATGAATACGGATTTCTATGATTTGGAAAATAATTGTATGTATATGCTTACATGATTAAGCCATCAAGCTTACTGCCTTGAAAATATCAGTTGAAATTTGTATATATGGATGTTGAAATTTTGATTTCGAAAAAGATTAAGGTTCTAGATCTGTTTTGAAATTTTATATAATGATTTCACTGTTGAGCATAAGGTATGGATTCAGTATTTAGATTTGGGATTTTGAGTAAGGAGGATGAATTCGTGTTTGGTATATTGACTGAAAATCGGTTTTTTGAATCTGTTATGGGGTTGTTAGATATGGGTTTCAATTGGATTTGATTTCTCTATACCGGTAACGAAAACGACGACCACAACCGTCGCGAGCATCGGGTGTGTTTGGACGCTGCAGGCAGCGCCAAAGCTGCGGTCTTAGGTCCACCGGTGCCGCTGTACTGCGTGGGCCGTGCTGGACAGCAGCGTGCCGTAGCGAGAGGGAATTGAGGTCGCTGATAATTGCGCCGCAATCTCCGGATGTGGGCGGGGCGGCGGCATCAAGGGTTATAAACCCTAGCTATTGTGATTTTAAGGCAAGGGCTTGTCTTGGAAATTAGAAGTATGTAAGGGCTCCTTTGCAATTTTGGATAATTATGCTTATTTGCACCTCCAGTCCTCCATGTTTATTGTGAATAAAGTTCAAACCCTACAGTTATGTAATTTATGACTTAAGCCCCTAAAGTTATAAATTATTTAAGTTGGGTCTTATAAAGTTCTGGATTTTGTAATTCAGTCCCTGAAGTTTTGAAATTTCCTACTTTGACCTACAGTTTGAAAAATTTTCATATTCAGCCCCTAAGGTTTGAAAATTTCAAAATTGGTCCCTAAAGCTGGAAAATCTTCTAAATTCAGCACCTAAAGTTTTGAAGCTTTCTAAATTGGTACCTAAGGTTTAAAATTACTTCAAAATTGGGCCCTCAAGTTTGAAAATTTTCAACAATCAGCCTCTAAAGATTGAATATTTTCTAATTTGGCCTCTAAAGTTTATTGTCTTTCAAGATTGGGACCTAAAGTTTGGAATTCTCATAAATTGACCAATGAGGTTTTGGAAAAATTGTAATTTAAGTCCTTCAAGCTTAAAATTGTTCATAATTGGCCACCTAAAGTTTAAGAATAATATAATTTAACCATCCAACTTAAGGATTGCTTTATTCTAAAGTTTTGAATTCTATAATTCAAATCCTAAAGTCATATATATATGCAAATCAGTGATTTCAAATTCAAATTTTGGTACTACGGACTCTTTTGAGAGATATAATATTCAAAAGTAAGTTAGTTGAAGCAACATGTTGTCAAAGCAACCTCTCTTGTGGATATTAATTAACTTAGAATATTAGAAGGTATTTATGTGTGTGTTATTCATGCGGATGTTGATAGGCCCAAAGGAAGGTCAATGTTTGGCTCGAATTTCACATGCACTTGTGGTGGTAAACACGTGGCAATTATTTGGTTTAACATGTGATCAATAAATTGCTCCAAAGAAATGTTTATTGGTTAACATGTCTTATTGCCAGTGTTTGAACACTACATCAAGATAAAATTAAGTGTTTGTGTGTATTATTCATGCGGATATTGATCGGCCCAAAGGAAGGTCAATGTTTGGCTCGAATTTCACATGAACTTGTGGTGATAAACAGGTGACGGTTATTTGGTTTAACGTGTGATCAATAAATCGGTCCAAAGAAAGGTTTATTGGTTGACATGTCTTACTGTCAGTGGTTGATTACTACACCAAGAGTACCACTTATAAGTCAATATTTCTGTCCAAAGACTAAATATTGATGTTGTGCTAGGTATCTTGTGATGGGCCCTACCATTATTTGAAAGTATGATTTGCATAATAAGGTACTTATGTGAGCTATTTTGTTTAAATGTTCTCTATTCGGTTTCAAATTCTGCTGGTTGTTTATCTACAAGCTTAAATTAATCCCTGTGCTTATGGGACAAACTTCAAGGATCAAAAAGAAAACATCATATAGTTCTTGGTTGCATGGATCTAGATCGTGCACTAAGTAAGGATTGACCAATCTGCTCCTCTAACATATGAAAGTTCATATAATTAAAGGAGGAACTTTGAGAAGTGAGATTGCTCATGTTGCATGAGTCCAATGATCATTAAGCGTGGAATTTTGGAAGCCTTTAGTGGCATAGTATCTGAGGAGGTGAATGATGCCAATGAGTTCCTTACCGAAATTAAGAAACGTTTTGCGAAAAAACGATAAGGTTGAAACAAGCACGCTTATACAAAGCTTGATTTCAATAATGTATAAAGGCAATGGGAAAATAAGGGAGTACATCATGTAGATGTCTCACACTGCTTCATAACTTGAGGAACTAAAACTCCACTTGTCTAATGACTTGCTCATGCATTTGGTATTGATGTCGCTTCCTGCACAATATAATTAATTTAAGGTTAGTTATAACTGTCAAAGTAGAAATGGACTCTCAATGAGCTCATTTCATAGTGTGCAAGCTTCTTGCACAATTCAGTCAATTTAAGGTCAATTGTAACTATCAAAGGGAGAAATGAACTCTAAATGAGCTCATTATAATTTGTGTGCAAGAGGAAGAAAAGTTGAAGCAGGATAGAACTAAAACTATTCACTTGGAAAATACCTCTAAAGATAAGGAAAAGAAAATAAAAGAAATAAAGAATATAAAGTTACTAAGGGTCCAAGACAAAAGAAACCACATAAATGAGAGTTGTTTCTTTTGCTAGAAATCTGGATATTTAAAGAAAGATTGTACAGAATACCAACTAAAGCAGCTACTAAAACACCTTATGAGCTTTTGACAGGCACAAAGCTTAGTCTAAAGCATTTTCACATTTGAGGATGTCCAGCTAAGGCTAGGCCACATAAAGAAATTGGACTCAAAAACAGTTGGCAGCTACTTTATTAGTTGTTCTGAGCGATCTAGGGGCTATAAATGTTATGATCTCACACTTAAGTCAATTTTTGAAACGGGAACTGCAACTTTTTTGAGGATGTTGAGTTTGGGGGAGAAATAAGGTTAGAGATATTTTCTTTAAGGAAGAAGTTGAGGAAAGATCGGTTTCGATTCCTACTATTGCTTTTGACAATGTTCAAGTTTCTATGCATGTCATTAATCAATAAGCGTATCCGGAACCTCAAATAGACAATGTTGAAGAACCTCCCATCCAAAATAAGGTAAATTTCAGAAATACAAACTCAACAACCTCAATAACTAAAGCCATTAAGGAGATCCATGAGAGAATGGGAAAAATACTAATCCGGATAATTTAAATACTATTTTTCCAAGAACATAAGGAAATGATGGAATGATGGAATATGGTCCAATCAATTTCCATCAGGTCATGCAGGGTTTTAACTCTCAAAAGTGGATTGATGCTATAAATAAGGAGTATAAGCATATGTAAGACAATAAAGTTTGGGATCTTGTCCCATTACCAGAAGGTACGATGCCCATTGGTCTTAAATGAATTTTTAAACCAAGAGGGATTCGAAAGGTAATGTGGAAAGATATAAAGTTCGTCTTGCATCTAAATGCTTTACATAAAATGATGGCATTGATATTATAAAGAGATTTTCCCTTTGGTTTCTATGAAAGACTCTTTCAGGAAAGTCAGGTTGTTGCACATTTTGACCTCAAGTTACATCAAATGGATGTTAAGACGACGTTTCTCAATGGAGACATTGATGAGACGGTTTTCAAATTAAATAAATTCATTTATGTGCTCAACCCAGCTTCTCTTTAAGGGTAATACAAATTTCATCAAGTAATTATCTCATTTGGTCTTGAGATTAATGTTGTTGATGGTTGTGTATATTACAAGTTCAGTGGGAGTAAGTGTATTTTCCTGATTTTGTATGTTGATAACATATTGCTTGCCACTAATGATATAGGCATGTCACATAAAATTTTGAGATTAAAAATCTTGGTGACGTCTCTTTTGTATTAGGGATTCAGATACACTGGGATTGCTCTCGGGGTATTCTTGAATTGTCACAAAAGGGCTATATCGATAAAATACTTAAGAGGTTTGGCATGCAAGACAGTAAATCAGGGAACACCCTTATCGCTAAGGGAGACAAATTTAGTCTCGACTAAATGCCCGAAAAGTGATCTTGAAGTTAAAGAAATGCAGAGGCTCCCATATAGTTAAGCTATAGAAAATCTGACGTATGCTCAAATTTGTATGCGTTCGGATATTGCATACTTTATTGGGATACTAAGGAGATATTTAAATAACCTTGTGATGGATCATTTGGAAAGCAGTCAAACATGGGTTATAAGGTATTTAAAGAGAACAAAAGATTACATGCTCACATACAAAAAATCGGATCAGTTGGAGATCATATAGTATTATGATTCCGATTTTTGCTAGATGCCAAAACAGTAGAAGATCCACATCAGGCTACATCTATCTGCTAGTTGGAGGAGCTGTTTCCGGAAGGAGTGCTTAACAAACAGTTTAACTTCTTTCACTTGGCAGCACGGTTTGTAGCAATTTTGGGGGCATCTAATTATGGAATATAGCTGCAAAATTTTGTCACTGGGCTCCATATTTTGTACGGTATAGAAAGACCACTAAAGTTATATTGTGACAACAACTCAGTAGATTTATATTCCAGTAACAACATGAGCTCAACTAAGTCAAAATACATTGACATAAGTTCCTGGTTGTGAATGATACAGTTCAGAGTGGACAAGTGTCAATAAGAGCACATTGGGACAAACTCCATAATTGCGGATCCGCTTACTAAAGTATTACAACCTAAGGTCTTTCATGAGCACAATACTCATATGGGTGTTGTATTTTTTAAGGATATTTGGTTTTAGTGGAGTTTGTATTTTGGGTCCATTAGACACATTTACTGTCCTTTTGGATACGGTTTAAAGTTAAAGTTATTTACAGCTGTATGGTTTCAGGTTTATTATCTCTGAACTCGTTTGAGGATGATCTCACTAAAGTTAGACCAGTTGGAAATAGGCATGTTGAAGATCACATTACATGTAATTTCCATGCTACACATCCATACTTGATTCATGTCATTCAGTTATGTCGATATACATGACCATTGATAGGTTTAGTTACGATAAATGTAGCGAAAATCGCTTTGATCCTACGTTGATATGATTGATGGATCGGATTGTTTTGGGATGCATTCAGTAATGATAGCAAAATTCTGAGTACTCATAAGGTTATGATTAATACAAAATTGTAAAGTTACACATATAGCCCAAGTGGGAGATTGTAAAGATTTTAATCGATCATGTGGGCTTATATGTGAATTATTGTGTATTGAATAAAATGCTATCAAATTTGGTTAAGCCCATTTAAAGTGATCTAATAAGGATTTGGTAAATTGGACTTTAATGCATCTAATTAATGTATGGGCTTTTATGTGTAGATACCAGGCCATTACCTAATTTCATGACGGGCCGAATTAGGTTAACAGGAAATTCAGTATATAAACACGGTTATGGTCCCTGAATCGTACGTACTGTTCATTCTGTCTGACATTACATCATCAGAGAGAAAATTACGACTACATATTGATTTAAAAGATCCAACCGTCGAATCGTTCATCGTGAATCATGTTTGATTAAGGTACGCTTCCGCTTCAGTTATTTAATTCTTGATTAATATGATTTTAGATTATAGATAAATAATTGTCTGTGATAAATTATCTAACAAGAAAATCATATTTCGAAGCTGCAACCATTTGCATAACAACAATAAACAAATAAATAATTTATGAAAAAATATCTGACATTAACTTAAAATTCGGCAACAAGCAGTCACTACTACAGAAACAGGAATACGCGTCGGTTGGAAAACGGAATACGCGTCGGTTGTAGCGGCGACGTCTATGACGCAGACGCGTAAAGTCTCGACTTTAGGCGTCGGTTGTAAACCGACGACCAAAGTCAGTTTTGGGCGTCGGTTCTAATTTTAGAACCGATGCCTAAAGTCAAAAAAAAAAAAAAAAAAAAAGAAAAAGAAAAAAAAATTAACTTTGGGCGTCGGATCTAAATGTTAAACCGACGCCTAAAGTCTTTTTTTTTTTTAGGCGTCGGTTGTAATATTACAACCGACGCCTAAAGTTTTTTTTTTTGTGGAGGAAGCATCACATCCATTCCGCTGCAATAGAAATTCAATAATTCAAATATTGCAAATTATCCATCTAATAACTAAAAATCAACAATACAAAATTAAATCAATAACTAGTTGAAACACCCATACATATATACAAACACATCTATAATATAAATACCCATATATATATATATATATATATATATATATATATAAACATATATACATTTATATACATTATATATAATACATATATATACATATTATTTACATACATTATACATGCATAAATATTATTACATATATTTACATACATTATATATATACATATAGATAAAAACACATGTATATAAAGAGAGAGGTGGGTTTCTTACGAGATGGTGGAGATGCGCGACGGTGGCGGAGGCACGAGTCTGGTGATTCGAGGAGAGGAAGAGATAAAGAGCGAGGGGAGGAATGTGGTGATGAACGTTGTCGGGAAATGGAGGAATGGTGGTGGTGGCGGCGGCGGCGGCATAGTGTGGTGGTTCGGGTGAGAGAAAAATAAAGAGAGAGACGGGAAGAGATCGAGTAGTGAAAAAAATAGAGATGATCTGTGCCTTTTGCGTATAAGTAAATAAAGGAATACGCGTCGGTTCTTCTCGAAGAACCGACGTGGGAAACCGGAGAATGGGCGTCGGTTGAAGAACCGATGCGTATTATTTAGGTTTAAACTTTACACGTCGGTTGTAATATTACAATCGACGCCCATTCTTCGATTGTATTTACAAAAATGCCACCGTCCTTTTATAGGCGTCGGTTTTACTAAAAACCGAAGTATATTCCTCATTTTTTTTGGTGATTTCTGTACTAGTGAGTGTTTTAATTTTGTATATCTGGCATAAAAAACTGGTTAACTACTGTGGCAGTTCACATTAGATTTTTCGTTATTGATTGAAAGATTTTCATTTAGTAGATTAAACAAAGTATAACTAATCCAAAAATAGATTCTGTGGAAATTTTATTTAGAAATATGCTTCAAGAGGACATAGGTTGCATTACATGAGAATACTGTATTCTTTCAGAATCTTTATTCGGCTATTCGTTTTTATCCATAGATATTTATTTTCTAGTCGATGTTCCACCAGAATTGTCCTTGAAGATATTTAATCACATTCGCGTCGACCTGGAAAGCCTTGGTGAGAACATCAGGATTGATGGGCGGGTCGGATCCAAAAACTGCATTTGCAATGGTGATGACTCCTGGGTTTTGACTGCTTAGACCCGCGAATACAAATGCATCAGTCTTCCCCACATTAAATTGGAAATGAATGAGACCTTCTGGAAAAACAAACACATCTCCCGGATACAAAGTCTTGGTAAAGAGCTTGTTCTTTACGTTTGGATCAGCAGGGTTCGAAGTCACGAATCCAACATACAGAGTTCCCTCCACAACAACAAGAACTTCAGTACCCCGTGGGTGCGTGTGGGGTGGGTTGAGGCCATAGGGTGCATAGTCGATACGGACCAAGGAGATGCCAAGAGTGTTGAGTCCTGGTAACTGGTTCACATTCACCGGCGTGACCTTCGATCCAAGGGGATTTGATGTGTTTCCAGGCTTGTTCAGTCCTGGAAAGAAGAAATCATTGGCACTGACCATGGCAGGATCCTTGCAAATCTTTCCATTAACAAAAACTGCAAGATAAACAGAAGCCATTGTTAAGCCATATATATATATGCCAACATAATAAAATGTCAAGATTATCATGAAAATTGTCACGAAAATTACGAAGAAACTGAATGCAATAAAATTATATTCGTCCCGAAATGTAAGTTTGGTCGAGTGTATAATCCATTTACCCTTTGCTTCATCATCCTTAACAGCAACACAGAAATCCTGTAGGGGGTCGGGATCAGAAGCATATGTAAATGAAACCAATGAGAAAATAAGAATGGCAACTAGGAATCGAACTGCCATTTTTAGTTTTTCTTGTGGTTTGGGGATGTTTATTTTGTGAGAGAGGATTGGTTATTTATATCACAGCTTCCTATATGAATTAGTCATCAACTAATCTTCTGAAGCAAATAATATTGCCAAGTCTTCGAAACATTATTAATTATACATTTTCAAGAGTTGATTATTTTATACCATTCTTTTACACAATTATTACAATTTATAAATCAATTTATAAACAACACAATTTTTCAAAATATTTTTTAACCACGCATATTTTCTCTCTCCAATTTTCAACAACACATTTAACTAGAAAATACCCAAAAAAAAAAAAAAAATGACTGCTTAGACCGCCGAACGGTGTGTTAAACAACTAACATGTAAAATAATCTTTCTTCTGGAAGTGTTTACGTTTAGTAATTAATCGTTGATCAAATCGTCATTAGTTAACCACTCAAAATTCATAGTCTTTTGTTTGAATTAATTTCAAAATGGTTAATCTGCTATTCACACTACTCCTAGCTAGGAAAATTTTTATACACGACAAAATAAAATGCAGATGCAAATTATGAGAAACTATAATTACACAATTCCGTTGCTATGCTCAAGCTGGATTAAATTATGGAAATTATTATTGATAATTAATTAGTTGGCTGGCTGATGGAGAATAGGAGGATGAGTAGGATCTTCACCTTGATTTTAAATCAAGAACACCGAGAATAATTCTCCAAGAATGCCAAAATAATGAATTCGATTATCGATAGAAATATAGGCTCACAACCATACCATTGGGAAATCAAAATCACATGCACTCTCATTCCAATCAAGAAGATAAACTTTTTCTTGATTATTTTGAAGAAAAACCACAAGTTATATTTTTGAGAGAAAACTAGAAAAAACCCTTTTCTAGAGAAATATGCACCACACTTTGAAAAAACTTGTTGCACACTTTTATAGAACTTGACCGCATTTTGCAAAAATACCCAAGTCCAAAATTAACTTGTAAAAACATTTTTAACAAATTTATGCAACTACTAAAAATTATTTCCTGATTGGTTTTAACGGTCGTAAGCCATTTTTTTATTTTTGCCCCCGATTACTTTAAGTAATCTTCGAAATGCCACACAAGTTTATGTTAAACAAGATAGCATTTCTAAGGGCTTGTTTGTTTGATTCTAAGCCAATAATCTCACATTCCTTCACCTTGGCTTAAACCAAACCTCCACCTAATCTAAATTTACCTTCACCTATTCCGAAAGTCCTCTTGGAAGCTTTCATCCTTCCCAGCCTTTTGATTTGATAGTTCAGGAAAAAACATCTTCACTTGCATTGCACTTTGAATCTTCCTAACTTCTCCACAACTTGTAGATTCCTTAATACCTGTCAAAATAGAACACTCTTTTAGACTAATGGAATAAAAACTAGGATTAGAGTTTACCTGCCTCCTTTCACCATCCATGACTAATAGATAGTCATACAAGCTTTCTTGATTATATTCTTGTTGAACTCCATCATTTTCAACAATTTCTTCATCATTTTCATGTTGAACTTCTTCAACAACTGAATCAAAATCACTATTTTGTAGCTGATTTTGAACTCCACCATATAACCCAAGTGGACTACTCCGCCCATTACCAATTGGTTTTGGGTTGGAACCTCACTTGGGCCAGGGGTTTGGGCTTGTGACTGGGCAAATTGAAATATTCATGGTCCCAACAGCGGTATCAGAGCCGGAAAGATTGTATGGTGGACGCACGATCGAGTGAATGTGACTCCCTAACAATGGCAGATGAATCGAGATGATGAACCTCAAGATGAAGAATTCCTGTGGTTTCTCACGAGATGGAAAGATCCATGGTAACATAGTGTGCAGCGGCTATGGTGGATTATCTCGGTGAATGGTGATCTCTCTGGGCATGAGGAGATGTGATGGGATTTATCTTGAGGGAGGGCCAGATGGGCCAGGTGTAACTCGTGGGCTTTGTTTGAGGGAGGGATTGTTGGAAATGCAAACAATCCCACATCGGTTGTAAGGAGTGAAATAAACCACCATATAACCGAAGTGGGCTACTCCACCCATTACCAATTGGTTTTGGGTTGGAACCTCACTTGGGCCAGGGGTTTGGGCTTGTGACTGGGCAAATTGAAATATCCCTTGTCCCAACAGGATGATATACAGGAGCAAGCGACAGCATTTTTGGACGATTGGGAGCGGAAGAAATAATCCGAGGGGCGTTTTCAACTTCAAATGGTCATAACTTTTGCATACGATGTCTGTTTTGAGCCCATAAGTACTTTTCGGAAAGGTCTCGACGATCCGGACTGGACTCGCCGCATTGCTGTGACATGTACTGGATTTTGACCGTTTGAGGACGTTTGCTGTGTTAAAACTACAATTTTCTTTATATATTTTCGATATTTTATTGTTTTGTGGGTTTGGCCCAGTCCTATGGCGGGCTTAGGGTCCATTAGGTTATTATTTAAGTTCTTTGTGTCTTATTGTAGGATTTTTGGGGATGTTTATTTTGTGAGAGAGGATTGGTTATTTATATCACAGCTTCCTATATGAATTAGTCATCAACTAATCTTCTGAAGCAAATAATATTGCCAAGTCTTCGAAACATTATTAATTATACATTTTCAAGAGTTGATTATTTTATACCATTCTTTTACACATTTATTACAATTTATAAATCAATTTATAAACAGCACAATTTTTTTAACTGTTTTTTAATATTTTCTCTCTCCAATTTTCAACCACATTTAACTAGAAAAAAAAAAAAAAAAAGACTGCTTGGGCCGCCGAACGGTGTGTTAAACAACTAACATGTAAAATAATCTTTCTTCTGGAAGTGTTTATTTTTAGTAATTAATCGTTGATCAAATCGTCATTAGTTAACCACTCAAAATTCGTAGTCTTTTGTTTGAATTAATTTCAAAATGGTTAATCTGCTATTCTCACTACTCCTAGCTAGGAAAATTTTTATACACGACAAAATAAAATGCAGATGCAAATTATGAGAAACTATAATTACACAATTCCATTGCTATGCTCAAGCTGGATTAAATTATGGAAATTATTATTGATAATTAATTAGTTGGCTGGCTAATGGAAGTTGTTCACAAACTCATTAGAATTAGTCTGTCAGATTTTATTTTGCAAGTGAACAAGAATACTTTCCATTTTCCAAGTCTTAAATGCTAACAATTTCAAGAGGAAATCGTCGTATGTATCCAGCTTTTGTACATGGAAATGGCCATTTTTTATTAACAGTTTGATGTCATACATAACTCATTACACGTTTTCATTTATACTATATCCTATTTCGACATCATGATCCTAAGTTGCACCAAATTCATATGTAATGCAAACCAGAGATTCTGGAGACAATCCAAATATGCTATTTCTGTTCAGCTTCAAACCATGCCGGGGATTTGAATATTATGTCAAATTAAGCTGTTAATCTGTCATTCTCACCTTTAGAAAAGTTCAAATGTGTTTACTATAAGTAAAGGATATTTGTTGCCAGGTTCTATATAAGCATGGAAAAAGTCCAAAATGGCAAACGATATTAAGCATCATGATGCCTAGCTATATCTACATCTCTATTAAATTGCAATAAGTTTCATTAAAAAATCGACAGCACATAACTAATATATATTGTTTAAGTAGTTGAAACTTTATCTAAAACTCCAACTCACGTTTGGTAACTTGACCTCCGTTTGTAAATTTGTCATAAACAAGTTTATAAATAACACAAGTTCTGAAACTACTTTTTAACCAAACATTTCCCTAAGTCACTTTTGAAATATGTATTTTACCTTCAAAACATTATATTCTTTATAAGTCTTCTAAAAAGCGTAAAGTGTGATGAAACGACGAAAGCGAGCATAACTCTTAAGCCAGCCTAGGCGCAAAAAGCCCGATAATGTGCGAACGAAGCTTGAAGGGCGAACTTCATGTCTAAACGCACTTTAGAACAATGTTCTTTATTTATAAAAAAAAAAATATATATATATATATATATATATATATATCACAACTTTCGAAACCACATATTTTAAATTGAAAATGCCTCTTTTTAAAATAGGTGACTTTTTGAAAAAAAAATGGGAAATGGAGATTACCAAGAACAGTAGGATGTGACATCTTATCCATTTCGGGTGTGTTTGATACATCCCTATTTTCCAGGAAAATATCAAATCATGGAAAATATTTTCCAGCTTTTGTATTTGTTGAGTGTTTGGTTGGAAAAATTTGCCTTGGAAAATATTTTCTTTGGTACAATCATTTAAAGCACAACTAACTCATTTGCCTTGAAAATATTTTCTTACCTATTTGTTGAGAAAATATTTTCCAGCTAAGGTGGAAAATCCTTTTGCGTCACGTTTGATCATTTTTATTATTGTTAATTGACTTATTTTTTTCCAGAAATTAACATTATTATTATCAAGTACAAATGAGTGAAAAATTAATTTTTTTTTTTTTTTATTAAAATAGTTAAATTTTGATTATTTGCCATGGAAAATAATATCAATTAAACAACAAAATTAGGAAAATCTCCCACTTTTTCACCTGAAAAATTAATCTAATCAAATACTTCCAATTATTATTTTTCAGGAAAATAATTTCCAGCCAAATCAATTCCTAAAAAATATTTTCCTACCATCTATTTTCCATCTTTTCTATCAAACACACCCTTATTTTAGCTTGTGCTTTCTGATTCTCCCTCTAGCTTGTGTAAATTAAGAATCCAACATTATCTGGACAAAGGAAAAAATATTTAAATTTGGTTAATGCAATGTTTGATTTCCAAATGTGTTATTGAAAACTAGTAAAAAAAGGGATCTTGAAGAGGTCCAGTGATATTACACATTGATCTTGCCAAATCTTCTGTGCTTTGGAGAAGAATTGTTCTTCAAGAGTCAATACACTTTTCTTAATTAATCCCATCTAAACTTAATATATTTGCATCTTAGAAGGCGCTACTTGCTGTTCTAATCTTTCTATCATCAACTTCTTCATTTAATTGAAATGATGAGGCAAATGGAAAGTTTTTTATTCTACTGTCACTACCATTTTAAAATACTTTAACAATCATTTTAATTTTTTTATTAAAAGAAATAAAAATCTTTTTTCTCTTTTCTTTCATAAAAATTGTTTAAGAAACAGACTTTTTTCCTTTTCTCTCATGCTTATGCATCAATGGTGAACGGGAGGTTTCACTTAAAGTTCAGTGACAAATAGAGTTTTAATTTACCGTTGACATAAAGAACTGGTTAACTATTGTAGTGGTTCAAGTTAGATTTTTTGGTTATTCACATAAGATTTTCTTTTAATAGATTATTAAACCAATTTAACGATACCTTACCTTAGTTCTTATTTTATTATTATTTTATTTATTATTATATATTAAAGTAGGATGACCGTCACCAAAATCCGCACATAATTTCCCGCCAAAAACAAATTTTTAAATTTGGAAAGTTTTGCAAAAAAATAGTATATTAAATATTTTAGCAAGTATTATAGTACACGAGCTATTAATTGCATTAGCATCCGTAATATGCAGTTAATGACATCAAAATGTTATTTTTTCTATTTTATTATTCATTTAATTATTATTTTATTATTTTGAAGTCGAAAATGTTTAATATGAGTGTCAAATTAAAGATTTCAGTGAGAAGTTTAATGTAAGTTAACAAGTGAGAGCAAATATTGTCCGTAAAATTTTATCAACTATTAAACGTAAAAGTTTTATTTATATTTTATATTTTTCCTCAATAACTAATTCATTTTAAATTATATCATTTAAGTCATATAATATTATCTATAATTTGTTAACTAAATTCAATTTAGTCGATTAATTTCTGTTCAGGTTTTTTCTCATCATATTAAAATAAATAATAAATATATGAATTTTCAAAATAAATTCAATTATACTGTGTTAATTTTTATAACTTAAAATTTCTTCAATTCATTCATCATTTTCACATTATTTTTATTTATTTACATATTCTGATCATTTCTATTTTTCATATAAACTTAAATAACTACAATATGCAAAAAATAAAATAAAAATAAAAATAAAAAAATTACGTATTTTAACAATTAGTTCATATAATTTTAATTAAATAATTGATCGATTAGTAGTTTTTATTAAATTAATAAAATAATAATATAACAATATGAATAAAAAAATTGTTAATATGAAAAAAGAAGAATCAATTAATGTAACAATATTTATTAAAATTAATGATTTATTTTTTTTTTTTTTTTGGAAAAATACTTGAAATTAATAATTAATGCTTAAAAATCAAAACATACCAAAAAAGTCTATCATACATATTTTTTTGGGAAGAATATGATCAAGAACAATACATGAAAAGAAAAACGTCGATCTTTATGGGTCTTTAGGAGAATATGTAAATTTTGTCTTGCACAATAGCGTTGGCTGTTGGGCTTAAATTGTTTTTTGGCCCAAACCTTTATTAATTGCTAAATTGGTCCAACCCATTTAATAGTGAATTGAAAGGTGGAGGACTTTAGTGCAATTTCTAAAAAGGTAAAGTCTAACCTAACAAAAGGAAAAAATAGAGTCATTAGTGCTGTCTCCCTTCTTTTTTCAACGAAAAACAGAGGCTGAAAATTTCTTATGCAGAGACCAAAATATTACGCATAGGGGACTGCAATGGAGCTGTAAATTTCCTCATTTTGGTCTGAAATCTCAACACACATGCATACAACAATTGGAGAATAAAAGGTGCTATTTTTCTTGTTATATTTTGGAGAAGAAAGCGTTGATTATTGTGTATTCTTCTTCTTCAAGATTTGGGTTTCTCTAAGTATTATCTTAGAATGGTTTAGGTGCCATTTAATCTCCATTATTGTTGTTGTTGTTGGGGTTCCATCTATTGTATTAAATGATGTATGTTTTGGGTGCCAAGATTAATTCTTGAAGGTGTGTATTGGTTACTTCTAGATTTAGGGCAAAAATCTAGGAAAGAAATATTGTATTACTATTATTTGGTAATAGTGGAATTGTCGGTTTGCCCCGTCGATTTTCCCTTCTCATTGGAGGGTTTTACGACGTTAAATAATTATTGGTGTTATCGCTTTGGTATTTATAATTTCGATATTCTATTGTTTGGATTGGCTTGATTGAGTTGTTGATTTCCTATGTTAATCACACGAAGTTTGAGGGGAAATATTTGACGTTTGCTACTTGTGTTGGTAATTCCGTTTGTGGTCCGAATTTTCCCCAACAGTGGTATCAGAGCTTGTGTTAGATTGTGTGGATTAAAATGGATGATCTGGTTGGTTGTGCTATGATTAGACTCACTAATCATAATTGGGTAACTTGGAAGCCTAGGATGGAGGATATCCTTTATTGCAAGGATTTGCATGACCCCGTTGAGGGTGACACGGCTAAACCGAATGATATGTCAGACAGTGATTGGACCAAACAGAATAGAAAGACTATCGGAACTATAAGACAGTGGGTGGATAACAGTGTGTTTCATCATGTTGCACAGGAGACTGACGCACATACATTGTGGTCGAAATTGGAGTCTATGTTTGAGAAAAAGACTGCATCTAGGAAGTCTTTTCTGATTAGAGACTTGGTCAACATGAAATACAAAGATGGCATGGGTGTGACAGAGCACTTGAACAATTTTCAGAATATTGTAAATCAGTTGACTACTATGGGTATGAAATTAGAAGATGAATTGCAGGCTTTGTTGCTTTTGAGTTCTTTGCCAGACAGTTGGGAGACCTTCGTTGTGACTATCAGTAATTCTGCTCCCGATGGTGTTTTGACTATGGAGTCTGTTAAAGACAGTATGCAGAATGAGGAATCAAGAAGAAAGTCCTCGGGTGTACATGCAGGGTCAAATCATGCACATGCTCTTGTTGTAGAGGACAGGGGGAGAAATAGAAATAGATGGCAGAAAGGTCGCAGCAAGTCAAGAGGTCGGTCGAAATCAAAAGATAAAAAGTCAGCTTGCTATCATTGTGGTAATATGGGTCACATTAAAAGTAATTGTAGGATTTGGTTGAGAGAGCAAAGGGAAGGTAGCAATCAGAAGAAGGAAGATGAAAAGAACACTACAGCTATTGTTTCTACCAGTGATGAAGTACTTTCTTGTGTAGATGGTCATTGCCTACATGTGGGTGATCCTAGTACTGAGTGGATTGTTGATAGTGGTGCTTCCTACCATGTTTGTTCGAACATGGACTTGTTTGCAAATTACACAGCTGGTGATTTTGGTATTTCAAAGATGAGAAATACTAGCCAATCTAAGATTATTGGGATTGGTGATATTTACTTGCAAACAGAACTTGGCTACTCCTTGATACTGAATGATGTGAGGCATATTGCTGATATGCGCCTCAATCTAATTTCAGTTATGGCTCTTGACAGACAGGGTTATTATAGAAAATTCGGTGATTTGAATTGGAAATTGTCAAAGGGCACTTTGATTGTTGCCAAAGGAAAGGCTTGTTGCACCCTTTACAAGACTTATGCAAAAGCTTGTAAAATGAGGTGAATGTTGTTGAAGATACTTCTCCTGATTTATGGCACAAGAGGCTTGGTCACATGAGTGAAAAAGGTTTGCAGGTTCTAGCTAAGAAGACATCTATTCCCTTAGCCAAAGGTATGTCGCTAAACCAATGTGATCATTGTTTATATGGTAAACAGCACAGAGTTTCTTTTAGTGGTTCATTTAAAAGAAAACATGATATTTTAGAACTTGTGCATTCTGATGTGTGCTCTCCTAGCGATGTAGCTTCTTTGGGTGGAAATAAGTATTTCCTCACATTTGTTGATGATGCTTCTAGGAAGCTTTGGGTTTATATGTTGAAATCTAAAGATCAGGTATTTAAGAGTTTTCAACAGTTTCAGCCAAGGTAGAACGAGAAACAGGTAAGCCCTTGAAATGTCTCAGAACAGATAATGGTGGAGAATACACTTCACATGAGTTCAGGGATTATTGCTCAAAATTTGGGATTCGACATGAGTTTACAGAAGCAGGTACTCCTCAACATAATGGTGTGGCAGAAAGAATTAACCGTACCATTCTTGACAGAGTCAGATGCATGTTGAAGACAGCCAAGCTACCAAAAATGTTTTGGGGTGAAGCAGTTCAGACTGCTTGCTATTTGATCAATAGATCTCCATCTGTTCCTTTGGACTTTGATATTCCAGAAAGAGTTTGGACAGGAAAAGATGTTTCCTACTCTCATCTGAAGGTCTTTGGGTGCAAAGCTTTTGTGCACGTGCCTAAGGAACAGAGATCGAAGCTTGATGATAGAGCTACTCCTTGTATATTTCTCAGCTATGGTGATGAACAGTTTGGGTACAAATTTTGGGATCCAGAGAAAAAGAAGATTGTGAGAAGCAGAGATGTGGTCTTTCATGAAGACCAAACCATTGAAGATTTGGATAAATTGGAGTAGCCTAGAGTGACTGCAGCTGTTCCTGATCTCGCATATACTAGCACTTCAACATCACAGCCTATTGTTGAAGAGAATTTAGCTCCTATTGATGAGAATGTTGATGACATTGCTCATGATGATATACTAGCCGATGATAATGCTAATGAGGGGGAGCAAATACCTGAGACAGAAGAAGATGAAGAAGCACATGTCAGAAGATCTACCAGAGATCACAGGCCATCTACTAGGTATCCTACTTCTGACTATATTTTGCTTACTACTGATGGGGAGCCAGAAAGTTTTTCTGAGGCACAGTCTAATAGGGATAAAATTCAGTGGATGAAAGCAATGACAGAAGAGATGAATTCCTTGAGGAAGAATGATACTTATGACTTGGTGAATCTTCCTAAGGGCAGAAAAGCATTGAGAAATAAATGGGTATATAAAATCAAACGGGAAGGCAATGGTGATTTGATGAAGTACAAAGCTCGTTTGGTTGTTAAAGGCTTTGGGCAGAAATATGGTGTTGATTTTGATGAGATTTTCTCTCCTGTTGTGAAAATGACATCCATCAGAGTTGTTTTGGGGTTAGCAGCCAGTCTAGACCTAGAAATGGAGCAACTTGATGTGAAGACTGCCTTCCTACATGGTGACTTAGAGGAAGAGATTTATATGTTTCAACCAGAGGGTTTTGAACAAAAGGGGAAAGAACACCTTGTATGCAAATTGAAGAAAAGTTTGTATGGACTCAAGCAAGCACCAAGACAGTGGTATAAAAAGTTTGATGCTTTTATGGCCAACCAGGAATACACAAGGACGACTGCAGATTCTTGTGTTTATATCAGATCTTTTCCAGGTGACAAATTTATTATTTTACTGCTTTATGTTGATGATATGCTTATAGTTGGCTAGGATGTGGGGTTGATCAAGAAATTGAAAGAAGCCTTACATAAGTCATTTGATATGAAAGATTTGGGGCCGGCTAAACAGATATTGGGCATGGAGATAATTCGAGACAGAAAATCTAAGAGGTTGTGGTTATCACAAGAAAAATATATTGAACGGGTTCTTGAAAGGTTCAGTATGAAAGGAGCTAAACCAGTTAGCTCACCTCTTGGGGGTCATCTCAAACTTACCAAAAGATCTTGTCCTTCAACGAGTGAAGAGAAGAAGAAGATGGAAGTAGTACCCTATTCTTCAGCAGTTGGTAGTTTGATGTATGCTATGGTATGTACTCGTCCAGATATTGCACATGCAGTTGGTGTGGTAAGCAGATTTCTGTCTAACCCGGGCAAAGATCATTGGGAAGCGGTAAAATGGATTATGCGGTATCTCAGGGGAACTTCTACTTTGGGTTTGGGCTTCGGGGGAGCTCAGCCAGTTTTGACAGCGTATACAGATGCAGATATGGCAGGAGATCTTGACAACAGAAAGTCTACATCTGGGTACTTGTTTACTTTTGCAGGGGGAGCTGTTTCTTGGCAGTCAAGATTGCAAAAATGTGTGGCTTTGTCTACAACTGAGGCTGAGTATATTGCAGTTACCGAAGCAGGTAAAGAGATGATATGGATGAGAAAGTTTCTTGAGGAGCTCAACGTGAAGCAAGGTGAGTACGTCATTTATTGTGATAGTCAGAGTGCTCTTGAGCTAAGTAAGAATTCTACTTTCCATTCTCGTACTAAACACATTGATATGAGGTATCATTGGATACGTGGAGCGGTTGATGAGAAGTTAATGCACTTTGAAAAGATTCATACCGATAAGAATATTGCTGATATGTTGACCAAGGTTGTTACCAAGCAGAAGCATGAGTTTTGTGCCGAGCAGGCCGGGATGGATTCCAAGTGACTGGAGTCTTGGAGAGTACCTCCCTCATGGGTTGGAGGGGGAGATTGTTGGGCTTAAATTGTTTTTTGGCCCAAACCTTTATTAATTGCTAAATTGGTCCAACCCATTTAATAGTGAATTGAAAGGTGGAGGACTTTAGTGCAATTTCTAAAAAGGTAAAGCCTAACCTAACAAAAGGAAAAAATAGAGTCATTAGTGCTGTCTCCCTTCTTTTTTCAACGAAAAACAGAGGCTGAAAATTTCTTATGCAGAGACCAAAATATTACGCACAGGGGACTGCAATGGAGCTGTAAATTTCCTCATTTTGGTCTGAAATCTCAACACACATGCATACAACAATTGGAGAATAAAAGGTGCTATTTTTCTTGTTATATTTTGGAGAAGAAAGCGTTGATTATTGTGTATTCTTCTTCTTCAAGATTTGGGTTTCTCTAAGTATTATCTTAGAATGGTTTAGGTGCCATTTAATCTCCATTATTGTTGTTGTTGTTGGGGTTCCATCTATTGTATTAAATGATGTATGTTTTGGGTGCCAAGATTAATTCTTGAAGGTGTGTATTGGTTACTTCTAGATTTAGGGCAAAAATCTAGGAAAGAAATATTGTATTACTATTATTTGGTAATAGTGGAATTGTCGGTTTGCTCCGTCGATTTTCCCTTCTCATTGGAGGGTTTTACGACGTTAAATAATTATTGGTGTTATCGCTTTGGTATTTATAATTTCGATATTCTATTGTTTGGATTGGCTTGATTGAGTTGTTGATTTCCTATGTTAATCACACGAAGTTTGAGGGGAAATATTTGGCGTTTGCTACTTGTGTTGGGAATTCCGTTTGTGGTCCGAATTTTCCCCAACATTGGCAACGGGGGTAGATCGCTTTGATCTGAATCCGCCCCGCACAAAAAAAATCCACGATCTGATCCGCCCCATTTTCGTGGCGGATCGAGGTGAATCACATCCTGATCCGCCTATATGAATCGCCTAACTTTTTTTTTCTCTTTCTTTCCAGACCCCAAAACCCAAAAAGAGCTATGTCTTAATTAACATTTTATGTAGTGTAGTGTCTTAAAAATATTTAACTGATTATTGGGCTGCATGATTATTGTGCTGCAAATATAATAACCCACCACTGAGTCACAATGGTTAAAACATTGAGGCCAACACAACCATTATATAAAGCAAATGACCCTTCCTCCCAGTATTATCTTCCGATTTGGGATTCATTGTCCTGTACAATTTCTACCTTTCTTCTTAAAACATCCAGGTGATGAAAGACGGAACAATCGACACCATCATCATCAGATTGAAAATTATCACTCAGTTAAAAGCCAAATAGCCAATGAAGAGCTAGAGAATATATAACACAATTAAAATGGTGGAGCAGAGTAAGGTCACCACACAATTAAAATGGAGGAACAAAGGAATGTAGCAAGTTTATTCAAACAGCTTCATAACCGGATCAAAACGGTTATAACGATATTTAATCTTACAACAAGTAATGTAAAGGAAATGATGAGTTAGAGTAATGGAACGACGAGTTTGGTGGATCTATAAGCTCTTCTATTGCACTCCCTCTTTTCACCAATGAATCCGGTTCAAATTTGTAATGCATAATTGATTATGAAAGAAAATGTGTCACTTGAAGTATTGCACATTTCAATTGGCCTCATATTGAGTTTCTTCAAGTTGTTGTAAAATTGGTTTTTCCTTGCTTCACGTTTCTTTCTTTCCCTATTGTGTAACTATCTCCAGCTCACTGTATATCCTTCTTCTTCACGTATTGAGATCCTATACAGCAGGGTTGTTAATTAGGCACACCCTCATTCCATGAGCCTTTTTCTACCTTACACGTGTTCAGCTGAGATCATCTCATCTAGAATCTTCTTCTCAGCTTCTTTATATTTTGATCATCGTAATCTTTGTTTCGTGAATTGTTCGATCATTCAATTATATTATTTTTCATTCCTCAACTTGGTATCAGAGCTATGGCTGATAATACTCCAACTAGCGGCTCACCTACTTCTCCCATCTCCAGCTCAAATAACCCAGTGCCTCCATTGACGGGAAGCAACCAGTTTACACCATTTGGTGTAAATCAATCTCAAACTCCCTCGGTTAAACTTGATAAGGAGAATTATCTCCTGTGGAGGAACATGATACTGCCTATCATTAGAGGTCATAACCTTGAGGGCTATCTTCTGGGAACAAAGCCGTGTCCACCAGAAACTATAGCCACAGAAATCACAGGGACTGCTGCCAATGTTGCTACTGTTGAACTAAGCCCAAATCCGGAGTTCAGTCAATGGAAATTAGTGGATAATCTACTTATGGGATGGTTGTTCTCAGCATGACACCTGAAATTACTATGAAGGTCATGGGATCTGATAGATCACAAAAACTATGGGAAGCCATAAAGGAAAGTTATGGAATCCAAAACAAGTCGAGAATTACATTTCTCACTGGTGAGCTGCAAGAATCCAAGAAAAGAGATCTAAGCATTGATCAATATCTCAGCAAGGTTAAAACTCTTGCTGATAATCTTGAAGTTGCGGGCAAATCCATACCACTTGGAGATCTGGTGAACCATGTCCTGGCTGGATTGGATGAGGATTACACCCCAATTGTGGTGCTAATCAATAGCAGGGAATCTGTGTCATGGGGTGAACTTCAATCAACCTTGATGACTTTCGAAAGTCGACTGGAGCACATAAGGAGTGAGAGAAATGAGATGGGGAGCATTCACATCAGTCAACCTTCTTCAAACTTTACTCAAAAGCATGGAGGAAACTTATATCAAGGCAGGAGTTATAAGCCTGGTCACTATGGAAATTACCAAGGTAGAAATCAGAACTTTAATAACTTCAGAGGTGGCAAGAGAGGAGGCAGAAATAGAGGTAATAGACTCATTAATTCACACATCGAATGAGAAACCTATCTGTCAGGTCTATGGAAAACAAGGACACAAAGCAAACATATCCAATTACAAGTATGATGAAAATTATACTGGAACACCACCTCATCAATACAACTCCTCTGTCTTCATAGCTACACCAGACACAGTTAGAGATCCTGCTTGGTTGGCTGACATAGGAGCAAGCCATCATGTGGCTGCATACATCAGTAATCTCAAAACAGGAGAATTGTACACAGGTAAGAAGAAATTAATGATGGGCGATGGAAGTAAATTGAACATTTCCTGTATTGGTACCTCTGAAATTATATCTCTCACTGATAAACCTTTGATATTAAACAAACTTTTGCAAGTCCCTGAAGTCAAGAAAAATCTTGTGAGTGTGTCTCAGTTAACTGCTGATAACAATGCTTTTATGGAAGAAATTGGAGTGGATTTTGGAGGCTCGAATTCTCATTTCCTTCACTTCCTTAGTTCAAGAGGTGAGTAGAATTACAATAATTTAAGTTCTAAGGTTTGAGTAGAAATTGTTTATTTCTTAGTTGAGCAAAAAATTTGATGATGTTGGTATGTATTTGAGGTATTAAACTAGATTATGACAATGAATCTTTATTTGAAGTTGGAAGTTGAATAAAGGGAAAATTTAGAAATGAGTTTGTAAATTATTGCTTCAATCCTTGAGTTTATTGTGTTTTTATGATATCAAATATGTGATTATGATGTATTAGAGTTGGAGAAGGATTGGGGTATGATTTTACTTATTTTCCCTTGATTTTTCTCCCAATTTTCGGCCAAATTCATACACCGGGAATATTTTTGAAACTGTTACCAGGAAGTGCTATTTCTGTCAATAGTTTAGAGACATATTTCTATATACAAGAATTAGTATCAGTTTTCAAAAATCCGGAAATATAGTGCTGTTTTTGTCAACCATGGGTTTCTTGGAAATTTTAGTATGGAAATTAGATTAAGGGCTATTTATTAAGGATATGATGCTGAAGGAACTCTTGTAAAGGATTTAAATGTTATTAGTGATTTTAATTGGGATAAGAAGTTGGAAATTATATATAACAAGTTATTATTAATTAATTCTTATTCCAAATTATAGGAATATTGCTTGAGGCATTTATATGAGTAAATATGATCTCTTGGGCAAGTAAGAGATTCCAAACTTGGTGCGATGAATTAAGGAGGTGACGAGAAGATTGAGCCAACATAGCTAGTTCATTGCCGAGAACTCGGTGAGTGGAAAAATCTAAATTATTTTCAAATATTTATAATTGTTTATTTATTTACGGTAAACGTGATTACGTGATATATTTGTCGAATTATGTGATTATTATGAAATGTTTTCATAATACGAGATATTTGGAAATTACAAAGATTATGAAATGATTATTTGTGTAAAGTAATATGATATTGAAATCCACTAAAAAGTACCCATGATTATATACTTCTTCTAGTTCACTGAGGGGCTTTGACTGTGTTCTATATTACACTGAGGGGTCTTGACCGGGTATGATATTACCCTGAGGCGGTCGACCGTGTATGATATAGTTCACGGAGGTGGTCATAGCCGTGTTCTAGAATTGATTATCAGATGTTTTGAGACTAGCCCGAGAGGCAGTCTTCTAGCATATGACCAGATTACAGATTATATTTCGTGGGTACATTTTGGTGAGATTTGTTAGAGTATGGCCATACCTAGAGATTGTAAACTTCGATGACTGTATCTTATTGATATGATAAGACTATGTCATTGATGTGACTGGAGATGATATTTTGCAGTTTTACAAAAATGTCTCACATCTTGATTATGCTTATATGATATTATACTATGAACTCTTAAATGAGTTGAACTCGATTTTGGATAAATAAGTATAAATGGAAGAGTATAATTATTTTTGAAATTCTCCACTCATTGAGCTATCAACTCATTATTTTTCCACCACTTTTCTTAATCAGGTAATGTTTGAGTTTTGGAAGCCTGAAGAGCCTGATGATTTTGGAGCCACATTCGTATGACATGTGTAGGTTACTATTTCATTGAAAGCATTTATATATCAGCTTGGGCCCACATTCGTTTTGAAATAAAATGATTTTTCATTAATTAGCATATGATTGGAGATTGGTAGTAGATCACAATTAGCCTTGGTGGTGGGTCCGGCGTTTAGCTGACATCCATCATCGGGGCACACCATGTCTCGAGTCCATTAGGGTGATTCGGGGCAGGTCGTGTCACAGCTGGACACCTCAAAGACCAATAATCAATTCCCAGTCCACGGTCAAGAGTCAATCAGCAAGTGTTTTGGTTTTACAACTTCAATAGCTTCTAGTAAAAATAAGAGTCAGAGTCCCAGTTAAGAGTCTGTTAGTTCATTAGCTGAATTATGGCACAAAAGACTTGGGCATACCTCTAGCCAAGTGTTATATACCGATATGAGGTGGAAAATAAATGAAGTGTCAAAATAGTCAACGGCCAGACAGTTGCCACAAATTGATAAAACGGTCAATAATGTTTTGAATCACGATCTGTATGTCCTTTATCACAACCGATGTGGTATGCCACGACCGAGGTGGTTTCTATATACAAGAATTAGTATCAGTTTTCAAAAATCCGGAAATATAGTGCTGTTTTTGTCAACCATGGGTTTCTTGGAAATTTTAGTATGGAAATTAGATTAAGGGCTATTTATTAAGGATATGATGCTGAAGGAACTCTTGTAAAGGATTTAAATGTTATTAGTGATTTTAATTGGGATAAGAAGTTGGAAATTATATATAACAAGTTATTATTAATTAATTCTTATTCCAAATTATAGGAATATTGCTTGAGGCATTTATATGAGTAAATATGATCTCTTGGGCAAGTAAGAGATTCCAAACTTGGTGCGATGAATTAAGGAGGTGACGAGAAGATTGAGCCAACATAGCTAGTTCATTGCCGAGAACTCGGTGAGTGGAAAAATCTAAATTATTTTCAAATATTTATAATTGTTTATTTATTTACGGTAAACGTGATTACGTGATATATTTGTCGAATTATGTGATTATTATGAAATGTTTTCATAATACGAGATATTTGGAAATTACAAAGATTATGAAATGATTATTTGTGTAAAGTAATATGATATTGAAATCCACTAAAAAGTACCCATGATTATATACTTCTTCTAGTTCACTGAGGGGCTTTGACTGTGTTCTATATTACACTGAGGGGTCTTGACCGGGTATGATATTACCCTGAGGCGGTCGACCGTGTATGATATAGTTCACGGAGGTGGTCATAGCCGTGTTCTAGAATTGATTATCAGATGTTTTGAGACTAGCCCGAGAGGCAGTCTTCTAGCATATGACCAGATTACAGATTATATTTCGTGGGTACATTTTGGTGAGATTTGTTAGAGTATGGCCATACCTAGAGATTGTAAACTTCGATGACTGTATCTTATTGATATGATAAGACTATGTCATTGATGTGACTGGAGATGATATTTTGCAGTTTTACAAAAATGTCTCACATCTTGATTATGCTTATATGATATTATACTATGAACTCTTAAATGAGTTGAACTCGATTTTGGATAAATAAGTATAAATGGAAGAGTATAATTATTTTTGAAATTCTCCACTCATTGAGCTATCAACTCATTATTTTTCCACCACTTTTCTTAATCAGGTAATGTTTGAGTTTTGGAAGCCTGAAGAGCCTGATGATTTTGGAGCCACATTCGTATGACATGTGTAGGTTACTATTTCATTGAAAGCATTTATATATCAGCTTGGGCCCACATTCGTTTTGAAATAAAATGATTTTTCATTAATTAGCATATGATTGGAGATTGGTAGTAGATCACAATTAGCCTTGGTGGTGGGTCCGGCGTTTAGCTGACATCCATCATCGGGGCACACCATGTCTCGAGTCCATTAGGGTGATTCGGGGCAGGTCGTGTCACAGCTGGACACCTCAAAGACCAATAATCAATTCCCAGTCCACGGTCAAGAGTCAATCAGCAAGTGTTTTGGTTTTACAACTTCAATAGCTTCTAGTAAAAATAAGAGTCAGAGTCCCAGTTAAGAGTCTGTTAGTTCATTAGCTGAATTATGGCACAAAAGACTTGGGCATACCTCTAGCCAAGTGTTATATACCGATATGAGGTGGAAAATAAATGAAGTGTCAAAATAGTCAACGGCCAGACAGTTGCCACAAATTGATAAAACGGTCAATAATGTTTTGAATCACGATCTGTATGTCCTTTATCACAACCGATGTGGTATGCCACGACCGAGGTGGTTTCTATATACAAGAATTAGTATCAGTTTTCAAAAATCCGGAAATATAGTGCTGTTTTTGTCAACCATGGGTTTCTTGGAAATTTTAGTATGGAAATTAGATTAAGGGCTATTTATTAAGGATATGATGCTGAAGGAACTCTTGTAAAGGATTTAAATGTTATTAGTGATTTTAATTGGGATAAGAAGTTGGAAATTATATATAACAAGTTATTATTAATTAATTCTTATTCCAAATTATAGGAATATTGCTTGAGGCATTTATATGAGTAAATATGATCTCTTGGGCAAGTAAGAGATTCCAAACTTGGTGCGATGAATTAAGGAGGTGACGAGAAGATTGAGCCAACATAGCTAGTTCATTGCCGAGAACTCGGTGAGTGGAAAAATCTAAATTATTTTCAAATATTTATAATTGTTTATTTATTTACGGTAAACGTGATTACGTGATATATTTGTCGAATTATGTGATTATTATGAAATGTTTTCATAATACGAGATATTTGGAAATTACAAAGATTATGAAATGATTATTTGTGTAAAGTAATATGATATTGAAATCCACTAAAAAGTACCCATGATTATATACTTCTTCTAGTTCACTGAGGGGCTTTGACTGTGTTCTATATTACACTGAGGGGTCTTGACCGGGTATGATATTACCCTGAGGCGGTCGACCGTGTATGATATAGTTCACGGAGGTGGTCATAGCCGTGTTCTAGAATTGATTATCAGATGTTTTGAGACTAGCCCGAGAGGCAGTCTTCTAGCATATGACCAGATTACAGATTATATTTCGTGGGTACATTTTGGTGAGATTTGTTAGAGTATGGCCATACCTAGAGATTGTAAACTTCGATGACTGTATCTTATTGATATGATAAGACTATGTCATTGATGTGACTGGAGATGATATTTTGCAGTTTTACAAAAATGTCTCACATCTTGATTATGCTTATATGATATTATACTATGAACTCTTAAATGAGTTGAACTCGATTTTGGATAAATAAGTATAAATGGAAGAGTATAATTATTTTTGAAATTCTCCACTCATTGAGCTATCAACTCATTATTTTTCCACCACTTTTCTTAATCAGGTAATGTTTGAGTTTTGGAAGCCTGAAGAGCCTGATGATTTTGGAGCCACATTCGTATGACATGTGTAGGTTACTATTTCATTGAAAGCATTTATATATCAGCTTGGGCCCACATTCGTTTTGAAATAAAATGATTTTTCATTAATTAGCATATGATTGGAGATTGGTAGTAGATCACAATTAGCCTTGGTGGTGGGTCCGGCGTTTAGCTGACATCCATCATCGGGGCACACCATGTCTCGAGTCCATTAGGGTGATTCGGGGCAGGTCGTGTCACAGCTGGACACCTCAAAGACCAATAATCAATTCCCAGTCCACGGTCAAGAGTCAATCAGCAAGTGTTTTGGTTTTACAACTTCAATAGCTTCTAGTAAAAATAAGAGTCAGAGTCCCAGTTAAGAGTCTGTTAGTTCATTAGCTGAATTATGGCACAAAAGACTTGGGCATACCTCTAGCCAAGTGTTATATACCGATATGAGGTGGAAAATAAATGAAGTGTCAAAATAGTCAACGGCCAGACAGTTGCCACAAATTGATAAAACGGTCAATAATGTTTTGAATCACGATCTGTATGTCCTTTATCACAACCGATGTGGTATGCCACGACCGAGGTGGTTTCTATATACAAGAATTAGTATCAGTTTTCAAAAATCCGGAAATATAGTGCTGTTTTTGTCAACCATGGGTTTCTTGGAAATTTTAGTATGGAAATTAGATTAAGGGCTATTTATTAAGGATATGATGCTGA
Source organism: Ligustrum vulgare (assembly GCA_963555705.1). Lineage (NCBI taxonomy): Eukaryota > Viridiplantae > Streptophyta > Magnoliopsida > Lamiales > Oleaceae > Ligustrum > Ligustrum vulgare. Next base: position 86,659,712 of record OY743168.1, read on the forward strand.
AGGAACTCTTGTAAAGGATTTAAATGTTATTAGTGATTTTAATTGGGATAAGAAGTTGGAAATTATATATAACAAGTTATTATTAATTAATTCTTATTCCAAATTATAGGAATATTGCTTGAGGCATTTATATGAGTAAATATGATCTCTTGGGCAAGTAAGAGATTCCAAACTTGGTGCGATGAATTAAGGAGGTGACGAGAAGATTGAGCCAACATAGCTAGTTCATTGCCGAGAACTCGGTGAGTGGAAAAATCTAAATTATTTTCAAATATTTATAATTGTTTATTTATTTACGGTAAACGTGATTACGTGATATATTTGTCGAATTATGTGATTATTATGAAATGTTTTCATAATACGAGATATTTGGAAATTACAAAGATTATGAAATGATTATTTGTGTAAAGTAATATGATATTGAAATCCACTAAAAAGTACCCATGATTATATACTTCTTCTAGTTCACTGAGGGGCTTTGACTGTGTTCTATATTACACTGAGGGGTCTTGACCGGGTATGATATTACCCTGAGGCGGTCGACCGTGTATGATATAGTTCACGGAGGTGGTCATAGCCGTGTTCTAGAATTGATTATCAGATGTTTTGAGACTAGCCCGAGAGGCAGTCTTCTAGCATATGACCAGATTACAGATTATATTTCGTGGGTACATTTTGGTGAGATTTGTTAGAGTATGGCCATACCTAGAGATTGTAAACTTTGATGATTGTATCTTATTGATATGATAAGACTATGTCATTGATGTGACTGGAGATGATATTTTGCAGTTTTACAAAAATGTCTCACATCTTGATTATGCTTATATGATATTATACTATGAACTCTTAAATGAGTTGAACTCGATTTTGGATAAATAAGTATAAATGGAAGAGTATAATTATTTTTGAAATTCTCCACTCATTGAGCTATCAACTCATTATTTTTCCACCACTTTTCTTAATCAGGTAATGTTTGAGTTTTGGAAGCCTGAAGAGCCTGATGATTTTGGAGCCACATTCGTATGACATGTGTAGGTTACTATTTCATTGAAAGCATTTATATATCAGCTTGGGCCCACATTCGTTTTGAAATAAAATGATTTTTCATTAATTAGCATATGATTGGAGATTGGTAGTAGATCACAATTAGCCTTGGTGGTGGGTCCGGCGTTTAGCTGACATCCATCATCGGGGCACACCATGTCTCGAGTCCATTAGGGTGATTCGGGGCAGGTCGTGTCACAGCTGGACACCTCAAAGACCAATAATCAATTCCCAGTCCACGGTCAAGAGTCAATCAGCAAGTGTTTTGGTTTTACAACTTCAATAGCTTCTAGTAAAAATAAGAGTCAGAGTCCCAGTTAAGAGTCTGTTAGTTCATTAGCTGAATTATGGCACAAAAGACTTGGGCATACCTCTAGCCAAGTGTTATATACCGATATGAGGTGGAAAATAAATGAAGTGTCAAAATAGTCAACGGCCAGACAGTTGCCACAAATTGATAAAACGGTCAATAATGTTTTGAATCACGATCTGTATGTCCTTTATCACAACCGATGTGGTATGCCACGACCGAGGTGGTTTCATTTCCGAGGTGATTTTTTGTATACGAGGCGGAATGTCTTGACCGAGGTGAACTGTGTTTTCCGAGGTGATTTTGGACCGAGGTGATTCATGCCAGCGAGGTGAATCCGTGAGACCGAGGTAAAGTGTACGAGCCGACCTCAATTGCGGACGAAGAAGACGATGTGTTAGTAGGTAGTATTATCAAATCAGCCGTATTATGTGTCAATAATCATCATTATTTGTAATATGTCAGAATAATCATTTGATGTATGTCTGTCAGAAGGGTCAATCACCCTTTTCAGTCACCCCCTGCAGAAGTGATATGTTGTAATGATTATGTTTTTACTCCTCAACTACTATAAATAGGAGGAGTAAATGCTCATTAAGGGGCATGATATATGAGAAAACCTCTCCAAACTCTTGCTACTTGATTTCGTTGATTCGACCTGGATTTAAGATCGGTATCGAACTGGACGTGAATTCATACAACTTTAGTCTCAGTTCGCTTTCGATCTGTTGTTTTTCCTGTCTCGTATAATCCGTAGACTTTTATCACAACGTAAATCATTTCATTCGAGAGCTACATACTTAGACAAATTAATCCAAAGAATTATACAATTCATCTACCAATTTAAGAGATTATACAATTTTTATTTGTTGACAAAAAGAGACGTCAACAAATTGGCGCTAGAAGGAGGGCCCGTATCCTTGTATTCAGCAATCACATATTTGCTCTTGCATCATAATGAGTGACAGGCAAAGTTCAGGGAGTCACCGGGCACATCGTGGTGAGGGTTCGCAGGGGAATTCCCATATGTCCAGGAGATCCGCCGTTTCACGACCCCCAGCGGAGGCCAACATGGGAATGGTCTTAGATCGACTTGATAGGATGCAAAGAGAAATGGAAGAGATGAGGAGAAATCAAGACCGGGGTCGTCACCAAGAGGAACATGAAGTGCAATCACAACTACAAATGTCCGGTGGACGCTCACATTTCGAAGAACAACAAGTTGGACGTTCTGATAACACGAGGAGTGCGGTGGGCGAAAGCACACCTTATGTACGGAGTCAAAAGCCGCTGGGTCGGGTGGAACCGAGTCAAGCGAGAAGGGGTGAGAAAGAAGAGGAGAGTAAGGCTGTACGGACTAGGGGACATGGGGACAGATCTCCGATGAAGAAAGTGAATCCAGAAAACCAGCCGGATGGCAGCTCTACTTTTCACTTAGGCCGGCCACCGACTTTTCCATTAAGCAAACCGGATCAAACCGAAGTTGAGCAATTGAAGAAAAGACTGTCTGACTTGGAGGCAAAACAAGAAGGTTTGGGATCAACGGAACCATCTACCAAGAGGACATCACCTTTCACGGAGATTATATTGTCACAGCCCCTGCCAAGCAAAATGAAGATGCCTCATCTCGCCGGGTACAATGGGGAAACCGACCTGGTTTCGCATCTGGATCAGTACATGTCATGGATGGAGCTTCAAGGGGCAAGCGACGCAATAATGTGCAGGGCTTTTCCTCTAACTCTAGGGGACCGGGCTCAACGGTGGTTCCGCAATATATCTCAGCACTCCATATCGAGTTGGTCTCAACTAAGTAGCCAGTTCTTAAAGCAATTCATGGGTTCAAAAATTCCGACCACCCCGAAGGAGAGCTTGGTGACCATTAGACAGGAGAAGGAGGAATTACTGAAGAGTTATTTGGGCCGTTTTAATAGACAAATCATGGGAATGGAAAGAATATCAGACGACGCGCTTCTCATGGCTGTTCTGTCGGGCCTACAAACGCAGACTCGTTTCTGGTGGTCAGTGCATGAGGATGGACCTCGCACGTACCAGGAGTTTCTTAACAGGGCAGAGAAGTTTATTAACGCCGAGGAGGCTTCAGGTTCCAAAGAAGGTCATCATAGTACAGCTGCAGTGTCGGACAAGAAAGAGAGCAAGGATGATAAGAAAGAATTTAAAAGGAATGCTTTTGGCAAAAAGAGAGACTACAAACCAGCGGATAGGTTCCGTCCATATAATCCTGAACAAAGAAGTGAGCTCACCCCATTGAATGCATCAACTGAGGTGATTTTCATGAATGAGAAAGATAAGGGGATAATTTCGCCGGCCCGGCCGATAAAGCAAAGCCCGAATAACTTGGACTCCTCCCGGTATTGCAAATACCACAGGTCGGTGGGACACACCACGGACGAATGCCGAAATTTGAGATTCGAAATCGATAGGTTAATAAAGAGGGGAAGCTTACAAGAATACGCTTCTGAACCACGGGATTCAGGAAGGCAATTCAAGCAACAGGAGAAGTATGCCGTCCATCAGGGGATAGAGCCCCACGGCAAAGACCGGCCTGATGAAATCCGCACAATTGTGAGCGGAAATCAAGTGCAGGTCGGGTCAAAGAGGAAAAGGCGAGAGTTCGCCCGAGAAGCCCAAAATAGCTATCAGATATGTAGTCATGCAATGACGCCGGACGATTCAGAGTCTTTCAGTTTCTCTGAGGAAGACGCAAGGGGGGTACTCCAACCACATTCAGATGCTTTGATGATCACGATGCCGGTGAGCGGTATAAAGATCCATAGAACTCTGGTGGATGACGGTAGTGCTGTGAATGTGTTATACTGGAAGACCTTTGAAAAAATGAGAATTGACCCGCGTAGCTTACGGCCAAGGGGAATAAGGATTCAGGGTTTCACTGGTGACTACATCTATCCAAAGGGTGAAATATCTTTATTGGTGGAACTGGGGACAGGATCTTGTCAGAGGCGTGTGATCGCTGATTTTGTGGTAGTAGACGTCATGACGAACTACAATGCCATATTGGGAAGACCGATCCTCCACGAGCTTAAGGCTGCAGCTTCAATTTATCACTATTGTCTGAAATTCCCTACGCCACACGGGGTGGCTACCATAAGGGGGGATCAGAGGGTTGCGCGGGAGTGCAATTTAGGCTTCGCTTCCAACAATGTCCAAATGGAGGAAGAAGAAAGTCCCGTCGTGGAACCAAGTGGAGAAGACGAGCCGATAACAGAGCTGCAAACGCTGGATCCAAGAGGTGCGCAGGATAGGGATCAGTCAGGTCCTGTGGAAGAGTTGGATACTGTTAAAGTTGACGATGCAAAACCTGATGTCGAATTCAGAGTGGGGCGCGGGTTAATGGAGCCCATCAGGACCGACCTCATCAACTTTCTGAAAAAGAATTCGGATGTGTTTGCGTGGACTCACTCGGATATGGAAGGGATTGATCCTAAACATGCATGCCACCACCTCCGAGTTAATCCTGATTTCAAACCTAAAGTACAAAAAAGGAGGTCACTTAATCCTGAACGGTATGAAGCGCTGGCAAGGGAAGTGGTGAAATTACTTAGCAATGGATTTATCATGGAATCTTTCTATCCTGCGTGGGTAGCGAACCCAGTGCTGGTAAAGAAAAGCAATGGGACATGGAGGCTGTGCATCGATTTCTCTGACCTAAACAAAGCATGCCCCAAGGATAGTTTCCCCCTCCCCAGAATAGATCAAATGGTGGATGCTACGTCCGGACATCAGCTCCTCAGCTTCATGGACGCTTACTCGGGGTATAACCAAATACCGATGAATGAAGCCGATGAGGAGCATACGTCGTTTATGACTGATCGAGGACTCTATTGTTACAAGATGATGCCGTTCGGCTTAAAGAACGCTGGAGCAACGTATCAACGCTTGGTGAACAAAATGTTCAAAGATCTCATCGGGAAGACAATGGAGGTATATGTCGATGACATGCTCGTAAAGAGTATCCAAGCTGAAGACCATGTTTAGCACCTTGATGAGATGTTCCGAATACTGCGAACCTACAGGATGAAGCTGAATCCCAAGAAATGTTCCTTCGGAGTAGGATCAGGGAAATTTTTGGGCTACCTGGTAAACCAAAGGGGTATCGAAGTTAACCCTGATAAAGTACAGGCACTGATGCAGATGAGGGAACCAAGGAAACTTAAAGAGGTGCAAAGTTTGACGGGAAGGATAGCAGCTTTGAGCCGTTTCGTGTCAAGATCTACGGATAAATGTCGGCCATTCTTTGATGTTATCAGGAAGAACAAGGATTTTGAGTGGACGAAAGAATGCCAGACGGCCTTCGAAGAATTGAAGAAGCAATTGGCGTCCCCGCCTATCCTTTCCAAACCAATATCGGGAGAAGTGCTCTCTATATACTTGGTCGTTTCAGAACTAGCAATGAGTGCAGTCCTTGTGAGAACCGAGCAAGGAGTTCAACGACCAGTCTACTATGTCAGCCAGGCCCTGCACGACGCCGAACTCCGATATTCTGAAATGGAAAAACTAGCCTACGCTTTGATAATGTCGACTCGAAAATTATGGCCTTACTTTTTGGAGCATCAGGTTGAAGTGTTGACAAATTACCCCCTGAGGCAAGTCTTACAAAAACCCGAGATGTCTGGGCGGTTACTAAAGTGGGCTGTAGATTTGGGGCAGTTCGACATTGTTTACAAATCGAGAACCGCCATCAAAGGGCAAGCCCTAGCTGATTTCATGGTGGAGCTCACACCGGCTCACTTAAGTTGTTGTGTAGAGGTGGGTGCGACCTGGCGGTTATACGTCGATGGATCATCAGCCGGAAACCGGGCAGGGGCTGGGGTCGTCCTAATCAGCCCTGATAATCAATTCTTCTGCAGCTCCTATCATTTTGATTTCGAGGCCACCAACAATGACGCTGAATATGAGGCCCTGATTGTAGGAATGGACATGGCTCAAGCGATGGGTGTTGATAGCCTTATCCTGCACAGCGATTCGCAGCTGATAATCAACCAAATCCGAGGAACTTATGAAGCCAGGGGTGAAAAGATGAAGTCCTACAGAGCAAGGGTTTTGGAAGAGTTGAAGAAGTTCAGGCATGCGGAGTTTATCCAGATCCCTCGATCCAAAAATAGTCAAGCTGATGCCTTAGCCCGCTTAGCGACAAGCGAAGGAACGTCTGAATTGGAAAGCATATCAATCGAGACCTTGTCGCAATCCGCCTTAAAACCGTCGCCTTCAACCGTCCTGCAAACCTCTCTGAAGAGGACATGGAAGGATGAAATTATCCAATACTTGCGAGAAGGGACAACGCCACCTGATCAAGTGAAAGCCAGGAGTTTGAGGATCAGATCTGCGAGGTATACTATAATTGGAGATGAATTGTACAAGCGAGGATTCTCCCTACCACTGTTGAAATGTTTAGACAATGAAGAAGCCGAATATGTGATGAAAGAAATCTATGAGGGCATTTGCGGGAACCATACGGGGGGGGCAAGCCATGGCGTTCAAAATTATTAGACAGGGGTACTATTGGCCTACCTAGCCATGGCGTTCAAAATTATTAGACAGGGGTATTATTGGCCTACCTTGAAGAAGGATGCGATTGAGTTTGTAAAGACCTGCGACAAATGTCAAAGGTTCGCCCCGATCATGAGGAACCCTCCCGAAGAGCTGACTTCAGTAATGAGCCCATGGCCGTTTGCTAAATGGGGAATAGATCTGATCGGGCCATTACCAACGGCAAAAGGGGGAAACAGGTTTGCTATAGTTGCAGTGGATTATTTTACAAAATGGGCAGAAGCTGAACCACTGGTCAGAATTACGGAGCAGAAAACTACAGACTTTATATGGAAGTCAATCATTTGTAGGTTCGCAATCCCCCAATCCATTGTGACAGACAACGGTAAACAGTTCGACAACGAAAGGTTTAAATCTTTTTGTGAAGGGTTGGGCATCAGGAAGCATTTCTCCACTCCGAACCATCCTCAGTCCAACGGGCAAGTCGAAGCGGTGAACAAAATTATCAAGCATAATCTGAAAACCAGACTCGAAAACCTGAAGGGAACGTGGGCGGAAGAACTACCCGGGGTATTGTGGTCCTACCGGACAACCCACAGGACATCAACAAGAGAAACCCCGTTCACTTTGGCCTTCGGGACAGAAGCTGTAATCCCGATAGAGGTGGGTATGCCATCATTTCGAGTCACTCACTTCAATGAGAAAGATAACCAGGATGCCCTCACTGCTGAATTGGACCTTACGGAGGAGAAACGATTACGAGCACAGGTTAGGAATGCAGTATACAAGCAAAGGAGTGCGAGGTATTACAATGCCAGGGTGAGACCTAGAAAGTTCCAAACGGGGGATCTGGTGTTAAGAAAGACGATCACGACGCATGAACCTCTGGGACCAAACTGGGGAGGTCCGTATCGAATCAAGAAGGCTGTGAGCAACGGATCTTATGAACTCGAGACATTTGTCGGAATTCAGCTTCAACACCCCTGGAACGCAGAACACTTGAAGAAATATTTCCAGTAGGACAGGATGTGAAATGGAATATGAATATTTTTGATGTCAACCGAAATGTAATCAAATGAATAAAGAGTTTAATGTTCCAAAGTATGCAAATCTGAATGGATGTTTCCAAAACAAAGACCTTAGTTGATGATCCGTAAGTACCTGTAAGGCAGGATATCATCAACATCACAAGGCAATCCGTCTCAAAGACGAGAAAGACCTCCTCGAGAGGCAAAACAAAGACCTTAGTTGATGATTTGTAAGTACCTGTAAGGCAGGATATCATCAACATCACAAGGCAATCCGTCTCAAAGACGAGAAAGACCTCATCGAGAGGCAAAACAAAGACCTTAGTTGATGATCCGTAAGTACCTGTAAGGCTGGATATCATCAACATCACAAGGCAATCCGTCTCAAAGACGAGAAAGACCTCCTCGAGAGGCAAAACAAAGACCTTAGTTGATGATCCGTAAGTACCTGTAAGGCAGGATATCATCAACATCACAAGGCAATCCATCTCAAAGACGAGAAAGACCTCCTCGAGAGGCAAAACAAAGACCTTAGTTGATGACCCGTAAGTACCTGTAAGGAAGGATATCATCAACATCACAAGGCAATCCGTCTCAAAGACGAGAAAGACCTCCTCGAGAGGCAAAACAAAGACCTTAGTTGATGATCCGTAAGTACCTGTAAGGAAAGATATCATCAACATCACAAGGAAATCCGTCTAAAAAAACGGGAAAAGACCTCCCTGAGAGGCAGAACAAAGACCTTAGTTGATGATCCGTAAGTACCTATGAGGCAGGATATCATCAACATCACAAGGCAATCCGTAAGTACCTATAAGGCAGGGCAAAGACCTTGGTCGGTGATCTGTAAGCACCTGCAAGGCAGGACATCATCATCAACGTGACAAGGCAGTCTATAAAGATGAAGTAGGTCCCACGAAATACCGAGGTGAGAAATGGCCGACCTCCATTCCACAAGCGAGGTGTTTTGGTAAATAAATACCGAGGTGATAGATGACCGATCTCCATTCCACAAACGAGGTGTGTTGGTGAAAAAATACCGAGGTGATAAATGGCCGACCTCCATCCCACAAGCGAGGTGTTTTGGTGAAAAAATACCGAGGTGAGAAATGGCCGACCTCCATTCCACAAGCGAGGTGTTTTGGTAAATAAATACCGAGGTGATAGATGACCGAACTCCATTCCACAAACGAGGTGTGTTGGTGAAAAAATACCAAGATGATAGATGACCGACCTCCAGTCCCCAGACGAGGCATTTTGCTGAAAATGTACCGAACTGAATATTTACCAACTTCCAATTCACCTCTGCATTTAATTTGGAGTGAATTGACGTTTGAAAATTGCTTAAGTGTTCACTTCGTTTTCAATTCACCTCTGCATTTAATTTGGAGTGAATTGACGTTTGAAAATTGCTTAAGTGTTCACTTCGTTTTCAATTCACCTCTGCATTTAATTTGGAGTGAATTGACGTTTGAAAATTGCTTAAGTGTTCACTTCGTTTTCAATTCACCTCTGCATTTAATTTGGAGTGAATTGACGTTTGAAAATTGCTTAAGTGTTCACTTCGTTTTCAATTCACCTCTGCATTTAATTTGGAGTGAATTGACGTTTGAAAATTGCTTAAGTGTTCACTTCGTTTTCAATTCACCTCTGCATTTAATTTGGAGTGAATTGACGTTTGAAAATTGCTTAAGTGTTCACTTCGTTTTCAATTCACCTCTGCATTTAATTTGGAGTGAATTGACGTTTGAAAATTGCTTAAGTGTTCACTTCGTTTTCAATTCACCTCTGCATTTAATTTGGAG